>CM035421.1:176483134-176940634 GCA_020310875.1 Ceratopteris richardii | reverse complement strand
TAGCATTTGGATATGTGGCTGTTACCATTGCATGTTTAGGGAGGAATTTGAGGCCTTTGGTCATTCTCCAAAGTTACAAGATGGGAAAGATGACAGATGTTTGAGTTTGATGTCTCCCCTTCTATTGTTTATGAATATGGTGTGTGTCTTCGCTTGTCGAGCATAGAGGATCCTAGAGGATCTAACAAGTGCCTTCCTCGATGAGCTAATTAGTGATGGTTGGTGGATTGCTAGTTTTGCATGCTATGTGATCTGATGGGCCTTTAGGTTTCATCTACCCTGTCTTGGCCTTTGGCTCAATCCCCTTCAGGTTGTATGTCTTTGTCACGTAGGATAGGGGAGTCCCATGGATATTATGCTCATTTACTTATTAAGTTGGCCTTTGAATTAAGCCGAATGATAGTATGAAGTAGGGTTGAACTCCTTCTAAAAGTGAAGAAATTGTAGACCCCACAACCAAGCATTTAGGTATGGAGTTGAAGAAGATTATGTGGTGATAGAAATCTGCTATTAGATTTGACGAGAATTGAAACTTGGAGGCTTGAGAATACTTGGTGGTCTTGGTCCCTTAATCTTTAAGATTAACATTCACAAGGTTGGAAAGATCTGTAGTACCCCTCCTTCCTTACAAAAAGAAAGCAAGGAAGCTAACAATTTATTTATTTATTTTGTAGCTTGAATAATTGAAAGTACAATGAAGGACGGGCTTAACACCCATGGGACCCCTTGAATCTACTAGGATACAGAGGTGGAATGTCCACTAAGGTAGCAACTAGGAAGAGGCGGCCCTAAGGCCAGATGAGGTAATTCGTTTGAACTGCCTGAAGGCCCAACAATTAGTTTGAATTGCTTGAAGGCCAAACAATCCCCTTGAAGGGGCTGGTTTACAACCATCTCAACACACGTGCTGAAGGGTGTCCCGTCGTAGCATGTAGGGGTTCAACCCCTTGCCCCAAGCCTAAGAGGCAAAGGCACCAACCACTCAAGCTAGTGAGCACATACAGCTAATGATTTATTGAAAAGTTCCATGTGACATCATTGATGATCTAACCAAGAAGTTTGAACGTTGCAAGATGACATGGAAATGAACAAGCTAAGTGTGACATGGCAATATGGATTCAGATGAATCATGTAAGGATGTCCTACTAAGGGTGCGTTTGCATTGGGTTTTAATGGGAGTGGATTCATATGGCACGATCAATAATATATATAATCTTGACACTAGTGTGACAAATTAGTGACATGTCCATGAGATCTCTTACAGTCAAATGATCAATGTTACCATGAGAATCTTGGTTAGTTGGTCTATGTTTGGTTGGATTCTTCTTATGAAATTCTTTGACCTTGGAAGATTCTTTTTATGGTTATAATCGATGCTTGCAAGTGCAATTATTGATGTCATATCCTTTCCTTCCTCATAATCTTATAAGATTAGGAGTTTATGACATGCTCGGCCTCAAAGTTCTCATGATCTTCAACCTAGATGTGGAAGGTGATTAGATTTTCACCCTCTCAACGATAAACCATGGTTTGAATTGAGTAAAGAAATATGATATATAGATAGATTAGCATGGTGTTGGGAAGATGGAGTTGATAAGTGTTAGAGCCCTCTAGGATCCTTGATTATGGAGTTTATGATATTGCTCTACCTTAAATATTTCATTATCTTCAATCTAGATGTGCTAGATGATTGGGTGTATCCCCTCTCAATGATGAACCATGGTATGGCATGAGTAAAGAAATAAGCAAGATAGGTAGATCAAGATGGTGTTGTGGAGTTGGTAGGTGTTAGTCGATGAAAGAATATTTACTTCTAATATGTAGCAAAAATAGGTGAACTCACCTAGGATCCATGGTTTCCTTAACAACTATATCTTCTATGGCTACTTTCTCTGAATTGGAAATTCCAATGGCTATCAAATTTTGTTCACTCCTATTAGATCAAATGTTAAAAACCCTAACGTACCTTAGGAACTTTACCTCCAACGTAAGATTCGGTTCACGTACCTTACCCGTATCGAACCTTACCCTCAGTGCTTAGTGCTCACATACCTTCCACTCTTCTCCGCATTGATTCTTGTAGCTAAATAGATGGGAGATCTTGGGTATGGCCTTAACGACTCTTCATCTTCCAAGTGATTTTTGATGCTTCATGTGACAATGACTCTTGACCGAGCTTGCCATTTTATGATTCCTTTGCTTCAAATGGATAAGGCCTAGACTCGTTTTGACCACTAGGTACCTTAGCTTCTTTTTTTCCACAAAAAGATCTTGACATTAATTAATTAAAAAAAATGCCCACAGGGCTACATTCCATTCAGGGATAAAGTACAAAGTCATATACATGGGGGCTAAACCACCCAACACACCCACCCTACACAAGATAAAAGAGATGGCTAGCTCTTTGGGGGAGGAAGGGTCTCGGGAGGGGGGGGGGGAGCCATGCAGGCGGCCAGTAGTTCCATCCAATTGTATCTCTTTGAGAAGTAAAGAAAGGGCCTTTCTTCCATAGTCAAAGAAAGGCAAGTCGTCGACAAACCATGCCATTAGAATCACATTGAAGTCTCTGAAGAGTGTGAATGAGCTCAAGAAGCCAGAAATCCTTAACGACCTGGGCTTGGGGAATTGATCGCCGCTCAAAAATGCGTTGGCACCACGCTCTCCACACAAACCATAAGGTGAGGCTACTGATCAACTCCGAGCGAGGATCACCTTCCCTACTCAAAGATGAGTCTCCAATGCTTTGTGTGGTGAGAAGGAGCCCATCCTGGATCGAGAAGATAACACTGTCAGTCACGTGCTTGTAACCGAGGGCCTAGCTAGATATCGTACCTCATGCCACCTCGCCCCAAGAAATCAATTGAGCCCCCTCCTGCAAGGTCATGAGTCTCAAAATTCTTAGCCAAATTTGTTGGGTCAACGGACAGTCCCATAAACAACCTGTGCAGTTAGGGGGATGTCCACCATAACTCAGCCAAGTACCAACAACAATACCCCTGAGAGCAACCAACCACTGAAAAATGAGTTAGGATAGTTTGGCAAGGATGCTGACTACTCCAAATTCGTGGCCAGAAGGAAGAGAAGAACTAGGAAGACGGGCCGTGACGGCGCCAATGTTCTGCCAGCACAGGGATGGAAGACCAGTGGGACTGGAGGATATGTCGGCCCAACTATGAAGTAGACTGAAAGAACGGATAATAGGGCTCCTAGGGGAGGAGTAAGGGTTACACCACTGCCACTCACCAAGATCCCACTACAAAGGGAATAAGGGCCGAGCCTCCCAAGCACAAAGGTGCCAATCACGGTTAGTCTTAACCTACGCAGGATCAAGGTCGATGTGCCAAACTCTATCTCTAGTGCCCACCACCTTGATTCATTGGAAAGTGAAGTCGGATATGATCTTAGATTCCTCAACAACTCTAATTAGGTGTCCAACATCCTCGATCTCAAAGAAGAGTGTCACATCATGGGTATAGCCCTGGGCAGCGATCAAAACCTCAATATGAGTAAAGGCTCCCATACACTTTTTTTTTTTTTTTTTGGGGGGGGGGGGGGGAGTTTGTCTGGATCCCCCCATCCTTAGGAATGACGGACTCAATATCACTAATCATCTGAGACACCCCACGCATCCCAATACATCTATCTCGTTGCTGGTCCTTCTTGAGCCCCTTGAACTCTAGCCAATCACCAACACTATGCCAAGGGCCACTAAAAAACGCCTCCAAGGAGAGATATATTTTGGACCCCACCATAAATCCTCTCTCAGTATGAAGTAGTGGGATCAAGATCAAGGGCTAGTTGAGTTGTTCCTTAATGTAAGGAAGGAGCTGAACAAGAGAAGGATGTAACTTCTCCGAAGTCCTCAATATACTACATGCGGAGCGATCCTCAGTCCTCCTCGAGAACCCAACATGTTGCATCTCAGCAAAAATCCACCTGATCTCAAGCTACCAAGGCCCATCAACGGTTGGTGCAAACACGCCAAGTCTCTGGCGAAGAAACTCCTTCCAAGGCTTAGGGCCTAGGAGTAGTGCACGAAGGATAAACTTGCCTAAGAGGGCTTTGCGTTGGCAAGTGGGATCAACAATCCCAAGACCGTCGTGCTCCATCAGAAGCATGATGATAGGCCAAGCAACCTTGTCCCGAGCGGGGCTACCATCTCTCCCAGACCACAAAGAGTTCCTGACTAGCTGTTGGACTTGGCTAATAAAGGAGCTCGAAAAGATCCAACAAGAGGTAATATACCACATCGTGGCCAGGCTAAGAGGTCCTAGGTAGCCACCACAACTCTCCAAGCCAAGGACAAGTGAGTGGTGCTCCAATGCATCAACTTCCTCCGGATAGTCAAGGGGAGAGGCGTGATATTCTTCTCAGCTGATAGCTCCAAGCCAATGTGGCAGCCAAGGTAATAAACGAGTGCATCGGGAGGAATCCATTGAAATTGATCACTAGGAACCCACCTAGGATGCAGACCCTCCCGAACCTAAAAACCACATGATTTGTGCCAATTGATTTTGGCATCTGATGCATCTAGAATCTCTCCATTGCAATCTAAATTCTGGAGATATTGGCCTCGTGGCCATGCAAGTAGTCTCTAGTATCGTCAACGAACTCAGAAACTAAGATCTAGAAGCGCCTCCTCTCTAACAGGAAGTCAAAGTCCTTGCAGACCAGTGTCCTAAGCAGTCTAATAGGAGCTCATGTCCTCAGCGAAGAAAAGAGATAAGGTTGCAGCCAGCCCTGTCGCACAGGTTGAGAGATGTTGAAATGCTCCCCTCGGCCATCGACCACTAATACATGGCCGTGGGTGTATTTGTAGAGTGAGGCAACCCCCCTGATCTAGCCAGTGGGAAAGCCCATACCAAGTATAGTGTCCTCGAGAAAAGCCCAATCGACAAGGTTGTAGGCTTTCTCAAAATCAGAAGCAGAATAGCAAGAGGCTTGCCATGCATCCGAGCCAAGGAAACCGCCTCCGAGAACGTAAGTAGGTTGTCAAGGATACTACGATCCTTAACAAAACCAGTTTGCGTCGAGTGGATCAAGGACTCAAGCATAGGCGGCAGTCTCAATTCAGAGCCTTCCAAATAAATTTGTAGGCTGAGTTGAGAATCGTAATCAGCCGGCAATGTCCGATCTCATCAAGATTCCTCCCCTCCTTAGGGATGATGAAAAGAAGGCCCTTGGAAAGCATCCCAGGAAGGGTGCCCCCCTCCGCGATCTCCTAGAAGACAAGCCTAAGCCCTTCTTCCAAGATCCCCCAATAGCGAATAAAGAAAGAAGGAAGGAGGCCATCCCTTGCCAGGAAAACTATCTCTTGCTAGCCTACACAAAGCATCAAGAAGCTCGCGGCCTGAGAACAAGGCAAGGAGTCTATTCTGCATCTCATCCGTTATGGTCGTGCACACATGTCTCAAAAATGTCTCAAAACACACTGTCTGCTCTCTTGCCAAGTCTCTAAGGGAGTCTCCTCGGTCAGCAAGGTGTGATATAACTTGGTGGCTCTCTCCTGCATCTCAACAGGCTCAGATGTCATCAGACCATCTCCTCGGCATAAATTGGAGGACCTCACTCCATGAGTGTCGAGGGCGAGTAGCAGGGAAGAAGTCACCAGAAACTCTGTGCCCCACCTAAACTCTACCCCCCACCTATGTCCAATGAGAGACTTGTCTGTGATGGAAAAACTAAGAGCGCTGATCCTCCACATCAGGAAGCTCGGGTTCGGCACGTATAACCTGTGCACATGCCCACTCACTACGGGGTGTCTCTCAAGGATGCACTAAAGGGAGGCCACTCTCCGGTGAAGGCACCGCTCAATCTCACGAAGTTGAGCAAGCCATTGACTACTTGTCTCATGCAAGAAAACGCTACTTTGCTGAAGCCCCTTTGAGAACAATTGGGCTCTGATGCCAACATCCCACTGAAACCGGCCCCAAATCTCAAGAATATGATCAGCGAAGCTCTCATCAATATGATCAGCAAAGCTCTCATTAATATGAATGTGCTCAGGAATACACATGACTAACGAATCCTGGTCAACACTCTCACTAAAAGAAACAACCATAGGGGCATGATTAGACATGCAAGAGCCTGGCACAATACAAGTCATACCCCCACAATTTGCCAAGGCATCACTCACATACATCCAATCAATCCCAGAGAGATTCATCCCACCAATGTGACTATCTTAGCGTGAAAACAAGAGACTATTTCTCTCTCTGGCAAAGCCCTCAAGATGCCATACATCATGAAGCCTCAACACTAAGCAAAGCCTCTCCCATGCAACTAACTCAGTCCCATGAGCTGTGATCTGGCCACCGTCTTTTCTCTCCTCAGGTGTCTCAATCATGTTGAAGTCACAAGCAACGCACCATGCATCCGCACTAGCCACTGCATCAATAATCTGAGACCAAAACGCAGCTCGGGTGCTCTCATGGTTCAGAGCATAAATATTAAAAAAACCATGCCTAAGGCCTCTCCACTAAATAATCACCCAAATGGCCTTGCCATGCACAATCTCTTCGATGTCCACTATTGAGGACTGTAAGGAATCCCCGATCGAGATACATACACCACCATGGAACCCATTGGGCTCATAGCTAGCTGACCAAAAGACCTCTCTGTCTCTCTGCAAAAGCTGTCCACAATGCCGAGTGTGGCCCAAAGAGAGATGGTGCTCCGGAAGCATCAACTTATCAATAGGCCCACCAGGCACTGGTGGAGCTTCTGTCTTAGACGAGCTCTATAGTGCATGAAGTTTGGGCCTCCCAACCCCTGAACATTCCAGGAGAGGACTCTCATAGAGCTTGAGCGAACAAGGAGGTTGTGACAACAACAAAACGGGCCATCTTGGAGGGTGGCTTGGACGGGGAATGACCGAGTCCAAGCATCCTCGACAAGATGCCAAGTTCCAATTGAATGACATTACTTAATGTCTTCATATAAAATAAATGAACAAACAGATTGAATAGTACCAGATAATTAGTAAATTTTAGGAATTTTGTTCATAAGTGTATTCAAGTTTCGGTCACAAAGAACACATATGAGTGATTTTCAATGTGAAAATGACTGAAAGATTTTTCTTACTTGCTCTTGAAAAGAGGAACATAATGTTGCATGATACTGTGGTGCCACCAAAATCGGTCCAAATTGAAGTGAAACAGCTATCCTATTAGTCCAATGTTTGGACTTACAAAAGATGATTGGATCAGCTTTTACATCTGTTGTGTTGTTAGGGTGTCAATGCTCAAAGCATCAATCCTTGCTTGTATATGGCGAATGTGAAGAAACAACGTGGGCTGCTGTACGGCTTGCATCAAATTTACTTTTGCAAAGCAGTTTTTGTATTGGACAATCTGAGAATAGCTTTGGCTTATCTTTGATATGAAGGCTTGGCATTTTGATCGAGAATCAGGTATCAAACAGTAATTCAGCTCACTGTAATGTGAAATAGATAGGTGAGGCATTTAAATGTGAAGGATTTGTAAGATGAATCTGGAAAAATTTGTAGAGATGATTTATTATCAAATGTGATCTTTGTACTTGGCTGCAGGTATTGATGAGTTGTGATTGAAATATGGAGTGTCACCTGAGGCTGTTGGTGTTTTTTGTAGGGGCAATTAAACTTTCCATGAACACATCTGTAGCCTTTTGTTCTTATGCCAACTTTCTAAATGTTTTTAGATTGTTAGTTTGATGCCATTCTTTCAAATACTAGTTTAATAACTTGTGATGAGAGAGATTAATAGTAGTTGCCTTTTACCTCTGTAATTATAAATTATTTTCATTATGTCTTCATTGTCTGTCACAGACACTGGGGATGATGTGACGATTCATGCACTTGAAAGCTCTGTTTCAGCCTTGGCAGTGTTATCGAACTGATGAATCTGAAGGTGCTGGCTTGGTTTGTTTCTTTTCTGAACTTTGGTTTCATGATCAATAGTAGTTCCTATCGGGGGATGATAATTTTGTGCTTTCATACTAGTGGGGGTCGGCTTAGGCAGTAAAGACACCAAGAAACTCAATATAAGAAAAAAGATGCTATGTACTGAGTTTGTTGTGGGAAAACATCTATACAGCTGTGAACTTATGGCACTTTGATGGGAATATCAAGAAATCAAGGCTTCACTTCGCAAACGGATCATTTGTGATGAATGTATGGTGAAGTGATGTTGATGCAAAGTCTCATCTACAATCTTTATTGAATATGATTTAATATTTATGAACTGGACGAGGAAATTTGATGAAGGATTACTTGGATTCTATATTTGAACTGCTTTTTGTCATCTTTTTTTGACCTTATTCTGTGATATTGACAATATGAGCTTATAGTTGGACTTTCATTGATGGTGAATCTGGGGTTTGCTGGATTCATTCTGGTATATATGATTGTTGTATTAGCAGACATGCAGTTTTTAGTTGTGGATTCTTCGACCGAGTCGTGACCAGTAGCGGACATACAGTTTTCGCTTGTGGATTCTTTGTCCGGACCAGTTGATAGGTGTCTAAATCCTATCAACTATGCATTATCTGTATTTTTCCTATCTTTTGTTTACATTTCGTGCTAGACTTCATTGTGGGTGGGTTCGTCCATGACTTCCGGAAGTGACAGAAACTCAGTAGCTGCTTGAGTCATGCTCCTGGTGTGCATGCATTGCGTGGTCCATGTGTGAGTATGTATTCATTCTTAGTTCTATACCTGCTATTGGGCACTGATGATGTTAGTAGGGATCCCATAGTATTGAGTCGTTGTATGCGTAATGGAGCTGATTTGTCTTGTTGTCGGTTACCATGAGCTTCATAATTGCACTTTCATTTGAGGGTGAATTTCGGGTTTGCCTGGATTCATTCTGGTATATATGCATTATTCATGTTGAATATTCATGAATACATTTAGATAGACATGCTAGACGCAAACAAACAACTCTTTTCACTTCTGTTCCTCAATTTTCATATGCATTTGAAGATCATAGCACCTTTAATATGAACCATATGCATCTCAAACTATGAATAGTTATTTTGTCAATCTTGGTAGTGTGCATAAAAATTTACAACAATTGTCTTTGATCACCACTATATGCATACCAGGAATATTGTATCAATATTGGTAGATTGTATGCAATTCATCAACTGTCTTTTGTTATTTACATGCATCCCATATCATGAATGATTACACTGTCACATCTTTAATAAAGGGTATCAATGCGAATGTTCGGTAGAATTATAAGCTGAAAGAGAATGTCATGTGCAAGCAGCATTTTGAAGAACATTATAGTGTATGTCACGATGACTTGCATGAACAAGTGTTTTACTTGGGCACTTGCTACATATCACAAGGCATATCTTATCATATCATGTCTTTAAAAGATGAGGGGAATATGAATAACGTTGGATGTGAAAATCTTATTTTATTGCCTTTTAAGTAAGGGAAATAGGGGATCTCATTTGCAGCTTAACATTGAAGAAAATTTTTAGTGAAAGCTTTAATAGGCAGTGGAACTTTTAAGTACTTGGCAGGCATCCACCCATCTATGTCCTTGCAACACATTTTCTCGAAGATGGAACCATCTATGGAGTGTGTGCATGAAAAAACATGAAGCATATGACCCATTGGATGGTTCATATTATTGAAAAACTATTGGTGCAAAATGTACTCTTTAAGGCAAATATAAACCAAACGGGCCATTGAAAATTTGTGGGGCCCTCCCTTGTTGCACAATGACTACAAGAATGTTCTAACTTCTTCCATCCATGGAAAGGATGATAAGCATTAATGTATTAGTGCAGTGTGTAGTATATTAGGTATTCTGCATACTAATGTACTAGTGCTGTATGTAGAATATCAGTACAGTGTGTTAGGATATTAGTATACATGAATGTGTAGAATATTAGGTATTCTACACACTAATGTATTAGTGCAGTGTGTAGGATATTAATGCTTACCATCATGGAAAGGATGCTAAACATTGATGTATTAGTGCAGTGTGTAGAATATTAGGTATTCTACACCAATGTATTAGTGCAGTGTGTAAAATATTAGGTATTTAAAGTGAAAGATGGATGCCTTGGTGTGCACACATCTTAAACATTTTTGCTAGATGTAATAATAAAGATTTTACCACTTTGACCTGATATGGCCAAATTCACTTAAAACTGAGATTGTGGAAAAAAATTGATATAGAGAAGTTCACTGAAGTTGAGATTCTAAAATCTATCTTCTTTGTATTTTCTGGGAAATTCAAGTCCACTATTGTAGGTTAAGGAGGACCTTTACCATTCACTACTAGTATCGTTGGAATTTTTTGAGGAATTTATAGGGGTTTTGTGCAAGAAGGCTTCACGAATGAAGGCTTCACGAATGAAGGCAATGAAATCTTAAACTAGAATTTATGCATGAAAATTCAAGATTGGATTTTGAAATCATTAAGTGAAAGAGTAATCCCTATGAAGCAGTTACAAGTTTGTTGTGGATGTTAAAAGAAACATTAGATTGTCATGACGGTTATCTCTATTCTTACAAACTTTAGGAACCTTGTAAAGCTACCTTTGTTAGCAGTCTTTTAGAATCAAAAGAAGGGAAAAGTATTTGAGTTGTAATCCAAAATGGTCTCTCCAAAACATAAGCTACCTTTGTTATAAGTCTTTTAAAATCAAAAGAAGGAAAAAGTATGAGTTGTAATCCAAAATGATGGTCGCTCCAAAACATAAGGATAGGGGTTCCAAAGAAACTAATCTAAGAAAAATAAATCAAGAAAAAGTTGAGCTTAGGCACACACGAGCCAACATAGAATGCATGAGAATGAGCTTGAACAACTTGTCATTAGGTGAGAATAAAGCTCACAAGCGGTTGGCTGATTCACAAATTTTCACAATCTACAAACAACTTAAAAGCCAATAAATATCAAGCAAGCATAAGATCGAGGTATTAATGAACTTTTTGTATGCCATTAATTTAGACATATACCTTCCCACATACCAAGAGGAGATTGCCAAATCATGGAGTAGTTAGAAGAGAATGATGTGAATTGCAAGCCAATGTTTGTGTAATTGGTGATGCATAAATCAGGTGAAGTGATATTACACCACTTTCTTTTTCTAGAAGTGTACTTGTAAATATTTTGCTCAAATTTTAAAGCATATGTAGTGTTTCAATCCAAGGCTTTACAAATGTGTCATTGTTAAGGCTATAATGATCATGTACATTGCTAGGAAGAGTCCAGCTATCAAAGAAATCATTCTATAGTTTGGAGACATTTTTAAGCTATTTTTGGAGCCCAAAGACAAAATCCTTTTTGTGATCCCTCAGTTTGTCTAGAAGCATCCAAATACCACTCAAACTTCTCAAACTTTGAGTTGTTCTTTGCATAACTTTTCCAAGTAGAACTTAATAGGATATCTCCCTAGGACTTTTTCACATAAAACGAAATTAAGCCTAACACTTCATAATCCACCTTGCTTTTAGACTTTGCATGTGGGTTGCAATTGAATTTCTTGTTTTGAATTCCATCTTGAATTTGATATTTGCATTGTGAATCATGATTACACTCCATATTGTATAATTGTAGTCCTCATTATAAGGACCTTCACATAGGTCGTAATGTATCTCCACTTATTTGATCAAGGTTTCTATCCTAAGAGTCTTCAAATCATTTGAGTTTTGGACTATTCTTTAATATCATACTCAACTTTGCCTTTTGATTTTTCATCTTCCCCCTTATTCATTTTTAGACTTGAACTCTTACAATCTAACATTTTTCCATCTTTTACCATTCTGTTCTTTTGAACATAATTTGTTCACTTAGAGCTTGACATTTTCCATTTTATTTTTCAATCTTTTACCGTTTTATTCTTTTGAATTTAATTTGTTCATTAGGGCTTGACATTTTTTCAATATTTTACTGTTTTATTCTTTTGAGCTTAATGTGTTCACCATTTTTTCGTTTTAGTTTTTAGGACTTTGTCTTCTACAATTTCCTTGGATTTTATCATTTCGAAAGCAAAATTTTTTATTTTCAAGTTTTAGTTCTCCAGTTTTGGGCTTATAACACAAGCTCTTTGGATTTAGGTTCCTCCAAACTTAGATCATCATTGTCAGCAAATTTCTATGGAATCAAGCATATTCCAATCATCTACATGTATATCAATCTTATTTGTGGCTGCCAAAGTTTTCATATTCCATCGATTACACATGCTTTAATTACTATATCAATGATGTAGTTGATCATTCCTTGAATTGAAGAATATATCGGATGCTTTGATGGCTACATTGATCAATGGTGAATGATAATCCTAATACCATCATTTGAGAATCTAGTTTTTATTTTTCTTAATATAAATACTAATCCATTAGAAGATAGAGATATTTATAAGTTCCATGTTTAGTCAAACAAATAATTTTGGGCATCATCTTCCTTCAATTAATAGAAACTTGTAGGTTACGCTATATGTGCAACTTTGAAAAGAAGATGTATCATAGAAGTATTGATTGTCAAATAAAGCATGTACTTAACCTTTTTAGGAGTGACTTCAAAGGAAATTTGCCTTATTTCGTATTGCAACCCATTTGCATCAAATATGTTGGCTAAGGTGTAGAATGGATTATTAGTAGTAAATAAAATAATAGAAAAGGAGCCATTTGTGCATGTATGCTAGTTAAAGAGAATCCTATACTTCTTTTTTAATACTAGAGTTACTTAAAGACATTATGTCATAGTGTTGTGTTTGGGTTTCTTCAACATACACATATAGAAGATATTATTTGTGCAAACTAAATCAACTTTTTAGGCAAGGTTTGTAATGGAATTATTTTCAACTTTATAAATGTTGGAAACTTTTCATTCTCCAATCATTTTGTAGAAATAATGAAATCATGGTATTGTGTTTGTTTTAAGACATGATGGCTATGTAACATGATATTACGAGTACAGTATTTTGTGGGGTTTTGCATGAGGGATTATCTTTACAAGAGTTTTAAAATCTTTTTCAAGGTTATGAAAATGTGTGTCATACATGTATTGAAATAGACAACTTTTTCTTAGAATTAAAAAATTCCTTAATAACATGATAGAAAGCATCTTTTATATGAATCATGAATTCCTTGATAACTTGATAGAAAGCATCTTTGATGGAATGAGAAAATCCCTTAATAACTTGATAGAAGGCATACATGTATTGAAATAGAAAATTTTTTCTTAGAATGAGAAAATTCCTTAATAACTTGATAGAAATTATCTTTTATATGAATCATGAATTGGATATGATTCTAGTCATTAAATCATATTTTCATGATATGATACTCATTGTTATTGATAAAACACACATTTTTAATGCACAGAGTTGAATGTCTTTTGTAATTTTAGACTTAGAACACTTACGTCACATTATTGGCATTCAAATACTCCTTTGCATGGGATTTTTTCATATTAAAGAGAGTATACTTAGAAATTGATACATAAGTTTCAACATATTAAAGAAACTTAGTTCAAAGTTTTGGAGCATAGACTTTTGTCCTTGGGAACAATCTCTCTAAAAATTCAAAATAAAATAAGTTGAATATATGTAGATTGTCTTTGATGTCTGGAAAGAGGCTTAAAATAGCTAATACTTGCACATATATACATATATATATATATATATAGACACACACACACACACACACACATATATATATATACATACACACACACACATATACACACACACACACATATATATATATATATATATATATATATATATATATATATATATATATATATATATATATATATATATATATATATATATATATATATATATATATATATATATATATATATATATATATATAATGCTTGTGTGAGAAAACTTCCATGTCACCTCTCTTCTTTGTGCCAGTATTGAGATACTCTTTATCTGTTTCTTTATCCCATAACTGCCATCTACCTCATCTTAACTTAGCCATGTTGATCCTATAGTAGCGCTAAATCTTCTCGATATTTTTAGCCTTCAACCTAATGAACGAGATTTGTTGCTTCTTCGTAATTGCAATACTTTTTGTTTACTTGTGGTCGTATTCTTACCCCAAATTACTCATTAGCTAATAGTTTCTTCCTTCATGCTACACTTCCAAGCTACAATTGTTGGTGTCTTTTTCATAGTGATCATGTTTTTGGTCAACTACCCCATTAGCCTAGAGAGGAAAAATTTCATGTACGTTGCTATATTTAGCTTTAGATCACATTTTTTGAGCTTGAGATCAGATTCTTGTAGATTTTTCTTTGATTTCACATTTGAATCCATGTACATTTAAATTCACCGATTATTTTTGTAACCATTTTAATAATATTACCTTATGTTCATCCATAGATGTGTCACATTCTTCTTTTGGGTATTGTTTTATTGATAATCTATATGTTTTCTTTGGCTCAATTCATAATATTGTGACATCAAAATTTAAGGTTTGATATTAAATAAATGGTTTTCCTTATGATAATTCATCATTATCCTCCTTAGACTTTCAATCTATTTTCCATCTCCTTCTTTTTTCAATTACAAGAGAAGAGATTGTTAATCTATGACCACTCTTGGAGTAATAGTAAACAACATATCTAGAGATATTCGGTTTGATAATTGAAAACCAAACTCTAGTGCTTGTTGATGGACCAAAACATATGGGAGACTATAATAAATATTATCAATCTCTTACAATATATCAATGGCTTGTCAATATATTAAGCTGTTTTTCATTCCTTATGTATCTAATGTCTTTTTCCTCTTCCAAATGATTAAGTTATAAGAGAATTTATAAGTTGTTTTATAGCAAGGAGTGTGTGGTCGATTGTAGTTGGCTTGGAGTATGTGTCTGAGGAAAATTGGGTATAAATATGTATGCTTACATATGTGTGGGTTCATGTGCATCTCGGTCATTGTCAACCTTTGTTTCTCTCCCTTCTCAATCTCCCTTTCTCATCTTGTCATGTGTGGATGTGTGTGTATGTTTGTGATGTGTGTGGGATCCCTTCCCAATCACTTTTTTCACTTGGAATCTCTTTCTTTCGATCACCTCTCTCAACTTAACAACCTACTCTATTTCAAACATTTTGATTGTATGCAAGTTGACATGGTTCTCATATCTATTTACCTCATCAGTTTTGTTCTCTCCCTTAGTCACTCTTGAGTCCTCACTTTTATATATGCTCCTCTCCTCTCAGACACAAACAAAACTCTCTATTATGCTCACCCAATCAACTCTATCCCCCATTTTTTTTTCTCTCCCTTCCTCACATATGCACCTTGACATCTATGCACTCACAAACACTCCCTTCCATTATTGCTTAGTATCTTGATATCTTTTCTACATGTGATCACACATTCATGACATATATGCTCTCTCTACTATGTAACACTCCTTACACATGAGCACATGCAACACGAATGCATTCATAGGCATAGGTAATCCATTCCATTACATTTTCATGCATTTACACATCCCTTTCAACTTTGTCTCACTCTCTCTCCCTCTCTCCCTCTCTCCCTCTCTTATATACATATCTTCACACATACACTTGCTGGATTTAGTGTCAAATTATACAATAAAACAATCACCAATGAGATCTTAGAAATATAGGTTAAAGCATAGAATAGGAAGGAAGAAGTAGAGAGGATATGGATGAATCTTGACAGATCTCCTAGAAAGGATAAGGACGAAGAAGTTCTAGAAAAGACAAGAAGATGAGCAAATATGAAGATACAATTATGAAAAACCGATCCCTATTTTTACCAAATTCCATAGAAGAGACCTTACTTGAGCATATAATTGTAGTACAAGAACCTATTTCTCGTATCAATGTTAATAGACATAAGGGATGCTCTTAATACAATAAGAAGGTTTGTGGTAGAAAAACTTTAAGGAAAGATAGTATTGACTGAAAGCTATATAATTTGTATGGTAGGTTCTGAGAAAAAATCTATAGGTGAGGTTGAACTACTTATCCAATTGGACTCAATTCATAATATTGTGACATCAAAATCTAAGGTTTGATATTAAATAAATGATTCTCCTTATGATAATTCATCATTATCCTCCTTAGACTTTCAATCTATTTTCTATCTCCTTCTTTTTTCAATTACAAGAGAAGAGATTGTCAATCTATCACCACTCTTCCAGTAATAGTAAACAACATATCTAGACATATTCGGTTTGATAATTGAAAACCTCTAGTGCTTGTTGATGGACCAAAACATATGGGAGACTATAATAAATATTATCAATCTCTTACAATATATCAATGGCTTGTCAATAAATTAAGCCGTTTTTCATTCCTTATGTGTCTAATGTCTTTTTCCTCTTCCAAATGATTAAGTTATAAGAGAATTTATAAGTTGTTTTATAGAAAGGAGTGTGTGGTCGATTGTAGTTGGCTTGGAGTATGTGTGGTCGATTGTAGTTGTTTGTGATGTGTGTGGGATCCCTTCCCAATCACTTTTTTCACGTGGAATCTCTTTCTTTCGATCACCTCTCTCAACTTAACAACCTACTCTATTTCAAACATTTTGATTGTATGCAAGTTGACATGGTTCTCATATCTATTCACCTCATCAGTTTTGGTCTCTCCCTTAGTCACTCTTGAGTTCTCAGTTTTATATATGCTCCTCTCCTCTCAGACACAAACAAAACTCTCTATTATGCTCACCCAATCAACTCTATCCCCTGTCTTTTTTTATCTCCCTTCCTCACATATGCACCTTGACATCTATGCACTCACAAACACCCCCTTCCATTATTGCTTAGTATCTTGATATCTCTTCTACATGTGATCACACACTCATGACATATATGGTCTCTCTATTATGTAACACTCCTTACACATGAGCACATGCAACACAAATGCATTCATAGGCATACGTAATCCTTTCCATTACATTTTCATGCATTTACACATCTCTTTAAACTTTGTCTCACTCTCTCTCCCTCTCTTATATACATATCTTCACACATACACTTGCCGAATTTAGTGTCAAATATACAATAAAACAATCACCAATGAGATCTTTAAAATATAGGTTAAAGCATAGAATAGGAAGGAAGAAGTAGAGAGGATATGGATGAATCTTGAGAGAGATCCTAGAAAGGACAAGGAAGAAGAAGCTCTCGCAACGACAAGAAGATGAGAAAATATGAAGATACAATTATGAAAAACCGATCCCTATTTTTACCTACATAAGTGAAAACTTGAAAATTCCATAGAAGAGACCTTAGTTGAGCATATAATTGTAGTACAAGAACCTATTTCTCGTATCAATGTTAATAGACATAAGGGATGCTCTTAATACAATAAGAAGGGTTCTGGTAGAAAAACTTTAGGGAAAGATAGTATTGATTGAAAGCTATATAATTTGTATGGTAGGTTCTCAGAAGAAATCTATAGGTGAGGTTGAACTACTTATCCAATTTGAGAATGTATCCATGATGCAACCTTCCTAGTGTCCAAAGATGAAGATTTAACAAAAGCTATCATATTAGGGCAAGATTGACTATACAAGCATTCATTCACACTCAATATTTCTCATGGCATGCTATTTGAAACGGCTTATGGTAGGGTAGTATTTAGCTTCTTGGAAGAGAGATTCATGTTTGAATCCATGCTATCAGAAAATTCCAAGAATGAAAGAAGATAACAGTTCAGTCAAGGTGCTTCCTAATTAGTACATGATTGAACAATTCTAATGATTCAACATATTCAATGGATTTAGATAATGAACCTCAATCAAACAAAGACCATATGGAAGGAACATAATAAAATGATGAGAACTTGTGGAATCAACATAACAAGTGATGAGTATTCTAATAAAGAAAGTACAAAAGCGAACAAATACACAACCAAGAAAGACAGTAGAGATGAATTAGCTTTGGACGATGAAGGGATCACTTCCTTCTCACTCCAAAAGACAGAAACTAGAACCACCACAATAAGCAAGAACATGTGTGTAGGAGAAGACCACAAGAGAATAGAAAGAATAGTAGTAGGAAGGAAGTGCAACCAATCATTTGTAAATTCTAGGTGCCCAAGAACATTTTAGAGGCTCAACATAGTAATTCTAGGATATTGATACCAAAACAAAGACCAATTGAGATACAAAAGAAGCAACAGAAAGAATTTATCAACACATGAATGACCATAAACACAAGAAAGAGGAAAAAAAAGTGTTCTCAAGTCTAAGCACTAACTGTGATCGACTAACATGAAGAAGACCAAAGAAGAAATCCACCTACAAAACTAGGATCTCTAATTCATTCTAAAACCCACACTAGATATGGAAAAACCACATGCTATACACAAACATGAGAACAATAAAAAAAACTCAAACATATTATTGGAAACCAAGGGAGAAACATAAACCTCATCATTAGAAGCCCCTTATTGTTTTGTCAAGGGTTTTTTCTTGATGCGCTATTAGAGAAGATGAAGCCATAGTATGAATGTATAGGGCCACATTACATGGTCATTCAAAAGGCACTACTTTTATAAACCCATGCATACATACACAAACTCCAAAGAAAAAAAAAGATTTCTTTTTGAAAATTTTCCACCTTGAAGCATAAGCTATGTAGATTGTATTTTATGAGTCTTGTATATAATGTGGCTTTGCATGAGTTTAGAGTGTTTTTTGTTATTTTATTTTGTTTGCATGTTGGTTACTCATGATACACACATGTGCATTCAGTCTTGATCAATCACATCCATGGCACCGATCATATGGATGGCACCGATCATATCGATGGCACCCATCACATCACACCCCATTTGTTTCATGATAAGAGACACACAATTACTAAAAATTTTGTTTAAGCACCATGTATGTATGGGGTAGCAGTGTAATACATGAACAAAGTCATATTTCTTCTTCTTTTGTTCTAAATAAAGTATATGCAACTTGTACCAACCAAAAGGAAAACACGACATCTAGTAGCATAGGTGGTGATGGAGTTAGAATCTTGTAGGAATGGAAAATATCCTCAGGAGGAGATGTGGTGTTAGAAGAACCACAAATTGATTGTTATGAGGTTCAAACAAAGCTCCCAAATAAACCTCCACCTATAGTACTCCAAGATCCTTCATATGGAACTATCTGATACCCTCAAGGACATTGGTTAAAAGAATGCAAAAGCCCCCTGAGAGAGGGAACCCACTTGTTTTTTTGTCAGGAAGAGATTCACATTCACAATTGTAAACTTTTATGTCCTTTGAGTTTGGAGAGAAGCACATCAGAACATGGGATCTCCTAAGTTGTGGTAAATACTTGCACTTACCAATTGTGAAACTAGTATTTGGCAGAGTAGTAGAGATGATAACCACATACAAACTATAGCAAGGGAGACAACAATGGCTAGGGTAGGGTTCGTAGTGTCTAATTTTTGAGGAAAAAGGTGATATGATGCATAACTATGGAGCTCATTAGAGATTTTTGGTAAATAACTTAGGGAGAGAAAAATATCAATGATATCAATGTACCTGACTCTAGAAAATTGAAGAATGTAAAGACATTCATTCACCTCAATATTCTTTGGTCTGAGATTAATCTATGAGCTCTTTTATTTCCTTAGTTAAAACCACTATAACATTCCCCACAAAAGCCTATGCCATGGCCTCATGTATGTTGTAAGATTTGGAAGTACTGTGGATATAATAATGTGGATCAACAAATAGATGTTGCAAATGAAAGATGGAGCAAAAAGAAGACGCGTTTAGGGTACACTAGTTCGCATAATTCACATGACTTTAGCAAGGGGGTGCAATTTCACATGGGCACTCTATCTTGAGATATATTTTTGTCTTTGATCCATCTGAATAAGAGCAATGAAAGAAAATGATAGGTGAATTAGGTGAAATAACAAGACTCACTAGAATCTTCAGGTCACAAAGCCATGGAAAATTGTGGTAGTCAGAGGATAAGGAGGAAGTACCCTTGAGGAAGAATAAGTCAAAATTAATGCATACCAATCCATAGAAGAGGTAGCTCAAGGATTACATTTTTAAATGTAATCTTTTGAGCCACACCACATGAAACCCAAATAACAAATCCTCATCAATTTTAAGAGAGGAAAGGATTTGAAGAAAAAAAAAAGGAATGAATAGAACAACTAGCCACCCTACTCTCACAAGAACTAACTTGAGGTATGCCTTAAGGCAAACAAGAGGAAGAAGTACTACCAACAACATTGAGGAGAGCATGAATAATACTTGTAGAGATTAGGAAGAAGCATAATGGAGATAAACTACCCTGAACAATAAGGGAATGTCTCAAAGAGTGTCTCTGACTTACACACAACTGATCATTCACAAAGAGAACGAGGGACAACCAATAAGAAGATCTGAAGTAGGATTCACACAATAATTTGGGTAGTTTGATTGTAAAAGTGTCTAACAAGGGAATAACTCACATTACATTTTTGCACCATTTACTAGAAGAAGATCTTGGCCAGCTTATGATGCAATGTGAGTACAAAAAAGGACCACCAAGTATTGGTTGAATTCTCCAACACTGGTAGATCCCAAGGAGAACATTGTCACATTAGAGTACACGTGTGAAACTATCATTTTTTGGAAAGAAGAGGTTGTGGGTATCCCTGATTTGATGTGCCAAATGCTTATTAAAATCCTACCAACCCTAATAGTTTGCCTTACCTTCTTTAATTTTGCACCCACTCTTGACTTAAACTTTTTTTTTTTGTAATTTTGAACATTGGAAAGAGGATGTACAATCTTGTTGGGATACATAGGCACCACATGTTAGATGTGCCTCAATTTTGAAAAATTTTTAAAATTTGATGTATGTACGCTCTTGCTTAAAGGTCAAAGAGCTTTTGAGCTTCAGGAGTGATTTTCTAGACCTTTACAATCTTTCTATAATTTTTAGGATTCATTTTGAAGGTTAAATAAGCCTTAGGACCATTTTTCAAGTGTTTTTTGTCCAAAAGCATGTAAAAAGGCCATATCTTTTAGTATATAAGACAAAATCCCTAACTTTTTAAGAAGTATTCTTTCATTTTGAATGAAATCTCGTACATCTTATTTTTTGATAAATTTTTTTCTCATCTCCTTCTTTGTGCAGAGCTCTCATGGTGCTGTTGAGGTGTTCCAACCCCGTACCCACCTAAGGTAAGTGTTTTTTAATGTTTTTCTTGTGTGTTTCATGCCTTGAAGTGATAGTGTGCGAGTTGGTTCTTCCTTTTTAGTGCAATTTTGGACTCCATAGCTTTGTGAGATATGTCTCCATACACGAACAGGTACACATGCTTGAATTGAAAAATTAAAGTTGATCTACTACCACTAGATGCTCGTCAAGTCTTGTGCTAGTAGGGCTACAACACTTACAATACTTGCAATATTGTTCTTATTTATTTTATTTTTTTTCTCATTACTTCTTCATTCTTTGATTTTGCAACATTTTTGGATTTTTGTTTATGAGATGAAGAGATAACTAATCCTTTCCTTTGTGGCTAATAACAAAATATTGATCTAAAAGGTGCATAATGAACCTATTTTACCTATACTAATTCTCTTATAACAAAAGAAAAACTAAGTATTCAAATGTTTAGGAATTTGGATTGGATTTCATCATGAATCAAAGATTTAGAAATTCTGATAAAATCAAGTAGTGCATTAAGCACAATTTCCATAAGCAATATGTTTGGAGAAATTCCATCTACAACAATCAATTGATCATTTAGATTTCTGATCTTTGTAAGAATTTTTTCCATAGAATCACATTCATTGATGTGCTCTCTATTCAATTACTTTTTAAGGTAAGAAACATGAGCCTCATTTCTTTCTTGATACAACATGGAAAGTGTATGTAGAGCACCTCTAGTTGTTTTGCATGACTAAATGTGAGGAATAGTGGCATGCTTGGCAAACAAATCAGTAAAAACATGTGTTTGTGCATCTTTACCATCTCTTGTAAGTTGATATATAATGGTTTGGGGTGTTGATGGTGCATGTGACATGGTCAAAATAGGAGTTACAAGAGGAATGAAATAAGAATTGCATAAAACATAGAACATATAACATCCTCCACACCATATTCATCAATTACATATTTATTATTTGTAACTAGGACATAAATATCTCAATATCCCATATATCACTCATAATTCCTTTCAAAACAATACATTGTGCATCATTTATATTGATAATGGGTAGTTGGATCCATCCAACTTATCTTCAATGATCAATATATGAAATACATCATTGCTCTAAACCCTAGCTAGTGATTTCACCATGATGCAATAACATACTTGTTCTTTCAAGAAAATTTGACAAAACTATGGAGATCCATTACACCTATATAATTTTTGGAGCACTTTTGTTAACAAGAAAACACCTAAACAAAAATTATCATGAAAGGAAAGAATTGCCTGCATTGCGAGTAAAGTAGTGCATTTGGAGGCCAATAAAACTTTTTTCGTGCATATCCCTTCAAATTGACTTGTTTTGTTTAAATTACTTTGTCTTGACTCTCTTTGATTGGTTTGTCTCATGCTACCTTGCGTTGTCAAGCCACTTGGACCTCCTTGGCTATTGCTAACAACATGATACTACATGTTCTTAGATAGGGAAAGACATGAAAAAAGGGGATCTAGATATATGGGTTTCCATTTAGGGTGGGATGTCTATAGATGCTTAGAGAGAGGTCAAGTAGAAGAAATTAGTATCTATGATAACAGAAAGTCCTTATGTTAGTCTCATGACACACCTTGTGTGGGACACCTAGGAGTTAACAAGACATATGATCTTGTTAAGCAATTATTTTATTGGCTTGGAATACATAAGGACATCCTTGATTATGTGCTTGATTATGTGAGGTCATCTTCACTTTTTGGATACTTCCAATCAGAATGGGAGAGCATCTCGATGAATTTCATCATAGGATTAGCTACAAAATTGAGGTAGCATGATAGATTTTGGGTAATTGTGGATAGGTTAACCAAAATCACTAGGCTCATAGCAACACATTTTAAAGTAATAAATGTAGAACTGACAACCATTCAACCACAAAGGCTACATCCACAACAACTTATTGGACTTAGTACACACTTATGTGTGGGGACCAAGTCAAGAACCTTCATTGGCAAGATCAAGGTATTATGTCTCATTTATTGTTGATCATAATAGATGGACTATTCTGTACTTTATCAAGAGTAAAAATGAAGTGTTTGATTGCTTCAAAAAGTATCAAGCACATGTGGAGAATCATACAGGTAGATCATTCAAGAAGCTCAGATTCGATGGAGGGGGAGAATACTTCTCTAAAGAGTTTGATGAGTTCTTGCATGATAAAGGTATCAAAAGGGAAGTGACTACCAGGTACGCTACTCAATTGAATGGAATTGTAGAGAGAAGAAACAAGACATTGGTTGGATAAGCTAGAACAATGCTTGAAGAGAAGAGGTTGCCACATTATCTATGGGTAGAGGCTATTTCAATTGTTGTGTACCTTGTCAATAGACTACCATCCAAATCACTTCAAGGTATGGCTCCTTATGAAGCATGGTATGAAAGAAAACCTAGACTTGGACATTGCAAGGTGTTTGGTTGTTCAGCTCATGTTCATGTACCATCACAAATAAGACGTACGCTAGACGAAAGGGCAACAAAGGTAGTGTTTATTGGGTATGGATCAACTCAGATGGGTTACAGGTTCTACAATCTTTCAACCAAGCAATTCACTACAAGTAGAGATGTTGTGTTTGAAGAACACAGGTCTTGGAATGATGAAGACAAACAAAAGGTAACTCTACCATATGATCTTGATTTTGATTCTCATCAATTAGGAAGCAAGCATGATACACAGATCTAGGATCCAAGAAGTGATACAGATGATGAACAAGATGAAAAGGAAAGGATTACAAGCTATGGAAGTCAAGAGGCAAAGCAAAGATGCAATATTGTGGAGAATGCTCCAAGCAAGCACCTAGAAGGCCAACAAGGGAAAAAAGATGACCAGAAAGGTATGGATATGATTTCACATTTTTTTACAAGACATTCAATCTACTTGGAAAAGTGCTTATTTTCAGAGGAACCCTCAACCTATGAAGAGGCAAAGGGAAACCCTAATTGGGAAAAGGTCATGAAAGAAGAAATATATGCATTGAAGGAGATGGACACTTGGGATTTCGTTGCAATGTTATCCAATCAAAAGGTCGTTGGTTGCAGATGGGTATATAAAGTTAAAAGAAACTCAAATGGATGAGTTTGTAGGTGCAAGGCAAGATAAGTTTCCAAAGGATGCTCACAAACTCATGGTATAAACTCACAAACTCATGGTATAGACTATGAGGAAACATTCTCACCAGTTTCAAAGATGTCTACAATCAGAACATTGATAAGTGTCGCCGCTGCTACAAGAGATTTGAGACTCCTCCAACTTGATTTGAAAAATGCATTCCTAAATGGTTGGATAATTGAAGAGGTATACATGTCACAACCACTAGGATTTGAAAACCCTAATCATACATCTTATGTTTGCAAACTTAAGAAAGCATTGTATGGATTGAAACAAGCTCCTAGAGCTTGTAATTACAAGTTGGTTACATACCTTCAAGATCAAGGGTTCAAACCTAGCAACTCAGATTCTTCTTTATTCATAATAATGGATCAAAATGAGGTTATCTATCTATGTGTATATGTAGATGATGTTATTGTGCTAGGTGATGATCTCAATGGCATTCAATGGATCAAGAGATAGATGCAAGAGGAGTTCAAAATCAGTGACTTTGGTGAGCTCCCATATTTCCTAGGTATGCAAGTGATTTTATATCCAACCTCTTGAATGCAAGTGATTTCCTAGGTATGCAAGAGTTTGAATTAATATAAAACTTGGCATGATCATGGCTGAGTATCCATAGATGTATGGGCAAACAAGATATGCTCTACACATATATGAACGGACTACAAAGTGATTGGCAAGAGTACTTACCTATAATAGAGTTTGAATATAAGATTTCTAAGAGCTCTTCTATGGGACATAGTACATTCATGATTATGTATAGGTTTCAACCAAGAGCTCAATATGTGATAGGCTTATAGCACAACAAGGTCCAAGCTATAAAGAACTTCTTGGAAGAGATGAATGATATGCTTAGAATTGAGAAAGACAACATTAGGATAGCCCAACATAGATGTACAAACTATGTTGACTCTCAAAAAAGAGAATTTGGCTTTGAGGTATGCGAGGAGCTCTATCCTAGATTTCCATAAAGATCTAAAACCATGAAGATGAGACCTTGTCCAAAATTATCTTCTAGGTATTGTGATCCTTTCACAATGCTTAAAAGAGTAGGAAAGATGGATTAATAGTTCTAGCTTCTCGAGGATGAACACATACATCTATGTTTTCATGTGCTTTAACTAAAGAGGAAACCAATTCAATCTCACAACCTCATTCTAGAGAGTGAGGTTGTAGAGTCTTTCTCTATTTAGTCTATTCCACATGATCTAGAAAGAATACTATACACCCATGAGAAACGAACTAGGAGTCACTTATATATAGATTGCCTAGTAAAGTGCAAGGATAGTTTAAAGAATTGTTCTACATGGGAGAGGATGAGAAACATTTGGAGATGATTTCCCAATTTTGAGTTACCTTCTTAGGAAACTTCTTAAGGGGAATGACATGGGGGAATAGTGCATGGAGATGAACATGTACAGCAAAACTTATGGGTTTTTTTTGGAAGCAATTGTTAAAATATATGCATTTCAAGGGCAAACTTAAGTTTTCTTTTTCATAAAATAACTCCATTTGAAGGCTTTTTAACCTTACGAAAGTCAAAGAATAAAGTTGAAGGTGCAACCCTATCCAAAAGGAGGCATTGGACCACCAAAAGCCACTCCAATGAAGAGACAAAGTCAAAAGGCAAGTGAAGAGACAAGGAGGGCATGTGAAGAGACATGGAGGACATATGAAGAGTCATAGAGATGCTAGGAAGTCGGGGTGCTGCATATATATGGCAGATAGGCTCTCATAGATGCTCATATTCTCTTGTATATCTCTCCTACCCTTTCCAAAGGGTGCTTCATTTCTATAGCAGCCTGTTAGGACTTCATTTTCTCTTTGTATGAAGTTTCATTTCGAGACTTCTTGTACTTACGAGAAAGCTTATAAAGCAAGGATTCTATTCCAAAAAGAATTTTGGCAAAAATCTTCTTATACTGTGAGATATAGCTATTTATTTGTCCACTGCTCTGTCCCGAAACCTACTAGGAAAACTGGGCTGTTTTGTGTGACTCATTTGAGAGGTCTACAGGTATCCAAATCTAGTGCTTGATAGCTCATTGGAAATCTCTCATTGTCTAGTTTCTATGGCTAAAATGGATTGAATTCGGGAATTAGGAGATATTCTAGTTTTAGTGAGTACTGGTCTAAAGGCAGATAGGTCTTGGGAAGGGTCCAAGCTTCTTGTTGTGCATTTAGACGAGAAATCTTCCAACACTGGTATCAGAGCTCCTTGTGGACATGAAGGAGAGTACAAAGAATGATGTCACGCCAAGAAATCAACCATTGTAGCCTTTTCAAAGCTTGAAGGAGGCTGCAAACTTGGAACCAAGGGGGAGCTTCATCTTCATCACACAAAGGGACTTCACTTTCAACAAAGGAGGTAATCCCACACCATATTTCAATCTTAGGTGATTCAAGTTGAGGTAGAGGCTTGGGAAGTGGAAGAGTGTTGGAGTTCGAGGTCTTGAGAAGCAGGTGAACAACACAAGGAAGAAGAAGAAGCTTGGAGCACAACACACAATACTGAATGTATTACCACTAGAATGTACAAAGATAAGTGATCCATTAGGGCAATAGGCATATATACAAGCCGAGGGAAAAAAACTCCTAAAGGGGGAAAAAATGCCCTGGTGGTCCTGGTGTGTTCACACACATCACTACCTAAATATATCAACAAATCCCTCCTAGGAGTGATGCAAGTGAACAAGGAGCTTGTACTCATGTATAAGGAAACGCCAAGCTATGTGGAATCAATCCACAAAAGGAAGTAAGCCCAAAGTTTTGCTGAAAGCTTCAAACTTCTCCCTAGGCAGAGCCTTTGTGAAAAGGTCTACAATGTTCTCCTGCATGGGCACATATGCCAAGTTGATCTCTCCAACAGAGAGCCTCTCCCTAACATAATGATAATTCATCTCAATGTGCTTAGTGCGAGCATGGAACATAGGGTTCCTCGCAACTTCCAATGTGAAGATGGTGGTGGCAGTAGACTAACCAACACCCAAATCATCTATAAGGCATCTGAGCCACACACACTCAACAATCGTTGTGAAAGCTGCCTTATACTCAGCCTCACAACTGGAAGTGAACATAGTAGGTTGCTTCTTGCTCAACCAAGATATACATGAGCTAGCAAGCATGAAAAAAAGGCCACTAGTGGACACACAAGTGTCATAACAACTAGCCTAGTCAGAGTGAGAAAAAGCATGTAAATCTAGCGGTAGTGATCCCCCCTTGGGATAAAACAACCCAAGTAGCTAGGTACCACTCAAGTAGTGAAAGATGCACTTAACCGCCTGCCAATGCTTGACACCTGGGCAATACATAAACCTACTCATCTATGAGACAACAAATTGAATATCTGGCCAAGTAATGCATAAGTAAATCAAGCATCCAACAACCTACTGATAGAGAACAACATCAAATGCATCTCCAACATCATGAAGACTCAATCATAAACCTGTGTCCATTGGAGTGGCAATAGATTTGCTGTCTTCAAGGCCAAAATGATAGCATAATGTGTCAATATATTTTGTTTGACACAAAGCTATTCCACGATCAACTTGCATAAACTAAATGCCCAAATAATGATGCAAATGCCCCAAGTCAAACAACTCAAATGAGGCATGCAAATCAGCCTTAAAATCAGCAATATGCTTTTCATGAGGATCAATGAGCAGCATGTCATCAACATACACAACAATGATCAAAAGCCTAGACCCACAACACCTTGCATGGAAGCAAGAAGGAAGGCTCAAGTATGACTCTCCTTTCATCCACCCCAACCTCTAACATGTTCAAGCCATTGGCCATCAGCCCGCAGCTATGCCACATGCTTGAAAACATGGAGAGAAGGGAGTCAAGGATCCTAGTCACATATGTAAAATACAAGAAAGTTGCAACACTCTACTTACACACATAGGAAATGCTAGCATGCACACACACCTCACTCTCTCACACTCTAAGACTAAATACACATATGCACAAATTCTTAAGAGAAAAGAGAGTTCTTCCATTCAAAGGATATATACATGAGAGCACATCGAACCAAAAGCTCTCCCCTTTACAAAAATGAGCCTCTATATATAGGCTAAGAATTATTGCATTTGTGTTCCTTTTGAAAAGTCAAAAAGAGAACATGTGCTCATATCTTTCTAAATCCATCAAATATTCCTTCTAACAACCCACTCCAAGGAAATAAAGGCGTGGGGATTCTTCAATGTGGGATTTCCATATGTGTGCCAAAAAGCTATTTTATTTAGGAGGCTTCATAACCATAGCATAAGGGAAATATAAAAAAGGGCTAAGGAGAGTGTTCATATGGACACAACTCCTAAATACAAGGAAGAGGTATTTTTATGAGTACTAGAGGATGCCATTACATAAGAGAAATTGTGGGCAACCCTTTTAACCCAACATTCTCCTCCCCCTAGACTTTGTTGTCCTCGACAAAGCTAAGATAGGAGAAGCATTCATTGCTGAACTGGTGCAAGTGTGAGCCTTCAACTCTTCAAATCTGTAGGACTGCAATCTTCAACTTTGTAAGTCTTCAAGTCTTTAGGCCTTCAATGCTGAGCGACACAATCCCCTTGGGGGGCAGTTAGCCCAAACTTCATCCCAATGTGCAGCACTTTGTAAGGCTGGAAATGCCCTCTCAAGAAGCTCCAAACCCTGAAAGTTAAAATAGACACAACAAGTAGACTGAATTTGAAAAGAAGCAGCTAGTAACTTTTATTCCAATCATAGTTTCCACTTCGGGGAACATCAAGCTCTACAATATGGGCTCTTCTAGCAAAAAGTCCTCATGAGGATTGGGCTTGTTCTTGCAGTCCAAAAGTAGCTCAAATGACATAGAGCCCTATAACATTTCATATGGCTCAGAGGCTAACCATAATCACCTAGTCCACCACAAGTGCATGTGCAACATATTGGTGAGTAAGACATAACTGTGATATGGTTCCTTTTGTGACTTTATGCAAATATCAACATGATTGCATCATTCTTCATTGTGTGTATAATATGTGTTTCCTTCAACAAAAGTATGTAGAGAACAATCAATTATCGTGATGCATCATGAAATCACATAATCAAGCAACCAAGGATCAAAATAGCTACCTTTTCCATGTGTAGTTGGAGTTTTAGGCTTCCCCCCCATGCAAACTCAACCAATATCAATACATCAATGCTTCCAACATGTCTAGGAGTGCATCCCATGCATCTACTAGAATTCCAAAATTCATAAAGCATGTTCGATGTGTCCTATAGAAAAATTATAAATCTTTGAAGTCCAGAGTTACAAATTACCTCATGGATAAAGGTCTTTTGGGGACTATTAGTGGAGAAGAGCCACAATCATAGGTGGATCTCCAAGATCCAAACACATAGACCAACAAAAGAGGCCATTGATGGAATGGGAGGAGATAATTAGAAGAGTGATGTTCTCATATCAAAAGTCATCTCGAACAAAATGTTAGGACATAGAAAAAATCAAGATAAATCTAAGGAAGTTTGGAAGCCATTGGAGAAGGTCTATGTCACCTCTAGCAGGTCAAGGAAGATGCAACTCAAGAATGAGTTGAACACACTCAAGAAATTATGGGTTACACCCTCAAGATCAAAGAGCTTAGGGATAGAGTTTTTTTAGCAGGATGCACCATTGAAGAGTGAAGACATTTTGGAAATAGCACGATGGACTCGAACCCAAAAAGGAAAACTATAAAATTCAGGATTCATCTATGATTCCCTGTACATACATGGAGCAAGCTAATTTAAATGTACGGGTGATATTCTGTTTTAAAGAAGTTAGCATATCTTGCAAAATTTGAGGCTCAACTAACTGTGCATGAGTTCTAACCAAACTGGCAGCTATTACTTGTCTTATTAAGGACTCCGCTTGAGTCTGCAGTAAAACTCGTTGACTACAGCAACATCTCGATGCAACTTTATTTCAGCGATCTTTGCATCAATTCGTGATAACCTGTCAGCCTGAACTCCGAGCTGCTTTTCTCTGCACTCGAGTTCCTGAGATTGAAATTGCATAGTTTTGTAAAAATATTCTCTCTCTTTTTTAATGGCTTCCATCTCCTTCTTTAATTTGATATTCAGGCCAATCTCTTCTTCCAAAGCACGACTTTTGTGGAACAGGTCGTCTGTAGCCTGCTTGAGTTCTTTCTCAGCATTTATTACATTCATAGCGAGCGACTGAGAAGCTTCCTCTAATATACTGAACTTATTCTTTGTTGCATGCAGCTCGTTGCCTAACACAGTCATGGCATCCTGCTTATCTGCAACCTCTTGCTTTAATCCTATAATCTCATTGTCCTTGTTGACAATAATCAGATCTTTCTTTGTCAACTGTTCTTGGAGTTGCTGGATTTGGGCATGCAGAGAGTGATTATTGGCTTTCGCCTTGAGTATTTCTTCCTGGAGGGGTCAGATTCCAGGAGATCTACTTTGCTCTGCAACTCTTGTCGAATGGTCTGTGTTGCCATCTTCAATTGAATGGGTAACTACTGAGATAATTGACTGAGGAACTGGCCCATGGATGCCAATTCAGTAAACATAACCGGGTTGGGAAGAGAAGGTGTCTGCTGCGAAGGTTGGGAAGACAGGAGGTGGGGAGACGAGGGTGGAGAGTAGTCAGGAGAAGAAGGAGCTTTGGGCGAGATTTCACGGTTTGCAGTTGGAGGCAAAGAGGTAGAAGCATCAGCAGTAGTAATACGTGTGGTTGGAGGAGGAAGGGGAAGGAGAGGTTGTTGAACCAAGACAAGGCCTGTGTCATGTTGAAGTACCGACGATACGGCAACAACTTCAATGACAGCCTCTTCAGCACTCTGCGGTTGCTTTACCGTGTCGGCTTGATCATCAACTTCTTGGGAGGGTGATGAATGACAAACAACAACAGTGGTGTCTTCAACTGTCTCCTTCACAGCCTCAACATCCGGTTGTGTTGTTTCATCCCATTGTGAGAGTTCAGCTACATCTTCCATAATAACATCTGTATCCTACTGCTTACTAGGAGAAGACTAGGCAGATTCTAACTGTAAGGAAGTGGCTATATCATGGAATACTTCAACTTCTTGAGCAGTGGTGGTTTCCTTTACTTGAATTTGGGACGGGCTAAGGCGCGTGTGTTTGCGTCAGAAGAACTGCAGAAGCTCTTCATCATCTTCATCTTCCAGCATTTGTGTAGACTCCTCATGTAATAGCAGAGGATTCGCGAGAGGTGATTGCACTACTTGGATCACTGGAAGGAGAAAGGTAAGAAGATGCGGAAATCGGGTACGAGGAATCTCATGCTTTGCTAGTTGTTTGGTAACTGCTAGGCATTCACGGTGAATGCACCAAAAAAAGAAAGAAGTGAAATTAACTCCCTCTCGTGATGCAGTATCAATCATCGAGTAGAAAGGAAGGGAGATGCCATACGTGCGTTTTTGCAGGTTCAAGGCAGCGACTAAGATTTGGAGCGCAATACGCTTTGGTTCTGGATGACATAGCATGGAAAACTCGTTAGACGAGTGCCGGGGGAGAAGTTCTTTCATTGTCGCCATAGGGAGGAGAGGGCCATCAACCAACCCCTCCTGAGGGAGATGGAATCCCTCAGCGACTGTGCTCAGCGTAACAACGACGCGGGGGTTCAAACAGGCCAATGGCCAGCATTGTTCGGTGGCCGGTGTGGCAGCTATGGCAGAGATGATCTGGGCACAAAAGGGGTGATACTCCACTGAATGCCAAGGCAATTCAGCGAAGGCCAAGAGACCACGGATACGCAGATACTCGCTCACGTCCAGAGCGAGACCAATACGGAAGGTAACGATATTCGCTAGAGCTTCCATAACACAAGCAGAACACGCAAGAGCAAACACACGCACGAACATAGGTCACACAAAGATCACAAGCATACAGGGGTGCAATAGCGAAAATCAGCGTAAAGAACAGGATTAAGTAAGAACACGGGAAGAATCATACGAAAAGAAACCTAATCATCATACAGCGGCGGAAATATACAGGTGTAATGGCGACATGCACACATTAACAGAGTCGGAGACACAAAGGCATCTATTAATCATAGTTAGGTAAGAAAACGGAAGGATTACGGTTAGTTGGTCAACTGAAAATACGCAGAGAGGACAAGAACGTCAAGGTAGAAGAGTGAGAAAAAAAATGAGTGAAAAATACAGATCACGTCTCATGGGGAGGAAGGCAAGGAATAATAAGGACAAAGCTTTGATCCATTAATTGCTTTAGGGAGGAGGGTACCATTGAGGGTGGATAACCAAAAAGTTGTGGGTCCCACTTGTTTAGCAATGCGGTATGGACCGAACCATCGCAATTTAAACTTTTCGGTGGATCGGTTAGATTTAGCATTATAAAAGAGCACTAATTGATTGATGGTAAACACGGGGGTTTTAAGGAAATGATCATGAGTTCTTGCTTGTCTAAGCTGAACTTCTTGCAACACCAGAAAACTCTCAAGGTGCTATTCATCCAGAGACCTTAAAGCCTCCAATCTGAAAGGAAATGATTCTTCCGGTAGTAATTTCTGCTCTAATGCCACTCGCCGAGTAGGAACCACCAGTTCCATAGGAGCAATCGCCTCCAAACCATAAGCCAACTTGAAAGGAGTGATTTTGGTCGCCACTTTATATGTTGTATGGTAAGCCCATAGTACAGCAGGTAGGAATTGGTCCCATCTTTTTGGCCAATCTAATACCAGTTTCTTTAAGATGTTCAACAGAGATTTGTTGGTGCTCTCATCGAGTCCATTCGCTTGTGGATAATAGGGACAGCTGAACTTATGCACAATCTGGAAGGTTTTAGTAAGCACTTGCATTAATGTGTTTGCAAAGTGCGTACCTTGATCAGTCACTATCTCCAAGGGTAATCCATAGCATGGAAAAATATCCTTCATCAAACATTTAACAACCACAACAGCGGTAGCTGACTGTAGAGCCCAAGCTTCGGCCCATTTAGTTGCATAATCTGTGCATGTAAGAATATATCTGTTATTGGTGACTATCACTGGAGGTGTAATTGGCTTGATAAAATCCAAGCCCCATTTCTGAAAGGGTTCAAGAGGCAAAACTGGTTGGAGTGGAAAGTAATGTCTCTGTAAAAGTTGACCGGAACGCTGACACTCATCGCACTGATGCACATACTTAGTCACATCACGGTACATAGTAGGCCATTGTAAGCCACTCTGCAGAATCTTTCGGTGGGTCAGGTTCACTGCAAAATGACCTCCAACTGGTGCCGAATGAGCCATTGTGATTACTGAAGAAATTTCGTGTGGTGGAACATATCTTTGCAACACTCTCGAGTGATCCATGTAATATAACTACCCTACAATTAACCAAAATCGTCGACTATACGTGGCCAGCTTACGTCGAGCAGCCGAAGAGGCCATGCTGGGAGGACATCCATTGGTCAAGAAAAGCATCAGGGTGTCATAATAGGAGGATTTGACTGGTAATTCTGGTTGATCATCCGATACTGACTCAGTGGCATAGGTAGCAAGTGTGGTATCGTCAACTCCTTCCGGAAGTTCATCGGAATCCAACCGAGATAGAAAATCAGCAAGTGCGTGTGCGAACCTGGGTCGATGTACAAATGAATAATCAAACTCTTGGAGCAACAAGAACCATCTTGCTAGTCTGCCTCCCAAATGTTGTTGGTGAACAAGGTACACCAAGGCTGCGTGATCGACATGAAAAGTGAAGCGTCGTCCCAGTAAATAATACCAAATTTCTTCACCAAATACACTAATCTGAGACATTCACGTTCAGTGACTGAATAATTGCACTCTATCGGGGCCAATCTACGGCTCGCATAATACATTGGGCGGAACCATTTGTCCGTTTGTTGCATCAGAACGCTACCAGTTGCAATGTCGGATGCATCCACAAAGACATGAAAGGGCAATTCCCAATTTGGCGCTTGTAAAATAGGAGCCTGCGTTAACAATGATTTCAATCGGTCGAAAGAGAGTTGGCATGCCTCGGTCCATTCAAACTGACGAGGACTACTGGTTATCAGTCAATTAAGGGGTGTGGCTAGATGAGCAAGCCACCGTAAATGTTGTCCATGCCACCAGATTTGTCCCAAGAAGCGCATCACTTCTTTGGGTGTCTTGGGAGCAGGTGCCTCCAGTACTGCCTTCACCTTATCTGGATCAACTTGAATTCCTTGTTTGGAGATGATATGCCCTAGCAACTTGCCGCAAGATACAGAGAATATAGATTTATTCGGGTTCAAGCAAAAACGATATTCTCGACACTTTGAAAAACAACAACGTAAATGGTACAGATGCATCGAAGTATCACCGGTTAAGGAGAAGTCATCCAAGTAAACTCGCATGATTGTGGTTAAATAAGGAGAAAAAATTTCCTGCATACAACGCTGAAACGTACTTGGAGCATTTTGCAGACCAAACCACATCATTGTACATGTATAAATGCCCCAATTAGTTATAAATGTTGTTTTTGGAATGTCCTGCTCTGCCATTCGTACTTGATTATAACCGCTATATCCATCTAAAAAGGAGTACATCTCTCATCCTGCCACATCATCTAGCATTGTGTCCAAAAATGACAGAGGGAATGGATCAGGTACGGTAGCTGCATTTAATTTCCGATAGTCCACACATATCCGTAATTGCTTATTCTTCCTAGGAACTATGACAATAGGGGGAATCCATTCCGCATGCTCCATTGGGACAATAAACCCAACCTTCAGCAATCGGTCCAATTCTGCTTTGACCTGGGCCGCATAGTTAGGATTCATCCTATAGCTTGGCTGTTTAATAGGTCGGGCATCTGGTTTCAGCACCACCCTGTGTTGATAAATCCGCGGGTCCAACCCCTTCATATCTCGGTAATCCCATGCAAACACATCAGAGAATTCTCGTAGCAATTGCAACAAGTTATCCTGGAAGGTCTCTGATAGTCCCCCCTTAATTTTTACTGGTCGTGGGTTGGTTTCATCACCTAAGTGGCAGGTAACCAACTGATCTTTCGATACATAGAACTGCCAGGGCATATCCAAATCATCTCTTGACTGGAGTAATTGTTGGAGCATCGTATCATCCAAGGTCTGTGCTCACCGGTCAATGGTACCACTGTACATGCTACCGGACTCCAATTATCGGCCACCGTTTGTAAGTCCACAGTTCCGAGTGCCATCAGATCCTTGTTGGCTTTAAGAAAAGCTTCCTCTTCATCATCTGAAAGACCATCCAACATGTGTACAGGTTCGGCTACATATGGTAGTGCATGCAAGTCGCAAGGCTTCATATCATCCAATGGAACGACATATTTATGGTGGTTATTCTTAAAAATCAATTCATGCGCTGACCAATCCTGAACTACCTTTGCTTGCTTTAACCATGGGTGTCCAAAGAGCAGGTTATAGTCAAGGGTAGATTCGGGTCATTCCAAAACAACAAAGGTCATTTTAAATACGGCCCCTTGAAGAGTAATAGGAATATCATGTACTAATCCCACCAGATGAACTAGGGATTGATTAGCCATTCATACAAAAAACTGGACAGGTTCAATTTGCATTCATCCCATCCATTGACAAAGTGCTGTAGTCGCAATGTTTGCCCCAGAACCTCCATCAATTAATACTTGAGTGATTTTGTGATGCTTATACTAGACCGTAATCAAGGGTACCGTATGATCTACGGTCGGATCAAGTTCAGGTTGGATCGTGGCTGTCGAAGGAGCACATGAAGGTCCTGGACTGACCTGTTGCTGGAACTGTTGTCGTACGCCAGGAACCAAAGCCAATAGTTGTCCCAATGGTAGTGTAATAGACGCCTTGGATAAGACATCCCATACCGAATCAAATTTTGCTGTTTCCCATACGGTATCCAGTGGGGACTCTGGGTAGTGCTTGGGGCCGATTTCTTCCTTCCGGTACTGCCTGCGGTACACTCTGCTGCGTCATTGGAGCTAGGTCAAGAAAAATAGTTTGTTCCTGAGTTGCCCACTTACTTGCTTTAGTAAACACCTGCTATTGTTCATGAATTCCTGGTTCAAAAATCTCCGCAGCTGGTTGTAATTGCTTTCCTGAATATGTTTGCACTACTGCTGTTTGAGTGTTGACTGCTGAAATGTACACCATGTTTGCCATTGGGTGTTGTCATTCCTTTTTCTTTTTATCGTACTCGGCCGCATTACAATACCTACTGATATGCCCTATTTCACTGCAAAAATGACATTTAGGTGGTGGAAGAGATGCACCTTCACCTGCTGTACCCGCATTCCACCGAGTTTTTCCAAAGTTAGTTGACCGTGATCCTCTATAATTCTTGTATCCTTGGTAAGGAGTATTCCTCATTTGCGGTGGTACGTAGTGATTGGCCGGTTGCCCTTGTTCCTGAATAATGTCATTAATAGCCGCTCTACTCTGTACCTTTGCGTTATAGGGACAAGTCTCCATAGTATGGTCCGCGGTGTGGCAAATAGCACAGTACATCTGATTCAAAGCGAATGCGGAGCTAGTGTGTCCTGTGTTTTTACATTTAGTACAGTAAATTTGTTTCAAAGGGTCCTGGTTGAAATGCTTGGATGTCTTCAACCACTCTAGATCTTCAGTGAATCCACCCACTTTATTTTCTGACTGTAAAGCCATTGCAATTACGGCATCCAGGGTCATTCCTCCCACACAATGAATAATCATGATCTCTTTCAATTGGGGATTTAATCCATTTATGAACCACTGAGTAATGACATTGCCTGGTAAATTGGCATGCGCTGGGGGCAACTATCGTAAATGAGTCCGGAATAAAGTGGCATAGTCTTGTACATACTGGTGTGGCTTTTGTCTGCTATTCTGCAGGTAGTCAAAAATTTCTGTTGGGTTTTTCTTTAACCGAAATCATTACAGAAAGGCATCCTTCACGTCATCATGCTGCCGGAAATGATTCAAGTCATATTCGGTTAACCAGTGAGCAGCTTCATTGACCAAGGTTGATTGGAACAAGATAGCTTTATAAGCAGGGTCTGCTCGGTAATTCAAAACTGCATAATTAATTTCAAATGTCCGCACATGTGCGTTGGGATCATCTCCTAGGAAACCTCCAAAGTTTGTGTACCTGACTCCAGCTGGCACCCGACGCGGTGAACAATCTGTTGCTACTGTTGTTGCTATTGTTGTTGTTGTTGTTGTTGTTGTTGTTGGGAACTACTCATGTTGCCTGAACTTTGGGGACATACTTCTTGATGTCCCTCGATCGTATGGTCAATTTGCCAACTTTCCGGTCCAAAAATGTCTCTGAATTGATTACTTAACTCAAAATTTAGCAGCCCTTTCTCAAGCTTAGTATCAAAATTGGCTAGACTTGCACCTAAAAACGGTGAATGCAGTAAATTCCTATCGAATAGAACCGTAGTATCACCGAAAGCATTGAATTGTCACCGGAGAGCACCGAATTGTTGCCAGAGAGCATCGAATTGTCATCGAAAATCACCGAATTGTCTCCAGAAAATGCTGAATTGTCATCGGACAGCGCCAAAATACCACCAGGAACTAATGTACTGTCTTCAGAATGTACCGGACTGTCAGCGAAACACATCGGATTATCACAGCATTCTACTGAATTGCTTCTGCACAGCACCGAACGGCCACCGGATTTGCCACTTGCTTGTTGAATTGAACCTTCTACAACTGAACTTGATTCAAGCATGGCGACATTAACATTTCTTGTTGCGTAAGAATGTAGCTATGGTGACGACGCTCTTTCTCTCTCTCTCTCTCTCTCTCTTTCTCTCTCTCTCTCCCTTCTCTCGTTTGCAGAGAGGTGCAAGTCTCTCTGTAACAGATCATAAGTTGAGAAGGCAATAGGTAGAAGCATTAAAGCACTAAGCTCTGATGGTGGATGAAAATTTTGTCAAAGGTATCCTCTCAATACTTGATGGATAATGGCATCAGAAGACAATTTACACGCATGTACACACCTCAACAAAATGATATAACTAAAGAAAAAATAGGCAAATAACAGAGGTAGCAAGGTGTATGATAAATGGGATGAATATGCCCTCATTTATTGGGTTGTCTATAAATATATCTGTATATCTTATGAATAGGGTTCCAAAATATGGAGTACATTAATCAACCCTGATGAAGTCTATTTTTTCAAGAAACCAAATTCACAAGATCCCAAGGTGTTTGGTGCATATGCTATGTGCATATACCACAAGAGCTAAGAGGTAAGTTGGATCCTAGATTAGAAAAATGCATTTTTATTAGCTGTTATTTTGAGAATAAGGGTTACAAATGCTATAATACAAGTACCAAACAATTAATAGTCTCAAGGGATGTGGTCTTTGATGAAATAAGACCATGGTAAGGAGACAAAGGTAAAGACAAGGTACTAGATGATGATGTGGATGAATACATACTTCATCCAAATGTTCATATGCACCAAAGATCCACTTTTATTTCTAGTCTAGAGGCTTCAAGAACCTCTTTTTCAGCCACCCAAGGATGCAAGGAAAGAGGTAGAAGTCATTCATCATCCCCTGTCTCAAGGAAAGCATGATTCAAGGTGAAGATGAAGGACCTAGTGATGACACACCTAGTGAAGATGAAGATGAGTGGGAAGAAGTGGTTACACCACAAGTAAATCTATTAAGGATAAGGAAACAACTCTCAAAAGGAACTGAAAGGAGGTACACTATGAGGAAGAATCCATTCAAAGGCTGATTTATGATAGTTTAATGGTAGAAGATTTTGCCTATATGATGTAGGTTATTCAAGACAAGGATCCTGATACATATGAAGAGGCTTCAAAAAAAGATGAATGTAGAGAAGCTATGGTTGAAGAACTCAAAGCCTTAAAGGAGAATGAAACATGGGAGTTGGTACCTAAGAAGGAAGGAATGAAAGTTGTAGAAAACAAATGGCTCTACAAAGCATAAAGGAATGCAAACAGAAGCTTCACAAGGTACAATGCAAGCTTAGTGGCAAAAGGTTTCACTCAAACACATGGTGTAGATTGTGAAAGAACCTTTGGTACATTGGTACATAAGGTTACTATTAGGATTTTGTTAGCTATTTGTTCTTCCAAAAAATGGCCTATTTATCAACTCGACTTCAAAAATGCATTCTTGAATGGTGAGCTTCAAGAAGAGGTGTACATGGGTCAACTAATATGATATGATGATAGAAAGCATCTTGATTTTGTATGTAAGTCAAAGAAGGCTTTGTATGGCCTTTAAAAAGCTCCAAGGGTTTGGAATCAAAGGTTGATGGATTAGTGAAGCAAGTGTTGATATCAATCAAGTACAAGCTTGGTACATGAAGAAAGAAGAACACAAGGTGTTCTTTATATGCATCTATGTAAATGATCTAATCGTAATAGGGAATGATATTGCAAGAATAAAAGACTAAAAAGAAAGCCTAGAAAGGATTTCAAAATCTTTGAGAAGTAAGGAAGTAATGCGTGAACTTCCTTCACTGAGTGAACACTTTCTGAAGTTTAAGGAAAAACTTCTCCGGTTCAGAATGTCCTTTTTCGGTTAGACTTTGTACTGTGTGTACATATCCATTTCACTAAAATGATTGATGAACTGATAGTAGAGATGTCTAGCTATAAGATAAGCTAACTCTCATACAAAACTTTTAATTTACTCTGCGAGATATACTTCGTTGTTCTACCGAAAAACACGTTTTGTGAGAAAACTATAACTGACCGAAACATTCGTTTTAATGAGATAGTACCGAGGGACACGTTTACTAACGAACTGTAACTGTTAACGGTTAACGAACTTTCTACCGTAACATGTAAATACTCAGAGTTCTTCACATATGAACAGTGAGCGCAAACTTCCACATGAACATGTGTTTTCTATTAGAGAAGATGTGTACAAATTAAGCTTGGCCTCTTCTTGCTCAAGCTATAGAAACTCTTCTACATTGAGTAGTTTCTTCTACCATCTCTCTCAGATGAACACCTGACATTTCAGGTTTCTGTTATTCATCTGTACATACGCGATCTATGGCGTCTTCTGAGAACTTCTCACTCTCTCTTCATTCTCTATACATACGTGATTTCTAGTGTCTTCTCACTTCCTCATATCACTCCACTTCTTTTCTGACATCTTTATGTGCTCTATTTATACTGCGCACTCTTCTCACACACGTTCTAGCTTGCACTTCCGTCTTATTATTCTTATGCACGTTCTCTTTGTATATACAGTTTGATTCGGTGTAATGAACTCTGATTCTGCAAGATTCTGTACTGTACATAACGGTCATGAATTTGTCCCTTCATTAAGGCTTTTGATTTTTTGAATATTTGATTCCGCTTCTCTTTATCTTCCTTTGTCTGTTCGTCAAATTTGTGAGTGATTCTTCAACAGCTCCCCCGCAATCACTAATTTGACTCTTCCTGTCTTCATATATTTTTCTTTCTTTTATACCTGCCATTTCTTTGAATCTGCTTGTCTTTGTTCCATCCAAGCTTTTTGTCAAAATATCTGCAATCTGATCTTTTGTCGGAGTGTATATTATTTCTATCTCCTTCTCCATTACCTTTTCCCTCAGGAAATGATACTAAATTTCTATGTGCTTTGTTGTTGCATGAAATACTGGATTTGCTGCAAGATACAACGAGCTCATGTTATCTCCATGTATGATAGGTATACCTTGATCAATACCCATGCTTTTGAACAAGGTCTGCATCCATATCACTTCTTTAGCTGCTTCTACAAGTCCTTTATATTTTGCTTCTATTGATGATAAAGCCACTGTGTGTTGTTTCTTCGAACACCAGCTTACTAGCTTATCTCCTAGGTATATCATATACCCATGCGTTGACCTTCTGTCATCTTGACTTCCTGCCCAGTCTGAGTCACTGTATGCTCTCAGCTTTATATCTGACGTAAAAGGATAATATAATCCTTCTCTTATAGTTCTTTTTATATATCTAAGAACTCTCTGTCCTGCAACCCAATGTTGATCCTTTGGACAATGCATAAACTGTGAGAGAACTCCCACTGCATAGCTAAGATCCGGTCGTGTTAGTGTAGCATAGATTAGGCTTCCCACTAACGACTGATATTTCCTCATATCTTTAAACTCTCCACCACTGTATTTGCTGAGTTTATGATTTGCTTCAAGCGGTGTTGAAGCTTCTCTGCAATTCTCCATATTAAACTTCTTTAGTAAGTTTAGGAGATACCTTTCTTGCGTAACATATACACCATGATCTGTGTATGTAATTTCCATTCCCAGAAAGTATGACAACTTTCCTAGGTCACTGATATGAAACTCCTTTTCGAGTAATCTCTTTAATTCTTTAATTCCTTCATCTGAAGTACCTGAGATTATAATGTCATCTACATAAATGCAAATGTAGATCATACCTTCTTCTGTTCTCTTGATGAGTAGACTTGCATATGCTTTCGAACTTTGGTATCCAAGTTCATTGAGATATTTCACAAGTCTGTAATTCCAAGCTCTTGGAGCTTGCTTCAGTCCGTAAAGTGCTTTTCTTAATCTGCAAACAAAATTTGGGTATCTGGAACTTACAAACCCTTTCGGTTGTTCCATGTAGACTTCATCTGATATGTATCCATTCAGAAATGCGTTCTTTATATCTAGCTGACTTAGCTTCCATCCTTTTGATGCTGCTATAGCAATCACTGTCCTTATGGTTGACATCTTTGCCACCGGACTGAACGTCTCATCATAATCTATGCCATGCGTCTGAGCATAGCCCTTCATAACCAGTCTAGCTTTGTGTCTAGCTATCCTTCCATCTGCAAGCTTCTTAACTTTGAAAACCCATTTGTTTCCAATCACTTTCTTACCATTTGGTTTTGGAACAAGCTCCCATGTTTTGTTCTCTTCTAGTGCGATAAACTCTTCTTCCATTGCTTCTTCCCATTGCTTCTTGCCTTTAGCTTCATCATAGTTCTGAGGTTCTTCATCATCTTTGACCATGTATGCATAATTTTTCTGAGTTATATACGAGGTATCATAGGAATACCTTTCTGGTTGTCTTCTATTTCTGTTTGACCTTCTTGGTTCAAACTCTTCATGTGTATCTGAATACACGTCTTCATCAAATCCCTGCTCATCTTCATTTCTCATACCTGATCCGATCCTGGACGTACTTGCCTGCATATGATCTTCATCTCTATTCACCTGTACAATTGATTTCCCTTTCTCTTTTCTTCTTACTTCTTCTTCAAATTCTTCCATTGTATGATTCTAATCTGTATACCAGCTTTTCTGTTCATCAAATGTAACATCTCTGGAAACAGTAAACTATTTTTGTTAGAGGACTCCACAACATGTAGCCCATCTGCTTTTCATCATATCCAACGAACACATATTTCTTGGCTTTTGGTTCGAGCTTATGTCTGAGTTGTGATGGTACATAAGCATAAGCTACTGATCCAAACACTTTGCAATGATCAAGTGTTGGCTTCTTTCCCCACCAGGCTTCATAAGGGGTCATTCCATCTAATGCCGTACATGGTAATCTATTTACCAAGTATGTAGCTGTATTTACAGCTTCAGCCCAAAGATAATTTGGAAAATCCTTTTCCTTTAGCATAGCTCGGGCAAACTCAACTAGAGTTCGGTTCCTTCTTTTTGCTACACCATTCTGTTGCGGTGTATACCTACAGGTTATTTCTCTCTTAATACCTGCATTCCAAAGATAGTCATTGAACTCTCGGGAGAAGTATTCTCCCCCTCCATCAGACCTCAGTCTCTTCAGCTTTCGTCCTGTGAGTCTTTCAGCATATGCATGAAAATGCTTGAAAGCTCCAAACACTTCTGATTTCTCTTTCAAAACATAAAGAGTTATCCACCTTGTAGCATCATCAATGAATAAAACATAATACCTCGATCCGCTGATTGATCCTTCTTTTGTTGGACCCCATACATCTGTATGAATGAGTTCGAGTACTCCATCATGTTTGAATCCTTTCTTCTAGAAAGGTAACCAGTGGGCTTTTCCCATCTGACATGCTTCGAATTTGTGAATCATATGTTGATTCTATACATTCGGTAATCCCAGTACTGACTGATTTGAAATCATAGCTTTAATTCTACACATGCATTGTGATAGTGCATTCGGAGGTCGAAACGACCTCATATCACGATTTCGACACCACATGCCAAAGCTGTTTTGATCTCAAAAACACAATGAGTATGCTCACCAAAATTCGTGCGATTCTGAGATTGCAACCAGAGGAGTGTCGATGGCGCCCTAGATGAAGCGACAACCTGCTCTGATACCAATTGTTGGAGATAGACATCTGCAGAAGAACGTGAACAACACAAGGAAGGAGAAGAAGCTTGGAGCACAAAACACAATACTGAATGAATTACTAGAGAATGTACAAAGATAAGTAGCCCATTAGGGCAATAGGCGTATATACAGGCCGGGGGGAAAAACCTCCTAAAGAGGGAAAAAAGTGCCTCGGAGGTCCTAGTGTGTTCACACACATCACTACCTAAATATATCAACACTTCTTTGACATCTGCATATAAACTTGACACTTAATCAAACATGACATCTTTGCTTACCTTCATCTATAGTGTGAGTGGCTTGTAAAATTTATATCCCTTTTGCTCAAGGGAATGCCCAATGAACATAGATTTTTTTGCTTTTGGATCAAGTTTCATCCTCAAACCATCTGGAACATGTACATATGCAATCCAAATACTTTCATTAGTGATAATTTTGGTTTTTTACCTATAAACTTCTCTTTGTGTGTAACTTGCTCTACAACAACAATTCGAGTTCTGTTCATGATGTATACAACAATGTACACAACTTTTGGCCAATAACAATGAGGCATATTTTTCTTATCCATCAAAGCTCTTTCTATTTTTGCATTCAACAATGCCATTCTATTGTGGTGTTTACCTGAATGAAAACCATCATCAAATTCCATCACTTTTTAGAAATCTATTTAACTCATTTGACATGTATTCAACTCCTCCATCAGATCTCAATGTTTGAATATATTTCCCTATCTACTTTTCTACCATAGACTTTAAATTTTGAAAGTGAGTAAACACCTCACTCTTCTCTTTCATGAAATATACCCACACTTTCCATGTATGATCATCAATGAAAGTGACATAAAACTTGCATCCTCCCATAGATATGGTCTTTGTAGGACCCCAAATATCTGATGTACTATTTCTAGCACATTCTCACTAACATGCTTGTCATGCAAAAATGATGGACTTGAAGGTTTACCAAATTCACATACCTTTGCATCTCTTCAACCTTGAAATTCGGTAGTCCATTGATAATCTCCTTTAACTGCATCATTTTCAAAATTTCAGGATGTAGTCACTTCCCAACATGCTCTTTTTCTCCACTGTATTGAGATCATTCTTGAGTTCCAATTTTTATGCCTTTGTATTGTTCTCATAAAATGTGACCAAAATATTCTTTCAAAGTTTTGAGATCCTATATGTGTCCAATCATGCTATCCTATATGCTAACAGACAACCAATACATTACCTTCTATGCTCCTTGATTCAAGTCTTCATATGCTCTTAAGTGGTCCGCAATTCAATTCCTTTCTACTGACTGTAGAGCATTGGCATTATCTTCTTCAATGTACTTCTAGTAGCCATTTCCCATCAAGAAATTTGTCATTCTAAATATCCAAGCATGAAAGTTGTTCTTGTCCAACATATTGCTCATAAACTGACTCATTCCATCAACATTTGCCATTTTTGCAGCAATTTATAACACTGCAAAGACACTAGAAGCAGTAACTCTACTTGAACATTGTCGCATTGTGATGTGACAGTTCAATCTAAGCAAAAACACAGCTTTCATGTATCAACAGTACACTGAATCGCTTGAAATCTGAGATCTAGAACACTTGAGTGTTGCCAAGCAGAATGCAAGTTACAATTTTGCAAATTGATGTGGTCTTTCCATGGGCCCCGCTTCTTAGAATGGAAAAATAGTCTAGAGAATTGATTTCTCATTGAGCTTTATACAAGAATGGGCAACCTTGTTCATACCAAAATGACTGGCTTGTTAATCATAGTTGTACACTACTTGTAGATCTATTCTAAATATATTACTAAGCTCTCTAGACTATGGTGAGTAGTGTGTATACATGTGATCACTTTCTTATGTGATCAAGAATTACAAAAGTGGTATATAAAAAAATCATAAGTGAAATAAAGCTTTATTCTAAAGAGAAATTTTACAAAAGGTGATGTTGGTTTCCAAAAAAAATTGTGCCTCTTCCTTGTCTTTGTCTTCTTTGGTCTTCCACCATATCTTTATGCTCAACACTTCCCCCATCCTAGATGGTGCCATCCTTGACAATGCACCTTGGGGTTTTATCTCCCAAATATCATCATATCATTGTTGCAAGGCTTGTAGTTGAGCATGAAGAGCACCAATAATGGCATTCTGAGCTTCATTTTCCTCTTGTAGTTGAGTCTTGGAATGTGATATTTCCTCATAGAAAGGTTTCCTTTGAGGCTATAGCTCTAATGGCATAGGTGCATCTAAGGTCAAACAAATGAGAAAGTTGTTGTCATCTTCTTGAATCTTGTTATTATTTTGCATCAAGTTTTGTATGGTCTTCTTAAAAAGCAGTATATGGAAATCAACGACTGCCTATTGGATCTTGAAATGACTTAAATCTAGTTGCAATTTCTTTGTTTTCTTGTATTTTTTGTGTTGACTTGATGCATTTTTTCCACATCAAGTATAACGAAACTATGGGGTGACTTGATCATGGCTTCTTCATGTTGTAAGATTTTAACTCTATTTAGATCCTCTTCGTTGCTACTAGTGGCATCCAAAAATGCTTCATTCATGTGAGATAGTATGTGAGCGACCTCTCTAATATCAAGGATTATGCCTACAAATATGTTCAAGTCCAAAAAACTACAATAATTCACTTTTATTTGAGTCCTTGAGGTTCTTTCTATCTCTATATTATAGCTTGTCTTTGAGTTTGCGGTGGACATAGATGTTGGTGATATCTCCATAGCTATGGGGGAAGTCTACTTAGTAGATCCAGTCATAGCTCCTTCTTCAAGTGGGATGGTAGGTGAAACTTATTTCATAGAGATCGATAGGTTGAGGTGATGATTGAGTGTAGGCATCTAGATTAGTAATGTCCATGAACTATGGAGTGGAGTGCATGATTGGTATTTTCAAATGTGATTGCGTCCTTAACCCTTCTTCAATGGTAAGGAATTCTATTATGATTCTACCTCCATTTCCTTGCAAGTTGCTTGTAGATTTATTGGTGTGTTACTTTTCAACCACTTAATATATGATTGGTCCCACTATTGCCAATTGCCTTTTGATTACTTGTCACAACCAGTAATATGATGTGTTCCCTTTTCAAATGCCTCGGGTATGGTGATAAACAATTTTCTTGCAAATATGGATTGAGATCTCTTACTGCTCCATCTCCTTCTCCTTGTTTGTTATTGGTTAATTGATAGAAGCTGATATTACTTGTGCTTGTGCATGTTGCATGGCTTCTTCTTGTGCATGGAGTATGTGTTCCGTGTATTCTTTTATAGTCATTGTCAATACATTTCTTCTAGTTCTTCCAATTTTCATGCACTTCATTCTTATTTCTTGTCTTATTAAGGCATGTAAACTTGTGATTTTGGTCATGCCCACTTTTGGTCCCCATATCACATCATCTCTTTAACTTACAGATGAAGTTTTTGGGGTATGAAAAGAAGTAGGCTTTGAATATGAACTTAAAAAATGTACCTCTATGACCTCTTTAGCCTAATGCTAAGATGCTCTTCTATGGGCATGTTCCAACTACTCTTCTTCTAATGGGGAATTTTTGTCATCATCAGAGTGACACAACTCACTTGCCTCTATGATCTAAAGAACCTCATGGATCTAGACATCCCTACGTCTCCTCTCATTTTCTTTCATTTCTCTTTTCAATAGTAGCAACAATTGAGCTAGTTTGCCTGGTTGGACAATTAGTGATCTAGGTCATGCTGTGCTCAAGACCATTGTGAAGTTGCAATCCCTAGCCAAATCTGTATGGATTATACATTTGAGTGGAAGTGTTCCACTTCTTTTTTCATTTAGTATTTGCAAACTCGATTTGCTAAAAAATCCAAGATACTATGTCCACAATCCAAATAAACCTTATGGCATGCATGAGTCCATGACATATATACTTGTGAGGAACGGTATATCTGTCTTGAATGGGAAATTAGAAGTTGTTGAATTAGTCTTAATCTAAGTTGCAAATCTTGATTGTTAAGATCTGTGAAGGTCTCTTGCTCTTTGATTTCTATTTTGGAGGTACATGCATGTCACTAATACTCTTCTACCTCTTCTACATATAGAGAGTCTCTCTGATCAAATATAATATGAGGTACACTATGCCTTTCTCACCTTCAAAATTAGTGACAATGAAACCCAAGGACTGACTAGACAAGGAAGCCAGCGGAGAGAGTCAGAGCGAGGTGAAGGAGTAAGTAGACAAAGCAGTCGACGCAAATCTAGCAGATAGGCCCTGCAAATTTTTCCAAATCAACATCTTTATAACAGTGATTCTTATCACTAACAATCATTGTAAATACCATTTCATATTTTTGTAGCTCCATTTTGTGCAAGCCAAGGAGTCCTTGAGCTTGAGGAGCCTTAGAAGTACCTACATATCAATTTTCGTATTTTTTAGACTCCGTTTAAGCCCTCAAATTGGCCCTGGAACCTAATTTTTAACTAGGCGGGACAGGGCCAAAACCTAGTGTCACTCTAGCACAATGGTGAGTACCAACGTGAGGAGATACACCTCATAAATGTCAATCCGTGGAGACGTGAGGACCGGTATGAAGACCGTGAGCAAGTGATGGCACAAGTGCGTGAGTGAAAGCACACAAGCATGCACACACATACACACACACGCGCACAAGGTAAGAGCAAAGAGTGGAACAATGGAAAGCTTCGATTACCAAAGAGCTCTCTTACAAAGCTGAAATCTACAACAAGCTAACCCCAAAAATGAGCTCTCCAGCCCTTTTTATAGTTTTTTGAGTGGTTTTGGCCCTGTCCAGACCTAGTGTCCGACCTAGTAAAAAATTAGGTTCTAGGGCTTATTTGGGGGCTCAAACGGAATCTAAAAATTATGAAAATTGGTAGTATGATACATCTAATACTCCTCAAGCTCAAGGACTCCTTGGCTTGAACAAAATGGAGCTGTAAAAATAGAAAATGGTATTTACAATGATATTTAGTGATAAAAATCACTATTTTTATAGGGATTTCTTCTGAAAATTTGACATGTGAATCTTGGAGCTCCCTACTTGCTCCTTCTTCTCGTGTGTTCACTTCCTTGATGCGCTTCCATGCTTTGTCCTTGATCTTGAGCTGCAACACTCCCCCCCCTCTTGAGTCTGTCGTCCCTGACAGACCCTTGTTGTAGTGGTTGTTCCATGTAGTACATTGAGAGGTAGTGCCCTTCATGTGTCAACAACACCGGTCCATCGTTCCAATGCAGCTTGGTCATTTGTCTGGTTCTTCACTTTGTCATTGCTGCTTTTACATGGACTTCTTCCTTGTATTCCAGCTTGATATTGTCTTTGTGAGCTTCCAAAAAATTGTGAGCTACTCAAAAGAGGTTATGACTGTGGATTATGAGTGACTCCCATGGTGCATTGCTTCTGCGCTTGTTGTTGTCACCGTGATGTCCAATAGTTCGTCCAAAGATGGTGTTCCATGTTTTCATGCCCAGTACATGTAACCCAGAAATGATGATGGGTAAATATATGAGTGCATGGGTTGAAAACATTGGGTGCCTTGTGCACGGCCTTGTAATGTGGCCCTATGTATGCGTACTTGGGAAATGCATGGGAAGAAGTATGGTGCAAAAATTGTGTCTTGAGCGAAGTGCTCAAGGGTATGCCGACGAAGAGGGTTCCTAAGGTATCATGGTTATAATGTTGTTGAAGCATGCATATCTTACCACGTTGAAAGGTCTGTCGATCTTTATTTCCTCGTGTTGTACACCATCATTGTGTTGGACCGCTGGCTTGTCGTTTTGTTGATGGATGGCCTTGCTGCTGGATGAGCTTCTTCAAATGCATGGTCATGTCCCCTCTCTCCTTTTTTTTTTTTTTTTGGAACAATGGCATAAAACAAGAAGAAAGGTGTTAATATCAATAAAATATTGTACATTTGTCAGGTGTGTCGCATGTGCCTGGGATTCTCGATTGTGTCTATGCACGACCGTGTAATGTGGCCCTAGATTAATGCATACTTTGGAAATGCATGACCTGAATGGTGCAAAAGACAAGGTTATGCCAAAGGCACATGGTTGTTGTTGGTCGAGGCTTTTTGATGTTAATTCTTGACTAGATGCAATCTTTATTTGGAGGTGTCGATTGAATCTTGCACTGATGTATTCCTCCTTATAGGGATCCAGTTGAGAATGGTACGTGGCTTTGTGGAGATCACTTCTGGCCCCTTCATCGTGGAATGGTGTCTAAAAGTTGGTATCCAGCGTGGTTGGCTCTTTAATTTTGTGGAAGCTGCTAATACTTTTGGCTTCCAAACCCATACCCTTTTTGGTGGCCTTTTTATGATTGTCGAAGAGGTGGGTTGATCTGTTTTGGTTCTTTGTGCTTGGCGGTAACCCTTGCTTCTCCTTGGCGTCTTTGTGGAAGCATTGCTTGTGAGGAAGATTTGTGGTGTTTGTGCATGTAGGATTGTCCTGGGTACCCACATTTGTGATCGCCCTTGTTGAGCTGTAGCTAACTTCTTAGACACCCAAATTTGCATGTGATGATAGTCGGCCGTCATCAATTGCTTTGGCCCCCAAACCTGTTGAAGACCTTGGGAGTGAGCTTGTCCTCGCTTCTGGGTGCTTCTTTTAGCATGTTTAGCTAGCTTAGATGGGATTGGTTGTGGTAAAGCTAGTGGTTGTTCCCCTTTTTGTACCCAAATCTGCTTCATACGTGGAGCTTCTTTCTTAGTGAACTTCGTCTGTCGAGTTGATATAGCAGATGTCATTTTTGCTTGCCTCCTTGGTTGGGTTACACTTGCATTAGTATGTGAAGGAGAAGGGAGGTGTGCTGGCCTTTGAGCTTTGGCTTTCATGATTGAGTCCTTGTGTGTCATACGGTCGGTGACACACACAAAATTTTCTTTACGAAGATTAGTTTCAGGAGAACTAAGAGAATGTGTGACCTTTGGATTTGTGAGCATGCACTTGTCTAATTCTAATGTAATGCATTGTTCATGTACCCAAACTTGAAGAAGTTGACTTCTTAGGTTCAAGTTGACTGCATGGTCATAGATCCAATCTTGACCTAGGACAAGTGGCTCTGTAAGGTCCGCATCATGACACACTAGCATTTTGACTTTTATTGGAACATCTTGAAGGTAGATGGGAAGTTCCACCTCGCCTAAACAAGGGGTTTCCACACCTCCCAATCCTATGAGATAGGCTTCTATGGGCTTGATGTCCAATTGTAGGTCTTGGCAGTATGAAAGTCTAACTGCACTAGTTGCTGCACCTGAGTCAATTAATGCTCTCACAGTCTTTGCATTCTTCCCTTGCCCTACCGCTATGGTCACAAATGGACGTCGATCAATTATTTGAGAAGCAGTTAGGTCCGATTTTTGGCACATGTCCATGTGATATTTTGGGGCTTTTGTGTTGATCTCTAGGCCTAATCGTCGTAACTTATTTCTTCTGATGCGCTCTCTCGCTTCTGCTTGTGCTTCTTCTCTAACCCTTAACTCCTCTTCTTTTCGCTTCTTAGTAGTGTTGAGTCTCATTAGCATTTCCTCTGTAAGAGGTTCTTGATATAGCTTGACTCGACAACCACTGATATAGTTTGGTAAGACATCGCCTTCTAGTGTGGCCAATTGAACTGCACCGCTAGTGGAAATTCTATTAATGATCATGGGTCCATATCCTCTTTTTTCCAATTTACGGGCATGTTGCTTTAGTGTATAAACCAACACTAGGTCTCCCTCTTTCAAGCCTTTATCCTTGATATGTGCATCAAAGTATGCCTTTTGCCTTTTTTTTTGCAGCATAGATGCCTGCCGCTGCTCGTAGCCTTGTCTCACCTAAGCGTTCTAAATCAAAGATCCTCGAGGATAACTCGTGTCCGTTCCAATCATGCTCTTGTGCTACTTTTAAAGTTGGGATTAGGAAATCCAATGGTAGCACAGCATTCTGTCCGAAGACCATCTGAAAGGGGGTGGCATTGAGTACTGTTTTATAGGCCACTCGGTAAGCCCAAACAGCATGATGAAGTTGTTTGTCCCAATCAGAGCGTTTGTTATTTACGAGTTTTGTCAATACGTTACATAGGATCTTATTCGTGCTCTCAGCTTGTCCGTTAGCTTGTGGATGATAGGGGGCAGACTTCTTATGTATCACCAAGAACTCTTGGAGGAGATTTTCAATGACTTCATTCAAGAAGTGTGTGCCTCTATCACTTACTAACTCTATTGGTAATCCGTATCTAGTGAACACATTCTCAAATAAGAACTTAGCTGTAGTTTGAGCGTCGTTCTTCGTTGTGGCTTTGACTTCTACCCACTTTGTGAGATAATCCGTGGCTACAATAATGTACTCGGCATGGGAGTTTCTGGCTGGGGGGTTAATAGGACCTACAAAGTCTATACCCCACTTCGAAAATGCACGTCCTCCCATCATTGGTCTCAAAGGCATCTCATCTTTTCTAATCGGATATTGTGTACGTTGGCATGTGTCACATTTCTTCACATAGGTATGTGCATCCATATGAAGAGTGGGCCACCAAAGTCCTGAGAATAGAATAGTCTTAATGACCCTATCAGGACCAAAATGTCCGCCTGCCACACTGCTATGTGCAGTTTCTAAGACTCTCAAATAATCTGATTCATGAACGCACAATCTTAAATAGCCATCTTTGCCTCTTCGGTATAGGTTATCACCTACTAAGGCATAGTCTTTAGCCTCCTGCTCCATACTTCGTTTTCTTGCTAGACTTGCCTCCTTGGGGGATGTTCCCGATCTCATGAATTCTACCAATGGAGCACTCCAGTCAGGAATTAACGACGCTTGATAAAGGGTAGCATGCTCCACTGGGGTTCGCTCTTTGCACATTGGACAATTCTTTATCCACTCATGAATTTCTTTATCCATACTAGGCCAATACACTCCTAAACGTTTTAGATTTTGCAGTGTTCGTTGTTTAGAATAGTGATTCCCTAGAAATCCTTCATGGGCTTGTTGCACCCAACTACTATGCTCATCATCCTCGACACAACAAGCTAGAACACCTTCCGTGTCTTGTTTATACATGCTTCCTACCAATATTTGATAGCTTTGTGACCGCACAATTTCATCCCTGTCCGTCTTCACCTTTTTATTTGCGGGTCCAAAGGTTAGGACTGGTACCAACTTATTTGCCCATTTAGGAACAACTTCTAGATTGAACAGATAAGCATCGGGAAATTCATCCGACACTCCTTGCGGTGGCTCTCCTGAAGTGATGCGAGAAAGGTGATCCGCCCTGAGGTGGGTCTTACCTTGCCTAACAACCACTTCAAAGTCATATTCCATTAGTAAGAGGAACCATCTTACTAAGCGCCCAGTATTGCAAGGTTTATTGACCAGGTATAATAAGGCTTGATGATCAGTGAAGAACTTAAACTTGTTGGCCAATAAATAGTGTCTAAATTTCTTTACAGCATATACCATGCCTAATCCTTCTCTTTCGGTTGTGGTGTAATTTCGTTCAGCAACATTCAATTGCCTGCTAGCATATGCTATAGGCAAATCTAAATTCCCTTCACCAGTTGGTTGTGATAGCACACATCCTATTGCATAATTGGATGCATCCACATGTACATGGAATGGCTTATTCCAATCAGGAGCGGTTAGTATTGGTGCTGTGCACAAGCGTCTCTTTAGCTCATTGAAGGACTTCTCGCATTCGTCGTTCCACTCAAATTTTGTCAACAAGGCATAAAGAGGCTTAGCTATAATTGCATACATGTGAATAAACCTACGGTAATATCCACAATGGCCCATAAAGGCTTGTACCTCTTTAACATTCCTTGGCCTTGGAAGCTCCGCTATGGCTTTTACTTTGTCCTCATCTGTCGATATTCCATTCTTAGAAACAATATGACCTAAGATTTTACCTTGACGTACCATGAACACACACTTCTCTGGGTTCAGACACACTCGATATTCTCTACACTTGTTGAAGATCTGTCTAAGCTCAGGGATGTGGTATCTTCGCTCTTGGGAATGAGCACATAAATCATCCACATATACTTCTAAGATCTTTCGCAAGAACTCTTTGAAGACATGACACATTAGTCTTTGGAATGTTGCAGGTGCATTGGTGAGCCCAAATGGCATCACACGAAATGCAAAGATTCCCCACTCTGTGGCAAAAGCTGTTTTGTGTTGATCTTCTGGTGCAATGGCTACTTGGTTGTAACCTGAAAATCCATCAAGGAAGCTATAAACTTCCTTGCCTGCAACACGCTCCAATAAATGTTCAGTGATTGGAAGTGGATAACTATCTCTGATTGTAGCAGCATTAACTTTTTTAAGGTTAATACACACTCGCAATTTTCCATTCTTTTTGGGCACCACTACAATGGGGGACACCCATTCTGTATGCTCAATCTCATAGATAAATCCAGCTTCAATCAATCTATCAATCTCTTCTTTTATTTTGGCTGAATAAGTGTCATTATATGTGTAGGGCTTATGTTTAGTGGGCTTGGCATCTGCTATCATGGGGATCGTATGAGAACAAATTTCCGGATCTACTCCTTTCAAGTCTCTGTAGTGCCATGCAAATACGTCCCTATATTCCCTTAACAAAGCTACCAACTCTCCTTCCTCTTCTTTACTTAGGTCATCTCCTATGTATGTACATCTCTCTTCATTTTCTTCAATGGTGACTACCACTTTTTTGGTCTTTTCTTTGTTATCATATGCTTCTCCTGTTGTGGCCTCTCTCTTAGGCATTCGTACCAAAATTTTTCGGTCTTCTACTTCATATTTCTTGAAATTTTCTGGTACTTCAAACACTTGCTCCTCCTCTCCTTGTTTCACTACTTTTCGTTTCTTTTTCTTTTGACTATCTTCACTCCCATCCTTTGAATTTACCATTTTGATGCTTGTGAGAGGTTCTTCTTCTTTTTGGGTAAAGACTCCTATGTCTTCTAGGTAGTGCTCCTCTGAAATAAAGCAGCTATCCATCACAATGGACTCTAGATCATCATCGTTCTCTTCTTCTCTTATGAATTCACTAGGGTCACATTCTTCTAGCAAGGGCTGACACATGAACACTGAAATATCATATCCCTCCTCATCACAATGAGGTGTCCATTGTTCTTCATTGACAGCAATGTCCATGGTGGCTAGGATTTCTGCCCAACCATGAGGCTCAAATTCATCATCTGGAAATATCATCGGCGTATAGGCTGGGTCTCTAACTGGTCTATCTCCTTGAGAAGTTCCTTTTTCTCTAGCCTTTAAGCGTTTTTCCTCTTCCTTTGCGACCTTGCACATCCACAAATGAGTATCCTCATGCATCCAAGTTGTATCAGATGAACTTTTAGAATGCAGAGAGACTGAATCTTCTTGCTCCGTGTGGATAGGATTCCACTGTAGGGGTGGAACATCTCTGAAGGTGTAATCCTTCAAATTTACCTTGGTCGTGACCCCTAAGCGTTGCAAGTATAAGGAGTTGGTTCCCCAATCCTGTACCACTTGCAGTTGTCGTAGGAAGGGCCTTCCTAGGATCATCTCGTAGACATTATTTTTTTCAAAGTTACATATAGCAAATGTGTGCTCAAACTCTACTCCACAGGTGGTTAGAGTTATCCCTTCGAGCAATCCTAGAGGTCTTTCCACATGGCCGTCAGCCATCTGAAGCTTCATTCTAGTTGGTTTTAATGTGGGCTTGCCCCATCGCTTCCACAGGGAGGTGGTTGCAATAGCAGCACCAGCACCTGAATCTATGATTGCTTTGGTTGTGTAACCTTGGTAGGTGATTGGAAGATAAGTATTACCTTCGTCACCCTCACACATGTCCCCTATTTTATCAAGAGGTATCTCTGGAACTTTCTCTTTAGAGCCTACTTTTGGCATTTTGGAATCAAGTTCGGGAACTTGATCCTTCACATGATTCCATAGCTCAGGTTTTGCTTTGAGCAGCTCCTCTACCGTGAGATGACACTGAACTTTAGTGTTCTTCACGACGTCAGTGTTTCTTGGAATCACCGAGTCTTCATTTCTTACCACTATTGTGGGAGCTCTAATCTGGACAGATTCAGTTTCCCATGGGTCAGTGAACTGTGGCAACTCTTGTAAACAATTAGATTCAAAATCTAACCGTTCAACTTCTTGTTGCACTGTTTCTTCTCCATAAATAGACAAAATGTCTTGTGGAAACTGATCATGAAGGTCATCAATCTCAAGGATGGGAGGAGGATTATCCTTCTCCTTGGCCCATTTCTCTTCTTGTATTTCCCGCAAGAACGTTTGAGAGTGTTGTTGGATTGAAAGAGGCTCTCTCTCATCTATGGAGTCAGGAACATAGACTTCTTTGGTGATGAGCTTTCTCTTTCAATAGTTAGTTGAGCCTGTGGGGATAACGAAACTTGTGGCTTGTTTACCAACTGCTCTAATCTATCTAGTAAGCCCTGGAAGTGCAAACCCGGTGTAATAGCATTCGTCTGATTGAATGATTGATTGGCTCGAACATAGCTTGAGCTAGTTCCACCATTTTAATGCACATTTTTGTCCGTTCAATCTCTAAATCTGCTCTAGGGTAGCTCTTATCTAGGTTTGCAGGTGTTGGCCCTTCTTGAAGTCGAGCCTGGTATGCTTTGAACATCATGTCCAAGTGTTCTGGGGTTGGATCTGCAAGAACAGACCCCGGTTGTGGTGGTTCATTTGCCGTGGTTGGTGAGTGGGGATGAGGTGATGTGGATGGAGTTTGGACTTGTGAGGGGCTTTGAGAGGCAATATCTTCTATTTTTGTTTTTGCATCTTGCAGGCTCTCTTCTAGTTCGGATAACTTTTTGGTCCACTTACGATTGGCCTTCTCTCTAGTATCCTTCCATGTTCTTGTTCTTCTCTTACTAGGCTCTCCTGATTCACTCGGCTCTGATTGCTCAGCTGGTTTATTTTGCTGTAAGGCTTGTGCCCTAGTAACTGTGTGTATAGGAGCCACATTATCACTACTGGAACTTGAATCCCTTGCTAGGCCGACAACATTAATGGGTGTAACCTTTGGTACACTAGCGGGATGTCCGGGACAATCTCTCAAAAGTTGTTCTTTGCCACACTCTAGACAGACAACCTGTATCGTGATGTTTTGCCCTTGTGTCGGAGCTAGTGTGTGAGGTGGTTTTTGTCTTGGCATAGATTGAGGTTGGCTATTTCCTTCATGTTCATATGGTCTAGTTGCTCCTCGTGGTTCTGGACATGGGCTATACCTAGGAACTTCTCTTCCTTGTTCTGTAGGAGGGTACCCATATGGTCTATAGTGGGGTGGTACAAATGGTCGTGGCTGTCTATTCATTAGATAGTTTTCATTGTGGTAGTTGGGGTACTTTGGCTCACTATAAGAGTACATATTAGGCGCTTGAGTTGGTCGTCTATCGTATGGGTAAGGTTGTGATAATCCTAATGCTTCTTGGTTGCAGAACTGAGATGGATGATCCCCACCGCAAAGTGTGCAACTTCCTAACATTGGCATTCTCAAGGGGAAGTTCTGGTAGTTCCTTTGTCCTTGTACTCCTAATTTCTTGGCCACCAACTCTGTCACTTCCTCCACATAACTCAAACTAGAAGTTTCCTTGCTCCTTGTCTCCTCTGATTTGATAGGATCCTGTGTGATTTTGAGATCCTCAGCTAAGTTGTCTTCCAAATCTATGCACTCCTGAAGACACTGACTTAGGGTTTGCAATCGTTTTACGTATACTAAGACTCTCAATGTTCCATTGGTTAGACCTTCTAAAAATAGGGATATCATTTTTTGCTGAGAAGGTTTCTCTGTCACAGGGCATCGGGTTACATATTGCTTAAACCTTCGTGCTGCATTTTTTACCGTCTCATTGGGAGCTTGTTTGAAACTCTGTAGTAAGGATGACGAATTGTGCTTGATCCCGCGCTTCGTGAATTCCCAAATAAGTTCTTGGAAGAATTGTTCAATATGTTCAAAGCAATTTGGATCCAGAGATTGAAACCAAGTTAAGGCTATTCCCGTAAGTGTTAGCCCAAAGGATTCATATTGCATGAAAAAGTCATCCACTTGCTCTGCTCGCAACACCTGCTTGAATTCTGCAATGTGGTCATAGGGTTCTCCTGTGCCATCGTAACGATTTCTCATACATTTGGCCAATTGGATTGGTCTCAGTCTTCTGCCGGGTTCTGGGGATTGAGTTATGATGGGAACACCTTGGGGCGGTTCGGTCCTAAAGGTAGGTCTATTCGTATTTCCCATCCTCTGACTAGAGTGGCCGTGGGGGTTGATTCTTGGCATGTTGAATTGTTCATGTAGTCCATCGGGTATGCTACCTTGGCTCATTTGTCCTATCGTCACATTTTCTGTTCTTTGTTGGGTTTCAAATGGGTTTTGCGAGGTAGTTTCCTGATCTCGAGCTAACTCTCCTCTTTCATTAATCTGATTGGGACTTTCAGTTACTACATATATCTGGCCCATCTTGTCCCTATAAACTCCACTTTCATACTTGACAGCTGGTCTTTGAATTATTTCGGATTCTGTGGTGTTTATCATTCTTGCTACTGTCCTCTGTAGACCATCAAGGTAGATGGGTATTCCTTGCAGGTTAGTGGATATATATTGAAGTGACATTCGATATTCGCCTTCCACTCTAGACATAAAACCTTCCCTAGGTACGGAACTATGCATGTCTTCAGAAACCAAGAGCCTCTCCCAGTTAAGTGACATTTTTGACTCACTTGTTTATGTTGATGTATGAAACACCACAAGAAATGAATTAAGGTGACACTAGAACACCTCTATGGTCACCATTAACTCATTGCCACTCCAAACTTTGAGAAATGATAGCCTAAAGTGAGAACTTTGCTTCTACAGAAATTCCTAGTCACTGAAATGACATACCTTCAGTATTTTGCTAATTTCTCCTAGCTCAAGTATTATTTATCCATGAAACTTTATAGGCTGAAACTAGAAGAGTAGAGCTTTCCAACAAGCTATCATATGCATCAAACGAATCTCTAGAACTCAAGTTATGGCTCTCACAAGATGACCCTGTATGACCTTCCAAAACTAGAAATCTTACCTGTTTTAGTAAGAGCGCCTGTTTAAAATTAGAATTCGATGCCTAGCATCGACTTGCAACGAGAATTCGATGCCGGGCATCGACTTGGAGTGTTTTTGGCCACTTTTCAGCAGGGATTCGATGCCAGGCATCGACTTCCCGCATAAAGTCTTGATCTTTTGGACACCAAAACTTTAGGTGATTTCATGCACACTTAGAATATGACTTATCAACTGGAATTCGATGCCAAGCATCAAGTTGCTCCAACAACATCATGTTTTTCAAACACTTCAGTACTGAATGAAAAATATAAAAGAAAATATGACTTATCAACAGAGATTCGATGCCAGGCATCGAGTTGCTTGGAAAACTTGATCTTTGTAACTCATCACACAGTAGGTAATCATGGAGATGATGGAGAGAGGCTCATACACAGAACTTTACTCATTTCTTTCTCATAACTATAAAAAACTTAAAAGTTTTTTCAGTTGCTTTCTCACTCAGAGAAGCACGACTATACACAGTCGTATAAAATGAACTTCTTCTTCTACTTCTTCTTTCTCTCTCTCTCTCTCTCTCCGCGTCAGTTGATACAAACTAACTTATATAGATTTTCGTATCTCGTGATTTTAAAAACTTCTAGAACTAAAGGGAACTAACTTTACAAATATGATACACTTGTGAATTTGTCCCTTCACATAGGCATGGGGTTTTCTTCCTAAGATTTGACCTTCAAATATATAACCAATTAGTGATTGTTTCTCCAACAGCTCCCCCTCAATCACTAATTGACATTCCCTGTTTCTTCATATCATCTTCTTTTCTTTTACTCCTGCCATGCTTTTGAATCTGCTGGTCTTCACACCATCCAAGCTCTTTGTCATTATGTCTGCTAACTGATCTTTAGTAGAAATGTACTCCACTTCAATCTCCTTCTCCATTACCTTTTCTCTGAGAAAATGATACTGTATCTCTATGTGCTTTGTCCTTGCATGAAAAGTGGCTGAAACCATGTCAGGGCAGTGTTCCTAAGGGTCAGACCAAAGGCATTGTACTGAGTGAATAGATCCTCTACTTGTTCAGCTCTCAGGACTTGCCTAAACTCAGCCACATGATCGTATGGATCTCCAGTGCCATCGAAGTAGTTCTTCATGGACTTAACTAGCTGAGTCGGTCTCAAAGTCCTTGTGTGCTCTCTAGGTCGTGGTAGAGGGAACTCATCCGCATTTCTTTGATTCTTGTGAGCTCTAAGTATCTCAGGTTCTACTCTATTTGTTTCCGTCCTCGTTCTTTCTCTGCCCACTGGGTTGGCAAAGCTTACTTCTGGTCTATCTCTACTTCTGTCTCTTTGCATTCCATGAGCTTGGGATGTTCCAGCTCCAAGGTGACCATAGGATACATTCGATCTTGGTTGGGGGAAAACAAATTCACCCTTCCAAGTGTAAGCATGCCTATCATTTTTTGTCACCACAAAGATCCTCTCCGAAGCGTGATCTAAGTAGGTCACTCTACCTGGGCTATCAGGATCCTTAAACTCATAGATCATGATTGTTCCTATATCAATTGGCCGATCAGGTTTGTACCTCCAAAAGGCTTCGTCAGTCTCTCGATTGAGGAGCAAATCTATGCTCTTATTATCCTGGGAAATCCACTCCGGTGTGATAATCCTAGTGAGAACCGATTTACCTCGAGGGGTTCTAGGTTCTGCACCCATGTTTCCTTGCTCCAGGTCACCTAAGTCTGCTTTGGGGATCACATTTCCAAATTCGTCCGTCCTATCTGGGTGACTGGTGACTACGTATATGGTTCCTTCTTTGTCAAAATATGCTCCATTTTCAAACTTGACAGCTGGGTGCTCTAATCCAATGGATTGATCAGGATTCTTAATCTGTACCACAGATCTTCCTAGGCCGTCCTCATAGATGCTGGCACCTAATCGGTTGGTCCTAAGGTATTCCAACTGCGTTTTGTAAGGGCCTTCTACCCTGTGCAGGTATGACACTCCTGAACTGCCTGTAGGTCTCTCCATACCTTGAGACATCTCGGATTCACTAGTCTCAGAACTTGGGTAGTATGAGTGGTGGCTCAACTGCTGGGCCCACGACCTAGCAGTGTGGTTGACACTAGCCTCTAAAGACCTAAGGCTTTGTCTATCCCTTACTAGATGTCGCCCTGATCTAAGGTTCATAAGCCTAGCTGAATAGCCCAATTTTGCCCAAGTACAACCTCGTTGCAGAGTCCTTTTGTATCAGTTACTTGATTCTTTTTAGTTGATTCCCGTGTTAAAATTCTTGTCTGATATCACGTCGTAAGGTATATTTGAGTGTAGTTCTGCACTTAAAGTCGCTCGTTCCACGTTAAGTTCTTTTCCTTTAAAGTTCTCGATAGTACAAAGATTATGTCCTTAGCTTGAACTTGAGAGTTTAGGTATGCTCCAACTTGATAATTGCCTATCGTCGCCCTGACTTACTCCTACCTCTAGTCGTTCTTAGCCTAAGCTAGGAATTGACAGAGGGGGTTGAAAGTTTCCAACCTTTTGTTTCCTGCTTGGTTGCCCTTGAATGCCCAGGAAGTGTGTTCCCAAGCTTGCACTTACACTTGCTTAGAACGCCCTTCGATGCTCTCAATAGATCTGTAGAGTTCCAAAGTTAGCTTTAATATTTAAATTCCAAAGACAGAACCAATGATTCTCATTCCTGTAGCACAAATACTAATTTGCATAGTGAATTTTAGGAAAACAATTCTTAAGACCCCTGACTTTGATCCCCCTGGGTATGTTCAACTTCAAAATACCCTAGCTAAAAATCAGTGCATTATCTTTATAAAAAACAGTTGAGGGCGTGTAGTATATGCCACAAGCTTTCCAACAAGCCCTAGAGCTCAAAAAATGGATTTCGTATGAAAAAGTTATGACCGTTCAGGGTTCTAGGGTTAAGACAGGGTTCAAACAGGATCACTGTGCAACAGGTTTCCCCCAAGTTGTTTTCCTAAGGCCTCCTTATGTGCTCTAGAGTAAAATGTTTATACCCAAAATTAGCCCAACTCTTCAATTAAAAAACCCTAAAAAATTGGCTAAAATTGGCTGTCAATCGCGATCGATAAGGCTGTCAATCGCGATGGACAGGGTATCAATCGCGATGGATAGGGTATCAATCGCGATGGACAGGGTATCAATCACGATGGACAGGAGTCAATCGTGATGGACAGGCAATCAATCGTGATGGGCAGGCAGTCGGTCAATCGCGATGGACAGGAGTCAATCGCGATGGACAGGCAGTCAGTCAATCGCGATGGACAGGCAATCAATCGCGATGGACAGGGGTCAGTCAATCGCGATGGACAGGAATCAATCGCGATGGACAGCCAGTCGGTCGCGATTGACAGTGGACTGAAATTTTGCAAAATTTTCAAAAATTTTTGTGGAAATGTGGTGTGCAGGGTCTCTAGTCCACTGTGGTGCACTCAGATTTACCAAAAGGTGAAAATTTTTGTCAATCGCGATCGACAGGAGTCGGCGACTGCGAGACAGTTCTGCACATTTCCGTACCTGCGCGGTGTGCTGGAGGGGATGATGAAGCTGAAACCTGCAAGAAACTCCAAAAGCATGCAGAAAATAGCACACAACAGTTCGCTCTCTCGCTCTCTCTCACAAGTGAAATGAAGGAAATGAAAGGAGGAAGAGGATATAGTCAAAAAACTGAAATTTTCGCGATGATGGAAGTGGAGGTGGAAGATGGGGATGATGATGATGGTGATGATGGTGGTAAGGTAAGAAAGAGAAAAATAGGAAAAGTAAAGAAATTACCTACAACGCCAACGTCTCCAATCTACGTCTTACCATCACACGCTCGTCCTCAAAGCTCGATCCCCGGCAACGCCGCCAAAATTTGGTGTAGCTCAGTGATGAGTAGCACCTCCTTTAATGTCAATCCGGGAAGACGTGAGGATGGTATGAAGACCTCGAGCAAGTGGAGGCACAAGTGCGTGAGTGAGAAGCACACAAACATGCACACACATACACACACACGCGCACACACGGCAAGACAAAGAGTGAGAAGCAATGGAGTTCTTAGATTACTTTCAAAAAGCTCTTACAAGTTCGTTTCAATTACAATCTAACCTCAAAAATGAGCTCTCTAGCTCTTTTTATAGTTTTTGACTAGGTGTTGCAGCTCAAGATCAAGGACAAAGCATGGAAGTGCATCAAGGAAGTGAACACACGAGAAGAAGGAGCAAGTAGGGAGCTCCAAGATTCACATGTCAAATTTTCAGAAGAAATCCCTATAAAAATAGTGATTTTTATCACTAAATATCATTGTAAATACCATTTTCTATTTTTACAGCTCCATTTTGTTCAAGCCAAGGAGTCCTTGAGCTTGAGGAGTATTAGATGTATCATACTACCAATTTTCATAATTTTTAGATTCCGTTTGAGCCCCCAAATAAGCCCTAGAACCTAATTTTTTACTAGGCCGGACACTAGGTCTGGACAGGGCCAAAACCACTCAAAAAACTATAAAAAGGGCTGGAGAGCTCATTTTTGGGGTTAGCTTGTTGTAGATTTCAGCTTTGTAAGAGAGCTCTTTGGTAATCGAAGCTTTCCATTGTTCCACTCTTTGCTCTTACCTTGTGCGCGTGTGTGTGTATGTGTGTGCATGCTTGTGTGCTTTCACTCACGCACTTGTGCCATCACTTGCTCACGGTCTTCATACCGGTCCTCACGTCTCCACGGATTGACATTTATGAGGTGTATCTCCTCACGTTGGTACTCACCATTGTGCTAGAGTGACACCAAATTTGGCGCCGTTGCCGGGGAGAGAGCTTGGAGGACGAGCGTGTGACGGTAAGACGTAGAGTAGCGACGTTGGAAGGTAAAAAAATCATCATTTTCAGTTCAGTTTCTGAATTTTCCTTCTTCTTCATCTTCATCATCATCACCATCTCTACCCGCCTTCATCTTCTCAGTTTTTTCCATTTTTTAGAGTACATTCACCTTGTTTTTACTTGTGGTTGTGAGCAAGAAGCTTAGAGAGGGTGCAGAACAGAGGCGCTGAAGAAGTAGCACCAAAAATAACAAAAAATTTGAGTGAATAGCCCCGGACAAGACGAACCTGCACCAAGTATCGTGGAAGCTGCGCCAGAGATCGTGAGTGAGAAATCGGACAAACTGGGGTTACACAGAGCAAGGGGAAGTGACAAAGAAGTTAGAGAGGCTCCCAAGGTGAGCAAACACCCATTTAATCTGCAAATTCTCAGTAAATTAAGCTTGGAAAGGGAAACGATCTGCGTCAGGTATCGTTTGGTACTGACAGAGGTGAAAAGGAGTGATTTGGGGTGATACAGAGAGTGAGGAGAGGAGAGAGGAAAGAGTAGAGCATGTGTACAACCAAAACTTAGAAAAAATCTTTCAAAATTTGTCCAAGGGTCAAGTATCGTTTTGCTCCTGCGGTTGAGTATCGCGATACTTATCAAGTATCGTTTTGCTCCTGTGGTCGAGTATCGCGATATTTCCCGTCAATCATGTATCGTTGTGCCGGTCGCGATACTTGAGAAGTATCGTTTGGTCAAAGATCGCGATACCTAGCCAGTATCGTGTATCGTTTTCCTAGTGATCGTTTGCGAGAGATCAAGTATCGTCTGAGCCGAAGTATCGTGTATCGCTTGCTAGTCCAAGTATCGTGTATCGTCTTGTTCAAGATCGCGATACTTCTTGTCGATCGTGTATCGTGTGTGCCAAGTATCGTTTGTCTGAAGTATCATCTTGATCAAGTATCGGCGATCGCTGGTCTCGTATCGTTTGGGTCAAGTATCGTGTATCGCTTCTCAGAGATCGTGATACTTACCAATTATCGTGTATCGTCGATCGTTTCAGTGCAGAGATTGTGTATCGTAGGATCTCAAGTATCGTGAGAGGTCGTGTATCACCGGTGACCAACTATCGTGTATCGTTTTCTTGCAAGTATCGGTATCGTTTCACTCAAGCTATCGGTATCGTTTGTGAGATATCGCGATATTTGTCAGGTATCGGGTATCGCCTAAGTCAGAGATCGTGTATCGTTTTCCTCCAAACATCGAGTATCGTCTTGAGTCAAGTATCGTTTTGCCGAGTATCGTGATAGTCAAGTATCGTGTATCGAGTTCCTCAAGTATCAAGTATAGTGTTCTACAAATGTCGTGTATCGCCTGATTTGAAGCATTTCCTGAGAGGCCCTGTTTCCCTGTTTTAACCCCCAAAACCCTGAACTGACATAACTTTCTCATCCGAAATCCGTTTGCTGTGATTTTGATTTTGTTGGAAAGCTCGTGAGGAGTACAACAAAAACATCGACTAGTTATGTTAATATTAATACCAGGATTATTAGATAGGGTATTTTTAAGTTGACCCTCAGGTTGGACTAGGAAGCAAGGGGTTCCACAAGATTTTGAGCAATTCAAAGGACAATTGTGGACTTGTAGACAAGGCTTAGGAACCTAAGCTCAAGATGATACCTAGGAAGAGATAGATAAAGTACCATATCACTTGAAGCTAAGATCAACCACACAATCAAGTCAGGGACTCACGACTCAGGGGTTAACTCTACGTGCTGAGTTCATAAACTGTTGGAGAAACAATCACTAATTGGTTATATATTTGAAGGTCAAATCTTAGGAAGAAAACCCCATGCCTATGTGAAGGGACAAATTCACAAGTGTATCATATTTGTAAAGTTAGTTCCCTTTAGTTCTAGAAGTTTTTTAAAATCACGAGATACGAAAATCTATATAAGTTAGTTTGTATCAACTGACACGGAGAGAGAGAGAGAGAGAGAAAGAAGAAGTAGAAGAAGAAGTTCATTTTATACGACTGTGTATAGTCGTGCTTCTCTGAGTGAGAAAGCAACTGAAAAAAATTTTAAGTTTTTTATAGTTATGAGAAAGAAATGAGTAAAGTTCTGTGTATGAGCCTCTCTCCATCATCTCCATGATTACCTACTGTGTGATGAGTTACAAAGATCAAGTTTTCCAAGCAACTCGATGCCTGGCATCGAATCTCTGTTGATAAGTCATATTTTCTTTTATATTTTTCATTCAGTATTGAAGTGTTTGAAAAACATGATGTTGTTGGAGCAACTTGATGCTTGGCATCCAATTCCAGTTGATAAGTCATATTCTAAGTGTGCATGAAATCACCTAAAGTTTTGGTGTCCAAAAGATCAAGACTTTATGCGGGAAGTCGATGCCTGGCATCGAATCCCTGCTGAAAAGTGGCCAAAAACACTCCAAGTCGATGCCCGGCATCGAATTCTCGTTGCAAGTCGATGCTAGGCATCGAATTCTAATTTTAAACAGGCGCTCTTACTAAAACAGGTAAGATTTCCAGTTTTGGAAGGTCATATAGGGTCATCTTGTGAGAGCCATAACTTGAGTTCTAGAGATCCGTTTGATGCATATGATAGCTTGTTGGAAAGCTCTACTCTTCTAGTTTCAGCCTATAAAGTTTCATGGATAAATAATACTTGAGCTAGGAGAAATTAGCAAAATACTGAAGGTATGTCATTTCAGTGACTAGGAATTTCTGTAGAAGCAAAGTTCTCACTTTAGGCTATCATTTCTCAAAGTTTGGAGTGGCAATGAGTTAATGGTGACCATAGAGGTGTTCTAGTGTCACCTTAATTCATTTCTTGTGGTGTTTCATACATCAACAAGTGGTATCAGAGCAGAAAGATTCTCGAGAGCAGAAGACGACAAAGGTACGAGAAGTTTTGTAAAGTTTTCCATTAAAGTTTGAAAGGTGAAGCATTTGAAGACACAAGGCATCAAAAGGTTACTTCAAAAGTATCCTCATACACAAAGAACTTCAAAAGGTATTATTCTTTATCCTTTAAGCTCACAGGTTGCAGCAGAAGGAAAGAACTATGGCAGATCATATCTCCATTGACAAACTGGACAGAGATAATTACCCCGCATGGGTAATGAGAATGGAAGCCTTACTTATGAGTAAGGATCTCATGGTATATGTAACAGGTGAAGAAGAGAAGCCAGTATTTGAAGATGAAAGCCGACCAAAGAAAGAGGAACTTGATGCTTTAAAGCATTGGCAGAAGAAGGATGCAAGTGCAAAAGCCTACATCTACAATACAATCTCTGATCATTTGCTACCACACATCAGAGGATTGGAGTCATCTGAAGATATATGGAATGCATTGGAGTATCATTTCCAAAGTACTACCAAAGCAAGGAAAGCAAGTCTATGGTTAGAGTTTACAACATTCAAGAAGAAGCCAAGTCAAAGTATTAGTGATTATGTCACTAAGATGAAGGATCTAGCAGATAGTCTTGGATCCATAGATGAAGATGTTGAAGATCACAGATTGATTGCTCAGCTACTTGCAGGTTTGAGAGGGGATGAAAGGTGGAAACCTTTTGTCTTATCAACAGAACTTTCATTAAATCATTATGTTCCAGATTTGAACCAGTTGCTTGGTTTGATGCTCACATATGAGCAAGACTTGAAGGGAGATGGAGATAAAGGACAAAGTTCTGCAATGTACATGAAGAACAAGAAGAAAGGAGATAAAGGTAAAGCAAAGGATGAAGATGAGTCTAGTTCTCAAGCTTATTATACAAGAGGTAAAGGCACTGGTAGAGGAAGAGCAAGAGGATTTGGAAGAGGAAGAGGTAATCAAAATAACAACAAAAAGGCTTGCTGGATCTGTGGATTGAGTAATCATTTGGCTCATGACTGTTGGCACAACCAACAAGGATCAAACCAGAATCAAAACAACAATAGCAGAGGTCGAGGTGGAAGATATCAAAGTAATTTCCAAAGAGGTAGACAAAGTCAAAGAGGAGGCTATGGTAGAGGTGGAGGAAGAAGTTGGGGACAGAATCAATCCTACAACACCACCTACTACAACTATGCAAATGACACACAGAATGAAAGTCATACATCATTGATGATGAACTCAATCAACACATCAGATAAAGAAGATCTAAAGGTATTTTACATTGACTCTGGATGTTCTAATCATTTGTCAGGAAACATAGAATTGATGTCAGAATTGGAAAAAGGTATTTCGACTGACACAGTTCAAACTAGTGATAATACAAGACATAGTGTACATTCAATTGGAAAAGTGAAATGCAAGAGTGGAGCAGATTTGCTAACCAATGTTTTGTATGTTCCTACAATACCTAAAAACTTGATTAGTGTGGGACAGATAGTTGAAAAAGGTTTTCAAGTCAGGTTTACAAATGAAGGAGTATTTGTGGAAGATCCAGAGAATGGATATAATCAGATTGTCTCTGGTAAGAAAGAAGGTAGACTCTTTACTTTAAGAGTGCAAGGAAACATTGGTCAAGCTTTGCTCACACATGGTGAAGCAGTGATTACAGAACTTGATCTCTGGCATAAGAGATTAGGTCATTTCAATGAAAGAGGAACTAAAGCTATGGTTGCTAATCAGTCTGTACTAGGATTACCAAATGTGCAAAGTCAACATATGGTTTATAAATGTGAAGCATGTCAAATGGGTAAAGCACACAGGTTACCATTTCAGAAGAAAGGATTCAAACATGATGGAGTACTTGAGCTCATTCATACAGATGTATGGGGACCAACAAAAGAAGGATCTATCAGTGGCTCAAGGTACTATGTTCTTTTTATTGATGATGCTACAAGATGGATAACATTATATGTTTTGAAGGAAAGATCAGAAGTGTTTGGAGCTTTCAAGCATTTTCATGCATATGCAGAGAGAGTAACAGGTCAAAAGCTTAAAAGACTGAGGTCTGATGGAGGGGGAGAATATTTCTCCCAAGAGTTCAATGATTATCTTTGGAATGCAGGTATTAAGAGAGAAATAACTTGCAGGTATACACCACAACAAAATGGTGTAGCAGAAAGAAGGAACAGGACTTTGGTTGAGTTTGCTAGAGCTATGCTAAAGGAGAAGAATTGTCCAAATTATCTTTGGGCTGAGGCTGTAAATACAGCTACATATCTTGTGAATAGATTACCATGTGCAGCTCTGAATGGAATGACTCCATATGAAGCTTGGTGGGGTAAGAAACCAACACTAGATCATTGTAGAGTGTTTGGATCAATTGCATATGCTTATGTGCCATCACAACTTAGGCATAAACTTGAACCAAAGGCAGAAAAATATGTGTTCATTGGTTATGATGAAAAGCAGATGGGTTACAGATTGTGGAATCCTCTAACAAAACAATTTCTTGTTTCTAGAGATGTTACATTTGATGAACAAAAAAGTTGGTATGCAGATCAAAGTCATACAGCTGAAGAATTTGAAGAAGAGGTAAGAAGATGTGAGAAAGGAAAATCAATTGTGCAGGTAAATAGAGATGAAGACTATATGCAAGCAAGTACATCCAGAAGTGGATTAACAAGAAGGAATGAAGAAGCTCCTATATTTGATGAAGAGGTGTATCCAGAAACTTATGAAGAATGTGAACCAAGAAGGTCAAGCAGGACTAGAAGACAACCAGAAAGGTATTCTTATGATACTTCTTACATAACTCAGAAGAACTATGCATATATGGTCAAAGACGATGAAGAACCTCAGAACTATGATGAAGCTAAAGGTAAGAAGCAATGGGAAGAAGCAATAAAGGAAGAGTTCAATGCACTGGAGGAGAACAAGACATGGGAACTTGTTCCTAAACCAAATGGTAAGAAGGTTATTGGAAATAAATGGGTTTATAAAGTGAAGAAGCTTGCAGATGGAAGTATAGCCAGATACAAAGCTAGATTGGTGGTGAAAGGCTATGCCCAGACCTATGGCATAGATTATGATGAGACATTCAGTCCCGTAGCTAAGATGTCAACTATAAGGACAATCATTGCTATTGCAACTTCAAAAGGATGGACTCTAAGTCAATTGGATATAAAGAATGCATTCTTGAATGGATACATATCAGATGAGGTATACATGGAACAACCTCAAGGATTTATAGATTCCAGGTATCCAAATTTTGTTTGCAGGTTAAGAAGAGCATTGTATGGATTGAAGCAAGCTCCAAGAGCTTGGAACTATAGACTGGTGAAGTATCTCAATGATCTTGGATATCAAAGTTCAAAAGCAGATTCAAGTCTACTTATCAAAAGAACAGAGGAAAGTACAATCTACATTTGTATTTATGTAGATGACATTATAATCACAGGTACTTCAGATGAAGGAATCAAGGAGGTAAAGAGATTACTTGAGAAAGAATTCAAGATCAGTGATCTAGGAAAGTTGTCATACTTTCTTGGAATGGAAGTTACTTATACAGATCATGGCATATATGTATCACAAGAAAGGTATCTTCTGAATTTATTGAAGAAGTTTGATATGGAAAATTGTAGAGAAGCTTCAACTCCACTTGAAGTTAATCACAAGCTCAGTAAATATGATGGTGCAGAATACAAAGATATGAGGAAGTATCAATCTCTTGTGGGTAGTTTGATTTATGCTACACTAACAAGACCTGATCTTAGTTATGCAGTGGGAGTTTTGTCACAATTCATGCATTGTCCAAAGGACCCACATTGGATTGCAGGTCAAAGAGTTCTCAGATATATCAAAGGAACTATAAAGGAAGGATTATATTATCCTTTTACTTCAGATTTGAAGTTGAGAGCCTACAGTGACTCAGACTGGGCAGGTAACCAGGATGACAGAAGATCAACTCATGGTTACATGATATACATTGGTGATAAGCTTGTAAGTTGGTGTTCAAAGAAACAACATACAGTAGCATTATCATCAACTGAAGCAGAGTACAAAGGACTTGTGGAAGCAGCTAAGGAAGTCATATGGATGCAGACATTGTTCAAGAGCTTAGGCATTGATCAAGGTACACCTACAATACTTGGAGATAATATGAGTTCACTTTATCTTGCAGCAAAAGATTTCGAACAATTATTACAAGATGTAGAGCTGGAGGCAGAAGAGGCACAACAAGTGGAGAACGTGCAAACGCAGGCCACAACCTCCCAAGCACCTGTCACCACAGTTGAAGTGGATGAAGAGGATGATGGAGATGAAGAACAGGAGGAAGATGAGGAGGATTATGATCAAGAGCATCAAGATGAGCAACAAGAAGTGCCAGAACTTGTAGGTGCACCAGCATATACAGCTCAACTACAAAGGTTATACGATACAATCAAAGCAGTACAAGAAAGGCATCAACTCTCTCTTGTATCAGGTCAAGCTTTGATGCAAGAAATGCTATCGGATGAGGGGGTGGACCAACATTTCATTAACACCCTCAAATTAGTGTCAGAATCTTTAGGAGTTCCGGAGGTTGTCCACACTGCAGTCCGCCAGTCCGTGAGGTATGACAAACGCAGAGTTGACTCATTACCACGAGCAGGTAAGACTATCAGGATACCCGTCACAGAACAAGAAGTACCCATTGAAACCACAGCTACCCCCACAACCACCACTGACCTCTCTGCGGAAACCTTCGTTCAGACATCACCCATCTCACCCCAGCATCCTCCATCACCACCTTCTCCACCCCCACCACCACCTCCCACCATGGAAGAAACGACAGTCATCACGTCTAGCTTCACTTATAACCCATCCTCATTCACATCATTCTCATTTCGAGAACCCACCTCACAAGACACCCTCTTCTCTTTCGTCTCCAATCCCGTGTACACTTCAACCCTTCTATCCTCCGAACCCATAACTGGCCATCCCATAATCCCAAGTGTGGTTGGAAACCCAGCACCCACAGAAGGCACCCTGTGTTTCCCTACCTATCCCCCAATACGGGTACCTCCATTCCATGACCCTCACTTCCCATCTGGCCCCTACACCTCTTTCAACCTGACCGCACCATCCCAATACCCGTCCTTTGTGGAGCAGTTCATCCGCTCTCCAATGTTTCAGAGGCACATTTCTCCGATGTTCGCAACGACATCAATTTACACGAACACCACACTCACTTCACCTACCATACCCACCTACATGGTAGCCCCTGTACACACCACCTTGTCTGACCCAATGGACATTTCACCAACCACAGCACCTCTCCCCACGATTCCACCATCTTCCCCTCCCTTACCCCCCACCTCACCACTCACATCATTGGCACACACAGCATTCACTACCCCCCTACCCAATCCCACCTCCCCTGCAATTCAAACTTTTTCCCTTGCATCTCATAATGTAAATAGCACGTTCAACACATTACTTCAGTGTACACATCAACTACAACAAGAATACCAGCAATTGGAAGAACGCACTGCTGCCCTCCAGGCAGAATCTCAACGTCTGCAAGCTAGAGTCACCACTCTTGAAGCTGATTACCAAACACTCCTAACCGAGCATACCACCTTACAACAGGCTCACTCCGAATTGGAATCAAAGACATCAACAGTAGATGATCAAGTAGTTAAGGAACTAGAAACAGTGCTCCAAGCGCAAATGATATCTAATGCTACACTCAGACGCAACATTGGGCTATTAAGGAAGCATATGGCAGCAGCACTAGAAGAGAACAAGAGACTTCAACAACAAAACCAAGACAACTTTGAAGCGGCTATGGAAGGAACTGTAGGAGCAACTATTAGCCCTACCAGATATAGAGCAGTCCCATCGGAAGACATTCGCATCTTACTTGAGGAGCATGCAAATTTCTTGGAGTCATATGAAAAGTTAGAGACTGAATGTGCAGACCTAAAGAAACAGATAGCCAGTGCCCCCACAGCTCAACAGGAGCCGGTAATCTTGCAACACTCTACAGAAGAAGTAGAGACCCTCCGGAAACAGGTGGCAGAACTCCAAGCACGCCTCTTACCATATGAAAGGCCACCCTCGCCCATTGAAGAACCAGAACCTGAAACAGTAGTGGAAATCCCCGTGGATGACAACTATGAAGAGCCATATGAGCCGATGCCGACACCCGGTGGTCGAACTACAGAGGAAGGACAAGACACTTTAGAAATTCAAGTTCCAGATTGGGTCAAAAGGGTCGAGAAAGTGGGTAAGACACATGATGATCGTGTGGCTGTGCAAATGCAATCTCTCACAAATATGGAAGAAACTGTCCTTAGGTCTTCTTACTTTCAAAATCTATCCCATCAACGGTTAATCACAACATCAGAGTCGCAATACATGCCTTATTTTGTCTTGCTACATGATTATAATGCAGAAGTCAAAAGACATACAGGGAAGGAGCCCACATTCGCCACTCAATTTGAGCTAGGGGATTTACCGACAGATGCACGTGCTGGCTACATCTTCCAACCTAATTGGCGTGCACGTCTACTAACCGATTACCCAGAGATGATGAGCACCTGGGCAACCATGCCACTATATATCAAGTATAATCCATGCTATTGCCCAGTGGTTCGTCGCAGATCCTGGCAAGCATTTGCAATCAAGGTACGCAACAATAAAGAATGCTCGGCTTGGGTTAACTATCCATATTTTGCTCCACCTCGAGGGACCCCAACCGTAGCCTACATGATATCAACAATTCGGCACTGGTCTACACGTCTAAATAATGTACCCGACATAGCAGCGAAAATGTGTATGAAGATATTCAAGCTCATGACCATTGTCTTCAAAACCTTTCGGAATGTACAAGCTCCATACATCTCTGCCCCTGGATTCTCTCAAGGTAACAAGGATTTAGTCTACGACATGAGCCAGACCCCCTCGGTCACTATAATCTTTGCTTGGCATGCATGAATAAAGTACTTACCCGCATGCTTCAAGCAGACATTTGAGGAAATGTTCTCTACGGGATTATGGGAATATCATTCGGAAATTTTCATTCCCAGACCCACACATTTGCTACACCTATTCGCAGTAGAACAAGCGATCCATGCAGATCAGTTACGTCTGCCACATCCGGACATTCTAGGACCAATTGATTGGGATCGTATGATGACAGACTTGGCCAGAGGACTACGCCTACAAGAACATCAGCTTGCCACTCAGGTTGTGGAATATTACATCCAACACTCCCAGCAACAAGGGTCTGTCAGGGACGACAGACGCGAGAGAGGGGGGGGTGTTGAGAGCAGTATGGGCACCCAAGGACTGACTAGACAAGGAAGCCAGCGGAGAGAGTCAGAGTGAGGTGAAGGAGTAAGTAGACAAAGCAGTCGACGCAAATCTAGCAGATAGGCCCTGCAAATTTTTCCAAATCAACATCTTTATAACAGTGATTCTTATCACTAACAATCATTGTAAATACCATTTCATATTTTTGTAGCTCCATTTTGTGCAAGCCAAGGAGTCCTTGAGCTTGAGGAGCCTTAGAAGTACCTACATATCAATTTTCGTATTTTTTAGACTCCGTTTAAGCCCTCAAATTGGCCCTGGAACCTAATTTTTAAATAGGCCGGACACTAGGTCTGGACAGGGCCAAAACCTAGTCAAAAACTATAAAAAGAGCTAGAGAGCTCATTTTTGAGGTTAGATTGTAATTGAAATGAACTTGTAAGAGCTTTTTGAAAGTAATCTAAGAACTCCATTGCTTCTCACTCTTTGTCTCACCGTGTGTGCGCATGTGTGTGTATGTGTGTGCATGTTTGTGTGCTTCTCACTCACGCACTTGTGCCTCCACTTGCTCGAGGTCTTCATACCATCCTCACATCTTCCCGGATTGACATTAAAGGAGGTGCTACTCATCACTGAGCTACAGAGAGTCTCTCTGATCAAATATACTATGAGGTACACTATGCCTTTCTCACCTTCAAAATTAGTGACAATGAAACCTAGATGCTTTTCTCTCCCTTTTTGAGTCTTGTGTGATGCGATAATCTCTACCACATAGCTGAAGTATGCCTAAAAAATTGGTAATTGGAGGTAATGGAGTTTACATTGATGTCTATGGAGTTCTTGCTACAAATATAGAAATGCTTCCATTCCCTCATGGGGTGTTTACTTTTTTTAACCAATGACCATGTGGGTAGACCATTGATCCCACCTTTAGGAGGGTGACAAGGGGATGATTTTCAATTCATTTTGGTTTTATATCTAAGCAATCAATTCATGTACCCACAACCCCTCCTCTGCTTGAGAAGTGGTGGCTTCTTGCACCAATTGCATTCCTCTTGTTGCACACTACTTGAAGCCATCTCTTTGTAATCTCTATGAGTGATAACTATGTGGAAATAATTTTGAGAATACAAAAATGAAAAAATAACATGGTGAATAGTAACTCTGGAATGTGACTACATGCATCCTTGTGTATACATGGTGAATAGCATGCATCAAACTGAAAAATTAAAATATAACATGCAAATTGGGTGTGATGTAATTCATGTATTCCATGTGTTTATTCAATACTTGACATGTAAGTTTTTGTGCTTGAAAACCAACATACAAACAAATAAATAATAAAAAACTTCATTCAAACTCAAACAAATCCACATTGTGTACAAGATTAATATATTACACAAGTACATTGCTTACACAACAAAGTGTAGGGTTTTGGAGCAAGGAAACAACTTTTGCATGGAATTTGGAGCTTTTGGGCTCACATTGGTAGGAACTATGTCTACTTAGTTCCAACCACTGGATAGATGGACATTTATAGATGTTCATCATCTCTTAGATGAATTTATTGGTGAGTTTCCAAAGAAAGGTGTCAGACATGACACCTCTTCTTTTATCTATAGCTTCAAGCAACATATTAAGGTTTGCTACTCACAGATTCAAGAAATATGTGGATAGAGGTCACGCTAGGGATCTTCCTTCCTAGGAAAAGTAGAATTTTCCCTCTTCTTGAATGGTTTGCTTAGTAGTGAACTGCAAAAAATTGTCTATGTAAAGTTCTTACAAACATTATACATATGTTTGAAAGAGTGCATAGATATGGAGAACAATCTGGTAAAGACCCAAACCTTCTTCTAGTAATGGATTGCACCTACCCTTTGTTGATGGACTTGTCCAAATGGTAGCTAAGAAGTTGGGCACTCAACAACCAACAAACAATCAACTATATGAAGGTGCACCTCAACTTGTGCAACCACTCAAAAGAACTTACTCATGCAAAGGAAAGCATCCAATACAAAATTGTACTATTTGAGTGTAGCCACATGTGGATAGAATGGAGCCACAATATTGTCAAAAGCTCCCAAATTATACTACAACTATTTGTCATTACAATCGGCCATATGTGAGACACTCTCCTACATATCAACAAAGTCCATATTCATACGTGCCTCATGGACCACCAAGAGAATAAGAATGTTGGCAATTTTGTCAAACACTTAGGCGACAAATGGGTCAACAATACCATAATCCATGATAACTTGTCCTAGAAGAACAACCTCCTTGATGATAGAATGTTGTTCCCATATAATATATCAATCTCAAGGATAACAAAGCACAAGCCATTGTGCCCATATCATCTATACCACCCTCTCTATGAGTATCCCATATGAGAGAAACAATATTATATATCTACAAGAGTGAATGTGTGTAATAATGGCATGTTTGAAAGACAAGGCTATTAATGCATTTGATGAGCATCTCTGCCATCCCAACAAATTTTCTCTATAGTAGGTGTAGCAGAAACTGCAACACGAACAAGAATTTGAAGAATGTCAGCATCTTCAATTTCCATCTGCATCAGCTTCAATACTTGTATTTGCACATGTAATAGGACGTTTTTCAACACCCTGCACAATGTTCCACAATCCTTTTGCAACCAACATTAGGGGAAAAAATGAACCCTGCATGGGCCTTTTAGATTAAGGAGTGATTAGGAACGGACCAATGAGAGGAGGGTGGTGGACACAGTCTAGACCCTTAATCACATAGGCTAGGCATAGACTTCCCTTGTTTTTTTGTGGTCAAAGAGGAGAAAACCACTTAGTATTTGTGGTTTTAGTTATGTGAATGGTTTTGGAACTCTTTGAAATCAACTAGAGCCCTTGGATTGGCTAAGTGATCAAAGGTTGAGGTTAAATGGAAAAAGTCAAAGCAACTTACAAAAAGAGCCCTTGGATTCAGAGGATAATGGAAGGCTACGATTTACTCGTGATTTGAAATTGTGCCATCACTTTCAGATCGTCGGATTTGAGGCTCCATCAAACGACAGATAATGAAGATCTTGAAATTTAGGTGCCTTTCCATATGGAGCATTGGATGTGCTCTTTATCCAACGGTTGGGGATAAAATCTGGAGTGAACCTGTGCCTTTATTTGTAGACCATTGGATGAACCTCTTCATCGTATGGATCTCATCGCACGCACCATGGATATCAGCCCCATTTGTGGAGAAACGTCTGATCCCCCAACATCCAAGGGTGCACAATGCTGCAGAGTTCGATAAAAAAGGTTAGCTCAGCCCCATTCACGGGGACCTGTTGGATCCTTGAAGATCTAAGGGTTGAAAATCTTGCAGAGATGTGAGGCCTTAGGCTCACTCTAGGACCATCTCTTTCTAACTTTCCACGACATTTAAATCAAGCCATCGATCTAACGAATCTAACGGTCACGAATCCTCACGCATGAGATATTAAATGCAAAGCTTTATGAAGTATTATTTTATTTGCCAAAACCACTAGTGGTTTCAATTCGTTCCATAACCTCATGGGTTAAGCTCTTTAACCCCTAAAAATTAGGGATCCTTACAAGGCCCATGTAGGGTTCACTTTTTCCCCTAATGATACATGTCGCATCATTAATGGGTAATTGGTAACATCCAACTTATCCTCAATAGCCAAAATATGGAATACATCACTGCTTTCAGCCATGGCCACTGGCTAAAATACCCAGATGCAAAAAATGACTGTATCTGAAAAATTTGAATAGAACTACTCTGATGAGTTCTGCTAAACTTGTAGCTGACTTCGAGACGCTTATACTGGCGAACCAAAACCTATATATATCTTTGGCACAAAAAGATGAAATAGCCTACACAAGCGCTATGATAGTGCGTTCGAAGGCTGAAACAAGCTCAGATTGCAATTTTGGCACCACATAGCAAAGTTGTTTTCATCTTCTAATCACCTTGAGTATGCTCACCAAATTTCCTGTGATTTTGAGACTGTGAAGTGATTAGAGAGGTGTTGATGATGCCCTAGATGAAGCGACAACCTGGTATGATACCAATTGTTGGAGTTAGATGTCTACGGAAGCACGCGAACAACACAAGGAAGAAGAAGAAGCTTGGAGCACAACACACAATACTGAATGTATTACCACTAGAATGTACAAAGATAAGTAACATGTTAGGGCTATAGATGTATATACAAGCCGGGGGTTAAAACCTCCTAAAGAGGGAAAAAGTGCCCCGATGGTCCTAGTGTGTTCATACATATCACTACCTAAATATATCAACAAGGAGAGGAAAATATCATCACATTGCATATTTGACTGGTTTGCTTGTTGAATGTTTGTCTATATGATCCTACACCTAGTAAAGCTAACAAGAACTTGTAGATCCACATGAAGTAGTATCTCTATTATAGAGAGTGATATATGATCAATTAAGAGCACCTACACGACTTCAAGTGAATCAGAGGGTGAACCTAAATCCATGGTCTCATCAAGTTCTGGAGATGTGCAAAATCATGATAGTAAGATGCAAATTGATTGGATGTCAAGAGGGGAAGGAGAGTATCAATTAAAAATCACCTTCACACACAAAAAGGCATCAAGATCTACCATCTATTTAGATGATTGTGGAAATTTGTTATAGGGCCTACCGATCTTCGAGACCTAACACTTTCAAAGTGTGCACATTATCATTTGAGAAAATGTTCATTATGATGTCAATGTGAAGTATGCCATTTTAGCCTATAATCCCACTAATTATGCCCACATGGTCAACTTAGATGCCATATCCAACCTTTCCTATGGGTTAACAAGTGCAAATTGTGCCACAATTAAATCAAGTTTCTCAAGCAATGGCTGAAAATTAGATCCTAAGACCAGACCTTGTAAGAAGGCTCTACACTTCCCAAGAGGAAAAATTTATGTGAGATTTTCGCAAAGGAAAAGGTGATCCTTGTGCCCATGAGTCTTAATTTAGGAAAGTGTTGCGTGCAAAACAAGTTCATGATTTCTTCACAGAATATGAACCATTTGGAATTACCTTGAAAGGAACAAATTAGCTTGGTCACAACCACTGAGCATAAAATATTGATTGTCTACCATAGACACATACGTCCCAAAGGAGCCACCTAAAGACATCAAAGTGGTTGATTGACAACCCCAAATTATCAATCCAAGCATCTATCCGATCAAGGGCATGGAAACAAAGAAATAATTCCTATTTTTGGAGAGAAAAAAAACAAAGTGTGAAATTTTAAGTTCTCACGCCTATATAGTTTTAGACAAAGATAGCTCATCATGTGTTAGAGATACCCCCCTTATCACAAATGAAAATATGTGGAATTCAATGCTCTATATACCACTATATTCAAACCTACAAAAATAGATACCTATAGAGAAAAAATAGACTTCAAAAAAAAGGTGGGACTTGTCTTACCTTTTCCTTGAGCTCCCTACATGCATGAAGCCACCAATGCGTGGAAAAGACCCTTCAATTCTTGTATAACCCCCTTTGAACACCCTTTCCTCTCCATATCCAGTCCAAATGAGCAAGGGAGAAAAATAAAAATGGACAAGAGAGAATTGCAAATTTACAAGGATTGCACGAATTAGAATGGTAGAAAAAGTCTTCAGAATTGAGCTCTAATTGAGCTTTATACAAAAAGGGGTGCCCTTGTTCATACCAAAATGGCTCACCTAGTTAAAAATATTCCTACACTATGGTCAAATGTTTTTATACATGTGATGGCATATGTAGACTATGGTGAGTGGTTTTTATACATGTGATGGTTTTTTCATGCTCTTGAGAAATAGAAAATTCGTACTTCTTATAGACTAGATCTCATTTGGAATGAGAAAGTCTACAAGAAGTATTAAATTTTTTTCCATACACCATGCTGGATGGTGTGCCTCCTATATCAATCTTCTAGGCTACTCCTTATGCCCAAACAACACGGTGGAGTTGTTTGTCCCAATCAAACCTTTTGGTACTTACTGCCTTAACCAACACCATACAAAAGAATTCGTTAGTGCTCTCTGCTTGACCATTAGCTTATGGATGGTATGGGGCATATGTTTTGTGAGTGATGAGGAATTTATTCCATAATGACTCAATCACTTTGTTAAGGAAGTTTCTATAGGCAAGCCAATCTTGTGAAGATATTTTCAAACAAGAACTTCATAGTGGTATGTGCATCTTTTCTTTGCGCTCTTCCTTATACCCATTTGGTCCATATAAATAAATATCCATAATCTCTCAATAATGGCAACAATTCTTATTCTTCCCTAATGGTTACATCATTGCCTATGAAAATACTCTATTCTTCTCCTTCTTCCTTTTTTGTCTATTCTTTATTGTTGTATACTTCTCCAATAGATGCTTCATGTTTTGGCATGAGTATGGAAATTTCCCTATCCTCTACTTGATACTTTCTAAAATTTCAAGTGTTTTGAATACTTTTCATTCATCCTCTTCCTCTTTTTGTTTGTCCACATTCTGATCTTTTGTACTTTCCCTAGAATTGGTTCCCTTGGTGATTGGATGTCACCATGTTCTTGTAAATGAAATATGGGACAATCCTCTTCTTGGACTTCTATTTGTGGTGGGGGTGAGGCTCCAACATGTTCTAAGAAAGCTTTTTCCAAATCGAATGGGGTTTCCATGAATATGGAGCTATACTATGAGATGGACCCAAAGCGTGAATGTGTAGTGACCATCTCTAGGGCTTCTTCCAAGATAGCAACCATGAAGACATCATAGCCATTAGCATTGCAACATTCAATCATATGTTTTTCATTAGAAAATACATCAATTGTAGCCGAGATCTGCATCTCATCATAAGGTTAAAATCTTCATCATTAATGACCCTAGGCATGTATGTCAGGTCCTCAATTCGTCTAGAAAATAGTTTGTGTATAAATTCATTCCCTTTGTTTCTTCTTTTAGCTTCTTGTATTTTAGCCTTTCATATCCACAAACTTGTGCCTTCATGGATCCAAGAGGGATACTCTGAATGCATCCTATGTATAGAGGTCATATCTTTATCTTGATGAAAAGCATTCCATTGTAATGGATCAATATTCCTAAAAGATAAATATTTTAGATTATCTTTGTTGTTACACCTTATTGTTGCAAGCATAAAGAATTAGATCATTTCTCATGAAAGGCCTTCCTAAGATCATTTCATAGTTTCTAAGTCTTTTCAAACTGGCAAATAACTAGTGTGTGCTCAAATTTAACTCCACATGTTGAGAGTACTATTCCTTCCAATAGCCTAAGCGGAGGCTCTACATGACCATTTGTTGGTTGCAATTTCATTCAAGTGGGTCTCAAGGCATGTTGAACCCATTTCTCCCAAAGTTCTTTAGTAGCTATGGAAACTCTTGCTCCTGATTCTAGTATAGCTTCGGTTGCGATATTATTGTAGAGTCTTGCAAACAAGTGTTTCCCTCATCCATTTCACTATATTCCCCAATTTTATCTAATCAGATTTGCTTTACACTATGAGCTAGGTTGACTTGAAGTAGTCTCTACATCGGTTTCTTCGTGTAGCTCCACTTGTTGTGCTAGATTTTCCCAAAGATACGGATTCCTTTAAATATCTCATCCAAATTGAGTATACATCAAACTCTCATTCTCAATTCGTCTAACATTGATGGCATTGGATCACTTCCCTTAATGCATTCCTTTCTTAGGATTCATGCTGTCTTGTATTTGGATTAGGCTTCATACTCTCGCATGTAGCTAGGAAGAGTGCATTGAATCATGGAATCTTTGCGATGAATGATGAGGTTTCGAGCATCGCCATAACAAGATCATTCTTGAAACTCATCTTTTTATCCATAGTTATCTCAAAGATACGTGGGTTGGTCTATTCCTTTTTTTCTTGTGTGTTTTGTTAACTCTTTCCCATAGTTCTTGAGGCCAAGGTTCATCCATATTTGGTGTGGTTTGAAGGATGAGGAAAATCACAAATAAAGTGTTCCTTATTACATCTGTAACATGGAACTCTTGTAGATGGTGCTCTATTTTGACTCATGAGAAATCTAACAATGGTATACCACACATTAGGATAATTCCCTCTTGTCCTTGATCTAAATTGAATCTTGATTCTAAGATTTGGCATCATATAAAGAAAATTAATCCAATTGGATACACTTACCACATTGTACTAGGCTAGGAATGAGTCTCATGTTGCTTACCTCCAAAAACGGTTGGAGAGTGAGCATATGAATGAAGGTGATTCTATGGACAATTTTCTAATAAAGATCAAAGACTTGAAGGAACAATTGATTTTTGTTGATGAAGTTATACCAGATAGCTCACTTGTGCAGACTGTTCTGAATGGTCTTCATGATTCATATGAGAGTTTTGATTCTACTCTTTTTTTTATGATGAAAGGCAATCCAAATGCCTTGTCATTTGAGGAGTTAGTCTGTGTCCTATTGCAAGAAGATCAGTCTAGGCAGAACAATTCCATTATGCATGTTGCAAATCAAGCTTTCTTGGCTAGACAGAAGGGCAAATGTAAATGCAACTCATCTACTAGTAAAAAAATATGCAAATGCTGCACAATTGAAGAAGGAAGACAAAGATGAGAAGAAATAAAAAAAGTAGAAATTCTTTTGTAAGTACTATAAAGGAAACAATCATGTCATAAAGAACTGTAAAAAGTGGCTACAAAAGAGGCAAAGAAAAAAGAGGCTTGATTGGTTGTTGCAGAGGCCTCTACACCAAAAACAGAGTCTGCTAATATTGTGCAGAATGAAGAATGGGCATTTACTACTATTTGTAGTTTTGAACCGTCTCCTCCTAAACTGTGTATATCTGCAGTAGACTCAGATGTTTGGTAATTTGATAGTGTGGCAACCAAACATATTACCTTGCAACGCAATTTCTTCACTTCACCTGAGCTTGCCCCTACAGGGAACACTGTCACATATGCCAACAACTCATCTTATCCTATCATGGGAGTTGGTAAGATCATTCTGACTACTACTGATGGTAGTTGTTTCACTTTTTTGGATGCTTTATTTGTGCCAGGGATGAAGAAAAATCTGTTATCAATTTCTGTATTAGTCAAGATTGTCTTGGTTGTGAAATTTGTTGATGACAGATGCACAGTTCATGATCTGTCAAACGGCAACAAGATTATTGCTTCTGGCATTTTATGTCATGGGCTGTATAAGCTCATAGAGTATTAGAAATCTATGAATGATTTAGCATGTGTAGTACATGATTCTCAGGCTATGTCAGATGCAAAGCTTTGGCATGCACGCTTTAGTCATCTAAAGTTTGCTAGTTTGCAATGCCTGCAAAAATCTGAAATGGTGTCCTCTTTTGCCCAAACTTGAGGCACCCAGAAAACATGTTTGTGAAGGCTGTATTTTGGGCAAAATTTAGTGTTCCTCCTTTCCAAAATATGGTTCAATTTGAGATACTCAGAAATTGCAGCTTGTTCATAGTGATATTTGTGGTCCTATGTAGACACCCTCTTTTGGAGACTATCTTTAATTCGTGACTTTCATTGATGATTTTTCCAGCCATGCATGGATATATCCATTGAAAGCAAAGTCCAAAGTGTTCACGTACTTCAAACAGTTTTTGGTTTTGGTTAAAAATCTGTGAGCATGTAAAATGGGCACCCTCCATTTTGATCGAGGGGGGAATATATGTCTTTTGATTTTATTGCATTTGTGGCTGAACATGGGATAAAACATCAGTGTACAGTGCCGTATACACCTCAATAGAATGGAGTTGTTGAATAGAAGAACAAGTCACTCATGGAGATGGCAAAGTGTATGGTCAAGAGTTAGGCTTTACCACATAGTTTCTGGCTTGAGGCTATCATGTGTGCAACATATGTACTTAATAGGTGTCCCAGTAAAGCACTCAAGTCTATCACTCCATATGAAGCTTGGCATGGTCGCAAGGCATGTGTTGCTCATCTGCATGTTTTTGGTTTTCTGGCATATGCATTAGTGCCTGAACAACATCACAGGAAATTGGATGATAAAGCAATAAAATGTATTTTTGTTGGGTATAGTTCTGAAAGCAAAGACTATCATCTGTATCATCCACAAACTAAACACATTTTGGTTAACTGTGATGTTGTTTTTGTGGAAGATGCTATTCAACCTTTGCTTTCATGTGGGAAGGAGACATCTGTTAGCTCCAGAGACGTATGATACTTTGCTGCCTCTTTTTACAGGTGGATAGTCTAGTGTTAGTCCTATTGAGGCAACTTCTCAGCCTATACATGTGTGATGATGCAGATCATTCCATTTTTTATGTAGATTTGCATGATGCACTTGTTGATGAGAAAGCTGATATTGAGGAGGCAAAAACTATGGCTAGTGCAGACTTTGTGTTACAAAAAATTAAATGCACCTCTATCATACCGTACTCATTTTGGCTCTCATAGTGCCTCTTTTGCATTAGATTGCTATGTTATGGATGCCTCTAGTCTTTGTGATGAGATTGAGCCTATTTCATTTAATGAAGCACAAAATTCTAAACATTTGATGGCTGCAATGCAATCCGAATATGATGCTATCACAAAAATTGGTACTTGGTCTTTATGTGACTTGCCTCCTGGTAAGAAGGGCATTGGCACTAAGTGGGTATACAAATTGAAGTGTAAACCTGATGGAACAATTGACAGGTATAAGGCTAGGCTTGTTGCAAAGGGTTATGCATAGTAAAGAGGCATTGCTTTTGATGAAACCTTTGCACATACTTGCCGAATGACTACAATTCGTAGCATGCACTTGCAACTCATCATGGTTGGAGTGTACATCAGTTGGACATTAAAAAAACCATTCTAAATGGTGACTTGCATGAAGAAGTGTATGTTTTTTAGTCCCATTCCTTTGTGCAAAAAGGGCATGAAAACCAGGAGTGCAAGTTAAAGAAGGCATTATATCGTTTAAAAGCAAGCACCACGTGCTTGCTATGAAAAGATACATGCCTATGTGATTGCACATGGTTTTGAGAATAGTTCAACTAAAGCACCTTATATGTTAAGCGTGCTACTGATGTGCTTCTAATCATTGTTGTGTATGTTGATGACATGCTGCTCACTGGTCAGCATTTTGGCCTTGAAGATTGTAAACCTATTGCCACTCCTATGGAGACAGGTTTACGATTGAGTCTTCATGATGCTGGAGATGCATTTGATGCTGTTCTCTATCCGTAGGCTATTGGATGCTTGATTTACTCATGCATTATTCCGCCAGATATTCAATTTGCGGTCTCACAGATGAGTAGGTTTTTGCATTGCCCAAGTGTGAAGCATTGGCAGGTGGTTAAGCACATCTTTCACTACTTGAATGGTACCCAACTACTTGGGTTGTCTTATCCCAAGGGGGGATCACTATCGCCAGATTTGCATGCTTTTTCTGACTCGAACTTGGTGGTTGCTATGACACTCATGTGTCCACTGGTGGTTTTTGCTTCATACTTGGTAGCTCATGCATATCTTGGCTGAGCAGGAAGCAACCTACTGTGGCCACTTCCACTTGTGAGGCTGAGTATAGGGAAACTTTCACAGCGACTGTTGAGTGTGTGTGGCTCAGACGCCTTATGGCTGATTTGGGTGTTGGTCAGTCTTGTGCCACCACCATCTTCACTGACAGTCAAAGCGCACGGGAAGTTTGCAAGGAACCCTGTGTTCCATACTTGCACTAAGCACATTGAGGTGCATTATCATTATGTCAGGGAGATGTTCTCTATTGGAGAGATCAGCTTGGCATATGTGCCCATGTAGGAGAACATTGCATGATCGATAACCTTAAATCTTACTTGGTTCTTTTGAACTCTCTTTTTTCATGAGTCAACCAATAGAATCATACATGTGCAATAAAACAAACCTCGTGTATATACATTTTTGAAAAATATAACTAGAGCTCTTGAGAATTAAATGACTCCTAATGAATGTACTATGTATTTACAAGGATATTTAGAGTGGAGAACAAAAATTCCCCCCCCCCCCCCCCCCCCCCCCCCCTAGAGGTGATACATGATTGAAATCCTTTGCTTGAGATTTATGCACACTTCTTTTCAAATTTTCAAATGAGTAATTGAGCTCTTCCATGAAACACATGTTCTCTAGGGACTATGAGTCTCTTAGGAACTTTATACTTCCAAATTTAATGCCAATTACTAAGGAATTATATTTTCCAACCCATGCACACATACATAGACCTCCTATCTATAATGCCATTATAGAATTTTTTTTCATGCGCTTGGAAACTTAAGAAGGTTGAAGCCTGCTACCTAAGTGTTCTTATGATTGGAAATAGAAAGACATTCTATGGCATAACTTGTCGATTAGGATTTCTCTATCCACTCAAATTTCTTAAGTGAGGATTAGGGTTTCCTCCTCCTAAATCAACTTTTTTTGTAGTTTTTGGCATTACTGGGATAGTGGGATTGCTCTTTGTCTAGTTTCTTTTCTCTTGAAAGTCTCCCTTAGTCTCTAGCAATCCTTGCATCTTTTGCTCCTACTTCTTTGGAGACAAGACATGTTGCCCTAGATATGTGTCTTTAGCTTTCTCCTCATCAAACACTTTTCAATATTCCTTTTTTTTTTTGCTATCTATGTAAGTCATGGAAATCTCATTCTCTGAATCCTTCATGTCTTGGACAATGATAGAACTTGGTCATGACTCACTTAAAGATTGATGAGTCCAAAGATCTAGAACAATACCTATGACAACATAGAATTTATTGAGCTTAGAATCCATTGGAACTCTATTCACATAGAGTATCCTATTTAAGATTGATTTTCCATGAGGATTTGTGAGTAACTCATCAACATTAACCGATTCTATCTCTAACTCTTCCATATCATTGGTACAATCGGGGTTGTCATACACCACATACATGGTGGCTTGTTGATCAAGATAATGACCTTATACACGGATTTAAGAGCAATGTGATACTCACACTCAAATCTAAACATCAACTCTTCACTCATAAGTTGTGCTTGTAGGTAGCTTGAGCATTCCATGACATCAATATCGCTTTTTGACTCACTAGATTCACTAAAAGGTAGTGTACTAGTAGACAATTGGCTCACACTCTCTTTTGAAGAGAGTCAAACCTGAAGATGTACCTTTCTGACCATAAAGAATGAGAAGTCATTAGAAGCCTTAGAGAATGAGAAGAATGTAATCTATCCATGAGATGTACATTTTCTCTGAATAGAAGAGAATTAAGAAAATTGCTCCTCGATCTTTTGCTTAGTGCTCCTTATGTGTTTATCTTCTTGAAGAATGATTTTGTACAAGTCTAATTCTATAGTTGTTGACCTTTGTACAAGTTTTGAGAGGCTAATTATAATCATGCTAAGAGAATTGAAGACACAAACATTTACATGTGTAAACGTGAAAAAGTGAAGACAGGAACAGGTGCAATCCTCCTGATCAAAGTTTTGATCAAATCTCACTCCACAATTTAAAGTTTTGAGAAAGTAAGCACTCAATATTTAACCTGAAAGGTAAGCTACTTGTGTCTAAAAGAATTTGAATAAATGTGGTCCAGTTTGGGAGAACCATGCACTAGAAGTTGCAGGTGTCAAAGTCGACTACACAGAAGAACAGTTTGAGATATAGGTACATTGTTTGAAGGAAATCTCACGATCTACTGATTCTTTTGAAGAACTTTAACTTGGAGAAGGTGAAAAAACATTAGGCATCACCTTGTATAAAGTTTCATTGGAAAGTTTACATATTTGATTAGTCAATGAGTGAATTAAGTGCAACAGACTTTTCTGTGTAATGAGTTTCTTCATAGTTGACTCAAGTCTTGATAATTTGGCAATTGATTTCAAAAATTGGTTGTGTTTATGAGTTGTTCTTGATATAGAGGTGCTCTAACATCAAGGATAACTTGTTCTCTTGGAGATTAATCATCTCCATCAAAGAAGCCTCAACCACTTTCCTAAATCATAGCTTACCAAAAATGTTGAAGAGGCTGATTGGGAGATTCTTGCAAAATTGTAAGAGCATTTTTGGACAACCTATATATGTATGAATCAAGCCTGAAAAATGTGAGGAAGTGAAGAAACTATTGGAGACCTCTTAATCTCCAAAGGTTTGATCTATACTGATCTAAGAACACTTCTATATCAGTTATCGATCAAACTTTACACAAAAATTTCATTAACACTTCTCTGAGTGAAGAAATTTCTTCTTCAGAAAATCTACTTCAGAAATGAACTTCATTATCTACGCATATCTTCAGATTTCTTCAATCAATGATACACATATCTCCGCACTACCTTTGCGCAATCATGTCAGAAACAGTCTTCTAGAACTAGCGACTTTGACATACGTAACTTCTAAGGTTGATTTCTCACAGCACAGATCCCGTTTTGCTGAATGCTTTTAGCCATAGCTTCCTTACCTTCTAACTTAGATTTTGAATGCTCACTCATCAAAAACTTTACATTGTGCATTGAGATCTAAGCAAATTATTGACACGAAAAAATGTGCAACTCTGAGAGATCATTTGCAGTCTTTACATACACATGTTCCCATTGATCATACTCACAGCAGAAGAGGAATTAGACCATGAAACTTTGAACATAGCTTCACTAGCTTCTAGATTAGATGTGTACAAAAGGATTTCTGATCCACATGATTAGACTGAGAGAAAATTACGAAATACTGTTGCTATTTTCTGAAGATGACTCTCTACACATCTACCTCAATGACACTTGACTTCTAATGACTCTCACATGTGTTTCTTTACATCATTGAATTATATAGATATGTTTTTAGACTTATCCCACATCTATTACATTACTCCTCCTCATCCTAAGGATTATCTATACTCATGTTACAAGAATCTCCAACTATAATGTACATATGTATACAAGCTTCACTTCTAAGATCTCTTCACTTCCTCAAGTGTCTTCTTCCACTTCAATCTGAGCATAAGCTTGCTTCAGGCTCTTTGTAATCACCAATTTGTGATTGTCTTGTTCCAACAGCTCCCCCTCAATCACTAATTGTGATTATTCCATTCTTCTTCACTCGTGCCATCTCTTTGAATCTCTGTAGCTTAGATCCATCCAAGCTTTTTGTTAACATATCTGCAACTTGTTCTTTTGTTGGAGTATACATCACTTCAATCTCTTTATCAAGTACCTTTTCCCTCAAGAAATGGTACTGAATCTCTATATCCTTAGTCCTGGCATGAAAAACAGTGTTAGCTTCCAAATACAATGAGCTCATATTGGCTCCAAAAATAATTGGAGTACTCTTATCATTTCCAAAACTCTTCAACAAGGTTTTTAACCATATTACTTATTTTGCAGCCTCTACCATTCCTTTATACTCAGCTTCTGTGGATGACAAAGCAACTGTATGTTGCTTCTTTGAACACCAAGAGACTAATTTATCTCCAATATAACATAGATACCCATGAGTAGACCTTCTATTATCTGAATCACCTGCCCAATTTGCATCACTAAACACTTTGATTCTTGTATCAGAAGTAAATCCATAATACAGACCTTCACTTAGGGTTCCTTTGATATATCTGAGTACCCTTTGAGCTGCAATCCAATGAGTCTTCTTTGGACAATGCATAAATTGTGATAACACACCTACTGCATATGATAAATCTGGCCTTGTCAAGGTAGCATATATTAAACTACCTACCAAACTATGATATTTCTTCATGTCATTAAACTCTTCACCTCCATACCTGCTCAATTTATGATTTACCTCCAATGGTGTGCTTGAAGGCTTGCAATCCTCCATTTTGAATTTGACCAAAAGATTCTTCAAGTACCTCTCTTGTGTAACATATACTCCATGTTGAGTATATACAATCTGCATTCCTAAGAAATAAGATAAGTTTCCCAAATCACTTATCTTAAACTCCTTCTCTATTTGTTTCTTAAGCTCATTGATTCCTTGAGCATCTATACCTGTGACAATAATATCATCAACATAAATACACATGTATATGTATCCATTTTCACTTGCCTTCACTAGCAAGCTATTATCTGCCTTTGATGCTTGAAATCCACAATCATTCAAGAACTTAACAAGCCTGTAATTCCATGCTCTTGGAGCCTGCTTCAACCCACACAAAGCTCTCTTGAGCTTACACACATAATCTGATCCAATTGAATCCATGAAACCTTCTGGTTGCTCCATTACACTTCATCTGCAATATATCCATTCAAAAATGCATTTTTCACATATAATTGTGATAACTTCCATCCTTTACAAGCAGTAATAGCAATCAATGATCTAATTGTAGACATCTTAGCAACAGGAATAAAGGTTTCATCATAATCTACCCCATAAGTTTGGGCATAACCTTTGACCACAAGTCTAGCCTTGTATCTAGACACCTTACAATCTGCAAATCTTTTTGTTTTATACACCCACTTACATCCAACGACTTTCTTTGGTCTTGGCACCAATTCCCATGTTTCATTTTCAAGTAGAGCATCATACTCTTCTTGCATTGCCTTCTCCCAATTCTGTTTACCTTTAGCTTCTTCATATGTGATTGGATCCTCTTCTGTCTTCACAATGTAAGCATAATCTTTTGTTGTTAAGAAAGATGTATCATAGCTATACTTGATAGGCTCTTTTCTTTCCCTTGAGGATCTTTTGACCTCTGCACTTCTTGAAGTCTCAGCCACATTTGATTCTGGATCAAATCTTGGCCCATCTTCAACATTATCCTGCAATTTACTTTTATAATCAACATCATCAATATCTTCTTCATACACATTTACTTTTGCCTTCCCTTTCGTTTGTATTTCTTCAACACCTGCATAATCATTTGTTGACCCTGTATACCATGTGCTTTGAATGTAACATCTTTGGTAACAAGAAATTGCTTTGTGGATGGACTCCACAATCTATAACCCATCTATCTATCATCATACCCAATAAACACATACTTCTCTGCTTTGGGTTCTAGCTTATGTCTCAATTGTGAAGGAACCTAAGCATATGCTAAACATCCAAATACTTTACAATGATCAAGAGTAGGTTTCTTACCCCACCATGCTTCATAAGGAGTTCTTCCATCCAAAGCTTTACAAGGTAACCTATTCACAAGGTATGTTGCAGTGTTGATAGCTTTTGCCCATAAGTAATTTGGGAAATTATTTTCCTTCATCGTTGCTCTTGAAAATTCTACAAGAGTTCTATTTCTTCTTTCTGCAATTCCATTCTGTTGAGGAGAGTACCTGCAAGTTACTTCTCTCTTTATACCTGCATTCCACAAATAATCATCAAACTCCTTAGAAAAATACTCTCCCCCTCCATCTGATCTCATCCTCTTGAGCTTTTGTCCTGTAATCCTTTCTGCATAAGCATGATAATGCTTGAATGTCTTGAAGAATTCTCATTTGGGACCTTGATTACATATAAAGTAATCCATCTGGTTGCATCATCAACAAACAACACATAATATCTGGATCCATTTATGCTATAGTCCCTTGAAGGACCCCACACATTTGTATGAATCAATTCAAGCATATTTGAATACTTGTACCCTGATTTATTGTATGAACTTTTGTGTGCTTTAACTAATTGACAAGCTTCACACTTGTACACCATATGTTGCCCTTCAACTTTTGGCAAACCAAGCACCACATCATTCCTTGACATTTCCTTTATGGCTATCTCATTGAAATGCCATAACCTTTTATGCCATAGGTCTAACTCAGACATCTTTTGACTTCCATAAGTAAATAGAGCATGTCCCACATTACCTTGAACTTTGAGAGTAAACAACCTTCCTTCCTTTTTACCTGCAATGATGTTTCTATATGCCAGATTTGGATCTTGTACATAGACACCATCATTTGTGAATCTGACTTCATATCCCTTCTCCACAATTTTCCCTACACCTATCAAGTTCTTAGGAATAGTAGGAACATAAAGTACCTTGCTCAAGAGTGTACTTCCATTCTTTGTCTTCACTGATCCAATACTTTCCACCTTATGCTTGGTGTTGTCACCTGTTTGAACTATATGTCCATTCACCTTTGCTTCCATATCAGTCATCAGTGATATATTGCCACTCAGATGATTGCTACATCCTGAGTCAATATAAAACACCCTTTGGTCTTCTCCTACTGATTCATGAGTTGCATTCAAGATAAGAGTCATATCATCCTTTTGATCTGATGCATAATTATAATAATTATTATTGTAGGACTGAGATTGAAAACTTCTTCCACCTCCTCTAGCATATGATGTCCTACCACCTCTTCCTCTGAAGTTGCCTCTTTGATTTCTGCCTCCTCTACCTCTTTGATTGAAACTCTGGTTATTACTTCCACCATTTTGATTGTTATACCAACAATCATTTGCCAAATGATTGGTTCTGCCACAAATCCAACAAGCTTTAGTATTGTCTTTGTTCTTACCTCCTCTTCCTTTACCTCTGAAATTCATCTTTCCTTTTGTAAAGTTAGCTTGACTTGAGGTCCCTTCATCATCAGTTGACTGCTTCCCTTTGCCATTCTTTTTCTCGTCCTTGGAGTACATAGCTTGGCTTGCACTCCTATCATTGTCTCCCTTAATGTCCTGCTCAAAAGTTAGCATGTGTCCTAGCAATTGATTAAGATCAGGAGTAAAGTGATCAAGTGACAATTCTATGGACAATATGAAAGGCTTCCACTTCTAATCTCCTCTCAGACCTGTAAGTGTTTGCCTTACCAACTTATCCTCTTCAATATCTTCATCTACTACTCCCAAGCTATCTGCAATATCCTTCATCCTTGCCACATAATCAGAAATTGATTGTGAACTCTTCTTCTTGGAAGTTGTGAATTCTGCCCATAATGAGGACTTCCTTGACTTGGTTGTGTTTTGAAAATGCTCTTCCAAAGCATTCCACAGATCTGTTGCACTTTCTAATCCTCTGATGTGAGGTAGAAGATAATCATTTACAGCCATGTAAATGATGCTCCTAGCTTGAGCATCCTTTCTCATCCAATTCTTCAAATCTGCAAGCTCTTCCCTAGTTGGAATACTAGGATCTACAAACTCAGGATTTTCTTCTTCTCCTGTAATGAATGCCATCAAATTTTTGCTCATAAGGTGTGCCTCCATCCTCATGGACCAAGCTGGATAGTTCTCCCTATCTAGCTTATCAATCTGCAAGCTTTCTCCCATCTTTGATCTTCTGTGTCTGCAATTACTATGATTTATGATAATAGAATGTACCTTGGATATGAAGCTTTAATCCTTCTTGATCCTTTGAACTCGTACTTGATTCTCCTTCAGGTTTTCTTTCAAACTTTGATCCTGTGCTCCTTTAATTTGAAAAAACGTCAATGTCTGCAACAGTCGGAACTTCCAATACTCTTTACTTCACATGTATTGCACCTTCTGCTCTGATACCACTGTTGGAGACCTCTTAATCTCCAAAGGTTTGATCTATACTGATGTAAGAACACTTCTATATCAGTTATGGATCAAACTTTACACAAAACTGTCATTAACACTTCTCTGAGTGAAGAAATTTCTTCTTCAAAAAATCTGCTTCAAAAATGAACTTCATTATCTGCACATATCTTCAGATTTCTTCAAATCAATGATACACATATCTCCAAACTACCTTTGCACAATCATATCAATCATTATTTCTTCAAAAGAATCATTAAAACTTTAATTTGATTTTTAAGATCAAAAGTATGTCAGAAATTGTCTTCCAGAACTAGCGACTTTGACATAGGTAACTTCTAAGGTTGATTTCTCACAGCACAGATCCCGTTTTGCTAAATGCTTTTAGCCATAGCTTCCTTACCTTCTGACTTAGATTTTGAATGCTCAGTCATCAAAAACTTTACACTGTGCATTGAGATCTAAGCAAATTATTGACACAAAAAAATGTGCAACTCTGAGAGATCATTTGCAGTCTTTACATACACATGTTCCTATTGATCATGCTCACAGCAGAAGAGGAATTAGACCATGAAACTTTGAACATAGCTTCATTAGCTTCTAGATTAGATGTGTACAAAAGGATTTTTGATCCACATGATCAGACTGAGAGAAAACTACGAAACACTGTTGCTATTTTTTGAAGATGACTCTCTACACATCTACCTCAATGACACTTGACTTCTAATGACTCTCACATGTGTTTCTTTACATCATTGACTTATATACATATGTTTTTAGACTTATCCCGCATCTACTACATTACTCCTCATCATCCTAAGGATTATCTATACTCATGTTACAAGAATTTCCAACTATAATGTACATATGTATACAAGCTTCACTTCTGAGATCTCTTCACTTCCTCAAGTGTCTTCTTCCACTTCAATCTGAGCATAAGCTTGCTTCAGGCTCTTTGTAATCACCAATTTGTGATTGTCTTGTTTTAACAGAAACTAGGCTACAAGGTAATTTTTTTGGTTGCCCCACTATCAAAGTACCAAACATCTAAGTCTACTGCAGATTTACACTGTTCAGGAGAAGATGGGTCAAAATTGCAAATAGTAGTAAATGCCCATTCTTCATTCCGCACTAGAGTAGCAGACTTTGTTTTCAGTGTAGAGGCCTCTACAACAACCATTCCAGCGTCTTTTACAACCAATTTTGGACATTTTTTTATGATGATCATTTTCTTTACAATACTTGCAAAACAATTTCTGCTTTTCTGTTTTCTTGTTGTCTCCATCATCCTTCTTTGATTGTGCAAAATAAGTAGATTTCTGCTTACTAGTAGAAGAGCTCCATTTACCTTTTCCATCCTGAACCTCAATATGTCAAGCCACTCACTCAAGCATAGGAAAAGGAAGTGGATGAGTGGATTGAAAGAGACAGAAGAGTCATATTCATCTTATCTCAACACATTATTAATAGCATGATTGGTCATATCCAAGACTTGGAATCATCCAAGAAAGTGTGGGAGGCCTTGGAGAGATTATACTCCACCTCCACAAAGGCACGAAAGATTCAGCTCAAGAATGATTTGAACAACTTAAGAAAGATTTCAAACAGCAACATCAATGTTTATATCCTCAAGGTAAAAGGAATTGTGGATGCCTTAAGATCAATAGGTAGCTCCATCGATGACAATGATTTTGTAGCTTGTACACTAAATGGGCTAAGGGATGATGACAAATTGAGGCAATTCACTACTTCATTATATGTGAGAGACTCATTACCAGGCAAATAGTCACACTCATGGTGACTGAGGAAATGAACCTCAATGGAGGTCATTCAAAAGGAAATGAAGCCCAAGACTTTTATGCAAGTAAAGCTAAAGAAAAGAGAGGTGGACACAATGGACAAGGCAGAGGTAGAGGAAGATCAAGCAATGATCAAGACAAAGCGAGTCAAAAATATGGAGCAAGGGGGAGAGGAAGAGATAGAGGAAGTGGATGTCGACATCAAGGAAGGGATTACACAAAACTACAACTCTGGAAAGCCGGACCACTTTGCAAGGGATTGTTACTCAAAGAATAGCAGGAGGCCATAAAAAGAATCAAGGTAACTATGTGAATACTTCAAATACATTAGAGAATGATAATCTCTTAGCCATGATGCAAAGAAATGATAGAAGAGAAGGGGTGGAAAGCACATGGTACATACATAGTGGATGCTCAAATCACATGAACTGCAATAGGGAAATGTTTTGTAGTTTGCATGAACCAAGCACACTAGGGCATGTAGAAACAAGGGATGACACCATGCATAGGATCACACACATAGATGATGTTCCTCTAGATGAAAATCAGAATGCGAAGTGTCTTAAAGATGTGTTACATGCACCAACAATCACAAAGAATTTAGTATCAGTTGGACAGATGGTTGAAGAGGACGTGTAGTCAAGTTCATCAAAAAAGGATGTTTTGTGGAAGACCCAAAGCAAGGCTACAAGCTGATAGCTAAAGGAAAGAAGGAAGTTGAACGAGTCTATGAAATGAGGCTCAACATCTTCTTATGCTAGCATTTGATTGACTATTACTTGACTTGCGTATGATGAGAGCCTACTTCTCTATTGTACTTGTGTTATAATATCAATCAATCTTTGGAGTATTGTAGTGTGGGATAGAGCTTCAATTTTTTTGTCCTTAGATTTGTGTTTTAGTTCTTCTTGGCCGTCTTGTGTTCCTTGTTGTCTTGTCTAACATTCATCGTCTTTCCAATGTACATGATGTTCTCCTCTCGATTGTCCAAACCTTCATGTGGAGGTGCTAGGACCCTGTGTCTGAAAATAACTCGACATCTGAAAGTTGAGTGTTCCTACCCCTTTTATGTCTCCAGTGGAGATGAATTGAAACTCTGATGGTAGAGGTGGACCAGAAGGTTCCACTTGTGTAGTTCCTTCAGAAACCTATCAAGAAATTCAAATAGTGAATGCTAGCACTCTGCCCTCTTATGTTGGTGAGATATCTTGGGTCATGATAATGCTTTGTGGTTGAACGCATGGAATAGTGCCTTGCATTCTCTTAGATTGATGAGTTGAAGATCGACCACCCTTAAAGAGTTACAATTGAGACTAGGTAAGAGCATGCATGATGGGCACATCATATGATAAGCACTTGTATACAATGAGTGTAATTGTACAACACCCATTCAAGATTGGTTTCTTGAACCACCTCTTATTAGCTTCATGTAATTTCTCAATGATCCAAATGGGAAGCTTGATAGTTAGTGAGAATGTCTCTGTCAAATAGAGATAGAACCAAATTCTCTTATGTGGCTGAGTGAATCGGTCTTGACCTAGAAATGAAAAGTGTTGCATGCAGAGATGAAGGGGTATGGAAACAATAGGTGTCAGAGCATCCATATCTTTGAGCTTGATGATCTTCCTGTCCTTCATGTTGTCTAGTACTAAGGTTTCTTTGTCTAAAGGTATGTGTGTACTTTACATGTTGAGTGCTTCTCTAACTAAATCCAAAGTGAGCTCAAATTTCTTTTGCTCATTGTTTTGCAACAAGGAAGGAATGAAAAAAGTTCCTAGTTGATCCCTTACACCACTAGCTTGCAAGGTGGATATGAGATATAGCATCTTTTGAGATCTAGTTTTGGTAAAGAGGCATGGAAATACTCTGCCAACCCCGCATGCCTCCAAATGACTTGGAGTTTGGGGGTGTTCTAGAGTTGCTCGAACTCTCGTGAGAAAAACTAAAATCTTCTCCACACATTAACAAACTTGCACTTTCATTCCCATATATACATAGAATCTCCTAATTTCCCTAGCATCTCATTAAACCAATGAGACTATCTGCTAACTATTTCTATCAGTCTTGCATGTGGATCATGAATAGGTATTTGATGGATGTGATAAAATTCAGCTAGCTACTCTGTCAATGGCACTTCAGCAAGAAAGTTTTCCATATCGACTACTAGTTGATTCATCCCTGCTTGTGAACTGGTATCTACTCTATCATCCATGAGTGTGATGGTAACTAAGAATTGCTTATCTACTAGAAGAAGAAGATCACATTAATATTGCAACAAAGAAGAGATGAAACCTTGTTCCTCTTGCAATACCAACATGACATGTGCAAGTGTCACCAAGTGAATGTGCATGGGAGTTAGAAGTTTAGTTCACTTCCTTGATGCATACTCTAGATGTGCAATGAACTCCAAATGCATCTATCTTTGTTCAAAGGTGTTCAAAGTTTGGATTAGGGGGTTTAATGCAAGATTTTACTATCCACATTTTTCTAGTGGAATTACATGTCTTGAAATTGATGAATTTTAGAGTTTTACAAGGCAATTCTATCGATACTTGGGGTTTTCAGGAAACCATTTCCAAGTACTCCTAAGTGAGGATGCATGTGCTTGTGTTGTGATGGTGTGTGTCAACCTCAATGTCAGTGGGGTGACTACATGTAAGCACTACTTTGAATCTAGGGTTTTGTGTATAGAAATTTGAGCATGTAAGCAAGTCTTAGATTTATCTAGCATGAGGGATTGACTTCATGGAATGCTTTGGTATCCAAATAGTAATAGTCCGCCTAGGGTTTCTGTTGGAAGATTCCTTAGTAGTAGTCATTGGTTGTGTTGTACATTTGGTGCATCTTTGGGGTATTGTTGCTAGAGCAAGGGATTGATTATGCTTGCACACCCATATTTGTTTCAGTGTCCAAGTCACCTTGTCTTGAGTGTAACAAGTCTCCTAATCTTCAATCACACTCCCACACAAAATAATAGACTTCATCACAACAAGGTATAAAGAAGAAAAGCAGAGTATATGCAGAACAAGAAGAGAGAGAACTTTACTATCTATCCAGATTTACAAGTAGTTCTGATCTGCGTTACAAAATCTATCAAATAGCTTCAATGTGAAGTCTCATCCACCTGACCACCCCCGAGCTGATATCATTCCTAATCCCACTCACAATCACAATCTCAATGCCAATCTCAATCTCAATCACAATCTCAGAAGCCAAAAATGACCGTGATCAATGTACGACCATCCTCCTTCCCTATATCTCAGTCTACGTCTTTTTGGATCTCCACCTTTCACCAACACACAGCCAATCATGCCTTCCTAGACATGCACTCTTAGAATCTACGTGCTCTAAGATAGCATTTTTTTGCATGTCTCATGCAAGTCTTTCAGAACACCCATACATCTACTTTTCATATCCACATCACGAATTGTACCTACCAAAATAGAGGCAATCCCTACAACACACTCACACACATGTCAATCACTCGAAATAACCCATATATCCATGTGCATTTTCTAAATCCAAGAACATGAATAAGATGAATCAAGGCTTCTCTTTTTTTTAAGTGTCAAAAAACAAAACTTTTCCAAGCCCTATAACTCAAAAACAATGAGGAATTAGCTTAAGCTTGTGAGACACAAAAATATTTATTTCTTCAATCTATACAATAGTGTTAGAGATGCCTTAGGTCCAAATCTGCTTCCAGACATCACTTTTGGGCCTTGAAAAATAAAAAATTCTAGAGAAAGATGAAAGAACATGAAAAATCTCTTCATTAACCTATCTTCATGTGACCGAACAAGACATAAAACATAGGAATTACAAAAAAATCAATCAAGTAAAGTTTTTCTACTAAGATTAGTCTACCTTTATCTTATACAATAATTTTGCAAATTCCTTCATCTTCATGCTCAAATTTAACACACAAATTTCATGCGATAACTTTCTAGAAAGAGAATGTAAAGACTTATTGCTATAAAATTTTCCAGACATGATCAAAATATCCTAAACATAAAATTTCATTATTAACTACACATCTTTTATTTTGGGAAAATCAATGTGGCATAGTACAATTCTCCCCCTCTTTTAAGAACTCTGTCCTTAGAGTTGGAAAGAAGGATAATGTTCCATAAACTCATCTAAACCAATCCATGTTGAATCTTCAATAGGATATCCAAATCATCTAGCTAAAATTTTCACTATTTCACAATTCCTAAGATGTCTAATTCTCTTATTCATTGCAACTTCTGGTTCAAGCTTAAAAGTTCCATCTTCTTTCAATTTAGATTTTTCTTGCAAAACATGACCAGTATTAGGAACATGCTTTTTAAATAATCCAACGTGGAAAACTGGATGAATCAAAGTGTTAGGTAGATCAAGTAAATATGCAACAGAACCAACTTTCTTTAAGATTTTAAAAGGACCAGCATAAGGTGCAGACAATCGGCGATCTTTTCCTAAAACTAGATTTAATTTAGAAGGATTCACTTTCAAAAAAACTAGATCATTTATTCTAAATTCCAAGGGTCTCTTTTTGAGATCATGATATAATTTATTACATTTCTGTGCATCTTTCATGTTCTTCCTTACCTTATTCAGCTCCAAATCCATGTTTTCAAGCATCTGTTTGGATACCTCAACCTGATTTTGTGAATTAAAAAGCGAATGAGGTAGCAAATAATTATAGCCATACATTGCTTCAAAAGGTGTCATCTTAATAGATGAATGCCATACACTATTATATGCATACTCAACCAAAGGCAAATACTCATTCCAATTCTTACACTTATCATTCATATACATACGTAACATATCCTCAAGCACTCTGTTAACCCTCTCAGCCTGAGCATTAGTTTGAGGATGAAATGCAGTACTCATGCGTAATTCTATTCCTATGGATTGAATTTTTTTTTCCAAAAATTAGATGTAAACCTTGCATTCCTATAAAAAATTATACTTTTAGGTATACCATGTAACCTAAAGAATTCTTTTATGAAAAGTTTAGCAACATGCAAAAGTGTATCAGTTTTCTCATGGGAAGAAAATGTGCCATTTTTGTAAGATATTCCATGACATCAAATATGGTATCATGCCCACTTTTGGTCATAGGCAACTTTGTTATGAAATGCATAGAGATGGATTCCCATTTTTGATGAAGCACAACTAATGGTTGTAACATACCAGGACTCCTTTTGAATTCAACCTTAACCTGTTGACATTTCAAACATTCTTTCACATACCTCCTAATATCATATTTCATACGTGGCCAATAATATGAAGCTTTCACTTTTGCATAAGTCCTAGAAAAACTAAGGTGTGTAGATAAAGGTGCATCATGATAGTCATGCATAATATTTTCTTTCAAAACAGATTTTGAAGAAATACATGAATGAGAATTACAATACAGATCATTATTTTTCAATGAAATTTTCCTTGAAACATAGAACCTAGATTTTTGTCCAAAAATTTCAAGATTGTTGCATGAAATAAATCTTCTTTTTTTTTTCAATATCAAAATTAGAGGATAAAATAGAAATTGAATTGCATAAAGGTTTAGGACTCAAAGCATTGGCCACTTTGTTTTCTTTTCCTACTAAGTATTTAATATCAAAATCATATTCACTTAGCAATTCGATCCATCATTTTTGTCTATTACTAAGTAAAGGTTGAGTAAATATATATTTAAAGCTGTGATGATCTGTTCTTGATTCAAACTTTACTCCAAGAAATAAGTGTCTCCAATGTTTGAGTGCATGAACAAACGCAAGCATTTCCAAGTCATGTGTTGCATAATTTAATTCATGTTTCCTTAGTTTCCCTGACTCATAAGCCACCCTTCCTTCTTGTGAAAGTACGAATCCAATTTGACTTCCAGTAGCATCACATGCAATAATAAATGGCTTCCCTAACTTGGGTTTCTTTAGCACACAATTTTCAATAATTTTCTACTTTAATTCTTCAAATGCATTTTGACACTCATCATTCCATGTAAAGTCTTTGTTTTTCTTTGTCAATTATGTAAGAAGATTTGCAATTCAAGAAAACTCCCTAATGTATGCCCTCTCATATTGTGCCAAACCAAGGAAGCTTCTCACATCTCTCACACATTTGGGTGTAGGACAATCAATCATGCTTTTAACTTTCTCAGGATCTATGTGAATCCCTTCCTTAGAAACAACTCTCCCCAAATAATTCACTTCCCCCTTTTGAAAAAAAACATTTACTCATCTTACCATATAGTTTATGCTGTCTGCATTTTTGTTAAGTCTTCCTGAGATGCAATGCATGTTCATCATCATCCTTAGAATACACAAGTATTGTCAAGAAAGACTAATATAAGTTCATCGAGATATTCTTGAAACACATTATTCATCAAACACATAAATATTGCAGGAGCATTTATCAATCCCAAAGGAAAAATTGTGACTTCATAATGACCATATCGTGTTCTAAAAGTGGTTTTGGCTATGTCCTCAGAATTTACTCTAATTTGATGATATCCTGACCTTAAGTCAATTTTAGTGAATACTGTGGCACCCCTCAATGGACTTAGCAACTCATCTATGTGTGGAAGTGGATACTTGTTCTTAATGTTTTTCTTGTTCAATCCCCTATAGTCAACACAAAGTCTATATGAGCCACCTTTCTTTTTCTGAAACAAAATAAGTGCTCCCCAAGGTGAAACACTAGGTCTTATCAACCCCTTCTTCAATAGATCATCCAGTCGAAGCTTCAAATCTTTCAATTCATTAATATTGAACCTATAAGGTGCTCTCGAATAAGGCTCACTTCTTGGATAGAGGTCTATAGCATGGTCCATTTTCGTAGGAGGAGGCATGCTCCGTAGATCATTAGGAAATACATATGCATACTCATATGAAAGTTTTCTAACATATTCAGGCATTTCTTCTTCTTTCTTCTTCTCGTGAAGATCATTTACATAAATCAAATATGTCTCAAAACCCTGTCAAATACCCCTAATCAACTTTATAGCAGAAATAGGAGAAAAACCTGAATTATGCTTGGCTACAAGACAATGTTCCTTCCCCTCTATTTTCAAAGTAAGGATCCCACTTTCACAATCAATCACATCACTGCTATGAATTAACCAGTCCATTCCAATGATTACATCACATTCTCTCAATTCAATTACATGGAAGGCACCAAAAATGTATGTTCACCTAACATAAAATCAAGATTCTCAATACAACCTTGAGTATAGTGTATCCTATCATTAGCCATCTGTATAGGTCTTTTGGTTTGCATCTCAATATCCAATCCTAAAGACCCCACCAACTTAAAAGAGAGGAAACAATTTTTACTACCCAAAATAATCAAGAAACTAACCTTACTTGACGATATTGCCCCCATAATCCTAATCATAGATGCCATTGAATGAGAAGAAGTTGTCATGCATTTAAGTCTAGGATTAGAACACTTACCTTGATCATTCGCTTCCTCAATTGTTATGTTTTCCTCTTGTAGATGAGCTATCTTTGCCTGCATAGAATGGTTGATTGCCTTGTTTGGACATTCAAAAGTGCGATGTCCCTATTCTCCACATCGAGAGCAAAGTCCCAATCTTTTAGCACACTCCAAGAAATCAAAATCACGTCGTCAATGCACAAGTTCTTGCTTCTTAGGTGTATCCATCTACTTCGGCATAGTTTTTCCTCCTTGACCATTAATAGAGTTAGTCGATTTCTATTCATTCTGATTTATTGAAATAGGTCTTGGGGGTCGATGTCCCATTGAGATAAACCTTGATTTGGATGCATTTTTCATGGTAAACTTCTCCATCTTCTCAAAGTTTTTCACTTTTTCAATCGCATCAAGAAAATCTACACATCTGAACCCCTTTACTTGATTGCGAAGCTCTTCGCGCAAACCCTCAATAATTTTTCTCTTCAGAGCATCTCTTGAAACTTCTAGTGCATACTTATGTAAATGCAAAAATTTCTCCTTATATTCTTCAACAAAAAAGCTATGTCTACGATCCTCATGTTGCTTGAAGGAGTAGAATTCCATTTTCTTTTCCATCTCATAATGTGGAGAACAAGAGAAATTCTCTGCTTGCTCTCAAAACTCTTTCTAAAGGATCGCAACTTCACGTGATCTTGTCTGCATGTATGACTTCCACCACAATTTGAAACTCCTTGTAGATGCAAAATTGCCACCTTCGCTTTTGATTCCTCACTAAACACATGTAGATCAAAGAAATCTTCGAGTTCCTCAATCCATTCTTCAAGATCCTCTCTAGTTTTCTTCTCACCATCAAATTCATTTAAATTTTCTCTTTTAAACACTTGCTTAAGTGCAAATTTTCCTACATCATCATCGACTTTAGGTTCACGTTGTTTTCAAGCTCTACATGTGCTGGGTGTGCTTGCACCATTACCACCTTCATCATTGAGGAAAATGAAAGCATTTTCAGTACCATCTTTTTGTTTGTTGGATCTTTCTTTATGTAATTTTGCATTTAGTCTACGGATAAACTCATCTTGTTTTTCTATCTTCTTTTTCAAAGCCTACATCTTGTCCCTGAATCCAAATCCGCTTTGATACCACTTGTAACAAGTCTCCTAATTTTCAATCACAATCCTAGATAGAATAATAGAATTCAGCAAAAAAAGATATAAAGAAGAAAAACAAAGTATATGCTGAACAAGAAGAGGGAGAACTTTATTATCTATTCTGATCTATGTTACAAAATCTATCAAATAGCTTCAATGTGAAGCCTCATCCACCCGATCACCCCCGAGCTGATCTCAATCCCAATCCCATTCACAAACACAATCTCAATCTCAATCTCAATCTCAATCACAATCTCAAAAACCAAAAACGATCGTGATCAATGTATGACCATCCTCCTTCCCTATCTCTCAATCTTCATCCTTTTGGATCTCCACCTTTGGCCAATGCATGACCAATCACGCCTTTCTAGAAATGCACTCTTAGAATTGCATGCTCCAAGTTAGCGTCTTTTCGAATGTTTAATGCAAGTCTTCCAAACCACCCACGCATCTACTTTTCATGTCCACCTCAAGAATGGTACCTGCAAAAATAGAGGTGATCCTTCCAACACCCTCACACATACGTCAATCACCTGAAATAACCCATATATCCATGTGCATTTTCTAACTCCGAGAACATGAATAAGATGAATCAAGGCTTCTCTTTTTGTTTTTAAGTGTCAAAAAATGGCACTTTTGCAAGTCCTATAACTAAAAAAGTGAGGAACTAGCTTAAGCTTGTGAGACACAAAAATATTTGGTTATTCAATCTATACAATAATGTTAGGGACACCTTAGGTACAAATCTGCTTTGAGATATCACTTTTGATCCCTACAAAATTAGAAATTCTAGAGAGCAATGAAAAAACATGAAAAATCTCTTCATTAACCTATCTTCATGCAACCAAACAAGACATAAAACATAGGAACCACAAAAAATTCAATCGTGTAAAGTTTTTCTACTAAGACTACTCTATGTTTCTCTCATACAATGCTTTTTTAGATTCCTTCATCTTCATGCTCAAATTTAAGACACAAATAACATAAAACTTTCTTTTATGAAAAGTTTAGCAAATTGCAAAGTTGTATGAGCTTTCCTCATGGGAAGAAAATGTGCCATCTTTGTAAGATGATCCATGACAACAAAGATGATATCATGCCCACTTCTGGTCACATGCAACTTTGTTATGAAATCCATAGATATGGATTCCCATTTTTGATCAGGCACATCTAATCGTTGTAACATACGAGGAGTTCTTTTAAATTCATCTTGAACCTGTTGACATTTCAAACATTCTTTCACATACCTCCTAATATCATATTTCATATGTGGCCAGTAATATAAAGCTTTCACTTTTGCATAAGTCCTAGAAAAACCACGGCGTGTAGAGAAAGGTGCATCATGACAGTCATGCAAAATATTTTCTTTCAAAATAGATTATGAAGAAATACATAAATGATAATTACATTACAAATCATTATTTTTCAAATGAAATTTTCCCTCAAACATAGAACCTAGATTTTCGTCCAAAATTTTCAAGATTGCTGCATAAAAATAAATCTTCTTTTAATTCTCTTTCAATATCAAAATCATAGGATAAAATAGAAATTTAATTGCATAAAAGTTTATGACTCAAAGCATCAGCCACTTTGTTTTCTTTTCCTACTACGTATTTAATATCAAAATCATATTCACTTAGAAATTCGATCCATCATTTTTGTCTATTGTTAAGTAAAGTTTGAGTAAATATATATTTAAGGCTCTAATGATCTATTCTTAATTCAGACTTTACTGCAAGCAATAAGTGTCTCCAATGTTTAAGTGCATGAACAATTGCAAGCATTTCCAAGTCATGTGTTGTATAATTTAATTCATGTTTCCTTAGTTTCCTTGACTCATAAGCCACTACCCTTCCTTCTTGTGAAGCACACAACTTTTGATAATTTTCTGTTTTAATTCTTCAAATGCATTTTGACACTCATCGTTCCATGTGAAGTCTTTGTTTTTCTTTGTCAATTATGTAAGAGGATTTGCAATTTGAGAAAACTCCCTAATGTGTGCCCTCTCATATTGTGCCAAACCAAGGAAGCTTCTTACATCTCTCACACATTTGGGGGTAGGCCAATCAATTATGCTTTTAATTTTCTCAGGATCTATGTGAATCCCTTCCTTAGAAACAACTCTCACCAATAAGTCACCTCCCTTTTGCAAAATAAACATTTACTCATCTTACCATATAATTTATGCTCTCTGAGTTTTTGTCAAGTCTTTATGAGATGCAATGCATGTTCATCATCATCCTTAGAATACACAAAAATATCGTCAAGAAAGACCAATATAAATTCATCGAGATATTCATGAAACACATTATTCATCAAATACATAAATGTTGTCGGAGCATGTGTCAATCCAAAAGGAAAAACTGTGAACTCATAATGACCATATCTTGTTCTAAAAGTGGTTTTGGGTATGTCCTCAGACTTTACTCTAATTTGATGATATCCCGATCTTAAGTCAATTTTAGTGAATAATGTGGTACCACTCAATTGACTCAGCAATGCATATATGTGTGGAAGTGAATACTTGTTCTTAATGGTTTTCTTGTTCAATCCCCTATAGTTGATACAAAGTCTGTATGATCCATCTTTCTTTTTCTGAAACAAAACAGGTGCTCCCCATTATGAAACACTAGGTCTTATCAACCCCTTCTTCAATAGATCATCTAGTCAGAGCTTCAACTCTTTTGATTCATCAATATTGAACCTGTAAGGTGCCCTAGAATAAGGCTCACTTCCTGGATAGAGGTCTATAGCATGGTCGATTTTCCTAGGAGGAGGCATGCCCAACAGATCATCAGGAAATACATCTCTGTAGAAGGTCATTCACATAAACCAAGCATGTCTCACAACCCTATCGAATACCCCTAATCAACTTTATAGCAAAAATAGGAGAAAAACTTGAATTACACTTGACTATAAGATGATGTTCCTTCCCCTCTATTATGAAAGTAAGGATCCCACTTTCACAATCAATCAGGCCACTCTTATGAATCAACCAGTCCATTCCAATGATTAGTCCATTCCAATGATTAAATCACATTCTCTCATTTCAATTACATGGAAGGTACCCAAAAACTTATGTTCACCTTACATAAAATCAAGATTCTAAATACAACCTCGAGTAAAGTGTATCCTACATTAGGCCTGTCTTTTGGTCTACATCTAAGTATGCAATCCTAAAGCCTCTACCAACTTAAGAGAAAGGAAAAAATTTGTACTACCCAAATCAATCAAGAAACTAACCTTACGTGAGGATATTGCCCCCATAATCCTAATCACGGGTGCCCTTGAATGAGAAGAAGTTGTCATGCATTGACGTCTAGGGCATCTGGTTCCTCAATTGTTATGTTTTCCTCTTGTAGATGAGCTATCTTTGCCTGCATAGAACGGTTGATGGCCTTTTTTGGACATTCAAAAGTGTGATGTCCCATTTATCCACATCGAAAGCAAATTCCCAATCTTTTAGCCTACTCTAACAAATCAGAATCACGTTGCCAATGCACACGTTCTTGCTTCTTAGGTGTATCCATCTGCTTTGGCTTGTTTTTCCTCCTTGACCATTAATAGAGTTAATCAGTTTCTATCTATTCTGATTTATTGAAATAGGTCTTGGGGGTCGATGTCTTCTTGAGATAAACCTTGATTTGGATGCCTTTTTCATAGTAAACTTCTCCATCTTCTCAAAGTTTTTTGCTTTTGCAACCACATCAAGAAACTCTACACATCCAAACCCCCCCTCAATAAATTTGCACTTCAGGGCATCTCCAAAAACTTCTAATGTATACTTATGTACATGCAAAATTTTCTCCTTATATTCTTCAACAGACAAGTTATGTCTATCATCCTCATGTTGCTTGAAGGAGTAGAATTCCATTTTCTTTTCCATCTGATAATGTGGAGAAGAATAACGAATCTCTGCTTGCTCTCAAAACTCTTTCTAGAGGATCGGACCTTCATGTGCTCTTGTCTACATGTATGATTTCCACCACAGTTTGGCGACTCCTCGCAGATGTAGAATTGCCACCTTCACTTTTGATTCCTCATTAAACACATGTAGATCAAAGAAATCTTTGAGTTCCTCAATCCATGCTTCAAGATCCTCTCCAATTTTATTCTCACCATCAAATTCATTTAATTTTTCTCTTTTAACTTTTACTTGTCTTTGCATTTTGTTTCAATGAGGGTGAGGCCTATCCATTTCAATGCATTTTCTCATGCAATTTATTAATGAAGTGGGGTCCATACAAAAGACACCTGCTCTTAATCCAAAATTGTTTAGGCCACAAAAAAAGTGCTATCAACTTCTTGTCAAAGAGTAATTGAAGATAATAATCCATGTAATACCTAAAGCACTACACCACTTCTCTCATTGATTCATTGGGGCTTTTCGTGAAGTGCACAATTTCTTTGAGTATATCCTGTCTACCTATCTGGGACTAATTCACTAATGAATGACCACAAGAGTTCATCAATGTTCTTGAATTCCTAGCAATTTAGCCTTTGAAAGCATCTCATGGTTGCTCCTTTTAGGGTTAGGCCAAAGCCATGATATTGCATGAAATAATCCTCCACATGATCAACTCTGTCTAGCTAGTTGAACTTAACCTATGGGGTCTAGGATCACTACTCTCATAAAAAAGTTCTTCACCATCCTTGCTAATTCAGTGGGTTCGAGAGGTCTTATTAGATTTGGTTTGTGGTTGGTTATATTAGGCTATGAAAATTCTAGTGTTTGATGACTCAGTGGTTCATTAGAAGAGACAATAAACAAGATCAAGAAATACAAATGAAACTTTAACTCACTTTTATAGGTGAGTTTAAAAAGTGACCCTCTTCACATCTAGCGACCTCCCTAGTTAAAAATAGTTCCTAATCCCTGATTTGAGGTTGGATTTGAGTGCAAAAAAATCATGAAATATCCATGAGGGTAAGGGAATCACTCCTTATGCTTGAGGAATCCTTGAATTGTGCAAATGTGGAGTAAATTAGAAGAAATGGCTTCCAAAAATATTTCTAGAGGGGTAGGTTTTTTACGTGAAAATGGCTAATTTGAGGGATATTTTTGAGATTTGTGAGAATTTCATTAGCCTATTGCATTTTTTGAGTACATCCACCATGCGTCTTGCTTTAGTTCTTCACAACACCGACCATCTTCTCTCTTTTGATTCTCAAAAACCATTTTGATGATTCTCCATCTCCAACAATCACCTAAATGCAAGTGCAAGTAAACAAGTCAATTGAAAGTCAAAATCAAGTGGCAAAATAAAAACAATTCAAGAGAAAGTTTTGTTTCTAAAATAATCAAAAGAAATACTCTACTGCACTCATCCAATTGCTTTAGCAGAGCAATCAAGTGTTTCTACATTAGGGGATTTTGGCACTTTTTGAACTTAGATCCATATGAAATTTGATTAGACCATAAAGAAGAACTCTTGAGATGCCCTAAAGCATTTTTCAACGTAATTGAACCTTACAATCATTCAATCACGTTCTAAGCCACCTAGGGTTGTTGGTGAAGGGAAAAAAAGAAATTTTGAGTTTAAAATTGGAACAACTATTTTCTCAATTTATAATTGAGGCCAAGATCAAGATAAGGAAGAAAGGGAGTCACAAAATTGATTATTTTCATAAATTTGATTGCTTTGGAACAGCAATTGGGAATCTCCACTTGGTACGGATTAGGGATTATTGGTGTTGGGGACCTCTAATTCTCCAAAGGTTTGATCTATACTGATTTAAGAGCACCTCTATATCAGTTATAGACCAAAATTTACACAAATGTTACCTTTATTTATCAAATCTTCCACTATCACTTCTCTGAGTGAAAATCTTCCTTCTTTAAGAAGTCTGCTTCAAAGATTGATTTCATTACCTGCACATATCTTTAGATTTCTTCAAACTAATGATGTACATATATCCACACTACCTTTGTGCAATCATATCAACCATTAGTCCTTCAAAAGAATCATTAAAACTTTAATTTGATCACTAAGATCAAAAGTGTGCCAGAAACTGTCTTCCTGAACAAGTGACTTTGACATAGCCAACTTCTAAGGTTGATTTCTCATAGCACAAGTCCCATTTTGCTAAATGCTTTTAGCCATAGCTTCCTTACCTTCTAACTTAGATTTTGAATGCTTAGTCAGCAAAAACTTTACATTGTGCACTAAGATCCAATCAAAACATTGATACAAAAAAGTGTGCGACTCTTAGAGGTCTACCTGCAGACTTTACATACACATGTTCCTATTGATCATACGCACAGCATGAAAAGAATTAGACCATGAAACTTTGAACATAGCTTCAATATCTTCTAGATTAGATGTGTACAAAATATTTCCTAATCCACATGATCAAGCTGAGAGAGATCAGAGAAAAGCTCGACGCTAACTTTTGAAGATAACTCTCTACTCATCTAATTCATTGACACTTGGCTTCTAATGACTCTCACACTTATTTCTTTACATCATTGAATTATATACATATGATTCTAGACTCATCACGCATCTATGGCATTACTCCTTATCATTCTAATGACCATCTACACTCATATTACAAGAATTTTCATCTGTAATGTACATATGTATACAAGCTTCACTTCTGAGATCTCTTCACTTTCTCAAATGACTTCTTTGACTTCATTCTGATCCTTAACTTGCTTCAAGCTCTTTATAATCATCAATTTTGGATTGGTTTGTTCAAACAGCTCCCCCTCATTCACTAATTGTGATTATTCCATTCTTCTTTACTCCTGCCATCTCTTTGAACTTCTTTAGCTTAGGTCCATCTAAGCTTTTTGTCACTGCAACTTGCTCTTTTGTTGGAGTATACAATACTTCAATCTCTTTATCAAGTACCTTTTCTCTCAAGAAATGATACTGAATCTCGATATGTTTAGTCCTAACAAGAAAAACAGGATTAGCTGCCAAATATAATGAACTCATATTGTCTCCAAAAATAATTGGAGTGCTCTGATCAATTCCAAAACTCTTCAACAAGGTCTTTAACCATATCACTTCTTTTGCAGCCTCTACCATTCCTTTATACTCAGCTGTTGTGGATGACAAAGCAACTGTATGTTGCTTCTTTGAGCACCAAGAAACTAACTTATCTCCAATATAACAGAGATACCCATGAGTAGACCTTCTATCATCTGAATCACCTACCCAATCTGCATGACTAAGCACTTTGATTCTTGTGTCAGAAGTAAAACCATAATACAAACCTTCACTCAGAGTTCCCTTGATATATTTGAGTACCCTTTGAGCTGCAATCCAATGAGTCTTCTTTGGACAATGCATAAATTGTGATAACACACCTACTGCATATGATACTTGCAATCTTCCATGTTGAACTTGGCTAGAAGATTCTTCAAGTATCTCTCTTGTGTAACATATACTTCATGTTGAGTATACACAATCTGTATTCCTAAGAAATAAGACAAGTTTCCCAAATCACTTATCTTAAATTCCTTCTCTATTTGTTTCTTAAGCTTCTTGATTCCTTGAGCATCTGTACCTGTAACAATAATATCATCAACATAAATACACATTTATATATACCCATTTTCACTTGCCTTCACTAGCAAGCTACTACCTGCTTTTGAAGCTTGATATCCATATTCATTCAAGAACTTAACAAGCCTGTAATTCCAAAGATGTATCATAGCTATACCTGATAGGTTCTTTTCTTTCTCTCAAAGATCTTCTGACCTCTGCACTTCTTGAAGTCTCAGCCACATTTGATTCTGGATCAAATCTTGGCCCATCTTCAACATTTCCCTGCAAATTACTTTTACAATCAGCATCATCAATATCTTCTTCATACACCCTTACTTTTTTCTTCCCTTTCCTTTGTATTTCTTCAACATCTGCATAATCATTTGTTGACCCTGTATACCATGTGTTTTGCCCATCAAATGTAACACCTTTTGTAACAAGAAATTGCTTTGTAGATGGACTCCACAATCTGTAACCCATTCTTCTATCATCATACCCAATACACACATACTTCTCTGCTTTGGGTTCTAGCTTATGTCCCAATTGTGAAGGAACATAAGCATATGCTAAACATACAAACACCTTACAATGATCAAGAGTAGGTTTCTTACCCCACAATGCTTCATAAGGTGTTCTTCCATCCAAAGCCTTACAAGGTAACCTATTCACAAGATATGTTGCAGTGTTGATAGCTTCTGCCCATAAGTAGTTTGGACAATTCTTCTCTTTCATCATTGATCTTGCAAACTCTACAAGAGTTCTATTTCTTCTTTCTGCAACTCCATTTTGTTGAGGGGAGTACCTACAAGTTACTTCTCTTTTTATACCTGTGTTCCACAAATAATCATCAAACTCCTTAGAAAAATACTCTCCCCCTCCATCTGATCCCAACCTCTCGAGCTTTTGTCCTGTAATCCTTTCTGCATAAGCATGATAATGCTTGAATGTCTTGAACACTTCTGATTTGTCCTTGATTACATATAAAGTAATCCATCTGGTTGCATCATCAACAAACAACACATAATATCTAGATCCATTTATGCTATAGTCCCTTGAAGGACCCCACACATCTGTATGAACTAATTCAAGCAAGTTTGATTACTTGTATCTTGACTTATTATATGAACTTTTGTGTGCTTTACCTAATTGACAAGGTTCACACTTGTACACCTGTGTTGGCCTTCAATATTTGGCAACCCAAGCACTACATCATTCTTTGACATTTCCTTTATAGCTCTCTCATTGAAATGACCTAGCCTTTTATGCCATAGGTCTAACTTGGACATATTTTGACTTCCATAAGTAAACAATGCAAGTCCCACATTACCTTGGACCTTGGTCCGACTTATCCTCTTCAATGTCTTCATCTACTGCTCCCAAGCTATCTGCAATATCCTTTATCCATGCCACATAATAAGAAATTGATTGTGAGCTCTTCTTCTTGAAAGTTGTGAACTCAACCCATAATGAGGACTTCCTTGACTTGGTTGTATTTTGGAAATGTTCTTCCAAAGAATTCCACACATTTGTTGCACTTTCTAATCCTCTAATGTGAGGTAGAAGATAATCATTTACAACCATGTAAATGATGCTCCTAGCTTGAGCATCCTTTCTCATCCAATTCTTCAAATCTGCAAGCTCTTCCCTACTTGGAACACTAGGATCTTCAAACTCAGGCTTTTCTTCTTCTCCTGTGATGAATGCAATCAAATCTTTTCTCATGAGGTGTGCCTCCATCCTCATGGACCAAGCTAGATAGTTCTCCCTATCTAGCTTATCAATCTGCAAGCTCTCTCCCATCTTTGATCTTTTGTGTCTGCAATTACTAAGATTTATGATGATATAATGTACCTTTGATATGAAGTTTTAATCCTTCTTGATCCTTTGAACTCGTGTTTTGTACTTCTTCAGGTTGTCTTCAAGAATTTGACCTTGTCCACCTTGAATTAGAAGAAACTTCAATATCTACAACAATCGGAACTTCCAATGCTCTTACTTCACTTGTATTGCACCTTCAGCTCTAATACCACTATTGGAGACCTCTAATTCTCCAAAGGTTTGATCTATACTGATTTAAGAGCACCTCTATATCAGTTATAGACCAAACTTTACACAAATGCTACCTTTATTTATCAAATCTTCCACTATCACTTCTTTGAGTGAAAATCTTCCTTCTTCAAGAAGCCTGCTTCAAAGATTGACTTCATTACCTACACATATCTTCATATTTGTTCAAACTAATGATGTACATATCTCCACACTACCTTTGCACAATCATATCAACCATTATTCCTTCAAAAGAATCATTAAAACTTTAATTTGATCATTAAGATCAAAAGTGTGTCAAAAATCGTCTTCCTGAACAAGCGACTTTGACATAGCCAACTTCTAAGGTTGATTTCTCACAGCACAAGTATTGTTTTGCTAAATGCTTTTAGCCATAGCTTCCTTACCTTCTAACTTAGATTTTGAATGCTCACTCATAAAAAACTTTACACTGTGCACTGAGATCCAAGATAAACATTGATACAAAAAAGTGCACAACTCTGAGAGGTCTACTTGCAGACTTTACATATACATGTTCATATTGATCATACTAACAGCATGAAAAGAATTAGACCATGAAACTTTGAATATAGATTCATTATCTTCTAGATTAGATGTGTACAAAATATTTTCTAATCCACATGATCAGGCTGAGAGAAATCAGACAAAAGCTCGACGCTAATGTCTGAAGATAACTCTCTACTCATCTAATTCATTGACACTTGGATTCTAATGACTCTCACACTTACTTCTTTACATCATTAACTTATATACATATGATTCTAGACTCATCTAAAGTGAGTAATCATGTAGTTCAAACGAGTGATAACACAAAGCAAAATGTGAAGTCCATTGGATTAGTAAAGGCCAAGGATGGAAGCACTCTTCTGAGCAAGGTTTTGTATGTTCCTACAATCCCAAAGAATCTGATAAGTGTAGGGCAAATTGTAGAGAAATGTTATGAAGTAAGGTTCATTAATGATGGAGTTTTTGTGGGAGACCCTTGCAATGGGTATAAACAAATTGTTTCAGGAAAGAAAGAAGGAAGGCTATTCACATTGAAGATTCAAGGCACTGTTGGTCATGCCTTGTTCACTTATGGAGGACATAAGATCTCTGAGCTATATCTTTGGCATAAAAGGCTTGGACATTTCAATGAAAGAGGTATTAGGGATATGATCAATAATGGTTCAGTGCGTGGATTACCTAATGTTGCAATCAACACATGACATATAGATGTGAAGCATGTCAATTAGGTAAGGCTCATAAGAAATCAAATAATAAGCATGGTTTCATGTATTCAGAGAAGCTTGAATTGGTACATACAGATGTGTGGGGACAATCAAAGGACTTTAGCATTAATGGTTCAAGATATTATGTGATTTATGTTAATGATGCTACCAGGTTGATCACCATATATGTGATCAAAGATAAATCAGAGGTGTTCAATACATTTAAACATTACCATGTGTATGTAGAAAGAGTTTCAGGACAAAAATTGAAGAGACTAAGGTCAGATGGAGGGGGAGAGAATTTCTCTAATGAGTTCAGTGATTACTTGTGGAATGCAGGTATAAAAATGGAAGTTACTTGCAGGTACTCTCCTCAACAAAATGGTGTACCAAAAAGGAGAAATAGAACTCTTGTTGAGTTTTCAAGGTCAATGATGAAGGGACAAAACTGCCCTAATTATTTGTGGGTTGAGGCTGTAAATACAGCTTGGTTAATAGGCTACCATGTAAACTTTGCAAGGTATGACACCTTATGAGGCATGGTGCGGTAAAAGACCTACCTTAGATCATTACGAAGTATTTGGATGTTGCACTTATGCATACATGCCATCTCGGTTGAGGCATAAATTGGAACCTAAAGCTGAAAAGTATGTGTTCATTGGTTATGATGATAAGCATATGGTTTATAGGTTGTGGAGTCCATCCACAAAGCAATTCCTTGTGTCAAAGGATGTTACATTTGATGAGCAAGGTACTTGGTATGCAGGTATAATTAATATTCATGCAGGTGATGAAGAAATATTGAACCAAAAGAAAGGTAAATCAAAGGTTTGAATATTTGATGAAAAAGAGAACAATGAAGCACTAGTTGAAGTTGAAGAAATGCCAAGGTTTGATCCAGAATAGCTATCATACTTCATTTTTTACCACTAAAGATTATGCTTATATGGTGAAAACAGAGGAAGACCCTTCTACATATGAAGAGGCAAAAGGTAATGAAAATTGGGAGAAAGCTATGCAGGAGGAGTATGATGCATTGATGGAATATGAAACTTGGGATTTGGTTCCTAAACCGAATAGTCAGAAGATCATTGGATGCAAATGGGTCTACAAGACAAAGAGGTATGCATATGGAAGTGTTTCTAGATATAAAGCTAGACTTGTTGTGAAAGGGTATGCTCAGACATATGGTATAGATTATGATGAGACTTATAGTCATATGGCAAAGATGACAACTATAAGGACTCTCATAGCTATTTTTGCATGTAAAAGTTGGAAGATATGTCAATTAGATGTGAAGAATGCCTTTTTAAATGGTTACATTTCAGATGATGTTTTCATGGAGCAATCGGAAGGCTTCAAGGATAGAACGTATCCATAGTATGTATGTAAGCTCAAGAGAGCTTTGTATGGTTTGAAGCAAGCCCCAAGGGCATGGAACTACTGACTTTTGAAGTTCTTGAAAGAGCTTGGTTTCCAAGTGTCTAAGGCAGATAATATCTTGCTTGTTAAAGCAAGTGATGATGGGTTCATTCACATGTGCATATATGTTGATGACATAATTCTTACAGGTACAAATGAGAAGGGCATACAAAGTCTTAAGAAGAAAATGGAGAAAGAACTCAAGATTAGTGACTTGGGAGACTTGTCATATTTCTTGGGCATGGAGATTTCATATACTCAACATGGAGTATATGTGACGCAAGAAAGGTATTTGAAGAACTTGCTAATCAAGTTTAAAATGGAAGATTGCAGGGTAGCACCTACTCCAATGGAGGCGAATCACAAAGTGAGAAAATATGGAGGAGAATGAAGCCATATCAAAGTCTGGTTGGTAGTTTAATCTATGCTACATTAACTAGGCCTGATTTGTCATATGCAGTTGGAATGTTGTCTCAATTCATGCATTGACCTAGGAAAGAACATTGGATTGCAGGACAAAGGGTGCTAAGATACATTCAGGGTACACTCAAAGAATGTTTGTATTATGGATTCACATCAGATACAAACATCAAGATTTATAGTGATACAGATTGGGCAGGTAATCTTGATGATAGGAGGTCAACCTATGGGTATCTAGGTTATGTGGGAGATAAGTTAATCTCTTGGTGTTTTAAGAAACAACATACAGTTGCTTTGTCATCCATAGAAGTAGAGTATAAAGGTATGGTTGAAGCTGCAAAGGAGGTTATATGGTTGAAGACTCTCATGAAGAGTTTTGACATCATTTAGAGTACACCCAATATTCATGGAGATATTATGAGTTCATTGTATCTAGTTGCTTAACCTGTGTTTCATGCCAAGAATAAACATATTGAGATCCAATATCCTTTCTTGAGAGAGAAGGTGATTGATAAAGAATTGAATTCATACATACTTCAACAAAAGATCAGATTGCGGATATGTTAACCAAAAGTTTGGATGGACCTAAGTTACAAAAGTTCAAAGACATGGCAGGTATAAAGAAGATAGAGAAAATCACAATTGATGATTGAGGGGAAGTTGTTGGTGCAAGACAATCATCAATTGATGATTTGGACAAAGGTTTGAAGTCAAAGAATGAAGCAAAGATCAACATATGAGGCTTGAAGTTTAGTACATGATCAGAAGATGAAGACTTGTATATACATGTATACTAATTTTGTAATTAGTTCATAAAGACTTTGCATCTATGATGAGTCGTGATGTAAACATCTATGTATACTTGATATAGATGTACATTGAGTAAGAAGGATTATAAATCACAAGTTTTAGAAGTCATTAGAGAATTAGAAAGTGAGAAGAACTTGATGTATCAATCAAATATAATATTTTCCTGAATAGAAGAAAGTTGCACCTTGAACTTTTGCTCAGTGCTCCTTCTTTGTTTATCCTATTGAGGAATGATTTTGTACAAGTCTAATTCTATAGTTGAGTGACCTATGTACAAGTTCTGAGAGTTTAATTATAATCAAGATGAGAGAATTTTAAGTAGGAACATTTACATGTGTGAATGAAAGAAGTGAAGTCAGGAACATGTGCAATCCCAGTGGTTAATGTATGGATTAGATCTCCCTCCACAGTGTAAAGTTTTGAGCAACTAAGCACTCATTCTTTAATTTAAAAGGTAAGCTACTTGTGGCTAAAATAATTTTAATAAAAGGGGTCTAGTTTGGGAGAACCATGCATTAGAACTTGTAGGTGTCAAAGTCGACTACACAGAAGAACAATTTCAAACATAGGTACATTGTTTGAAGAAAATTTCAAGATCTACTAATCTTTTGGAGAGATTTAACTTGGAGAAGGTGCGCAAACTTTAGAAGGCCCCTTATATAAAGTTTTATTGAAAACTTTACAGATTTGATCAGTGAATGAGTGAATTAATTGCAGCAGACTTTTCTGAATATTTAGTTTCTTCACAGTTAGTCCAAAGTTTGATAATTTGGCATTGGTCTTCCAAAATTGGTTGAGGTTTTGAGTTGTTCTTGATATAGAGGTGCTCCAACATCAAGGATAACTTGTTCTTTTGGAGATTAACACTCTCCATCAATATTCAAATAATTTAGTTGGACAACTAGTTATACTTCCATTTCGAGTAAGTGAAATAGTTTCTCATGAACCTGAAAGGATACTTCATACTCGAGATAAACGTACAAGAAGTCACTTGTACAAAGAGTGCTTAGTAAAATGGAAGGATGGAACTGAAGAAAATTCAACATGCAAAAAAGGTTCACAATCCAACGAATTTTTTCCAACTTTTAAGTTTTAAGTTGGTCCCAAATAAAGAAGGTTTTCTACTTTCAAGTTTTAAGTGGATAAACCAATCATGTTCTTCTAGTTTTAGAACAGAATAAGGTTTTTTACTTTCAAGTTCTAAGTAAATAATCTGATTGAATGAATGCATGTTCTTCCAATTTTAGAACATGAGGCTCGGGAGTTTCCTACAGTATATATAGCTCTAATTTTCGAGGGAGAAAATATTTTCCAAGGGGTGAATAATGTAATAAGTCTATGATCTAAGGGTCCAGCCGGTTGAGACAGAACTGAAATCGGACATTGTTTGATCATCCTCATATGTGATCAAAGATCTCGAGTCTAGAATTAGTAGAAGGTTATTTACTCTTGTAACCAAGTGATCCACTTAGCCTAGTGGTTAAAACTCAAGGGTGTGAAGGAGGAGGTTTTGGGTTCAACCCCCATGGGGTACATCGGGAAAGTGTTTTTCCCAAAGAGCTCTAGAACCTTCTAGAAGCATCCACTTGAGTTAACTCTAGCTAACTGGGACACTTGGCACACATGTAATTATATGGCCGACACTTGGATGATTAGAATCCACCTGTCCAAGAAGTTAGACCCTTGGAGAGATCTATATATAGAGGCATACAGTTGGGAGGAGATTCATTCATTCATGAGCTATTCCTATGGCTACACTATTGCACTCATTATTACAAAAAACCTAATAAGTATATGCCAAATAGTTGAGAAATTCTTGCAAGTTAGGTTCACCCAAAATTGAGCTTTTGTGGAAGATCCATGTCAAGGCTTCAAGAAGATAACCACATGTGAGAAGTATGGTAGGTTCTTTACTTTTCAAGTAGGAGAAACCAAAAACATAGCTCTATTCAAATTTGGATATCAAACCTTGAGTGAGCTTGAAGTGTGACATAAGAGGCTAGCCCATGTGAATGAAAGAACCTTGAAGGATATATGCACAGATCAAAGTGTTCTAGAATTGCCAAACATATCAAAGCAACACATGATCAATAGATGTGACGGATGTTAGATTGGGAAGGAACGAAGACAACCATTCAACCGTAAATGCTACATCCACAACAACCTTTTGGATGTAGTACATACTAATGTGTGGGGACCAAGCCAAGAACTGTCATTGGCATGCTCAAGGTATTTTGTATCATTTATTGATGACCATAGTAGATGGACTATTCTATACATTATCAAGAGTAAGAATGAATTGTTTGATTGCTTCAAAAAGTATCTGGCACATGTGGAGAACCATACATGTAGATCACTCAAGAAGATCATATTTGATGGAGGGGGAGAATACTTCTTCAAAGAGTAGAAACAAGACATTGGTTGGATTAGCTAGAACAATAGAAAAGAGATTGCCACATTATCTATGGGTAGAGGCTACTTCAACTGATGTGTACCTTTTCAATAGACTACCATCCAAATCACTCCAAGGTATGACTTGTTATGAAGCATGGTATGGAAGAAAACCTAGTCTTGTACATTGCAAGGTGTTTGGTTGCTTAGCTTATGTTCATGTACCATCACAAATAAGAGGTAAGCTAAATGAAAGGGCAAAAAAGGTGGTATTTATTGGATATGATTCAACTCAAACGGGTTACGATTTCTATAATCCTTCAACCAAGCAATTCACTACACATAGGGATGTTGTGTTTGAAGAACACAGGTCTTGGTATGATGAAGAAAAACAAAAGGTAACTCTACCATATGATCTTGATTTTGATTTCTATCAATTAGGAAGCAATCATGATACACAGATATGGGATTCAAGAAGTGATACAAATGATGACAAAGATGAAAGGGAAAAGGATTACAAGATATGGAAGTCAATGCAAGAGTGTACAGAATGCTTCAACCAAGCATCTAGGAGGTCAACAAGGCAGAAAAGACAATCAGAAAGGTATGGATATGATTCCTCATTTGTTATAAAGCATTCACTCTATTTGGCAAAAGAATCACTTTCAGAAGAACCATGATCAACATATCAAGAGGCAAAGGGAAACCCTAATTGGGAAAAGGTTATGAAGGAAAAAATAGATCCATTGAAGGAGATGGACACTTGGGATTTGGCTCCAATGTCACCCAATCAAAAGGTAATTGCTTGCATATGGGTATATAAACTTAAAAGGAACTCACATGGATCAATTTGCAAGTACTAGGCAAGATTAGTTGCTAAAGGATGTTCACAAACTCATGGTATAGACTATGAGGAAACATTCTCACTAGTTGCAAAGATGAACACAATCAGAACATTGATAAGTGTGGCTACTGCAACCACTAGGTTTTGAAAACCCTAATCATACATCTTATGTTTGTAGAACTAAGAAAGCATTTTATAGATTGAGACAAGCTCCTAGAGCTTGAAATTACATTTTGGTTACATACTTTCAAGATCAAGGGTTCAGACCTAGCAAATTAGATCCTTCTTTGTTCATAAAAAAGAATCACATGAGGTTATCTATCTATGTGTATATGTAGATGACATTATAATTATAATTGATGAATTGAATGACATTCAAAGGAGCAAAAGACACATGCAAGAGAAGTTAAAAATCAATGACTTAGGTGAGATCACATATTTCCTAGGTATGCAAGTGATTTATACAAATGAAAGGATGTATATAACTCAGAGAAGACACATTCAAGTCTTAATTTTCAAGTTGAGAATGGACAATAGGTACACCTTTAGAATTGAACCATAAACTATTTATGAAGGTGAACAGATTCATGATCCTAAAGAGTATCAAAGCTTAGTTGGTGTCTTGACAAAGCCTTGGTCCTGCGAATAAATAACAAGCCTATGGTTCCAAGCTCTAGGAGCTTGCTTGAGACCATAGAGTGCCTTCCTTAGCTTGCATACATAACTTGCTTTATCTTCATCTTCAAAACCTGGTGGTTGTGCCATAGACACTTCTTCTGATATCCATCCATTTAAGAATGTATTCTTGACATCTAACTGATATAGATTCCAATTTTTAAAAGCAGCAACACTTACCAAAACCCTAATTGTTGGCATCTTTGCCACACGTGAAAAGGTTTGTTCATAGTTCACTCCATGAGTTTGGGCAAATCCCTTTGCCACTAACCTTACCTTGTACCTGTTTATAGAACCATCTAAGTTCTTTTTTATTTCGTATATCCACCTGGATCCAATTACCTTCATGCTTGGCTTCTTGGGAACTAGGTCCGCTTATACTTCCTCTTGCATGGCTTCTCTCCATTCTTTCTTCTTCCTAGCCTCTTCAAATAAAGAATGCTCTTCTGTCATAGATTCTTTAGTGATATACACAGAATGCGTGGTGACCAATGATGTATCATAGCCATACCTTATGGGCTTTTTGCTTTCTCTTTGTGATCTCCTAAGTGCTTGATTTGAAGACTCTAGTATGTCTTCTACTTGCTTGAGTTTGATCTTGCCTCTTGACTTCCAAGCCTTGAAGTCAATCTGCTCTTCATCCTCTGAGTTGATATCTTCTACTAATTGTTGATCTTCTTAAGTGAGGTTTGGGAAATCATTTTCCAAATCATATGGTAACTTGACTTTCCTACAATCATCTTCAAACCACAAATTATTTTCATCAAACACTACATCCCTACTAATTATAAATGCTTTATTAGTGGGATTGTACAACCTATAGCCTTTTTGGTTCTGATCATAACCAATGAATATACATTTCTCAGCTTTAGGGTCAAGTTTCCCTCTAATTTGTGACGGAATGTGTGCATAAGCAATGCACCCAAATATTTTGGAATGGTCCAATGAGGGTCTCTTGCCATTCCATGCTTCATAGGGTGTCATACCATCCAATGATTTGGATGGAAGCCTATTGATCAAGTAGGTGGTTGTTGATAGTCAAGGTCAAGCAGAAGCATAGAAGCACATCAAGGAAGTGGACAGAAAAGAAGAAGGAGCATGTAGGGAAATCCAAGAAGCACATGTCAAATTTTTAGAAGAAATCCCTGTAAAAATTAGTGGCTTTTATCACTAAAAACCATTGTAAATACCATTTTCCATTTTTGGGACTCCATTTTGTTCAAGCCGAGGAGTCCTTGAACTTGAGGAGTATTAGAAGCATCACCCTGCCAATTTTCATAATTTTTAGACTCCGTTTGAGCCCCCAAATAAGCCCTAGAACCTAATTTTTAACTAGGCTGGACACTAGGTCTGGACACGGCCAAGGACCACTCAAAAAACTATAAAAAGGGCTGGAGAGTGCATTTTTGAGGTTATCTTGTTGTAGATTTGAGCTTTGTAAGAGAGTTCTTTTGTAATCGAAGTCCTTCCATTGTTCCACTCTTTGCTCTTACCTTGTGCGTGTGTGTGTGTATGTGTGTGCATGCTTGTGTGCTTTCACTCACGCACTTGTGCCATCACTTGCTCACGGTCTTCATACCAGTCCTCACATCTCCACGGATTGACATTTATGAGGTGAATCTCCTCACGTTGGTACTTGTCATTGTGCTAGAGTGACACCAAATTTGGCATCGTTGCTCGGGGGAGAGATTGGAGGACGAGCATGTCATAGTAAGACGTAGAGTAGCGATGTTGGAAGGTAAAAAAATCACCATTTTTAGTTGATTTTCTGAGTTTTTCTTCTCCTTCATCATCATCATTACCACCATCTCCTCCCATCTTCACCTTCTCTGATTTTTTCGCTTTTTTTACTGTACATTCCTGATTTTCGCCTCTTTTTCTTCGTTCTTGGCTACGTGAGGAGTTCAGCAAGAGCTTAGAGTTAAAGAGTGGAGGAAAAAATGATTTTCACACTCTCAAAATACCAAAATCTGAGTGACAGTATCACAGAGTGATAAGACCTGCGTTTGGTATTGCAAGTGGAGTATCATGGGTTTGGAGAGTGTCCTTGCATCTACAGGCACATAGGAGTGACAAGGAGAACATAAGGTACACATATTTGCAAAAAAAAATGAATTTGGACCTCAAAAACTCCAATTGAGTGTTGGTATCACGATACAAGAACTCTCGTGTATCGCGATACTTGTCGAGTATCGTATCGCCTCCTTGAGGTATCGTGATACCATCAAGGTATCGCGTATTTCCAAGTCGAGGTATCGCGATCGTGCTTAAGTGGTATCGTATCGTGCATCTTGTGGTATTGTATCGTCCAGTAGGAGGTATCGTATTGTGTGGGTTGAGTGGTATTCTATCGCGTAGCACAAGCAGTATCGTATCATGGTTGGAGTGGTATCATATCGTGAGCCCGGTGGTATCGTATCGTCCGCCTAGTGGTATCGTATCGCGAGCTCAAGTGGTATCATATCTTCTCGAAGGTATCGTATCGTGTCGATCAAGGTATCGTATCATCTACTGAATGGTATCATATCGTTTACAGACTGGTATCGTATCATCCTAACTACTGGTATCGTATCGTGAACCAATCAAGTATCGTATCGTTAGCTATCCTGGTATCATATCGTGAGGTTGGTATCGTATCGTGCCAATCAAAGGTATCATATCGTGACCACTTCTAGTATTGTATTTTGGAAGTTGGTATGACCAAAGGACAAGTATCGTATCGTAGGAATCTGGTATCATATCGCCTGTCTTGAGGTACTCCCATAGAGATTATGTTTCCTTGTTTTAACTCCCAAAACCGTGAACTGGCATAACTTTCTCATACAAAATCCGTTTGTTGTGATTTTGGGTTCATTGGAAAGCTCATGGGGAGTACCACAAAAACATCACTGGTTATCATAAAACTAATATGTGGATTATTAGATATAGTATTCTGAAGTTGACCCTCAGGTGGACTAGGAAACCAAGGAGTTCCAAAGGATTTTAACAATACAAGAGAACCTTAGGTCTAGAAGACAAAGCTTATGAACCTGAGATCTAGTAGAAACCTAGGCAAGGATAGACAAAGCATTAGATCATCTGAGGCTAGTGTCAACCATACAGCTAGGTCGTAGGCACAACAGCTTAGTGGTAATCCCTACATGCTAAGTTCTGAAACAAGTGACTTAGAAATGCCTTGTAGCATGGAAAGACCCACACGTACCTCACGTACTGCTTATTTACAGACACCAGAAGGTCCCTATAAGACACAATTGGAGTATATAAAGACCAAACAATTAGGTGCACGCATCTATGAGGATGGCCTAAGACGATCAGTTATCCAACTCAAAAATCTTGATCAACATTTTGGACTTGAACAGCCAGTGGTCAAGTTCAAAGAGGGGTCATACATTGATAAAGATGGAACCATGTATGTGGTCACCAACTTACCAAACAGGACAGATGAGTTTGGAAATATCATCCCTGAGAATGAGTTGGGAGACCTAGAGCAAGGAGACCTAGGACGAGAACTCAAGACTCCTAGAGCAAGTCAGTCTTGACCAGAGTGATCACTCCATATTGGATCCCTCAAGACGACAAAAGCATAGACCTTTGTGTGAAGAGAGAAACGGAGGAAGCCTTTTGGAGATTCAAGCCAGGTCAACCTAGCCCAATAGTCACAATCTACGAGTTCAAAGATCCTGAGACACCAGACCAAGTTGTATACCTGGATAAAACATATGAGAAAATGTTCTTGGTAACAAAGCAGGATAGGCATGCATACACTTGGCAGGGTGAATCAATTTTCCCTCGACCAAGATCTAGTGTTTCCCATGGCCTCAAACGAGCAGGATCATCTAAGGCTCATGAAACCCATAGGGAAAGAACTAGAGAGAGACCTGAGGTAAGCTTTGCAAACACTGTGAGCAGAGACAGATCAGGACATGAAGGTGAAAGACCTAAAAGAGAGAGACAGCTCATAGGCATCAAAGAGATGAACATGAGTTTCCATTGCCTAGACTCCAAGAGCGCTCAAGAACCCTTAGACCTTCTCAAGTGGTCAAGTCTATGAAGAACTATTTTGATGGATTTGGATACCCTTATGATCATGTGGCCGAGTTCAAACAAGTGTTAAGAGCTGAACAGGTCGAGGATTTGTTCACACAGTTCAAGGCATTTGGTTTGACCCTCAAGGGTACTGCCTTAGCTTGGTTTCAACCTCTAAATAGTCACAACTATAGAGAGATAGGTCAACTACTAGAAGAATTCATTGTAGAATTTTCCAAGAGTGGCATCAGGCATAACACATCTTCCTTGATCCACATCTTCAACCAGACACCCCAAGAAACAGCGCAACTTGCAAGAAGACGATTTAGACAATACATAGAAAGATGCCCTGCTCTAGAGTTACCCACACCAGCCAAACAAGTGGCTTTGTTTTTAGATGGCTTATTGAGCACCAAGTTAAGATCATACGTGTACTTGAAAGAGACTAGATCCATAGAAGAGTGTGTGCGAATGTGCATAGACATAGAAGACAACTTGGGTGAGGAGTTAGGATTGTCCAAACTCTATAAGGATTCTGACAGTTCTACTAGTCATACCTCTAGAGCCTCCAATGCGATATATGAGATAGCTGAGCAGGTTGCCAAGAAGCTAGGAGTTCAAAATAGACAAACACCAAGGGTCATCTCATTGAAGCGATGTTACAATTGTGGAGCAGACCACATGGCAAATGTTTGCTCGATGATGGCTCAACCCCAAGGAAACCCTAATGCTCCATATTGCAACATTGAGAGAAAATACACGAACCACACAGCTCAAGATTGTCCATACAATAGGTAGGATTTCAGACAAAATTATTAGCAACCTTAACAGCAGGGCAGGTATCAAAATCAATACCAACAGCCATATTATAGGCCACAATAGCAATATTAGGCACCATATAGGCCACAACCAGTCCTAGGAAACCAACCACTAGCTCCTACCAATGTGATCCCAGTTAAGTATGCAGTGGCAGAGGAGAACCTTAATAGAGCATTGGTACCACTAACCATGTTGGTCTCAGAAAATGACTCTCATGCTCATAGTTTAGACTATTCCCATGAAGATAGTCCACAAACTTATTACACAGAGTCACCAGAACATAGTGAGGCTTATTCCTATCAATACGAGACACCACTTATGGAACAAAAATGGGAGCCAGAATACTCCAATGTCATGTATACGAACCCAACCCCACACCCCAAGCGAGACAAGTAAGACCACAAGCCCCTAGAGGTCCATGTTTTAGATGTCAAGGCAACCATTTCATTCGTGAATGTCCCCACTCGTCGACTCCAGGAGAAGGAAAAAACATCACATTACAAGGCTTTTGTCTTGAGTGCGGCAAAGAACATCTCCCAAGAGATTGTCCAAGGAACCCCTCTAGTGCACCCAATGTTACACCCATTAATGTGGTAGGCTTAGTGGTGGATTCCAGCGCAAGTAGCAGTAACATGGCTCCTATACAGGCAGTTACTAGGGCACAAGCCGTACAACAAGCGAAAACAGCTGATCAATCAGAGTCAAGTGAATTAGGAGAGCCAAGTAAGAGGAAAACAAGAACTTGGAAGGATACTAAAGAGAAAGCTAATCGCAAGTGGAATAAAAAGTTATCTGAACTAGAAGAAAGCCTGAAAGATGCAAAAAAATAAGACACTGCATCTCAAATCCCCTCGCATGCTAAAACTCCATCCACACCACCTCATTCCACCCCACCAGCCATTGTAAATAGACCACAACCAGGGTCTGTTCTTGCAGATCCAACCCCAGAAGACTTGGACATGATGTTCAAGGCCTACCATGCTCAACTTCAAGAAGGGCCAACAACTGCAAACTTAGACAAGAGTTACCCTAGATCAGATTTAGAGATTGAACGGACAAAAATGTGCATGAAAATGGTAGAACTAGCTCAAGATATGCTTGAGACCAGTCAATCGTTCAATCATACAAACTCTGTCAAACCAGATTTGCATTTCCAAGGCTTACTAGAAAGATTAGAGCAATTGATAAACAAACCCCAGGTTGCTTTACCTCCACAGGCTCAACCAATGATTGAAAGAGAAAGATCATCACCAACAAAAGCTTACATTCTTGATTCCATAGATGATGGAACACCTCTTTCGATTCAACAATACTCTCAAGAGTTCTTGTGGGAAATACAAGAGGAGAAATGGTCCAAGGAGAAGGGTAATCCCCCTCTTATTCCTGGACTTGATGATCTTCACGATCAATTTCCCTAAGACATTCCATCTATCTATGGAGACTAACTAGAGCAACAAGAAGATAAAAGATTAGATTTTGAATCTAATTCTTTACAAGAGTTGCCACATGTGTACCTAAGTACCGCCTCAGGGACTTGTGGAGAAAGAGACTATACCTCAATCCCCCCCAAGTGCATATAGTGGGGAATCACACTTTAATTGTCAGTCCAAAGAGTATCAAAACCTAGCTGAGTGTATGAAGACATGCATTCAAATGATGGTCAATGCAAATGAACTCTCGCAAAGTGCAAGTAAACATAAATCTATTCCAAACAAGTTTCAAGGATCAGTTATGGTGTCGCGACATTTGGAGCAGCAGTCAACAGTGAATCGAGCTTTTCTGTCATCTTCAAACTCCGAATATAGTGAATAGTGGGTTCATTTCAAAGCTCTCAAGAAGACGCATCCAGTCGTGGTATTTTCACTCGATTTTGATGCTTTTGCTTCAAGTTATGAGCAAAATACTGAATCATAGGATTGATCTTCCTACACTTCAGCACTTCCTACACTTCGCACACACCTTACCAACAGTAAAAAAGCACTTTCATGGATAGACAACACTTCCAAGCACTCTTTCCAAGCATCACACATGCATGCAAGCTCACAAGGAAGAAGATACAGAAAGAAGAAGACACAAATTCGAAATTATGTGCTCTTGATTCTCACAATGGCAAAAAGTCTCTACAAAGAGTCACAAATTGACTTATATACATGTGCCCTAAAAATGGTCCTTTCACACGAGACCGGCACTTTATTAACTGAAAGGCTAATTTCCTACTAATTTACAAGGGTAAGCTACAAATCTCTATGGGTATGCATCTAGAGGACTCTTGTAGTGCATTTACATCGGAAAATATGTTACAAAATGGCTATAATACAAGAATAAGGTATCCAAATCAGAAAAATTTTGGGACCCATCTTTTTCTCTACCTCTTTGCTCTTCTTAGCTCTGCAACACTCTCCCCCTCTTTGTCTTTGTCGTCCCTTGATAGGCTTCGCTTCTTGTCTCTAGTTCTGTGCCTGTAGTCGACTACTGCCCGCTTCTGTGGAAGTTGTAATGATATAGTTTTACCAGTGGTCAAGAAACAGATCATAACTCAGGATCTCTTGCATTGGTCGTGGCCTCTTCTTCTCTTTTCACCGTACACAACCCGTGGATAATTTTCCAATCACTCCTTTTACATCTGGGTTGTTGTGTTAAGTCGGGCTGTCATGCACGCAACCAGTGGAAGGTATGAGGTGTGGACCTTCAGCCTTCGATCTGGACTTTTCGAAGGCCCAGATGTTGAAGGACCTTCTTAAGGATCAGGATCTGCCTGATATCTTCTTGCACTTCTTCATGCATACTTGTTGGCCTTGCTCCACCCTTGGCGCTTATGTACCTTCCCCTGTTGTATGCCCTTGCGAGGCTCTGTGTAGAGATGGGTGTTGCATGCCCTTGCGGGGCTTCCTGTAGAGATATGTCTTCATATATAATACCTTTAGTGAAGCTTCTTTCTTTTTCTTCTTCTTCTGTTCTTTTTGTTGGATTCTCCTTCAACACTGCCCCCTCCTGAACTTTTTCGTCCCCGACAGGCTTTGGAATGCGACAGGAGTACGTTCTGTAAACCTTTTGCTCTGTCTCATTAAGCATATTAGCTTCCCGTGTTAGTAGTTGCTTCCATTGTTCAGCTTTCACACCATCATGTGGTGGTTGTCTGTGATCTGCGAAGAAACTGAATTCATATGCCACCATTCTAGCATTCAGATTCGTTGACATTTTCAAGAAAATCTCGGAATCAATTTCAAAAAATCCGATAAAAAATGCTTCCTCGAAGGTTTGCATATATGGGCTTGGTAAGAACATGAGCCTTGAATAATACGCCATGATGGTTTGGCGGGTGGACATAATAGATAGATAAAAAATAAGGATATCCGTGCCCTCGTTAATGCCAATGAAATTTAAAAATGTATATGCTGCGTGTTTGAACACCTTCAAAACTGTAAGTATCATGCTGAGGATTTTATTAGTCATCTTGATAGTTAGATCGGGTACTGTTGCATATTGACGTAGCCAAAATTCAATGGTTTTCACCATATACTCCTCAGTCAGTAAGTAATTGTGAGGTGGACTCCGAAGTAGCGGGTAATTCAGCCATTGTTTATTGAGTACACCAGTCTTTTGCATATCCAAATATTTGTGTGCTTCTCTGCGCTGTGGTGTTGGGCAAAAAGAAGGATTTAATGTAATAAATATGGTGCTGCTTGCCAGTGCACCCGCAAAATAGGATTTTTCTCCAAAAAATCTCTTCTCCATAAACGTTGTGCAGCTTCAAATTCTTCTTGAGTGTAATTGAATGTATTGTCTTTGAAGTACAACTGCTCATCTGGATCCTTTTGTGTGATCTTCTTTATATAGTGTCGTGTTTTCTCTTTCAAGAGCCCATACTGAATATTGAACGGTTTCATTATTGTATCCAAGTTGTCAAATTCGGCCGCCCCTGGTTCCTCTCAATGAAACTCTTCAGTTTTCGTAACTATCTATACACATACTTCTAGGGTCTTCTCTGTGGCGCCGCCTTGACTCACAGAGAACGATGCCTTAGATGATCCGCCCAGCCGCGTGGTAGTACTAAAATAACTACTCTCTCTTGCATACCCAAAAGGGGTCAATGGTCAAAGCTCCTCACAGGAGTGCCACTTGGCACTCAAGTGAATATCATACTCTTTATGAATAAGGGGAGGTTCTCACCTCATATCCCTATTCATATATGATACTCCATAAGATCCATATGACATTTCCTTCCCCTTAGTTCCATTTTTGTCCTCAAAAATGGTATTTGAAGGTCTGATAGAGAGAGAGAGAGCAATAATAGAACTACCACTCCCACTATATCCCCATGTATAGAAATACATGGTCCTGTCTCCGTGTTGTTTCCCCATATCCTTCCCCTTAAGAAGACTCTTGGGAAGGTAGTCTAAAATTGGGAAACCGTCTTTGAAGGGTGCTAACCCGCTCCCATGTGGCACTTTCCACTTTACTAGACACTCTTTATACAAGTGACTTCTCGTCCATTTCTCTCGAGTGCGTAGTATGCTATCAGGCTCATGTGGAGTAGATTGAACAGAAATAGGCTCTACTACCTCAATATCTGGAATGAGGTTGTCAGATTCACCCAGCTTTTTCTTAAGCCGGCTAACATGAAAAACTGGATGGATTTGACCATTCTCTTGAAGTTGGAGCTGGTAAGCCATCTTTCCTATTCTCTTAATTTGGAAAGGTCCACAATACCTAGGAGATAGTTTTGGACAAGGTCCCGTCTTCATGGTTTCAGACCTAGATGGAACTCTAAGATAGACTTGCTCTCCTACCTCAACGTTGATGTCTCTCCTTTGAGGATCAGCATAGACTCTAGCTCTATCCTGAGCTCTCCTAATGTTGTCTTTAGCAATTCTAAGCATATCGTTCATCTCTTCCAAGAAGTCCTTTGCAGCTTGAACTTTTTCATTTTGCAAGCCTACTCCATAAGGAGCTCTTGGTTGAAACCCATACATAAGCATAAATGGACTATGCCCAGTGGAAGAGTGCTTGGCACTATTATATGCAAACTCTACTATAGGTAAGTACTCTTCCCAATCAATTTGCCTTTCATTCACATATGCTCGAAGCATATCCTCTAGGATTTGGTTAACCCTCTCTGTTTGCCCATCTGATTGTGGATGCTCGGCCGTACTCATGCTAAGTTTCGTGTCCAACCTTTTGAAGACCGCTCTCCAAAAGTGGCTAGTAAACTTCCTTTCCCGATCGGAAACTATGTCTACGGGAAGACCATATAACCGGTATAGGTTCTCCACAAAAAGTCTAGCCAACTCTGGTGTCTTCACTATAGTACGTGTCAGAATAAACCTAGCCATTTTGGTTAACCTATCCACAATTACCCAGATTGAATCGTGCCCTCTCTATGTCTTAGGTAATCCGACTATAAAGTCCATGGAGATACTCTCCCACTTCCCATTAGGAATATCCAATGGGTGGAGTAGTCCTCCGATCCTCAACCTCTCAGCTTTGTTGGCTTGGCATTTATTGCACTTAAGCACATACTCTAGGACGTCCTTATGAAGTCTAGGCCAATAAAACTGCCTTTTAACAAGATCATAAGTCTTGTTAACTCCTGGGTGTCCCGCACTAGGTGTGTCATGACACTCATACAAAATATGCCATCTCATCTCAAGATCTCTAGGGACACACACCTTTCCTTTATATAACAGATATCCATTATGGACACTGTAATTCTTCCACTTGAATCCTTCTTGAGTACCCGTCGATACTCCATCCTCACTGGAAACCCGTATATCACGATCCCCATTCTCTATGGCTTCCCAAATCTCGGAATATGCACGATCAAGCCTACATTTTCCTCTAATGGACTCAAGTAGCTCACTAGTGATCTGAGTAAAACTCAGTCCATTGAGCATAGGCATGCGGTTAAGTGAATCAGCCACTACATTAAACTTTCCCTTCCTATACCTAAGCTCATAATCAAACTCTTGAAGGGTCTCTGCCCATCGGGCCTTACGATCTTTAAGGTCTGTTTGATTAGAGAGCCACTTAATGCTCTCTTGATCAAACACTATCGTGACTTTGGCCCATATCTAGTTCTAAATGCAATCTTAGGGACATCCTCTGCCCTAATCCTGATCAGATGATATCCTGATCTAAGGTCAAGCTTGGTAAAATACCTAGCTTGATGTAACTCATCAAATAGGTCTTCCAATCTAGGCATTGGAAACCTATTTTTGATAGTTATCTTATTAAGTGCTCTATAGTCTATACATAATCTCATAGAGCCATCTTTCTTTTTAACTAGGAGCATTGGCGATGCCCATGGTGAGTTACTAGGTTTGATGAAGCCCTTTCCTAAATAATCCCGTAATTTCTTCTCGACCTCCTCATGCTGAGAAACACTAAGCCTATAAGGTGGTCGGAAATAGGGTTAGTGTTAGTAACAACCTCTATGGCATGGTCGATGTCCCCTCTCTCAAGTGGTAGCCCTCTAGGTAAGTCAGTGGGAAAAACACCTCTGTACTCAAACATAAGATCCTTAAAACTTTTAACCACACACTCTTGCAAAAAAGAATAGTAGAAAGTCCTGTTCATATTTACATTCCTAGCATGAAAATATACATCAGATGAGTTGTCTGTACAATGCTCCATATCATGACTATACAATAAAAACATGTCCTGTACATGCTGAGAATAACAAAGACTATACAACTCTAGTGATGAAATGAGAGGTGCACTAGGTACATCTCTCTCTCCCTGAATACAAACTTTACTTCCATTCTTTTCAAATTCAAGTGTGTTGTTTTGATAGCTGCGTTCAAGTGTGTCTCCCAACCCCCATAGCCACTCTCTTCCTAATACTAGATCTTTCCTCTCCATGTTCATAATTTGGAAGTCCATACAATCTGTATAGTCCTGCATCTTGACTTCCAAATTGGATACCATAGTATCCCATATTCTTTTCTCTTGCCCTTGCATCATAGATACAATGTATTTATGTGCACTAGGCTGCTGGGGAATCTTTAATTCTTGACCAAAGCATAGTTTATAAAATTATGAGTAGTAGAGTCATCTATCATGACCCACACCCTGGTCCCGTATACACTACCATGCAGTTTAACTAAGTCATGTGGTCCAAACTGCGGTGACCACAATGACTGAGTCAAACAACAGGTGTGCTCTATATCTTCGTGCATCACCTCCACTCCCCTGTAGCTAGAGCTGCCATGAATAGGAAGGGTCTGCACTAGGTGGACCATCTTTTTGCCCTTCTCAGGGGCCGTACTAGACTCTGGTCCCTTCTTCTTTTCTTCCCCCTTCTTGAGTGGATAGTTCCATTGTGAATGGCTAGGAGATAGGCACCTAAAACACAGGTTGTCTCTTTTGGCCCTCTCAAACTGGTTTGTAGATAATCTAGGCCCTTGTGATCTTTGTTTTTTTAATAAAAACTTTGTTTTTCCCAAAAGGCAACTTTTTCTTGAATTTAGTCGTACTAAGAGGCTTGAGGGGCTGATCTGTTTCCATAGGAGTATACTGGGGACGGTTATGGTCCTCATATATCTGTGCATACTTGATTGCCTCCTCAAATGTCTTAGGCGCATTCCTTCTAACTTCCCTCTTTATGGCTTTATCTAAGCCCCTAACAAACCCTCTAGTCTTCTGGAAATCATCTAAGCCCTTAAGTTTCAAAATGATCTCTCTATAGTGGGATAGATAGACTGAAAGAGGCCTACCTCTCTGTGTAATCCTATCCCACTCATCCCAATTTCTCTCCTCCTCATTCTCAGGAAGAAACTCTTTCAGAAAAGAGTCTCAAACTGATTCCAGTCAGTAGGGATAGAGTTCGCCTCCTTAAGACTCATCCACCACTTATAAGCATGTGGGCCGAGGGAGAGACTTGCCTCTAGCACACGATACTCTGGTGGGGTGCCCTTCAATTGATGAAAATCATGCCACTTTTGTAAAAAAGTGTAGATTGCATCCTTATTCCTATCTCGGTCATCCCCATAAAGGTAGGTGGCTTCAAGTCTTTCAGGAGGGGAGCTTCCCTAGAGCTCTCTCCTTTATGCTTACTAGGAAGAGAAGTATCTTTCCTAGTGAGATCCAAAGGAATAGGAGGAGTCTCTCTTTCCTTCCTGGCTAGGAAAGAGGTGACACTAGTCTCAAGTGAGATCATTTGAGACTTAAGCTACTGTATAAGAGATGTGATGCTACCACGATCTTTCTCTAGTTTGAGGGTTTGCTCTTTCAAATCTATGAATTGGTCACGAGTGAAAAATTCATCTATAAGCTCCTCATATGTATATTCTTCTGTGAAAGCTCTTTTTCTTCTAGGTTCTCTTCTATTTCTTGCCCTAATTCTACTTCTTCCATTCCAGAATCAGGATCCTCTAGTTGCTCTTTAGATGGAGAAGTGGTTTCAACTACTTGTTTACCTTTAGATTCCATATTTTAATTCCCTTCCCCCGTTTGCTAACTAGAGTGTATGAAAATGAATGGAAGTAAAGTTCAAATATGCAAGAAGAAGAGAAATATATCACAAGAGCACTTCCTTGTTACAAAGTAGAGCTGCGGAAGCAAAATCCAAGTGGTTCTTGAAGCTTCAGGTCACTGATTTTGAATCCTCGCCAGGCCCAAACAAAAATTGGAAATGTCCGGTTGGTCTGGGGAGGTTCTAAACACCATAAACCATCCAAAACAACTCCAAAAGCATGTGGGAATAGCCCCGACCATGCAAACTAAGTAAAACTAAGCAACTTCAAAGATTCGACAATCCTCACCAGTCCAAAAAGTGTAGCCTAGCACCTGTACTTAAAAAATTTGAGAGTATCCCAAGTGAAAAAAGTGAATTTGGACTTCGGATGACGGAAAACTAGGCCCGGGAGTGGTCACCTAGTTCCTACTGAAGTGCTACAGAGAGATTTTGGTGGGGCAAATCTCATCTAAATCCAAGAACGATGGTTTTTTAGTGAAGCTTAAGAGTGTAGCTTTGAAACGTGACCAAGAGTTTTGAAATCCGATATCGTATGAGCAAGCTATGGTGCGGAGAAGCCGGGTAGGTCAAGAGTAGGAAGAGAAAATGCTAATCTTCATAGAAGGGTAACTTTGAGAAGCTCAAAAGTGATGGACTGAAGCTTTTCCATAAAAACCCATGACCCATAACCCATCTCCACAGCCCGTATTACATTTATGCATCATCATTTGGCCAATATCTTGATCCATAGCATAAAATTTGCCCTTCAATCTTCAAGAAAAAACCACTAATTTTCTTATCCTTAACTTGGTTTAAAAATGACTTCGAAAAAAAATTCTGAGAGGTCGTCGATGAAGCTTTTATCCCATATGCGAAAATACAGCTGTCTGGAACTCAACACATATAAGAGACTTACTTCATTGTTATCTCATCCAAGAGGAAGAGTGGAGAGAGATGGGAGCTCAAGGCTACCCTCTGCGTGCACTGAATCTTGGTCTCTCTCCACACTTGCGCGCTCGTCTGTTGACAGTGGCCTGTTGGCTTTGATACCAATGTCGAATTCTGCCACCCTTGGTTCCTCTCAATGAAACTCTTAAGTTTTCATAACTGTTTGTACACGTATTTTGAGGGTCTTCTCTATGGCACCACCTTTACTCACGGAGAATGATGCCTTAGATGATCCACCCAGCCGCGTGGTAGTACTAAAATAACTACTCTCTCTCTTGCATACCCAAAAGGGGTCAATGGTCGAAGCTCCTCACATGAGTGCCACTTGGCACTCAAGTGAATATCATACTCTTTATGAATAAGGGGAGGTTCTCACCTCATATCCCTATTCATATATGATACTCCATAAGATCCATATGACACAAGTCTTTTCCTTTAATTTTGGTGTCTTTCAGTACTTTGACGACTTCATTTTCAAAATTTTCTATCAATCAGGACACCAATAGTGCCCGTCCCTTCTTACCTATTTATGTAGTATATGGCATGGGATGATCATCACATGGTTCCGCCATCTGCTCTTTTATTGGAGAATGATAGATTGGGGGAGATAGAGGACATACCTCTACCTCGTCAGTAGGATTCTGTGGTTGTGGCTCTACTGGTGTCCCGATGTTTGCTTTTTGATCTACTTTAGCTTCCAACTGTATAATATGCTGAGTCTTTTCTTTAACTTCGTGAAGGGCTGTCTGGAGCGCGTCTTTAGCCGCGAGAAGCTCATTGCCAATTTATGCTATTTGATCTGCATTTTCATTATAAATTACTAAGAGTTTTGCTTCAATAGCTTTAAGTTGTTTCCTAAGCTCATTTGTGTCTTGTATGTACTTTTGTTCCCATTCTTCTTTTAAGCTTTGCTCTTGTTTTAGCAGATTTTCATACTTTGCCACCTAATCGTTCAATTTCTTCTGGTCAGTTGCTATTGTCTCTTGTTTATCTATTGGTTGGTTGTAAAGCAGTGCCTTCATCAGTTCTTTATTCTTGTTGTGTAGATTGTCGTTTTCCTCCATATATACTTTGAGCTACATTTCTAACAGATTGCTTCTAGCTTTCATTCTCTCTTTGTCCGCCTCACTTGCTTCATGTTGTCTTTATAAGTCCATCAATTATTCCTGGATCTTGTGATTCTGCTCCGTTAATGTAGTGCATTGGCCTCTGACTTCTATTATTTTCGTCTCTTTAGCTGAAACCACTTGTTGAACTTGGATTAACTATGCATATAACTGTTCACTCATCACTTGAAATTGATTCTTTTCTCGCATGGCTTTGTCATAATTTGCATCCGTTTCCATCATTTGCTGCTGGATGTCCATGGCCGTTTGTATCATTTGCTTGACTATTGGTTTTAGTTGAGTAACATCGTCATTTAACCATGTTATTGGTATGCTAGGTTCTTCCCCTGTGGTAACATCTTTTACTTGTGTCACATGCAATGTTGTGTCATGGGGCTGCCAAATATGAAGTTGTATCTTTGGCTCAGCCTCTTTACTTATTGTCTTACCTTGTGGCGTGTCATCAGGGATCTCAATCACAATTTGTTCCATATTTTGTTGTAAACACCTTTCTTTTTCTACATATGTTTGTATTTCTTCTTTCATGGGTGGCACCACATCTTTATGTGTGATTGAAGCTTCCTTTATGCTGATTTCTGACTTTTCATTCAATTGAATGAGGTGTGTTTGTTCAATGGATGCTTCCTGATTTTGTATATGTGATTGTTGATTGTCGGATGTGACTTCGACCTAGTTTACCTCTGTCCATTCCTCATTGTTTGTTTCTGTTCTTATATCAGTGTCCAAGGTATCCTTCTCAGGGCTGGATTCCTCATTAGAACTTGAATCCTCCAATCCCAATTCTTTATACCTGGCGGCTAGTTTTGGAGTATGTTCTTTGTCCATTTGTTGTTGTCCTCCCCTTGCCTGTCTATATTGGTGCCCTTGGACATTGAGGTTCACTTGTCCCCGCATGTAGGTATGTGTTTCTTCTAGTGCCGCTGAAAGATCTCTTTTTGTGATAGGTGGTTGTGTCAGAGGGATCTTTGGTAATGTATGCGCTCGCTTGGATTGCGGTGTTTCTTGCGCATCTTCATATGTAGCACGCTTAGCCCCTCGCATTGGTTTCTTGGAACTTGTTCCCACTTCTTCTTTGGAGATAACTTTTTTCTTTTTCTTTGGAACAGTCGTGGACTTTACATATTTAGCCATTTTGGTGGAGTTAGGCATCAAATGTAGACATTCTTTCATCTCAAGAGCCTCATAGATTAGCAAGGTTAATGCCGAACTTCCATTCAAAAACTTCTTCTGGCTCCATTTCTTCTTAGCTTCAAATAGGCGGTCTTGAATATATGGAGTAAGATTTATTTGATTTCCAACTTGCCTCATCGCATGGGAAAGGAGTTGAACTACGATTTTTTGAGGCGCTCTATATCTGTGCATACTAGGGAAACAAAAATGTTGATGCACCAATCCAACCGATTCTTCTATATCTGTCCGGTTAATTTCTAGAAAGGTTTTCTTTTTTGCATCATGACATTCATCTTTGATATTAGTGAGACCATTCTGACTCCAACCAAAAGCTTTGTTGATGACTTCATGAGTGAATCAAATTGTTTTCCATGTACCTGTTTTGTTGAGCACTTTAGCTTCCGGGATTGACGGCTTATCCACTGCAGACTGGAGTGTGTTCATAACTTGTGTGCATCTCTGAAAGTCAGGTAAATATATTGGAAGTCATAGAAATGCATCAATTCCAGCCCTTGTCCAAACATCTGTGATGCGTGGTAATCCCTGTATTATGGTTTGGAAATCTTGTGACATGATTGGGAAGTAGTGATCCCTATCCATAATTTTAATGGTGGCCAAGAAAAGAAGATCCGCCACCGGTTGGTGTTCAAGGAAGCAATGACCTCTTGCCTTAGAAATCGATTCCAAGGGAAGAAGCAAGACCTCTTCCTCTTGCGTAGCCGCCGAACTTGAAGATGCCATCTGCACTTAATACATACCAGTAATCAGTGTAGAACGGGTATCATAAGTCATTCTTTATTTATCCTTCAGGAAATTGGCAATTCTTTGAGTGACTTGTGTCGTCCCTTTCCCGTGGGTGTGAGAAAGGTAGTACCTAGGATTTTCTTCATACATATATTTTTTTTTTGTCTGAAAGAAAACAAAAACATTAGTACCTAGCCGAAGCTTTTATTGTGTCGTTAGTTATTTTCCTTGAGATTATTGTACAAGTGCTCTCCTATTTCCTCAGAGGGAAATGTGCTTCGCTATCCAGTAGGAGAAGAATTAGGTGCCGAATGCATGGCCTTGTAATGTGGCCCTATTATGCATGCTCAGGACTCTTGCAACTCTAGATGTGTGCAAATTAGAATCTTTTGCCGATGCATACAGATTGTTTTGCCTTTAGGCATCCAGATCTGCTTTATTCTTCTACGGCCAACTATATCTCCAGCATTCCTGGTGATTGTTGTGCTTCTCACGTTATACCTCCATTCAGCTTGTCCTTCAAATCCATGAAGTGTTCTTGTCGCGTATTGTTGCTCCTGCAATGTCCTGTAGTTGTTTGTTTCTTGCTGCTTTGCCTTCATGTGGTATTGAAACTTCTTGTGCATTGACGCGTCCCTTTTAATGCTTGTCTTTGGTGCACATAATTTGGGAATCCATATCTTCGTTCTCGCCGGTTGGGCGGCAATCACTTTCTTGGGTATCCATACTTTAGCAATTCTTTGTGGATCTTGGAGTCCCGCTTGATTTGTGTTCTTGTACTGTTGTTGTTTCCTGTGTAGAATATAGCTCCGTTGTTGATGATATGTTACCACCTAGTCTTTTCTGATCCAAGCCTGTCGAGTGTGAGAAATGGGATGGATTCTAATGCATGAAAGTTCATGACAGTCTTGTTGACTAGTCCCTCTTGTGCTCGATTCCTCACCGGGGTTTTTATTAGAAACGATACTAGCAGTGAGGTTCACTGGTTTGGGATAGTGTGCTAGATTGATATTCAGTGTATTCTCACATAAAGTACTTGATAGTGAGGTTTCCATAGTGGAGATGGATGTACATTCATCATCATGCATGCATGAGTGATCTCTCAGGTCTATACATTTGGCTTTGATAGGTCGTTCTTCTAACACGTTGAATACCTCACGATGCCCTATATTGGTCGATATGTATCCCAAGGCTAATTGGATAGTCACTTCATACTCATATATCCAATCTTGACCTAACACAAGTTCTTCTAATAAGTCTATATCATGACACACCAAGAGTTTTTGTTGCATCGTGTTATTTCTGAGATGCAGTGACAAGGTAATCTCTCCTATGCTTTAGTAACTTTTCCCCCTATTCGAATCAGTTGTGCTTTAGATGGCCGTAATCCTTCCTTGAGTTTTTGCAACGAAGACTTGATACAGCTAACAACTACTCCTGTGTCAATGAGTGCATCCACCAAGTGGTACTCTTCTGTTCCAGCACCCAAATTCAAATATGGTTGCTTTGTTTGCTGTCCTAAGTTTTCAGAGGCTCTAAAGTTAGCCATTGGAATGAATTCATCTCCTTGTCGATATCTTTCATCTCTCTCTCTCTCATCCATTCCTTTCGTATCCTGATTCGTTCTAGAGCTTCCTGACTTGCTTCTTCTTGTATTCTTTCGTCCTCTTCTCGTCTATTTTTAGCCATTAGAAGTCGTGATATTATTTCTTCTGTCAATGGCTCTAAATATTTTTTTACTCGGCAACCACTTATATAGTTTGGTAATACCTCTCCATCTAGGGTTTCTAGGCTGATGGCTCCGTTGGTAGATATACGATTGATTATCAAGGGCCCATATCCTCTTTTTTGTAGTTTCTTTGCATGTTGCTTCAAAGTATAAACCAGGACCAAATCTCCTTCCTTCAGGTTTTTATCTTTAATATGAGCATCAAAATATGCCTTCTGCCACCTTTTCGCAGCATAAAAATACCTTCCACAGCTTGTAATCTTGTCTCATGTAACTTTTCAATTTGATCCGATTGAGTTGATAACTCATGTCTAGTCCATTTGTAATTTGCAGCTACTCTGAGAGTAGGTACTAGGAAATCAATTGACAAGATAGCATTTTGTCCATACACTAGGTTAAAGGGAGTAGTTCTTATGGCTGTTTTGTAGGCTACTCAGAATGCCCATAAAGCGTGATGTAATTGCTTATCCCAGTCGGATCTGCCATTGTTAACATTGAGGAAAGTGCATAAGATTTTGTTCGAACTTTCAGCCTGTCCGTTGGCTTGTGGATGATAAGGCTGATTTCTTATGAATTACTAAGAATTCATTCATTAGGGCTTCTATCACTTCATTGACAAAGTGTGTGCCCCTATCGCTCACAATTTCAATAGGCAATCCAAACCTAGTGAATATGTTCTCAAAGAGAAACTTCGCCGTAGTCCTCGCATCGTTTTTCTTGGTCGCTTTGGCCTCTACCCATTTGGTCAAATAATCCATTGCTACAATTATGTACTCTACATGAGAACCTTTAGCTGGTGGACTAATTGGTCCTACAAAATCTATTCCCCATTTGGTAAATGCTCTGGCACTCATCATAGGTTTTAGGGGCATTTCATCTCTTCTAATAGGATACTTTGTTCGTTGACAGGTATCGCATCTTTGGATGTAAGTGGCTGCATCTTGATGTAGAGTTGGCCACCACATTCCTGCGAAGAGAATCATTTTTGCAGTTTTATTTATAGAAAAATGTCCTCCTGCAGCTCCTGTATGCGCCATCTCTAAGATAGAAAGATACTCGTCTTCATGAATGCACATTCGTAGATGATTGTCTCTTCCTCTCTTGAAGAGCTGTTTTCCTATAAGAACATAGTCCTTGCTTTGCTCTGTAAGAGCACATTTTCTTGCTATAGTAGCTCCTCCTGGGTACTTCTGTGTTTTGAAGAATTTTACCAGAGGCTAACCCACTTGGATCTTGGTGGTATAAGCTTCCAGTGATGACTTCCATAACTCCTGACTTTTGTTACTAGTGATCCCATGGTGAGGTCCGCATGTGAGGATAGAGATTTTTAGTCTTCCATAACTCCTGACTTTTGTTACTAGTGATCCCATGGTGAGGTCCGCATGTGAGGATAGGGATCAACTTTTCAGCCCATTGGGGACATATTTCGAGATTGAAAAGATAAGTATATGGTAAATCATCTGGCACTCCTGTGGGGAGTTCTCCATGTGTCATTCTTGATAGGTGATCTGCTCTGATGTGTGTGTTCCCTTTCTTGACTACTACTTCAAAATCAAATTCCATTAGCAATAGAAACCATCGTACTAGTTGTCTTGTATTACAAGGCTTATTGACTAAGTACAGTAGCTTATCGATGAAGAATTTGAATTTGTTTACCAATAAATAGTGTCGAAACTTCTTTACTGCATACACCATTGCTAAACCTTCTCGCTCCATAGTGGTATAATTGCACTCTTGCTGGCTGCGCTAAGATGCATCCAATGGCAAACTTGGAAGCATCCACATGAATATGAAATGGTTTATTCCAATTAGGCACTTGGAGGATTGGTGCTGAACTCAAGAGACTCTTCAATTCGTTGAAGGCCTTTTCACATTCTTCTGTCCAAATAAACTGAGAAAACAATGCATAAAGAGGTCTAGCAATTATGGCATACATGTGTATAAATCTACGGTAATATCTACAATGTACCATAAATGCTTGCACTTCTTTAGCAATCTTTGGCCTCGACAAATCCAGAACTACTTTGATTTTGTCTTCATCAGTGGAAATTCCATTTTTAGAGATGATGTGCCCTAATATCTTTCCTTGTCGAACCATGAAGACGCACTTTTCTGGATTAAGGCAAACTCTATACTGTCAACATTTGGCAAAAATCTTTCTTAGTTCAGGAATATGTTCCGATCGTATAGCTGAATAGGTGCATAAGTCGTCCACGTATACTTCCATGCTCTTCCTTAAGAATTCCTTGAATACATGGCACATCAACCTTTGAAAAGTGGCTGGAGCATTGGTTAGACCAAAAGGCATAACCCTAAATGCATACACTCCCCATTCAATTGCAAAGGCTATCTTATGTTGGTCCTCAGGAGCAATTGCTACCTGATTATACCCTGAAAAGCCATCCAAAAAACTGTAGACTTCCCTTCCTGCAACCCTTTCCGAAAAATAATCGGTGATAGGTAATGGGTAACTATCCCGTATGGTAGCAGCATTTACTCTTTTCAAATTAATACATACCCTTAACTTGCCATTCTTCTTCAGCACAACCACTAAAGGTGATACCCATTCCGTGTGTTTGATCTCATAAATGAAGCCCGTGTCCAACAACTTATCTTTCTCCTCCTTAATTTTTGCTGAGTAAACATCATTATATGTGTATGGTCTTTGTTTGGAAGGTTTGGTGTCTGATGTCATAGGGATTCTATGGGCACAAATAGAGGGATCTACTCCTTTTAAATCCTTATATGTCCAAGCAAAAACATCCCTATATTCTCTTATGAGTCGTATTAGTTCTTCTTCTTCCTCCAATGAGACATCCTATACTATAAAAGTACATCGCTCTTCTCCTTCCTCCAATGCTACTACTATTTTCTTGGTCTGTTCTTTGTTCTCATATGCTATTCTTGGTTGTGCTTCTCGTTTTGGCATTTGGATAGCAATCTTCCTCTCTTCTACTTCATATTTCTTGAAGTGGGCCAGTACTTCAAATTGATCTTGAGGCTTGTTTTCTCCCCCTTCATTTTCTTTATCTAGTTCAAGTTCTTCTCCCTGTGTCATTCCTTGATTCAACCCATTTGTTATGACACTTACTCTTTGATTTTCGCTTTCTGCCTCCATTTCAATGCTCTCATAATCCTCCTTCCATTCTTTTTCAATTACTTCTCCTTCTTCGACTTTGTTGAAGCTGAAGGTCAAGGACAAAGCACAGGAGCACATCAAAGAGGTGGAAACACAAGAAGAAGGAGCAAGTAGGGAGCTCCAAGAAGTGTATGTCAAATTTTCAGAAGAAATCCCTATAAAAATAGTGATTTTCATCACTAAAAACCATTGTAAATACCATTTTCTATTTTTGTAACTCCATTTTGTTCAAGCCAAGGAGTCCTCGAGCTTGAGAGTATTAGAAGTATCATCCTACCAATTTTCATAATTTTTAGACTTCATTTGAGCCCTCAAATAAGCCCTGGAACCTAATTTTTAACTAGGCCGGACACTAGGTCTAGACAGAGTCAAAACTAGTAAAAAAACTATAAAAAGAGCTAGAGAGCTCATTTTTTAGGTTAGCTTGTTAGAGATTAGAGCTTTGTAAGAGAACTCTTTTGCAATCGAAGCTTTCCATTGTTCCTCTCTTTGATCTCACCTTGTGCGCGTGTGTGTATGTGTGTGCATGTTTGTGTGCTTCCACTCATGCACTTGTGCCTTCACTTGCTTGTGGTCTTCATACCAGTCCTCACGTCTCCGCGGATTGACAAGTAAAGGAGGTGGTGCTTATGCTTGAGCTACACCAAATTTTGGCGCCGTTGCCGAGGAGAGAGCTTCGAGGATGAGCGTTGTGATGGTAAGATCATAGATTTGCAACGTTGAAAGGTAAAAAAACTGTCATTTCTGTTATTTTTTTTATTTTTCTTCTCCATCTTCATCATCTTCATCATCTCCATCTTCATCATCTCCATCTTCATCCATCTTCTTCTTCATAGAAATTTCTTGTTTTTTAGTGCATTTTCACCATTTTCATACCATTTTTCATGCATGATTGTGTGAGAAGGAGTTAGGAGGTGCAAGGGAGAACAAGCGCTGTGTTTTTTCATGATTTTCTGCACATACGGAGCTCGCCATTGCTCGACGCTCAAAAATTCAAATTTCCCGCCAAAAAACACGATTCTGTGATGAAAATCGCGATTCTGTGAAAAATTCAAATTTTTTTTTGAAAATTGTGATTTTCTATTTCCCGCCTAAAAGCTTGCTAAAAGAAACATGATTTTGTGGTCATTCTTAGAATCGTGATTCTCTGGTTGTGCTCAAAATCGTGATTCTCACAAATCACGATTTTCAGTCAAAAACACGATTCTCAAAAACACGATTCTCTGCTGACAATCACGATTCTCAAAAAACATGATTCTCTACTAACAATCGCGATTCTCAAAAACACGATTCTCTGCTGACAATCGTGATTCTCAAAAACACGATTCTCTGCTGGCAATTGCGATTCTCAAAAACACAATTCTCTGATTTCATAGCATCACGATTCTCTGATTTCACAGCATCGCGATTCTCTTGGTTTCATAGGATCGCGATTCTCTGATTTCATAGCATCGCGACTCTATTGGTTTCACAGGATCGCAATTCTCTTGATTTCACAGCATCGTGATTCTCCTGATTTCATAGCATTGCGATTCTCTTGGTTTCACAGCATCGCGATTCTCTTGGTTTCACAGGATCGCGATTCTCTAATTTCATAGCATCGCGATTCTCTGATTTCATAGCATCGCGATTCTCTTGGTTTCACAGGATCGTGATTCTCTGATTTCATAGCATCACGATTCTCTGATTTCATAGCATCACGATTCTCTTGGTTTCACAGGATCGTGATTCTCTTATTTCACAGCATCGCGATTCTCTTGATTTCACAAAATCGCAATTTTTTCCAAAAGGTCTTGTTTCTCTGTTTTGACCCCTAGGAGCCTGATTTGACATATCTTTTTCATCCAAAGTCCATTTTTTGAGCTCTATAGCTCGTTGGAAAGCTCGTTTCGAATCCTACATGGCCTCAACTATTTTTTATAAGAATAACGTGTTGATTTTCAGATAGGATAATTTGAAGTTGATCCTCAGGTGGGACTAGGGACTCAAGGGGACTCCAAAGGATTTTGAACCATACCAAGGGGAAATTTTGGACTATTAACCAAAGCTTATGAACCTGAGATCTGGTAAACACCTAGGCAAGGATAGAAAAAGCATTAGATCTTCTCAGTCTAGTGTCAACCATACAACCAAATCTTGGGCACAACAACTAAGTGGTTGTCCTTACGTACTAAACTCAGACACAAGTGACTCAGAAATGTCTTTTAGCATGGGAAAACCTGCAGGTAACTCAGGCACTGCCTATTTACAAATGCCAGAAGGCCCCTATAAGGCATAGTTGGAATATATTCGGACCAACCAATTAGGTGCTCGCATCTATGAGGATGCCCTGAGGCGATCAGTGGTCCAACTCAAAAATCCATATCAACCCTTTGGACTTGAACACCCGGTGGTCAAGTTCGAAGAGGGTTCATACATTGATAAGGAAGGAACCATGTATGTGGTCACCAACCTACCAGATAGGACCGATGAGTTTGGAAATGTCATTCATGAGAATGAGATAGGAGACCTAGAACAAGGAAATGTAGGACAAGGACCCCAGACTCCTAGAGGTAAGTCAGTTCTGACCAGAGTGATCACTCCAGATTGGATCCCTCAAGACAACAAAAGCATAGAACTATTCTTGAATAGAGAAATAGAGGAAGCCTTTTGGAGATTCAAGCCAGATCAACCTAGCCAATTGGCCATAGTCATCATCTACGAGTTCAAGGATCCAGAGACACCAGGCAAAGTTGTCTACCTGGATAACACATCAGAGAAAATTTTCTTGGTAATAGAACATGATAGACATGCATATACTTGGAAGAGTGAATGTATTTTCCCTCCACCAAGATCAAATGTTTCCCATGGCCTCCAAGGAGTAGGATCATCCCAAGCTCATGAAGCCCAGAGAGAAAGAACTAGAGAGAGACCTGAGGTAAGTTTTGCACACACTGTGGGCAGAAATAGAGCAGGATTTGAAAATGAAAGACATGAAAGAGAGACATCAAGAACATAGGCAACAAAGAGATGAACCTGATTTTCCATTGCCTAGACCCCGAGAGCACACAAGAACCCTTAGACCCACTCAAGTGATCAAGGCAATGAAGAATTATTTTGACGGGTCAAGAGATCCTTATGATCATGTGGCTGATTTCAAACAAGTGTTAAGAGCTGAACAGGTTGAGGATTTGTTCACCTAGTACGAGGCATTTGGTTTGACTCTTAAGGGCACTGCCTTAGCTTGGTTTCAACCACTGAGTAGTCGAAACTATCGCGATATAGGTCAGCTGCTAGACGAATTCATTGTAGAATTTTCCAAGAGTGGTATCAGGCATAACACATCATCTTTGATCCACAGTTTCAAGCAGACACCCCAAGAAACAGTGCGACTAGCAGGAAGAAGGTTCAGATAGTACTTAGAAAGATGCCCTGTTCTAGAGTTGCCCACACCTGCCAAACAAGTTGCCTTGTTCTTAGATGGCTTGCTGAGCACAAAGTTAAGATCATATGTGTACTTGAAAGAGCCTAGATCCATAGAAGAGTGTGTGCGGACATGCATTGACATAGAAGATAACTTGGGTGAGGAGTTAGGATTGTCCAAACTCTATAAGGATTCTGATAGTTCTACTAGTCATACTTCGAAAATCTCCACAGAAATAGATGAGATAGTTGAGCAAGTTGCCAAGAAGCTGGGAGTCCAAAATAGACAAACACAAAGAGTCACCTCATTGAACCGATGCTATACCTGCGGAGGGGACCACATGGCTAATGTATGCCCAATGCAAAACCAAAACATTATAGAAAGGAATGCTCCATATTGCCCTATTGAGAGAAAATACACGAACCACACGGCTCAAGATTGTCCCTACAATAGGCAGGCTGTTAGACAAACTTATCAGCAACCTTATCAACAAGGTAGGTATCAGAACCAATACCAACATCCATATTATCAACCACAACAGCAATATCAGGCACAATATAGGCCACAACCAGCTTGGGAAACCAACCACCAATTCCTGCCAACGTGATTCCAGTCAAGTATGCTGTGGGAGAGGAAAATCCAAATAGAGCATTGGTGCCACTGACCCCATTGATACTAGATATTGACTCTCATGCTCATAGTTCAGACTACTCCCATGAAGTTAGTCCACATGCTTATTACACAGAGTCGCCTGAGCATAGTGAGATTTACTCGTATCAATATGAGACACCACCTATGGAGCAAAATTGGGAGCCAGAATACTCCAATGTCATGTACACAAATCCTAACCCTAGGCCCCAATTGAGACAAATGAGACCACAAGCCCCTAGAGGATCTTGTTTCAGATGTCAAGGTGACCATTTCATTTGTGATTGTCCCCACCCACCATCTTCGAGTCAAGGTCAGGTTATCACAATACAAGATTTTTGTCGTGAATGTGGCAAAGACCATCTTCCCAGAGATTGTCCAAGAAACCCCTCTAGTGCACCCAAGATTACACCCATTAATGTGGTAGGCTTAGTGGCGGATTCAAGTTCAAGTAGCAGTAATGTGGCTCCTATACAAGCTGTCACTAGAGCACAAGCCTTAAAACGGGATAAACCAGTAGAGCAATCAGAGTCGAGGGAATCGGGAGAACCTAGTAAGAGGAAAACAAGAGCATGGAAGGATACTAGAGAGAAGGCCAATCGCAAGTGGAATAAAAAGTTATCGGAACTAGAAAGCTTGAAAGACGCAAAAACAAAAATAGAAGACACTGCATCTCAAAACCCCTCGCATGCCAAAACTCCATCCACTCCATCTCATCCCACCCCACCACCCATTGTAAATAGGCCGCAATCAAGGTCAGTTCTTGCAGATCCAACCCTAGAAGGCTTGGACATGATGTTCCTACCAGGCTCGTCATCAAGAAGGGCCAACAGTTGCAAACCTAGACAAGAGTTACCCTAGAGCAGATTTAGAGATTGAACGGATGAAAATGTGCATGAAAATGGTAGAACAAGCTCAAGCTATACTCGAGACTAGTCAAAAGTTCAATCAGACAAACTCTGTCAAACCGAATTTGCATTTCCAGGGCTTACTAGAAAGATTAGAGCAGTTGGTAAACAAACCACAAGTTTTTTTACCTCCATAGGCTCAACCAGTTATTGAAAGAGGAAGCTCACCACCAATGGGAGCTTATGTTCCTAATTCCACGGATGTTGGAATACCTCCTTCAATTCAACAGTACTCTCAAGAGTTCTTGCGGGAAATACAAGAAGAGAAATGGGCCAAGGAGAAGGGTAATTCCCCTCCTATTCTTGAAATTGATGATCTTCATGATCAATTTCCCCAATACATTCCATCCATTTACGGAGATCAAGTCGAGCAACAAGAAGAGGAAAGGATAGATTTTGAATCTAATACCTTAGAAGAAGTGCCTCAATTTCCAGGCCCATGGGAATCTGAATCTCTTCAGATCAGAGCTCCCACAATACTGGTCAGACATGAAGACTCAGTGGTCCCAAGCAACACTGATGTCATGAAGAACACTAAGGTTCAATGTCATCTCACTGTAGAAGAGCTGCTCAAAGCAAAACTTGAGCTATGGAATCATGTCAAGGATCAAGTTCCAGAACTTGATTCCAAAATGCCAAAAGCAGGCTCTAAGCAAAAAGTACCAGAGATACCTCTAGACAAAATACGGGACATGTGTGATGGCGAAGAAGGTAATACTTATCTTCCAATCACCTACCAAGGTTACACAATCAAAGCAATCATAGATTCAGGTGTTGGTGTTGCTATTGCGACCACCTCCTTGTGGAAGCAATGGGGCAAACCCACATTGAGACCAACTAGAATGAAGCTTCAAATGGCCGACGGTCATTTGAAAGACCTCTAGGATTGCTAGAAGGGATAACTCTAACCACTTGTGGTGTAGAGTTTGAGCACACATTTGCTATATGTGACTTTGAGAAAGATAATGTTTATGAGATGATGCTAGGAAGACCCTTCCTACGCCAATTGCAAATAGTACAGGATTGGGGAACCAACTCCTTGTACTTGGAGCACTTAGGGGTCACCACCAAGGTCAATTTGAAGGATTACTCCTTCAGAGATGTACCACCCCTACAGTGGAATCCTATCCACAAAGCAAAACAAGATTCCATCTCTGTGCATTCTGAAAGTTCACCTGATCCATCATGGCTGCATGAAGATGCTCATTTGTGGATGTGCAAGGTCGCAGAGGAAGAGGAAAAACGTTTAAAGGCAAGAGAAGAAGGAACTTTGCCAGGAGATATACCAGTCAGGGACCAAGCCTACACACCGATGATCTTTCCAGATGAGGAATTTGAGCCTCATGGCTGGCCTGAAATCTTAGCCACCATGGACATTGCTGTCAATGAAGAACAATGGACACCTCATTGTGATGAGGAGGGTTATGATATTTCAGTTTTCATGTGTCAACCCTTGCTAGAAGAATGTGACCCTAGTGATGTCATAGAAGAAATAGAGAATGACGATGATATAGAGTCCATTGTGCTGGATAGTTGCTTTAACTCAGAGCAGCATTATCTAGAAGATATAGGAGTGTTCACCCAGAAAGAAGAAGAACCTCTCACAAGTATTAAAACGGTCAATTCAAAGGATGGAAGTGAGAGCAGTCAAAAGAAAAAGAAAAGAAAAGCAGGGAAACAAGAAGAGGAGGAATCATTGTTTGAAGTACCAGAAAACTTCAAAAAATATGAAGTTGACGACCACAAAATTTTGGTACGAATGCCTAAGAGAGAGGCCATCATAGGAGAATCATATGATAATAAAGAAAAGATCAAGAAAATTGTAGTGACCATTGAAGAGAACGAAGAAAGATGCACATATATAGGAGATGACCTAAGTGCAAGAGTAGAAATGGAGCTCGCAGCTCTATTAAGGGAATATAGGGATGTGTTTGTGTGGCACTATAGAGACTTGAAAGGGGTAGATCCAAGAATTTGCTCTCATACCATCCCCATGACTGTTGATGCCAAGCCCACCAAACAGAAGCCCTACACATATAATGATATGTATGCAGCCAAAATAAAAGAAGAAATTGATAGGCTGATTGAAGCTGAATTCATCTATGAGATTGAGCATATTGAATGGGTGTCCCCCATTGTAGTGGTGCCCAAGAAGAACGGGAAGTTGCGAGTGTGTATTAACCTTAAAAACATTAATCTCGCTACGATCAGAGATAGTTATCCACTTCCAATCACGGAACACCTATTGGAGCGTGTTGGAGGCAAGGAAGTTTATAGCTTCCTTCATGGATTTTCAGGTTACAATCAAGTAGCCATTGCCCTAGAAGATCAACACAAAACAGCTTTCACCACAGAGTGGGGAATCTTTGCATTTCGTGTGATGCCATTTGGGCTCACCAATGCACCTCCAACACTCCAAAGGCTCATGTTTCATGTCTTCAAAGAGTTCTTGCGAAAGAGCTTAGAAGTGTATGTGGATGATTTATGTGCTCATTCCCAAGAAAGAAGATTTCACATCCCTGAGCTCAGACAAATCTTCAACAAGTGTAGAGAATATCGAGTGTGTCTGAACCCAAAAAAGTGTGTGTTCATGGTGTGTCAAGGTAAAATCTTAGGTCATATTGTTTCTAAGAATGGAATCTCAACAGATGAAGATAAGGTACGAGCCATAACGGAGTTGTCAAGGCCAAGGAATGTTAAGGAGGTACAAGACTTTATGGGCCATTGTGGATATTACCGTAGGTTTATCCACATGTACGCAATCATAGCTAGACCCCTTTATGCCTTGTTGTCTAATTTTGAGTGGAACGACAAATGCGAGAATTCTTTCAATGAACTGAAGAAACGTTTGTGCACAGCACCAATACTGAACACTCCTGATTGGAATAAACCATTCCATGTCCATGTGGATGCATCCAATCACGACATAGGATGTCTGCTAGCACAACCCACAGGTGAAGGAAACTTGGATTTGCCCATAGCATATGCTAGTAGACAGCTCACTGAAGCTGAACAAAATTATACCACAACTGAGCTTGAGGGCTTAGGCATGGTATATGTTGTGAAGAAGTTTAGACACTATTTATTGGCCAACAAGTTCAAGTTTTTCACTGATCATCAAGCTTTGTTATATTTGGTCAATAAACCTTGCTGTATTGGACGCTTAGTAAGATGGTTCCTCTTACTAATGGAATATGACTTTGAAGTTGTTGTTAAGAAAGGTAGAACCCACCTTCGGGCAGATCACCTTTCTCGAATCGCTTTAGGAGAGTCACTACAAGGAGTGTTTGATAAATTACTTGATGCTTATCTGTTCAATTTAGAAGTTGTTCCTAAATGGGAAAATAATTGGTACCAGTCCTAACCTTCATCCCTGCAAATAATAATGTGAAAACATCACAAGAAGAAATTGTAAAATCACAAAAATATCACATATTGGCAGGAAGCATGTACAAACAAGATACTGAGGGTGTATTAGCTTGTTGTGTTGAGGAGGATGAATATGGTAGTTGGTTGCAACAAGCTCATGAAGGATTGCTAGGAAATCATTATTCAAAACAACTCACATTACAAAATCTGAAACGTTTAGGAGTGTATTGGCCTAGCATGGACAAAGAAATACATGAGTGGATTAAGAACCGTCCAATGTGCAGAGAGAGACCACCAATGGAGCATGCCACCCTTTATCAAGTGTCATTACTTCCTGATTGGAGTGCTCCATTGGTAGAGTTTATGAGATCAAGAATCTTACCCAAAGAGGATAGTCTAGCAAGAAGACAAAGCATGGAGCAAGAGGCTCAGGACTATGCTTTAGTTGGAGACAACTTATATCGAAGAGGCAAGGATGGTTATCTAAGATTGTGCATTCACGAATAGACTATTTGAAAGTCTTAGAAACTGCACACAGCGGTGTTGCAGGTGGACACTTCAGTCCTGATCGAGTAATCAAGACCATTCTATTCTCAGGATTTTGGTGGCCCACTCTTCATATGGATGCTCATACCTATGTGAAGAAATGTGACACATGCCAACGCGCACAATATCTAGTTAGAAAAGATGAGATGCCTTTGAGGCCAATGATGGGAGGGCATGCATTTTCGAAGTGGGGCATAGATTTCATAGGTCCTATTAACCCCCCAGCTAGAAACTCCCATGCAGAGTATATTATTGTAGCCACAAATTACCTTACAAAGTGGGTAGAAGTGAAAGCCACAACAAAGAATGATGCTCAGACTACGGCTAAGTTCTTATTCGAGAATGTGTTCATGAGATATGGGCTACCAATAGAGTTAGTGAGCGATAGAGGCACACACTTCTTGAATGAAGTAATTGAAAATCTTCTCCAAGAATCCTTGGTGATACATAAGAAGTCTGCCCCTTATCACCCACAAGCTAATGGACAAGCCGAGAGCACCAATAAGATCCTCTGTAATATATTGACAAAACTGGTAAATAATAAACGCTCTGATTGGGACAAACAACTTCATCATGCTATTTGGGCTTATCCAGTTGCCTACAAAATGGTACTCAATGCCACCCCATTTTAGATGGTCTTCGGACAGAATGCGGTTCTACCATTGGACTTCCTCATCCCAGCCTTAAAAGGAGCACAAGAGCATAAGTGGAATGGACATGAATTGTCCTCTAGGATCTTTGATCTAGAACGCTTAGGTGAGACAAGGCTACGCGCGGCGGCAGGCATCTATGCTGCAAAGAAAAGACAAAAGGCATACTTTGATGCACACATCAAAGATAAAGGATTGAAAGAAGGAGACCTAGTGCTGGTTTATACGCTAAAGCAACATGCCCATAAGTTGGAAAAAAGAGGATACGGACCCATGATCATTAATAGAATTTCCACTAGCGGTGCAGTTCAATTGGCCACTCTAGAAGGAGATATCTTGCCAAACTATATTAGTGGATGTAGAGTCAAGTTATACCAAGAACCTCTTACAGAGGATATGCTTATGAGACTCAACACTGCTAAGAAGCGAAAAGAAGAGGAGTTAAGGGTGAGGGAAGAAGCATAGATAGAGGCCAGAGAGCGTATTAGGCAAAATAAGTTAAGGCGACTAGGCCTAGATGTCAACTCAAAAGCCCCAAAATATCACATGGATATGTGCCAAAAATCAGGCATAATTACTTCTCAAGTCATCGACCGACGTCCCTTTGTGACCATAGAGATAGGACAAGGAAAGGGTGCAAGGGCTGTGAAAGCATTGATTGACTCAGGTGCAGTAAGTAGTGCAGTTAGACTATCCTACTGCCAAGACTTGCAGTTGAACATCAATGCCATAGAAGCTTATCTCATAGGATTGGGAGGTGTGGAAACCCCTCGTTTGGGCGAGGTGGAACTTCCCATCTACCTTCAAGATGTTCCAATGAAAGTCAAAGAGCTAGTGTTTCAAGATGAGAACCTTACAGAACCACTTGTCTTGGGTCAAGATTGGATCTATGACCATGCTGTTAACTTAAACCTAAGAAGTCAAATCCTTCAAGTTTGGGTACAGGAACAATGCATTACAATCGAATTAGAGAACTGCATGCTCACAAATCTAGATGTCCCACATTCTACTAGTTCTTCTAAGCCTAATCATATGGAAGAAGATGTTGTTTGCATCAAAAGCTCTATGTTCCAGGAGAACTCAATCATGGAAGAACAGGCTCAAAGACAAGCGGACTCCTCCTCTGGTGCAAGGACTAATGCCACCACTACAACTCAACCAACAAGGCAAGCACAACAGAACAGGACAACTGCTATATCAAATAGACAACAAGATTTCCAAAGGAAAGTAGTGTCGGGCATGAAGCAGATCTGGGTACGAAAAGGAGAGCAACCACCGGCCTTAACCCCGCAATTCCCCTCCAGGGACTCCCACCAGGCCAGAAGACGACTGAAGAAGCTAGGACAAACTCAACCACAAGATATTCGTCAAGTTTGGGTGCCTAAGAAATTAGCTGCAGCTCAACAAGGACGATTGCAATTATGGGTACCCAAGAAGTTCTTACATACACAACAAGCTATGCTCTCCCACATGAGAAAATTCGCAACAAAGAAGCCAAGGTGGGGCAAGGGTCAGAACCAAACACCAAGACTAAAACCAGATCAACTCGCCTCTTCAACAAGGGTTAGAAGACCAGCCACAATGGTATGGGTATGGAAGCCAAAAGCACTAGTAGTCCCCATGTAGCTCAAGCATAAGCACCACCTCCTTTACTTGTCAATCCGCAGAGACGTGAGGACCGGTATGAAGACCAAAAGCAAGTGACGGCACAAGTGTGTGAGTGAAAGCACACAAACATGCAGACACATACACACACACGCGCACAAGGTAAGATCAAAGAGAGGAACAATGGAAAGCCTTGATTGCAAAAGAGTTCTCTTACAAAAGCTCTATTCTCTAACAAGCTAACCCCAAAAATGAGCTCTCTAGCTCTTTTTATAGTTTTTTGACTACTTTTGGCCCTATCGAGACCTAGTGTCCGGCCTAGTTAAAAATTAGGTTCCAGGGCTTATTTGAGGGCTCAAATGAAGTCTAAAAATTATGAAAATTGGTAGGATGATACTTCTAATACTCTTTAAGCTCAGGGACTCCTCAGCTTGAACAAAATGGAGTTACAAAAATAGAAAATGGTATTTACAATGGTTTTTAGTGATGAAAATCACTATTTTTATAGGGATTTCTTCTGAAAATTTGACATACACTTCTTGGAGATCCCTACTTGCTCCTTCTTCTTGTGTGTCCACCTCTTGGATGTGCTCCTGTGCTTTGTCCTTGACCTTGAGCTTCAACACTCCCCCCCCCTCCCGAGTCTGTCGTCCCTAACAGACCCTTGTTGTAATGGTTGTTCCAGGTAGTGTTGTGAGAGGTGGTGTCCCTTCTGTATGAACAAAATTCCTCTGACTTCCAAATGTGGCAGGCTTGGTTGTCCGGTTCTTCATCTATCAATGTGAGCCTTCGCAAGTTGTAGTCCCTTGGTATGTGCTTCTTCCTTGGATTCTAGCATGACTGTGTCGTTGAGAGTCTCCATTGATTTCCTAGATCTTCCAAAGTTGATGTTCATAGTAGTCATGCCAAGTACTCATAATCCATATTGAGTGATGGGTAAGTGTGTTCGTGCATGGTTTGAGGAAAATATGTGCCTCGTGCATGGCCTTGTAATGTAGCCCTATGCATGCTTACTTGGAAAATGCATTGGAAGAAGTATGGTGCAAAAATTGGGAGTCTTGAGCTAAGTGCTCAAGGGTATGCCGACGAAGAGGTTTCCTAATCTATCATGGTTATGGTGTTTCCAGAGTAAAGATACTTACCATGGTGAAGGATCGGTCGATGTTTATCTCCTCGTGTTGTACTCACGGCATTTGTGATGGACCGTCAGCTAGTCTTTCATTGTCGATGAATGTCCGTGTGGATGGTTCACTAATGAAATTCTTTGAGTGACTCGTCCTGTCTCCTCTTGTCAAAGCAACATTTGCCAAGTACTGAGAATTGAATTTCTTTATATTTCTTGACAAACAACATTGGGTAACTATACCAAGCTTAGTTTCACATATTCTCTTTAGCTCACCATAAGAAGGAGTCTCTCACCTAGTATACACACAAGGATTTTCAGGGTACCAAACTAACCCTTGCAGATATCTCCTTGGATGCTCTCAGACATATAGTAGTTAAGTATCACTCAAGTTGTGGACCTTCAAGTTCTTCACTGCCACCATGGTAAGAGGAAACCATAGTTGTGGATGCCATGTTCATGCCAAGTTCTTGACATCTATCAGATAAGGCAGCAATTATATCATCTGCTAGCCGAGACACACTTCTATCCAAACTAGTAAATGACCAGGAATCAACGGTTCCATTTTTCAACTAAGCATGACTCATTCATGTTCCATGAGCCAAACCTGGGAACAAGTTCTTTCTCCCACGTTTTTTCTTCTTCCCCTTTTTTTTTCTCTCTTTCTTTTTTTTTTTTTTTTTTTTTTTGAGGAACAATGTCACAAAACAAGAAGACAAAGGTTAGTATCAATAAAAATATTTGACATATGTCAATGTGCTCTTGTGCCTGGGATTCTCAAGTGTGTCTATGCACGGCTGTGTAATGTGGCCCTATATTAATGCACACTTTGGAAATGCATGACCGGAATGGTGCAAAAGACAAGGTTGTGCAAGGAGCACATGGTTTTCTCTCGTCGATGCTTTCGATGTTATTTGCAGATGTTGATGCCATCTTTCTTGGAGATATCCATTGGATCTCAAAATGATGTAATCCTCTTTATTGGGGTCCATCTTAGAACAGCATTTGGCACTATAGAACTCACTTCAAGCGTCTTCATCTTTGGATGGTTGCTTAAATTTTGTATCCCACATGGTTGGTTCCTTGGTTTTGTGGGGGCTATGAGTGCTTTTGGCTTCCATACCCATACCATTTTGGTTGGTCTTCTAACCCTTGTTGAAGAGGCGAGTTGATCTGGTTTTAGTCTTGGTGTTTGGTTCTGACCCTTGCCCCACCTTGGCTTCTTTGTTGCGACTTTTCTCATGTGGGAAAGCATAGATTGTTGTGTATGTAAGAGCTTCTTTGGTACCCATATTTGCAATTGTCCTTTTTGAGCTGCAACTAATTTCTTAGGCACCCAAACTTGTCGAATATCTTGTGGTTGAGTTTGTCCTACCTTCTTCATTCGTCTTCTGGCCTGGTGGGAGTCCCTAGAGGGGAATTGTGGGGTTAAGGCCGGTGGTTGCTCTCCTTTTCGTACCCAGATCTGCTTCATGCCCGGCACTACTTTCCTTTCGAAATCTCATTGTCTATTTGATATAGCAGTTGTCATGTTCGGTTGTGCTTGCCTTGTTGGTTGAGTTGTAGTGGCAGCATTAGTCCTTGCACTAGAGGAGGAGTCCGCTTGACTTTGAGCCTGTTCTTCCATGATTGAGTTCTCCTGCAACATAGAGCTTTTGATGCATACAACACCTCTTTTGCTAAGATTAGTCCTAGGAGAACTACAAGATGTGACATCTGGATTTGTGAGCATGCCATTTTCTAGTTCTAATGTAAAGCATTGTCCCTGGACCCAAATTTGAAGAAGTTGACTTCTTAGGTTCAAATTGACTGCATTGTCATAAATCCAATCTTGTCCTAAAACAAGTGGTTCTGTAAGGTTCTCATCTTGACACACTAGCACTTTGACTTTCATTGGAACATCTTGAAGGCAGGTGGGAAGTTCCACCTCGCCCAAACAAGGGGTTTCCACACCTCCCAATCCTATGAGATAAGCTTCTATGGGATTGATGTTCAACTGCAAGTTTTGGCAGTAAGATAGTCTAACTACACTACTTGATGCACCTGAGTCAATCAATGCTTTCACAGTCCTTGCACCCTTTCCTTGTCCTATCTCTATGGTCACAAAGGGACGTCAGTCAATGACTTGAGAAGTAGTTATGCCCGATTTTTGGCACATATCCATGTGATATTTTGGGGCTTTTGAGTTGACATCTAGGCCTAGTCGCCTTAACTTATTTCGCCTAATACGCTCTCTGGCCTCTGCCTGTGCTTCTTCCCTCACCCTTAACTCCTCTTCTTTTTGCTTCTTAGCAGTGTTGAGTCTCATAAGCATATCCTCTGTAAGAGGTTCTTGCTATAACTTGACTCTACATCCACTAATATAGTTTGGCAAGATATCTCCTTCTAGAGTGGCCAACTGAACTGCACCACTAGTGGAAATTCTATTAATGATCATGGGTCCGTATCCTCTTTTTTCCAACTTACGGGCATGTTGCTTTAGTGTGTAAACCAACACTAGATCGCCCTCTTTCAGTCCCTTATCCTTGATGTGTGCATCAAAGTATGCCTTTTGTCTTTTCTTTGCAGCATAGATGCATGTCGTCGCGTGTAGCCTTGTCTCACCTAAGCGTTCTAGATCAAAGATCCTAGAGGACAATTCATGTCCATTCCACTCATGCTCTTGTGCTACTTTTAAGGCTGGGATGAGGAAGTCCAATGGTAGAACAACATTCTGTCCAAAGACTATCTGAAATGGGGTGGTGTTGAGTACCGTTTTGTGGGCAACTCGGTAAGCCCAAGCAGCATGATGAAGTTGTTTGTCCCAATCAAAGCGTTTATTATTTACCAGTTTTGTGAATATGTTACAGAGGATCTTATTGGTGCTCTCGGCTTGTTCGTTAGCTTGTGGGTGATACGGGGCAAACTTCTTATGTATCACCAAGAATTCCTGGAGAAGATTTTCAATGACCTCATTCAAGAAGTGTGTGCCTCTATCGCTCACTAACTCTATTGGTAGTCCATATCTCATGAACACATTCTCAAATAAGAACTTAGCCGTAGTCTGAGCATCATTCTTTGTTGTGGCTTTCACTTCTACCCACTTTGTAAGGTAATCTGTGGCTACAATAATATACTCTGCATGGGAGTTTCTAGCTAGGGGGTTAATAGGACCTATGAAGTCTATGCCCCACTTTGAAAATGCATGCCCTCCCATCATTGGCCTCAAAGGCATCTCGTCTTTTCTAACTGGATATTGTGCACGTTGGCATGTGTCACATTTCTTCACATAGGTATGAGCATCCATATGAAGAGTGGGCCACCAAAGTCCTGAGAATAGAATGGTATTGATTACTCGATCAGGACCGAAGTGTCCACCTGCAACACCACTATGTGCAGTTTCTAAGACTTTCAAATAGTCTGATTCATGAACGCATAGTCTTAAGTAACCATCTTTGCCTCTTCAGTATAGGTTGTCTCCTACTAAGGCATAGCCTTGAGCCTCTTGCTCCATGCTTCGTCTTCTTGCTAGACTAGCCTCTTTGGGTAATCTTCCAGACCTCATAAACTCTACCAATGGAGCACTCCAATCTAGAACTAATGACACTTGTCCATGCAAGGCCAATACACTCCTAAACGTTTTAGATTCTACAATGTTCGTTGTTTAGAATAGTGATTTCCTAGAAATCCTTCATGGGCTTGTTGCAACCAGCTAGTATGTTTGTCATCCTCGACACAACAGGCAAGTACACCCTCCCTATCTTGTTTGTACATGCTTCCTGCCAATATGTGATATTTTTGTGATTTTACAATTTCTTCTTGCGAGGTTTTCACATTCTTATTTGCGGGTCCGAAGGTGAGGACTGGTACCAACTTATTTGCCCATTTAGGAACAACTTCCAAATTGAACATATAAGCGTCGGGTAGGTCATTAGACACTCCTTGAGGTGACTCTCCTGAAGTAATGCAAGAAAGATGATCTGCCCGAAGGTGGGTTCTACCTTTCCTGACAACAACTTCAAAGTCATATTCCATTAGTAAGAGGAACCATCTTACTAAGCGTCCAGTATTGCAAGGTTTATTGACCAAATATAACAAAGCTAGATGATCAGTGAAAAATTTGAACTTGTTGGCCAATAAATAGTGTCTAAACTTCTTCACAGCATAAACCATGCCTAAGCCCTCTTGCTCAGTTGTGGTATAGTTTCGTTCAGCTTTAGTGAGCTGTCTACTAGCATATGCTACGGGTAAATCTAAGTTTCCTTCACCTGTGGGTTGTGCTAGCACACATCCTGTAGCATGATTGGATGCATCCACATGGACATGGAATGGTTTATTCCAATCAGGAGTGGTCAGTATTGGTGCTGTGCACAAACGTTTCTTCAGTTCATTGAAATAATTCTCGCATTTGTCGTTCCACTCAAAATTAGACAACAAGGCATAAAGGGGTCTAGCTATGATCGCGTACATGTGGATAAACCTACGGTAATATCCACAATGGCCCATAAAGGCTTGTACCTCTTTAACATTCCTTGGCCTTGGCAGCTCCGCTATGGCTCATACCTTATCTTCATCTGTTGAGACTCCATTCTTAGAAACAATATGACCTAAGATTTTACCTTGACGCACCATGAGCACACACTTTTCTGGGTTCAGACACACTCGATATTCTCTACACTTGTTGAAGATTTGTCTGAGCTCAGGGATGTGGTATCTTCTTTCTTGGGAATGGGCACATAAATCGTCCACATATACTTCTAAGCTCTTTCGCAAGAACTCTTTGAAGACATGACACATGAGCCTTTGGAATGTTGCAGGTGCATTGGTGAGCCCAAATGGCATCAGACAAAATGCAAAGATCCCCCACTCTGTGGCAAAAGCTGTTTTGTGTTGATCTTCTGGGGCAATGGCTACTTGATCGTAACCTGAAAATCCATCAAGGAAGCTATAAACTTCCTTTCTTGCAACACGCTCCAAAAGGTGTTCCGTGATTGGAAGTGGATAACTATCTCTGATCAAAGCGGCATTAACTTTTTTAAGGTTAATACACACTCGCAACTTCCCGTTCTTCTTGGGTACCACTACAATGGGGGACACCCATTCAGTATGCTCAATCTCATAGATGAATCCAGCTTCAATCAGCCTATCAATTTCTTCTTTTATTTTGTCTGCATATGTATCATTATATGTGTAGGGCTTCTATTTGGTGGGCTTGGCATCAGCAGTCATGGGGATAGTATGAGAGCAAATTCTTGGATCTACCCCTTTCAAGTCTCTATAGTGCCATGCAAACACATCCCTATATTCCCTTAATAGAGCTATGAGCTCCTCCTCCTCTTGTTTCACCGCTTTTCTTTTCTTTTTATTTTGACTGCTCTCACTTCCATCCTTTGAATTTACCGTTTTAATACTTGTGAGAGGTTCTTCTTCTTTTTGGGTAAGCACTCCTACATCTTCTAGATAGTGCTGCTCTGAATTAAACACAATTATCCATCACAAGGGACTCTAGATCGTCATCATTCTCTTCCTCTTCTATGACATCACTAGGATCACATTCTTCAAGCAGGGGCTGGCACATGAACGCAGAAATATCATAACCCTCCTCATCACAATGAGGTGTCCATTGTTCTTCATTAACAGCAATGTCCATGGTAGCGAAGATTTTTGGCCAGCCATGAGGCTCAAACTCCTCATCTGGAAAGATCATCGGTGTATAAGCTGGGTCTTTAATTGGTCTCTCTCCTGGCGTAGTTCCTTCTTCTCTTGCCTTTAAACGTTTTTCCTCTTCCTCTGCGACCTTGCACATCCACAAATGAGTATCTTCATGCAGCCATGATGGATCAGGTGAACTTTCAGAATGCATAGAGATGGAATCTTCTTTCGCTTTGTGGATAGGATTCCACTGTAGGGGTGGTACATCTCTGAAGGAATAATCCTTCAAATTGACCTTGGTGGTGACCCCTAAGTGCTGTAAGTACAAGGAGTTGGTTCCCCAATCCTGTACTATTTGCAATTGTCGTAGGAAGGGTCTTCCTAGGATCATCTCATAGACATTATTTTTCTCAAAGTCACATATAGCAAATGTATGTTCAAACTCTACACCACAAGTGGTTAGAGTTATCCCTTCTAGCAATCCTAGAGGTCTTTCAAAATGACCCTCGGCCATTTGAAGCTTCATTCTAGTTGGTCTTAATGTGGGTCTGCCCCATTGCTTCCACAAGGAGGTGGTCGCAATAGCAACCCCAGCACCTGAATCTATGATTCCTTTGGTTGTGTAACCTTGGTAGGTGATTGGAAGATAAGTATTACCTTCTTCGCCCTCACACATGTCCCCTATTTTGTCTAGAGGCATCTCTGGTACTTTTTGCTTAGAGCCTGCTTTTGGCATTTTGGAATCAAGTTCTGGAACTTGATCCTTGACATGATTCCATAGCTCAGGTTTTGCTTTGAGCAGCTCTTCTACAGTGAGATGACATTGAACCTTAGTGTTCTTCACGACATCAGTGTTCCTTGGGACCACTAAGTCTTCATGTCTGACCAGTATTGTGGGAGCTCTGATCTGAAGAGATTCAGATTCCCATGGGCCTGGAAATTGAGGCAGTTCTTCTAAGGTATTAGATTCAAAATCTATCCTTTCGTCTTCTTGTTGCTCGACTTGATCTCCGTAAATGGATGGAATGCCTTGGGGAAATTGATCATGAAGATCATCAATCTCGGGAATAGGAGGGGAATTACCCTTCTCCTTGGCCCATTTCTCTTCTTGTATTTCCCGCAAGAACTCTTGAGAGTACTGTTGAATTGAAGGAGGTATTCCAGCATCCGTGGAATTAGGAACATAAGCTCCCATTGGTGGTGAGCTTCCTCTTTCAATAATTGGTTGAGCCTGTGGAGGTAAAGAAACTTGTGGTTTGTTTACCAATTGCTCTAATCTTTCTAGTAAGCCCTGGAAATGCAAATCCGATTTGATAGAGTTTGTCTGATTGAACTTTTGACCAGTCTCAAGTATAGCTTGAGCTTGTTCTACCATTTTCATGCACATTTTCATCCGTTCAATCTCTAAATTCGCTATAGGGTAACTCTTGTCTAGGTTTGCAATTGTTGGCCCTTCTTGAAGTCGAGCATGGTAGGCCTTGAACATCATGTCCAAGCCTTTTGGGGTTGGATCTGCCAGAACAGACCCTGGTTGCAGTCTATTTACAATGGGTGGTGGGGTGGGATGAGATGGAGTGGATGGAGTTTCGGCATGCAAGGGGTTTTGAGATGCAATGTCTTCTATTTTTGTTTTTGTGTCTTTCAAGCTTTCTTCTAGTTCCGATAACTTTTTATTCCACTTGCGATTGGCCTTCTCTCTAGTATCTTTCCATGTTCTTGTTTTCCTCTTACTAGGCTCTCTTGATTCACTCGACTCCAATTGTTCTACTGGTTTATCTTGTTTTAATGCTTGTGCCCTAGTAACTGCCTGTACAGGAGCCACATTACTGCTACTGGCACTTGAATCCGCCACTAAGCCTACCACATTAATGGGTGTAATCTTGGGTGCACTTGAGGGGTTTCTTGGACAATCTCTGGGAAGAGGGTCTTTGCCACATTCAAGATAAAGAGCTTGTATTGTGATAGCCTGACCTTGACTCGGAGATGGTGGGTGGGGACAATCACAAAGGAAATGGTCACCCTGACATCTGAAACAAGGTCCTCTAGGGGCTTGTGGTCTCAGTTGTCTCAATTGGGGCCTAGGGTTAGCATTGGTGTACATGACATTGGAGTATTCAGGCTCCCAATTTTGTTCCATAGGTGGTGCCTCATATTGATACGGGTAAATCTCACTATGTTCAGGTGACTCTGTGTAATAAGCATGTGGACTACCTTCATGGGAGTGGTCTGAGCTATGAGCATGAGAATCATTATCTAGTATCAATGGGGTTAGTGGCACCAATGCCCTATTTGGATTTTCCTCTCCCACAACATACTTGATTGGAATCACATTAGCAAGAGCTGGTGGTTGGTTTCCCAAGACTGGTTGTGGTCTATATTGTGCCTGATATTGTTGTTGTGATCGATAATATGGTTGTTGGTATTGGTTCTGATACCTACCTTGTTGATAAGGTTGCTAATAAGTTTGTCTAACAGCCTGCCTATTGTAGGGACAATCTTGAGCCGTGTGGTTTGTGTATTTTCTCTCAATAGTGCAATATGGAACATTCGTTTCTCTAATGTTTTGGTTTTGCATTGAGCATACATTAGCCATGTGGTCCCCTCTGCAGGTGTAGCATCGGTTCAATGAGGTGACTCTCTGTGTTTGTCTATTTTGGACTCCCAGCTTCTTGGCAACTTGCTCAGCTATCTCATCTATTTCCATGGAGATTCTCGAAGTATGACTAGTAGAACTATCATAATCTTGATAGAGTTTGGATAGTCCTAACTCCTCACTCAAGTTGTCTTCTATGTCAATGCATGTTCGCACACACTCTTCTATGGATCTAGGCTCTTTCAAGTACACATATGATCTTAACTTTGTGCTCAGTAAGCCATCTAAGAACAAAGCCACTTGTTTGGCTGGTGTGGGTAACTCTGGAGCAGGGCATCATTCTAGGTACTATCTGAACCTTCTACCTGCTAGTCGCACTGTTTCTTGGGGTGTCTGCTTGAAGGTGTGGATCAAAGATGATGTGTTATGCCTGATACCACTTTTGGAAAATTCTACAATGAATTCGTCTAGTAGTTGACCTATATCGCGATAGTTGTGACTACTCAATGGTTGAAACCAAGCTAAGGCAGTGCCCTTAAGAGTCAAACCAAATGCCTCATACTGGGTGAACAAATCCTCAACTTGTTCAGCTCTTAACACTTGTTTGAACTCGGCCACATGATCATAAGGATCTCCTGTCCTGTCAAAATAATTCTTCATTGCCTTGATCACTTGAGTGGGTCTAAGGGTTCTTGTGTGCTCTTGGGGTCTAGGCAATGGAAAATCATGTTCATCTCTTTGTTGCCTATGTGCTTGATGTCTCTCTCTTTCAGGTCTTTCATTTTCAAATCCTGATCTATTCCTGCCCATGGTGTGTGCAAAACTTACCTCAGGTCTCTCTCTAGTTCTTTCTCTCTGGGCTTCATGAGCTTGAGATGAACCTACTCCTTGGAGGCCATGGGAAACATTGGATCTTGGTGGAGGGAAAATCAATTCACTCTTCCAAGTATAAGCATGTCTATTATGTTCTGTTACCAAGAACATCTTCTCTGATGTGTTGTCTAGGTAGACAACTTTGCCTAGTATCTCTGGATCCTTGAACTCGTAGATGATGACTATGCCCAATTGGCTAGGTTGATCTGGCTTGAATCTCCAAAAGCTTCCTTTGTTTCTCTATTCAAGAATAGTTCTATGCTTTTGTTGTCTTGAGGAATCCAGTCTGGAGTGACCACTCTGGTCAAAACTGACTTACCTCTAGGAGTCTTGGGTCCTTGTCATACATTTCCTTGTTCTAGGTCTCCTATCTCATTCTCAGGAATTACATTTCCAAACTCATGAGTCCTATCTAGTAGGTTGGTGACCACATACATGGTTCCTTCCTTATCAATGTATGAACCCTCTTCGAACTTGACCACCGAGTGTTCAAGTCCAAAGGGTTGATCTGGATTTTTGAGTTGGACCACTGATTGCCTCAGGCCATCCTCATAGATGCGAACACCTAATCGGTTGGTCCGAATATATTCCAATTGTGTCTTATAGGGACCTTCTGGTGTTTGTAGATGGGCAGTTCCTGAGCCACCTACACGTTTCCCCATGCTAAAAGACATTTCTGAGTCACTTGTGTCAGAGTTTAGTACGTAAGGACAACCACTTAGTTGTTGTGCCCAAGACTTAGCTGTATGGTTGACACTAGACTGAGAAGATCTAATGCTTTGTCTATCCTTGCCTAGGGGTCTACCAGATCTCAGGTTCATAAGATTTGGTTAAGAGTCCAAAATTTCCCCTTGGTATGGTTCAAAATCCTTTGGAGTCCCCTTGGTTCCCTAGTCCCGCTTGAGTTATGTCAAATCAGGCTCCTGGGGGTCAAAACAAGCAAACAGGGCCTTGTGGAAAAAATCACAATTTTTTAAGAGGATCGCGATGTTGTGAAATCAGAGGATCACGATGCTGTAAAATCAGAGAATCGCGATGCTGTGAAATCAGAGAATCGTGATGCTGTGAAATCAGAGAATCGCGATGCTGTAAAATCAGAGAATCGCGATGCTGTGAAATCAGAGAATCGCAATCCTGTGAAACCAAGAGAATCGCAATGCTATGAAATCAGAGAATAGCGATTGTCAACAGAAATCATGTTTTTGAGAATCGCGATTGTCAGCAGAGAATCGTGTTTTTGAGAATCGCGATTGTCAGCAGAGAATCGTGTTTTTGAGAATCCTGATTGTCAGCAGAGAATCGTATTTTCACAAAATCGTGTTTTCACAGAATCGTGTTTTCATAAAATCGTGTTTTCACAGAATCGTGTTTTCACAGAATCATGTTTTCACAAAATCGTGTTTTGAAAATCGCGATCTTGTCTCAGAATCATGGTTTTCAGAAATTTAGAGAATCGCAATTTTGAGCACAACCACAGAATCGCGATTCTGAGAATGACCCCAGAATCGTGTTCTTTTCAAAAGGCTTTTAGGCGGGAAACAGAGAATCGTGATTTTCAAAAAATTTTGAATTTTTCATAGAATCGTGATTTTCATCACAGAATTGTGTTTTTTAGCGCAAAATTCAAATTTCTGAGCGTTGAGCAATGGCAAGCTCCGTATGTGCAGAAAATCATGAAAAAACACAAGCGCTTGCTCTCTCTTGCATGTCCTAACTCCTCCTCGCACAATAATGCATGAAAGATGGTATGAAAATGGTGAAAATGCACTAAAAAACAAGAAATTTCTATGATAAAGAAGATGGAAGAAGATGGAGATGGTGATGATGATGAAGATGAAGAAGAAAAATCAGAAAATGAACAAAAATGATAGTTTTTTTTACCTTCCAACGTCGCAAATCTACAATCTTACCATCACAACGCTCGTCCTCGAAGCTCTCTCCCCAGCAACGGCGCCAAAATTTGGTGTAGCTCAAGCATAAGCACCACCTCCTTTACTTCTCAATCCTTGGAGACGTGAGGATTGGTATGAAGACCAAAAGCAAGTGACGGCACAAGTGTGTGAGTGAAAGCACACAAACATGCACACACATACACACACACGCACAAGGTAAGATCAAAGAGAGGAACAATGGAAAGCCTTGATTGCAAAAGAGTTCTCTTACAAAAGCTCTATTCTCTAACAAGCTAACCCCAAAAATGAGCTCTCTAGCTCTTTTTATAGTTTTTTGACTAGTTTTGGCCCTATGCAGACTTAGTGTCCAACCTAGTTAAAAATTAGGTTCCAGGGCTTATTTGAGGGCTCAAATGAAGTCTAAAAAATATGAAAATTGGTAGGATGATACTTCTAATACTCCTCAAGCTCGAGGACTCCTCGGCTTGAACAAAATGGAGTTACAAAAATAGAAAATGGTATTTACAATGGTTTTTAGTGATGAAAATCACTATTTTTATAGGTATTTCTTCTGAAAATTTGACATACACTTCTTATAGATCCCTACTTGATCCTTCTTCTTGTGTGTCCACCTCTTTGATGTGCTCTTGTGCTTTGTCCTTGACCTTCAGCTTCAACACCCCACAAAACCAAGGAACCAACCACGTGGGATACAAAATTTAAGAAACCATCCAAAGATGAACATGGCTGAAGTGATCTCTACAGTGCCAAATTACATCATTTTGAGACCCAACGGATACCTCCACCACAGTCTGCGTCAACATCTACAAGTAACATCGAAAGCCTCGACGAGCGACAACCATGTGCTTCTTGCACAACCCTGTCTTTTGCACCATTCAGGTCATGCACTTCCAAAGTATGCATTAATATAGGGCCCTATTACACGGCCATGCATAGACACATTTGAGAATTCCAGGCACAAGAGCACATTGACACATATAAACCATTTTTTGATACTAACCTTTTTCTTCTTGTTTTGTGACATTGTTTTGCAAAAAAAAAGAGAGAGAGAGAGAGAGAGGAAGAACTTGTTCCCAGGTTTGGCTCATGGAACATGAATGAGTCATGCTTAGTTGAAGGTGGAACCATTGATTACTAGGCATTTATCAGTTTTGATAGAAGTATGTCTCGGCTAGCAGATGATATTATTGTTGCCTTATCTGGTAGATGTCAAGCACCTCGCATGAACAGGGCATCCACAACTACTGTTTCCCCTTACCATGGTAGGAGGGAAGAGCTTGAAGGTCCACAACTTGAGCGATGCTTAACTACTGTATGTACTAGAGCATCCAAGGAGATATCTGCAAAGGGTAGTTTTGGTACACTGCAAATCCTTGTATGTATATTGGATGAGAAGACTCTTGCTTATGGTGAGCTAACGAGAAGATTTGAAACTAAGCTTGGTGTAGTTACCCAATGTCGTTTGTCAAGGAATATAAAGAAATTCAACTCTCAGTTTTTGGCAAATGTTGCTTTGAAGAATGCAGACAGAACCAGGCACTCAAAGAATTTCATCAGTGGATCCTCAACACAGACATTCATCAACAATGTCCATCACAAATGTCGGGAGCACAACAGGACGAGATAAACATCGATCGATGCTTCACCATGGTAAGTATCTTTACCTTGGCAACACCATAACCATGATAGATTAGAAAACCTCTTCGTCATCATACCCTTGAGCACTTAGCTCAAGACCCCAATTTTTGCACCATACTTCTTCCAATGCATTTTCCAAGTAAGCATGTATAGGGCTACATTACAAGGCCGTGCACAAGGCACATATTTTCCTCAACCCATGCATGAACACACTTACTCATCATCCATTATGGGTTATGAGCACTTGGCATGACTAATATGAACATCATCTTTGGATGATCTGACGTCATCAATGGAGACTCACACCGACCCAATCATGTTGGAATCCAAGGAAGGAGCGCATACCAAGGGACAACAACTTCCAAAGGATTTTAGTGACAAATGAAGAACCGGACAACCAACCCTTCCACATTTGGAAGGTAGATGGCTCTTGTTCCTACCAAACAGACACTACCTCTCAAAGCACTACATGGAACAACCATTACAACAAGGGTCTGTCAGGGACGACAGACTCGAGAGGGGGGGGAGTGTTGAAGCTGAAGGTTAAGGACAAAGCACAGGAGCACATCAAAGAGGTGGACACACAAGAAGAAGGAGCAAGTAGGGAGCTCCAAGAAGTGTATGTCAAATTTTCAGAAGAAATCCCTATAAAAATAGTGATTTTCATCTCTAAAAACCATTGTAAATACCATTTTCTATTTTTTTACTCCATTTTGTTCAAGCCAAGGAGTCCTCGAGCTTGAGGAGTATTAGAAGTATCATCCTACCAATTTTCATAATTTTTAGACTTCATTTGAGCCCTCAAATAAGCCCTGGAACCTAATTTTTAACTAGGCCGGACACTAGGTCTGGACAGGGCCAAAACTAGTCAAAAAACTATAAAAAGAGCCAGAGAGCTCATTTTTTAGGTTAGCTTGTTAGAGATTAGAGCTTTGTAAGAGAACTCTTTTGCAATCGAAGCTTTCCATTGTTCCTCTCTTTGATCTTACCTTGTGCGCGTGTGTGTGTATGTGTGTGCATGTTTGTGTGCTTCCACTCATGCACTTGTGCCTTCACTTGCTCGTGGTCTTCATACCAGTCCTCACGTCTCCGCGGATTGACAAGTAAAGGAGGTGGTGCTTACGCTTGAGCTACAGGCTTCTTGGAGAACAACCACGTATAAACTTACATCATATCCTTCCTCGTCAATGCATTCATTCATGGTTATTACCTCTTCATTTACACATACATCAAGAGTAGCTAAAATCTCCATCCATACATGAGGTTTGAATTCTTCATCTAGGAATATTTGGGGCATGTAAGCTGGATCTTGTACAGATCTAGCAACTCCCTACCTTTGCTGCCATCCTTTTTTCATTTCCTCTTCCTTTTTAGCTGCCTGGCATATCCATAGATGAGTGTCTTCGTTCATCCAGGTTTGGTCACTCGAACCTATACTGTGAATCGATTGATCGTCTTCCTCCTTATGAACTAGATTCCATTGCAAGGGAGGAACATCTTGATACGTATATGTATGGATATTTATTATGGTCGTGGTTCCTTCATGCTGCAAGTATACAGTGTTTTTTACCAATCTTGCACTACCTTAAGTTGTCTCATGAAGGGTCTTCCAAGTATCATCTCGTAATTGCTAGCCTTTTCAAATTGAGAGATTGCTAAGGTGTGCTCGAATTCAACTCTGCAGGTAGTAAAGGATACTTTTTCCAATAATCCCAAGGGTCGTTCAATGTGTTCGTCTGCCATTTGAATCTTCATCTGTGTTGGTCTTAAAGCTGGTTTTCCCCATTTTTCCCAAATTTCCTTAGTCGCAATTCCTACTCCTACTCTCGAGTCTAAGATGGCTTTAGTGGTGTAACCTCTGTAAGTGATGGGGAGGCATGTGTTTCCTTCATCTCCTTCACTAAAATCTCCAACCTTATCGATTGGGATTTTAATTGTGGTTGCTCCACCAGGCATCTCATTTTCATCTGACCTTGTTTCCAATTGACTAGTTAGTTTCTCCTTCAATTGTGGTCTTACCTTTAAGAGTTCTTCCAGCGTCAGTGTACAAGGGATTTTCACTTTTTTTAAGATGTTGTATAATGTCCGATGTTTGAATAGATGGGTTTTGCTCTTTTCTTCTTATAGAGGGAATGCAAAATAATTCAAAATTATGCTCGTATTCTCCCGTGTAGTTCGGCAAAGCCTTCACACTGTCTTCGTCATTTTTGCTCTCATCCAATTGTAACAACCCTTCTGAGTTTACTTCACATATTGATACTTCAAATTCACCTTCTACGTCTAACTCCTCAAAGGGAGGTTCAATTCCTTCCGCTTTCTTCCATCTATCTTCTTGGATTCTTGCCCACAAGTCTTTAGGCCACACCCCATCGACTTCAGGGATAACGGATCCTTCTCTTTTATTCTTGTAATAATTTTCACTATAGATCTCGTTTTCTTTTCCTTTCTTGGGATCATTAGGGGTAACATACTCTTGGAATTCTTTTTCGCGAATTCTTGAGTTGGGTAGTCATTGAACAGGTTTTTCTACGGTCTCTTGGGCAACTTCAATTAATTTCTTACATATCTCCAACCTTTCTTTCTCTAAGTCACCTCTTGGGTATTCCTTTTCATGTTGTTCAATGCTTGGTCTTGCTCTTATTCGTGCCTAGTATGCCTGAATCCACATGGCTAACTCTTCTGGCATAGGGTCAGCTAGAATGGATCCTACTTCTTGTTTTTTACATTTTTCTATCTTATTTTCTCCTTCAAGTTTTTGTTTTTCTTCTTGGCCTTGTTCGTTATTCTCGTCCTCCATCTTTTGTAGTAGTTTCTTTTCTTTCATCCTTTCTCTACGATTCTTCCACCTTTGGGTCCGCTTACTTTTAATACTTCTTCCAGACTCTTCAGAGTCTACAACTACTTGAGGTGTTGGTGTATTTAATTATTTGTTGGCATGATCATTCTCTTTGATTCTTTCTGAGGTTTCTGTTGCTTTAGTTCTTGTTATTGCTTTTAGCGGCACCGTGTACTCCTTATCACTTCCCGATGACTCTATCACTTCTATCATATTAATCTGCATGTTTGCATTAACTTTCTTGGGGTTCTTGGGACAATCTCTAAAAAGATGTTCTTTACCACAATCACTACAATATCCTTCCCAAATTCATTGAGGTGGTGGTGGGTTGGGTAACATACATTCTCTGATAAAATGATCTCCTCTGCATCTATAACATGCTCCTCTAGGTGTAGGCGGTCTATTCATTGGTCGGGAGGGTATTGGTGCTCTGGGAGCTGTGTACATTAATGACACATAATCCTGCTCATATCCATAAGAGCTATCCGGTCCTTCCGTACTATAAGCATAAGGCTCGTAAGATTGTCCGTATTCAAATATAGTGCCCTCATATGCGGAATAATTTCCTTGACTATGGTCATAAGATGGGTCATAAGGTTCGTTACTAGCCAATGGCGTGGCTACGACTATTGCTCTCTCTGGGTTCTCTTCCAGTTGAGCCATTTTTACTGGGACAACATTCTGAGGGTGTGGTGGTTGTTGTCCTAACACGGGTTGTGGTTGAGTGTACCCTTGGTAAGCATAAGTTCGTGGTGTTGGTGCCTGTTGCTGATATGTGCGATATCTAAAGGCTTCTCCTCCTTGATCTCTTTGAGGGTATCCAAAGGTCTCATGGGTGGTTGTACCGGTCTTGACTGCTGATTGTAAGGACAGATTTCTGTGTTGTGATTTGTGTACCTTTGTTCTATGCTACAATAATGCATAGGGCCCGGGGTGGGTGGTCTATTGTAAGCATAAGCAAGTGGTGGAACTATTCCCCTATTGCACAAGTGAGAAGAATGATCATCTCCACAGTGCACACATCTTCTAAGCATGGGTACTCTCATAGGATTGGTTGGGTAGTTCCTCTGCCCTTGAACGTTCAGTTTTTTTGCCACTAAATCAGCTATTTCCTCTACATTGTTCCTGGGGTTTGACGTGCTGCTGGTTGTATCCTCACTTTTCACACTACCTTGAGGTATTTTTAAATCTTCCGCTAAATTGTCCTCTAGGTCAATACACTCTTTCATGCATTCTTGCAAATTTTGGACTCTTTTCACATATACCAATGACCTCAATGATCCATTCACTAATCCTTCCAAAAATAGTGACACCATTTTGTTTTGAGTGGGTCTCTCTTCAACAGGGTATCTATCCACATATTGCTTAAATCTTCTTGCTACCAATCTCACCGATTCCATAGGAGCTTGTTTAAAACTATGGATTAATGAGGAAGAGATATTATTTATTCCAGACTTGGTAAATTCTTCAATCAATTCTTGATAGACTTGTCATGTTTTGAAAGTTATTAGGGTCTAAAGGCTGGAACCAAGCTAAGGCCGTGTTTGTAAGGGTTAGAACAAAGGATTCATATTGAATCAAGAAGTCTTCCACTTGTTCGGCTCTTATTACTTGCTTGAATTCAGCTATATGGTTGTATGGTTCACTAGAGCCATCATAGTGGTTTCTCATGCATTTGGCAACTTGGATGGGTCTTATTCTTCTTCCTTGTTCAGGTGGTCTAAGCATTACAAGGAAAACTGGTCGTCCTATTGGTATTCCTGGTCTTCTTCCTGCTGGTGGTCTCTCCTGGACAGGGATTCTGATCCTTGCTTCTACATGTGTAGGTGGTCGATAATTTGGATTATTGCCCGGTGTGGCAAACTGCACATGGGGCCTAACTGGGATGTCCATTTGTTGTGTTTGTCCAGAATGCTAATAAGAGTTATCCTGATAGGTTCCTTGGGGATTTTGCAAAGTTGTGGCTTGATCCCTAGGTGGGAACACTCGGATGTTTTGATATTTCAACCCGGCTCTTTCTAATTCCGTTAAGGGTGCCAGTACCTCCTCTATTTCTTGTCTAGATATGTAATGTGAGTGGGGTTTTTAGGATCTTGCAGTTCATAGATGGTGGCTAGGTTGATGGCTTCTTCCCACAATGAAGAGTGTGCTCTAAGTAGATGCTCCATCCCCTTGATTAAATAAACATCCATCAGGGAATCATCTTGGGGAATTAGGTCTCCTCTCCAAACCCTAATTACAATGGACTTCCCTCGAGGTGTAGATACATGGGCATTAAGACTATGGGCATTGCCTTCTTCCCTTTGCTCGTTAACGTTTTCAGGATGCTCTATCACTACATACAAGATATCCCTTTTGCCCATGTAGAATCCTCCTGCATACTTAACAGCTGGCCTAGGTACTATGTAAGCATCTGTAGCTTTCTTCAGCCTAGCCACTTACCTGTTTAGCCCATCTAAGTAGATGGGTAAACCGTGTTGATTGGTGTTCACATATTCTAAAGATGTTCGATATTCACCCTCAATAATTGACATCATGCCAATTATTGGTACAGAATTATGCATGTCTTCTGAAGCCATGAGGGTTTCCTCCTCAGACTCACTCGAGGTTTCAGAGTAGTGTGAGTGACTACTTGGTTCGGCTACACTTCCCACAAAAGAGATTACACTTCTTCGGCTCCCTAGAGTTCTTTCGAATCTTAGGTTCATTCACTTAAAAGCTCTAGTCAAGTTTTGACAACCCCCTAACTCCCAATGCTCTTTGCAGAGTTGTATGAAATATTTGGCTAGCTTGGAAATTCACACTGAAGTATCTGAAAATCTCCTGACACTGGCTAAACTCACGATACTCAATACTGGACAAATATCGTTCTCAGAACTCCACGACACTCGACATTCACCAAATGTCGCAATAGAGCATTCACGATACTCGATACTTGCCCCAAAAGTAATTCCATGATACTCGATATGTCACAGATATCGCGAGGAAAAATCTCACGATACTCAATATCAGACAAATGTCGTGAGACAAGGTCCATGATATTCGACACTTGACACAGAAGTAAGTCCACGACACATGATATTTACTAGACGTCACGAGAGGAATTTCACGATACCCAATATTCGTCAGGAGTCGCGAGCAAAACTCCATGATACTTGATATTCGTTAGGTGTCGCGAGCAAAACTCCACGATACCCAATATTTACCACATATCACGAGAATTCGTTCATGATACTCGATATGCAACAGGTGTCGCAGACAAAGTCCACGATACTCGATACCAGCTCGATGTCATGAGTAAATACTTAACGATACCCAATACTCGTCAGGTCGCGGAATGAATCTCACAATATCTGAAGTGGCTAGGTATCACGACACTCAACCACAAGAGATCACGACATCTAGATGTCGCGATACTCAACTGCGGGAGAACACGATACTTGACATTTTTTCAATTTTTAGCAAATGATTTTGAGTCCAACTAAATATAGGTGTTTCTAGAGCTTGTCTCCCCTCTTTCCAATGCCTATATTAAGAAAAGAAACCTCCTCACCCCCGTGTTAGCCCCTCACAACATCTGTCACAGTTGCCTTTTCTTTCATTGATGGACAGTGAAGGAAAATTTTTGCAATGCAAGGATGTGCTCACCTTTCTAGCGTCCTCAAGCTCCTCTTTTCACCTCTGCTCACACTACTCCTGCCACACACACCTCGTTTCCTTGCTCTCATGATATCTGCAGTCAGGGCTCTCTCGCTCTCGATACTTGCTAGGAAACAAGTGAACTGAAGAAGATTTTTTTTTGTTTTTATACTTTGAAAAATACCTTACTAAAATGGCTAAGGAAAAAAAACTTGGAAAACTACCCTATCTTCCTAGCCTACTCACTTACTTCCTCCTACCTACTCCACTCCTCTCCCTACTCACTTCCCTAAACTACCAACTCACTACACACACTCCAAGAGTGAGAAGTAGTAAGTGCGAATGAGAGTGACTTACCAAAGAAGAGAAATTCATAACTCCTCTACTCGCTTCAATGCTAAGAGCTATTCACCATCACACGAATGTCTGGGCTTGATTCGACACTTCCCGGCAACGGTGCCAAAAATGTGTGTACCTAAGTACCGCTTCAGGGACTTGTGGAGAAAGAGACTATACCTAAATCCCCCCAAGTGCATATAGTGGGGAATCATGCTTTAATTGTCAATCCAAAGAGTATCAAAACCTAGCCGAGTGTATGAAGACATGCATTCAAATGATGGTCAATGCAAATGAACTCTCGCAAAGTGCAAGTAAATATAAATCTATTCCAAACAAGTTTCAGGGATCAGTTATGGTGTCATGACATTTGGAGCAGTAGTCAACAGTAAATCGAGCTTTTCTCTCAGGTCCAAACTCTGAATATAGTGAATAGCAAATTTCTTTCAAAGGTCTCGAGAAGACGCATCCAATGGTGGTATTTTCACTCAATTCTGACGCTTCTGCTTCAAGTTATGAGCAAAATACTGAGTCACGGGATTGATCTTCCTACACTTCATCACTTCCTACACTTTGCACACACCTTATCAACAGTAAACAAGCACTTTCATGGATAGACAACACTTCCAAGCACTCTTTCCAAGCATCACACATGCATGCAAGCTCACAAGGAAGAAGATACAGAAAGGAGAAGACACAAATTCGAAATTTTGTGCTCTTGATTCTCACAATGGCAAAAAGTCTCTACAAAGAGTCACAAATTGACTTATATACCTGTGCCCTAAAAATGGTCCTTTCACACAAGAGATCGGCACTTTATTAACTGAAAGGCTAATTTCCTACTAATTTACAAGGGTAAGCTACAAATCTCTATGGGTATGCATCTAGAGGACTCCTCTAGTGCATTTACATCGGAAAATATGTTACAAAATGGCTATAATACAAGAATAAGGTGTCCAAATCGGAAAAATTTTGGGACCCATCTTTTTCTCTGCCTCTTTGCTCTTCTTAGCTCTACAACACTCTCCCCCTCTTTGTCTCTATCATCCCTTGATAGGCTTCACTTCTTGTCTCTAGTTATGTGCCTGTAGTCGACCACTGCCCGCTTCTGTGGAAGTTGTAATGATATAGTTTTACCAGTGGTCAAGAAACAGATCATAACTCAGGATCTCTTGCATTGGTCGTGGCCTCTTCTTCTCTTTTCACCGTACACAACCCGTGGATAATTTTCCAATCGCTCCTTTTGCATCTAGGTTGTTGTATTAAGTGGGGCTGCCACGCACGCAACCAGTGGAAGGTATGAGGGTGTGGACCTTCAGCCTTTGATCTGGACTTTCCCAAGACCCAGATGTTGAAGGACCTTCTTAAGGATCAAGATTTGTCTGATATCTTCGTGCACTTCTTCATGGATACTTGTTGGCCTTGCTCTGCCCTTTTTGCTTACATACCTTCCCCTATTGTATGCCCCTGCGGGGCTCTGTGCAGAGATGGGTGTTGCGTGCCCCTGCGGGGCTTCCTGCAAAGATATGTCTTCAGATATAATACCTTTAGTGAAGCTTCTTTCTTTGTCTTCTTCTTCTCTTCTTTTTAGTGGATTCTCCTTCAACACCACAATTCAAAGGCCCATGGGAATCTGAATCTCTTCAGATCAGAGCTCCCACAATATTGGTAAAACATGAAAACTCAATGGTTCCAAGGAACATTGATGTCATGAAGAACACTAAGGTTGAGTGTTATCTCACCGTAGAAGAACTGCTCAAAGTAAAACCAGAGCTATGGAATCATGTGAAGGATCAGGTTCCAGAACTTGATTCCAATATGCCAAAATCAGGCTCTAAGCAGAAAGTACTAGAGATACCTCTAGACAAAATAGGAGACATGAGTGAAGGTGAAGAAGGTAATACTTATCTTCCAGTCACCTACCAAGGTTAGACAACCAAAGCGATCGTAGATTTGGGTGTTGGAGTTGCTATTGTGACCACCTCCTTGTGGAAGCAATGGGGCAAACCAACGTTAAGACCAACTAGAATGAAGCTTCAAATGGCCGACAGCCATGTTGAAAGACGTCTAGAATTGCTAGAAGGGAGAACTCTGACCACTTGTGGTGTAGAGTTTGAACATACATTTGCTATATGTGACTTTGAGAAAAATAATGTCTATGAGATGATCATGGGAAGGCCCTTCCTATGACAATTACAAATAGTACAGGATTGGGGAACCAACTCCTTGTACTTACAACACTTAGGGGTCACCACCAAGGTCAGTCTAAAGGATTATACCTTCATAGATGTACCACCCCTATAGTGGAATCCTATCCAGAAACCAAAAGAAGATTCTATCTCTGTGCATTCTGGAAGTTCACATGATCCATCTTGGATGCATGAAGATACTCATTTGTGGATGTGCAAGATCACAGAGGAAGAGGAAAGATGCCTAAAAGCGCGAGAAGAAGGAACTTCTCAAGAAGATAGACCAGTTAAGGACCTAGCCTATACACCGATGATCCTTCCAGATGAGGAATCTGAGCCTCATGGCTGGGCAGAAATATTAGCTACCATGGACATTGCAGTCAATGAAGACAATGGACACCTCATTGTGATGAGGAGGGTTATGATATTTCAATGTTCATGTGTCAGCCCTTGTTGGAAGAATGTGACCATAGTGATGTCATAGAAGAAGAAGAAAACGACGATGATCTAGAGTTCATTGTAATGGATATTTTCTTTAATTCAAAAAAGCACTATCTAGAAGACATAGGAGTATTTAACCAACAAGAAGAAGAACCTCTCACAAGCATTAAAATGGTAAATTCAAAGGATGGAAGTGAAGGAAGTAAAAAGAAAAAGAAAAGAAAAGCACTGGAACAAGAAGAAGAGGAATCATTGTTTGAAGTACCAGAAAACTTCAACAAATACGAAGTTGAGGATCAGAAAATTTTGGTACAAATGCCTAAGAGAGAGACCATCATAGGAGATGCATATGATAACAAGGAAAAGACCAAGAAAATTGTTGTAACCATTGAAGGGAACAAAGAGGGATGTACGTACATAGGAGACGCCCTAAGTACAGAAGAAGAAATAGAGCTTATAACTCTATTAAGGGAATAAAGGGATGTGTTTTTGTGGCACTATAGAGACTCAAAGGGAGTATATCTGAAAATTTTCTCTCATACTATCCCCATGATTGCGGATGCCAAACCCACCAAACAAATGCCCTACACATATAATGACACTTATGCAGCTAAAATAAAAGAAGAAATCGACAGGCTGATTGAAGCTGGATTTATCTATGAGATTAAGCATATTGAATGGGTGTCCCCCATTGTAGTGGTGCCCAAGAAGAATGGAAAGTTGTGAGTGTGTATTAACCTTAAGAAATTTAATGCCACTACAATAAGGGATAGCTATCCACTTCTAATCATAGAACATTTATTGGAGCGTGTTGCGGGCAAGGAAGTTTATAGCTTTCTTGATGGATTTTGAGCTTACAATCAAGTAGCCGTTGCCCCTAAAGATCAACACAAAACAGCATTTGCCACAAAGTGGGGAATCTTTGCATTTCGTGTGATGTCATTTGGGCTCACCAATGCACCTGCAACATTCCAAAGACTCATGTGTCATGTCTTCAAAGAGTTCCTGCAAAAGAACTTAGAAGTATATGTGGATGATTTATGTGCCCATTCCCAAGAAAGAAGATACCACATCATTGAGCTCAAACAGATCTTCAACAAGTGTAGAGAATAACCCAGAAAAATGTGTGTTCATGGTACGAGAAGGCAAAATCTTAGGTCATATTGTTTCGAAGAATGGAATATCAACAGATGAGGACAAAGTTAGAGCCATAGTAGAATTGCCTAGGCCAAGGAATGTTAAAGAGGTACAAGCCTTTATGGGCCATTGTGGATATTACCGTAGGTTCATCCACATGTATGCGATCATAGCAAAACCTCTTTATGCCTTGCTGACAAATTTTGAGTGGAATGATGAATGTGAAAAATCCTTCAATGAGTTGAAAAGACATTTGTGCTCAGCACCAATAATGAACACTCTTGATTGGAATAAACCATTCCATGTCCATGTAGATGCATCCAATCATGCAATAGGATGTGTTCTAGCAGAACCCACAGGTGAAGGAAATTTAGATTTGCCTATAGTATATGCTACTAGACAGCTAAATGCAGCTGAATGAAACTATACTACAACAGAAAGAGAAGGTTTAGGCATGGTATATGCTGTGAAGAAGTTTAGACACTATCTGTTGGCCAACAAGTTCAAGTTTTTCAGTGATCATCAAGCTTTATTATATTTGGTCAATTAACCTTGCAACACGGGACGTTTAGTAAGATGGTTTCTCTTAGTAATGGAATATGACTTTGAAATTGTTGTTAGGAAAGGTGAGACCCACTTCAGGGTGGATCACCTTTCTCGCATCACTTCAGGCAAGTCACCGCAAGGAGTGTCAGATGAATTGCCCAATGCTTATCTGTTCAATTTAGAAGTTGTTCCTAAATGGGCAAATAAGTTGGTACCTGTTTTTAACCTTCGGACCTGCAAATAAGAATGTAAAAACAAACAAAGAAGAAATTGTAAGATCACAAAAATATCAAATATTGGCAAGAAGCATGTACAAACAAGATACAAATGGTGTATTAGCTTGTTGTGTCGAGGATGATGAACATAGTAGTTGGTTGCAAAAAGCCCATCAAGGATTGCTAGGAAATCACTGCTAGGAAATCACTATTCTAAACAACAAACATTGCAGAATCTAAAACATTTAGGAGTGTATTGGCGTAGCATGGACAAAGAAATTCATGAGTGGATTAAGAATTTTCCAAAATGCAAGGGGAAACCCCCAGTGGAGCATGCTACCCTTTATCACGTGTCATTAATTCCAGACTGAAGTGCTTCATTGGTAGAATTCGAGAGATTGGGAACATTACCCAATGAGGCTAGTCTAGCAAGAAGAAGAAGCATGGAGCAAGAGGCTCAGGACTATGCCTTAATTGGGGACAACCTATATCGACGAGGTAGAGACGGTTACTTAAGATTGTGCGTTCATGAATCAGATTATTTGAAAGTCTTAGAAACTGCACATAGCAGTGTTGTAGGTGGACACTTTGGTCCTGATCGAGTAATTAAGACCATTCTATTCTCAGGACTTTGGGATGATATGCCTTTGAGGCCAATGATGGGAGGTCATGCATTCTCGAAGTGGGGTATAGACTTTGTAGGTCCTATTAACCCCCCAGCTAGAAACTCCCATGCAGAATATATCATTGTAGCCACATAATACCTTACCAAGTGGGTAGAAGTAAAAGCCACAACAAAGAATGATGCTCAAATTATGGCTAAGTTCTTATTTGAGAACGTGTTCACGAGATATGGGCTACCAATAGAGTTAGTGAGCGATAGAGGCATGCACTTCTTGAACAAAGTCATTGAAAACCTTCTCCAAGAACTCTTGGTGGTACATAAGAAGTCTACCCCCTATCATCCACAAGCTAACCGACAAGCTGAGAGCACAAATAAGATTCTATGTAATGTACTGACAAAACTGGTAAACAATAAATGCTTTGATTGGGACAAACAACTTCACCATGTTGTTTGGCCTTATCGAGTGGCCTACAAAACGGTACTCAATGCCACCCCATTTCAGATGGTCTTCAAACAGAATGTTGTGCTACCATTAGATTTTTTTAATCTCAGCTTTAAGAGTAGCACAAGAGCATGAGTAGAATGGACACAAGGTGTCCTCTAGGATCCCTGATCTAGAACAATTAGGTGAGACGAGGCTAGGAGCAACTGCAGGCATTTATGCTGCAAAGAAAAGGCAAAAGGCATACTTTGATGCCCATATAAAGGATAAAGGATTGAAAGAAGGAGATCTAGTGTTCGTTTATACACTAAAGCAACATGCTCGTAAATTGGAAAAAAGAGGATATGGTGCCATGATCATTAATCGAATTTCCACTAGCGGTGCAGTTCAATTGGCCACTTTGGAAGGTGACATCTTGCCAAACTATATTAGTGGATGTCGAGACAAGTTATATCAAGAACCTCTTACAAAGGATATGTTAATGAGACTCAACACTGCTAAGAAGCAAAAAGAAGAAGAATTGAGGGTCAGAGAAGAAGCACAGGTAGAGGCTAGAGAGCGCATTAGGTGAAATAAGTTAAGGCGGCTAGGTCTAGATTTCAACCAAAAAGCCCCAAAATATCACATGGACATGTGCCAAAAATCGGGCATGATTACTTCTCACATAATCGATTGACGCCCCTTTGTGACTGTGGAGGTAGGACGAGGAAAGAGTGTAAGGACTATGAGAGCCTTGGTTGACTCAGGTGCAGCAACTAGTGTAGTTAGACTTTCCTACTGCCAAGACCTACAGTTGAACATCAATCCCATAGAAGCCTATCTCATAGGATTAGGAGATGTGGAAACCCCTTGTTTGGGTGAGGTGGAACTTCCCATCTACCTTCAAGATGTTCCAGTGAAAGTCAAAATGCTAGTGTGTCAAGATGAGGACCTTATAGAGCCACTTGTCTTGGGTCAAGATTGGATTTATGACCATGTAGTCAACTTGAACCTAAGAAGTCAATTTCTTCAAGTTTGGGTACATGAACAATGCATTACATTAGAATTAGAGACTTGCATGAGCAAAAATCCCAGTCGCACACATTCTCTTTGTTCCTCTAGGCCCAATCTTGGCAAAGAAGATGTTGCATGTGTTAATAGCTCTATGAGGCAAAAGGACTCAATCATGAAAGACCAGGCTCAAAGGCAAGCGGACTCCTCCTTTGGTGCGAAGACTAATGTCGTCACAACAACTCAACCAAAAAGGCAAGAGAAACACTACATGACCTCTGCTATATCAAGTAGACAAAGGGAGTTCAAGAAGAAAGTAGTCCTAGGCATGAAGCAGATTTGGGTACGAAAAAGAGAGTAGCCACGAGCTTTGCCACAACCGTTCCCATCCAAGCAGACCAATCATGCTAAAAGAAGAATCCAGCAACTAGGACAAGCTCCACCACAAAGTATTTGACAAACTTGGGTGCCTAAGAAATTAGTTGCAGCTCAACAAGGACAATTACACATGTGGGTACCCAAGAAGATCTTACAAACCCCACAACCTATGCTCTTCCACATGGAAAAAGTCTCAACAATGAAGCCAAAGAGAATCAAGGGCCAGAACCAAGCACGAAGATCAAAAGAAGAGAAAATCACCTCTTCAATGATAGTAGGAAGACATGCAAAAAGGGTATGGTTTTGTAAGCCAAAAGTACCAGTAGCTTCCATGGAACCAAAGAGCTAACCACGTTGGATACCAAATTTTAGAAACCACCCAAAGATGAAGATTCCAGAGCTGATGTCTACAGGGCCAAATACTATTCTAAAATGGATCCCTATAAGAAGGATTACATCATTTCGAGATCCAATTGACACCTCCAAACAAAGATTGCATCAAGTCTGCAAGTAACATCAGAAGCCTTGACCATCAACAACCATGTGCCTTTGGCATAACCTTGTCTTTTGCACCATTCATGTCATGCATTTCCAAAGTGTGCATTAATATAGGGCCACATTACACGACCGTGCATAGACACAATTGAGAAATCCCAGGCACATGAGACACGTTATATTTATTGATGCTAACACTTTTCTTCTTGTTTTGTGACATTGTTCCCAAAAGAGAGAGAGAGAGAGAGGGCATAAGAAGGGATAGGCTTAAAGAATTGCATCAATGAACAATCAACAAGGACATGTATCAACAAAAAAAGGGAAGGTAATGGTCAAATCACCATGATGGGTGTACAACATGAAGAGATGAATATCGATAGACCTCTCACCATGGTAAGAATTGCCTCCTTCGACAACACAATAACCATAATCATTTCTAAAAGCTCAACAATACACTCTCATGCTAGAATCAAGGAAGATGTATATATAGAGGGACTAAACATGAAGCATGGGACAAGCGACCCCGCTACAGGTGGAAGATAGACCGCTCTGGTGGAGACATGAGGAACTCTACCTGGAACAACCACTACAACAAGGGTCTCTCAGGGATGACAGAATCAAGAGGGGGGGAGTGTTGACATTCAAGGTTAAGAACAAGCATAGAAACACATCAAGGAAGTGTACACACAAGAAGAAGGAGCATGTAGGGAGCTCCAAGAAGCATATGTCAAATTTTCAGAAGAAAACCCTATAAAAATAGTGATTTTTATCACTAAACATCATTGTAAAAACCATTTTCCATTTTTGTAACTCCATTTTGTTCAGCCAAGGAGTCCTTCAGCTTGAGGAGTATTAGAAGCATCACCCTGCCAATTTTCATAATTTTTGGACTCCGTTTGGGCCCCCAAATGGAACCTAATTTTTAACTAGGTTGGACACTAGGTCTGGACAGGGCCAAAACCACTCAAAAAACTATAAAAAGGGCTGGAGAGCAATGCTAGAGTGACAATGGCTATGGAAACAGCCTCTGCCCATAGGTAATTACGTAGCTTCTTCTCATTCGACATAGACCTAGTAGCTTCAACAATTAACATGTTCCTTCTCTCTGCCACTCCATTCAATTCAAGAGTATATCTTGTTGTCACTTCCCTCTTTATGCCTCTATCCTATAGAAATGAATCAAATTCATGTGAAAAATACTCACCGCCTCCATCATATCTGATCCTCTTCAAGCTCCTTCCTGTTTGGTTTTCAACTAGTACCAAGTACTTTTTGAAACATGTAAATACCTCATCCTTATGCTTCATGAAATAAAGGATTTTCCATCGATTGTAATCATCAATAAATGAAACATAGTACCTTGAACCTGAGATTGATGGATCTTTGCTAGGACCCCACACATCAGTGTGTACAAGCTCCAAATAGTCTTTATGAATGTAACCCTTCCTGTTGAATGGTTTCCTGTGAGCTTTGCCAAATTGGCATGCTCCACATTTGTATATCATATGTTTCTTGGTCACATTGGGAATGCTAAGCACACTTTGATCCTTGCATATTTGCTTCAGATTTCTTTCTCTTATGTGTCCTAGCCTTTTGTGCCATATTTCTAACTCAGATAAGGTTTGATCTCTACAATTGAGTAGTGTTATGTTCCTTGTGTCTTCAATCTCAAATGTGATAATCTACCAAACTTCTCACCTTTAGCAATCCTTTTGAAGCCTTGTTGAGGGTCTTCCACATATGCTCCATGCTTAGTGAATCTAACCTGTAAACCTGTTGAGCCCATAAAAGTCATATTAGTCAAAGTCAATCACAATCAAAGTGAAAGGGTCAAAGTCAAAGTGGTCAAAGTCAACATCTTCAAGGTCAAAGTCAACATGTTCAAGGTCAAAGTCAACATGGGCAAATTCAAAGCTTTCAAATTTTGGGTGTCAAGGTGCACAGGTAGTGGACAATCAATTGTTCACAAAGGTTATATTTAGCAGAAAGTTGGATGCAAGTTGCAGACTGTCTTTCTGTAATTTCTCTAAGGTTCAAAGTGTTTTTAAAGTGTTTGGAAGGTTCAATTGAACCCTCTCTTAGGTGCACATTTGAAGAATTAAAAGGCAAAATGTGAAGGTATGTGAAGCGAAAGCATACGCAAAAAGTGAAAGTATGGCCCCCCAATTAAAATTTTTGTTTTAGTCTACAGGGACAAGAGAACTTGATATTCTCCAATAGTATGGATGTTGATGTTTCAGTGCCATTATTCTTTACCCATTGTTGGTCTATTGATATGGAGTGCCATTTCCTCCAGTAGAAGAGCTAAAGGACCTGTAATTTGACACTCTGATGCCAATTTCTCTTATTTGGGGATCAGAAATCCCCACATTCCACTCATGGTCACTGGTTGCTTGGTTTCTAACTCTATAGTAAGATGTTGTTTATCCATCCAAAACTCGAGAAGATGCTTTCTAGTATTTAATTCAAATTGAGTGCTCGTATATCTAATCTTGTCCCAGTATCAACAATTATGTAAGACCTTCATTATGTCAAACTAAGAGCTTTACTATCAAAGGGACATCTTGTATGAGGATTGGAATTTCCACCTCACCTATGCAAGGGGTTTCCATGCCTCCTAATCCTATGAGGTAAGCCTCAATCGGATTTGGTTTTGTGTTGTCTTGATAGTAGGAATACCTAATCGCACTAGTGGCCGCACTAGAATTAATCAAGGATCTTATTGTCTTGAGTGTAGTGCCTTGCCCTAGCTCAAGTGAATGAAAGATCATATGTCAACTATGTTAGGAGAAGTATTCCTCTTTGCTTGACACATCACCATGTGGTATCTAATGGTATCTACTTGAGGAATGAAATTCACAAGATGAAGTTCTTCTACATTGGAATTTCTATATGTGTGTACACCCTATCATCTTAGCTTCATAGATTTAATGTGCTCTAGAGCTTCATCCTGAGCTTCCTCTTGAATCCTTTTCTCTTCCTCTATGCGTCCTAGCCAAATTGAGTCGTCTAAGAATTTCCTCCATCAAGGGTTCTTGATAAAGCTTGACTCTACATCCACTAATCTAATATGGCATTACATCTCCTTCTAAGGTGGCTAGTCACACAACGCCACTTGTTGAGAGCCTATTGATAATCATAGGACCATAACTACATTTTTCCAACTTACGAGCATGTTGTTTCAAAGTATGGAAGAATACTAAATTACCACTTTTCAAGCCCTTATCTTTCACATGCACATAAAAATAAGCATTCTACCTCTTCTTTCTTGCATTTATTCCTATTGCTTCCCTTAGTCTAGTCTCTCCTAAGCATCCTAAGTCCATAATCCTAGACAATAGCTCGTGACCTATCCATTGATGATCTTGTGCGACATTGAGGATGGGCACACTTGATACTCTGCATTTGTCAAAGCTTTATTTAAGCTATGGGAGGTGTGTTTGTCTTATGTAGGAATAGGCACACAAATCATCTACATAGACCTCTAAATTATTCCTTAAAAAGTCCTTAAACACATGACGCATCAACCTTTGAAAGGTAGTAGTTGCATTGGTGAGCCCAAATGGCATCACACAAGATGCAAACATACCATAATCAGTGGAAAAAGTCATCATCTTGTGTTGATCATCAAGGGTATGGCTACTTGATTGTAACCCAAAACTACATCAAGGAAGTTGTAAACTTCCTTACCCGTTACTCATTCCAATAAGTGATCATTGATAGGAAGTGGATAACTATCTCATATGGTGATGGAATTAACTTTCTTCAAGTTAATGCAAACACAATTTCCCATTCTTTTTGGGCACAACAACCATGGTGAATGCCTATTCATAGCCCTTTCCTAATCATCATCTAGAGTTATCTCTAAGGTCCCTCTACGTATATGGCCATCATGAGCAGGTGCCTCATGTGAACTCTCTGGCTTTTGGCCTTGACTATCCCTTGAGCAAGGAACTTCTTATTCCTCCATGCATGTACACCTATAGAATATAACACTCTCTCCTCCTTATAAAGATCATTGTCCTCAATGATATAGACGGAGTATAAAATTGGGAATCAAAACTATGATTCCAACTAATAAGAGTAGGGTGTGTTGGCTGTCTGAAATACTAGATGCTCAAAAAGTAAAAAACTATTCTTTGCGCTTCCTATCTAGCATTTCCACCAATAAATAGTCGTCATTGCCTTGGTCATACTCTAGGAATCCCTCCAACGCCCAATGAGTCCATATGTGTGCAACATAAGTACTCAAAATATCATCAAACTCCCTATGCCTAAACCTTGACCACTAACTTGTGATAGCTTGTCAATTGTAAAGACCTTGGCAGCTTGCCCTTGTCCCCATGGAATACCCATAGATATCTTTTCATATGGCATAATTTCTCAATATCACTTACTCCACTAAAGTAATGAAAAATACTATGCTCATCAAAAACTATGCGTCATTTGCGGATCTTCCACAAACTCGTTCAATAACTAAGAGAAATATTATGCTCATCCAAAACAATCTGACAATGCCCCAATCTCTATGGGAAAATACTAAAAATAAATAGAAATCTTTTCCAAATAGTGTTTAATATCTAAACTCGAGTAAATTTTCTTGATTTAGTGATTGTAATGAAATGAAACTCAAGAGACTCAAGAAACTCTTATCATGATCCAAACTATGAATCCAAGATATCAATCTATCAATGATCCAAACCTTGAATCCAAGATGTCAATCTGTCAATGATCCAAACTGTGAATCCATGATGTCAATCTATCAATGATCCAAACTATGGACCAAGATCTTAATCTGTCATATCCAATATGTAAGAAACTCTTATCATGATTCAAACTGTGAATCCAAGATGTCAATTTGTCAATGATCCAAACTATGGAAGAATATCTCAATCTATCACATCCAATATATAATGATCCAAACTATGGATTAAAATATCTCCCATACAAAGTAAATCTCAATCCACTTTGTGGAACTAAGTCTTTCATGCCAATTGAATACGTGCTAAGAAAATGTAACAATTAGTGAAGTACCACCACCTTCTCAATAACAACATGAAAGTTGTTCCAAGTGGATAAAACTTACTTAACATATGACCATCACTATGATCAAATCATTCCCAACTAGGAACGAGATGTCTCTAGTAATCTATTGTAATACTCTGATACTCCATGATATAATGAGGACCATAATGTGAGTCCACTAAATACACTGAAAAAAATGGTAAGTTTATGTGTGCACACATAGTTGTTGGAGGAGATGGTGGATAGTCTTTAGAGATGAAGTGGTGCTGCAACAACCTACTTCACACAAGTCAAGAACAAGTTGTGGAGAGTGTAGTGGGCCTCTTTATCTTCCCAATGATCATAATTAATCACCTATATGCTTTGGAACATGATCCGTCCACTAATCAATGGATCAAAACAGATGAGTAAGAAATTGATCCAAGGTCATAGACTTGCTATTTTAGTTTGTGCACATGTTCAGTATAATGAACAGTGCTCTCAGCCTACTAGCAATTAGCCAAATTCCTTTTGGTGGTATCTATTTAACTTAGATAGCTACCAATCATGAGTAATTTCAATAAAAATTATAAACTACACACTGAGTATGATGTTTAGCAAATCATAGGACTTGCCTAATATTTTCGGGATGCATCAAAGTATAGACCAGAGAGTAAAGATATGAAGATATCTCACGATTGAGAGAACCAATGATAATGAAATTTTGTAACTATAAACTAGACAGTATAGTAATCTATGGTGCTTTAAATCACATCAAATGATCAACCATGCACTGAGAACAAGCTCTGAGAAGATCACTATTCTGAAGTAGTCATAGCAGAGAAGTGAAGTAGATATATGATCAAAATGTATGTATTAGATCACTCATTGGCAATATTCTATTGCACAATGGGAGGGTAGTGATTGAGCTATGGAGTGAGCTTTCATTGATATAAATTTCATAGTATTTTGATATTTAAGTCTTTCACAATGACCAAAATACTAAGCCTCTATACTTGCAATATTTTAAACATTTACAGAGGCTAACTTTCATTCTTTTATTCATACCTCCTAAATGGAGACACATCTCATCTTGATATTTTGTAAGCACTATCTGGAGTTTTTTTTAGCTAAGTTTAAAAAGAAAAATCATCCAAATTGAGTAAAGGAACTAAGATAACCAATCACCTCTAGGTGGCATGGTCTCTGGCCATTGCATAAATTCTAGAGGCTACACTTTTATGTACATATATCATTTGACCTATCAAATGATCTTTAAAATAAATGAAAATTACTATGGATAAATTGTAGCTATAATATTTCAAATGAAACAAAAAATAAATAAATATGGATGTACCAATGAAGACAAATTCCCTTGCTAACAGGCCTCTATCACTTGTTTTGGGCCTCTACTACTATTAGTAGCACTTCTAGTGCAAAATCCATTTGAACTTTATAAAAGTATCCAAATTAGTTGAAAATTGAGTGGATTAAACTAAGGCATCTAAGTTAATTTCTCTCCAAATTTCAACGAATTTGGGAATTCCCTCAAAGAATAGCATCCAAACCTCTCTGAGGCTGCTACCTCTCTAATTATTTCCTCAATTATTTTTTTAACCCAAAATTGACAAGACATGTTAATCCTTATGATTATAAATGTTCTAGAATGCACAAGATTACAAGAAATAAGCAAAATGTTCTTTTGGAATGAACCTGACACTCAACAGTGGTACCTCCTATTTTTCAAGAATGCATAGAGATAGACCTCGAGATAGAAAAACTAATATTTCTCCAAATTTAATGAATGAAATGCTTTGTAAATTTATACACATAAACTAGACACCATTATCTTTCAAATGAGTTCCCGTTCATCCAATTGAAAGCTCTATAGAGAGAGCAGCAGCCTCTGCAAGCTTACTATTGTTGAAGAAGATGATGCAAAAAAATAAAGAAGCAAGACAATGATGGCCACAAGTGTATGAATATTGCTTCCATGTAATGTACAAGTGATTTGAAGTCTTTATATAGACTCTTGAAGTGCTCCAAGACTTCTACAGGTGGAGTTTGAATTCAAATGAAGGTGGGATTAGTTGTTGGAGGGAAAATTCACTTTCCTACAATCTATGAAAAGTGAAGATCTATTTTGATCTACTTTTAGGTGATTGATTGATTCATTGATTGCAACTCAATGTCCTCAAATTCGTGGAATTTTAGCTCACTTTTTCTACTTCTACATGTGTAAAGCTGAAGGCTTTTACAATGGTAAATGATCCATAAAAAATATTTTTAAAAAATACAATAAATGAGCATAGGTAAAAGAACGCTTCAATCGATATCTTGGCATAATCAAAACCATAGTTTTTTTTATGTAGACTGAATCCACCTCAAGCATAGTGTAAGCTTGATGTTCCAATAGCTCCCCCTCAAGCTAAAGTATGTTTGAGTCTTCATTCTTAGGTGGAATATGTCCCATTGATTTAAATCTTCAAAGCTTTATTCCATCAAGTTCCTTCATCATCATATTTGCTACTTGCTTTTCAGTTGCAACAAAAGAAATCTCAATCTCTTTTTCCATGAGCTTCTCCTTGATGAAGTGGTAATGAACCTCTATGTGTTTGGTTCTTGGATGGAAAATAGGGTTTGTTGCTAGATGCATGGAACTTACATTATCTGCAAATATGTGAGGTTCGGAAAACTCACAAGTCTCAAATCTGTATAGTACAATGCTTTTAACCATTTTGCCTCTTGAGCTGCCACAGTCAAACCTCTGTACTCTGCTTCAGTTGAGGATAAAGCAACTGTTGGTTGCTGCTTGGAACTCCATGACACTAGCTTTGAACATGCAAATGCTAAGTAACCATAGGTACTTCTTCTAGCATCCTTAGCTCTTGCCCAATATACATCTCAATAGATTTTGATATCCAAATCTAAAGAGTAAGGATAGAATATACCTTCATTGATTGTACCTTTGAGATACCTAAGTACTCTCTTAGCTGCATCCATGTGTGGTCTTCTTGGCAAGTACATGAATTGGCTTAGCACCCCTACACTATATGAGATGTCTACCCTTGTATGAGTAGCATATATCAAGCTACCTGCCAAGCTTTGATATTGTTTAATGTCTTGAATTTTCTCACCTTCATAAACAGTAAGTTTATGATTCATCTCCAAAGGTGTATGTTGGCAGTAGTCAAGGAACTGAAGGATTCACAAGACAAGGAAGCCTACGAAGGGAGTCGGAGCGAAGAGAAAGCACAATCAGACACAGTAGTCAAAGAAGATCTGGCAAGTAGGCCATTTAAATTCTTCAGGCATCAAAGAGTTGGGCACACAAGAAGAAGGAGCAAGTAGGGAGCTCCAGGAAATGTATGTCAAAATGTTAGAAGAAATCCCTACAAAAATAGTGATTTTCATCACTAAAAACCATTGTAAATACCATTTCATATTTTTGTAGCTCCATTTTGTGCAAGCCAAGGAGTCCTTGAGCTTGAGGAGCTTTAGAAGTACCTATCTATCAGTTTTCACATTTTTTAGACTCCGTTTGAACCTCCAAATAGGGCAGAGAACCTGATTTTTAACTAGGCTGGACACTAGGTCTGGACAAGGCCAAAACCTAGTCAAAAACTATAAATAGAGCTAGAGAGCTCATTTTTGAGGTTAGCTTGTAATAGAGTTGAACTTGTATGAGCAATTTGAAAGTAATCTAAAAGAACTCCATTGTCTTCCTCTTTGTCTTGCCATGTGTGCGCGTGTGTGTGTATGTGTGTGCATGTTTGTGTGCTTCTCACTCACGCACTTGTGCCTTCACTTGCTCAAGGTCATCATACCATCCTCACGTCTTCCCGGATTGACATTAAAGGAGGTGCTACTCATCACTGAGCTACACCAAATTTTGGCGCCGTTGCCAGGGAACGAGCTTTGAGGACGAGCGTGTGATGGTAAGACGTAGAGTTGAGGCGTTGGAGTCATAAGTATTTTCTTCACTTTTATCTATTTTCTTTTGTTTTTATCATCTCCATCATCATCCTCACCATCTCCCACATCCATCTTCATCATCGCGAAAAATTTCAGTTTTTGGTCATATCACCCCACCCATACCATTTCCCTCATTTCACTTGTGATAGAGAGCGAGAGAGCATTTGTGTGCTTGTGATTTTCTGTGTTTTTTGAGATTTTCTACAGGAATCATCACCCCCAACAGCTGCACGAGCTTCAGCAGGTAAAAAATTTGATTGTGCAAGTCCCGAGGCGTTGACCTCTGTCAATCACGACCGATAGAAAAGTTGACTCTTTTGCAAAACAAAGTGTATAACCATGATGTGTAGGCCTAGGGCATCCTAAATGTGTGCTTGAAATTTTAAAATTCCTCAGTTTTCTATCAATCGCGATCGACCTGTCAATCGCGATCGACAAACCACGACGGATACTTGTCGACTGACCTGTCAATCGTGACCGACACGTCAATCGCGACTGACAGAGTAAACAACCGACTGACCACGATCGACTGAACTTACACGTGACACGTGTCAATCGCGATCGACCCATCAATCGCGATCGACCAGTCAATCGCGACTGACAGCCCCGACCGACCTGTCAATCGCGACCGACCCAGTCAACGATTGCTTGACCACGACGGACAGACCCTCGCGACGGACCTGTCAATCGCGATCGACCCATCAATCGCAACCGACAAAGTCAACGACCGACTGGCCATGATCGACTGAAAATCCGGGCCACGTATCAATCGCGATTGACCCATCAATCGTGACTGACAGCCACGACGGACCTGTCAATCGCGACCGACATGTCGATCGCGATTGACCTATCAATCATGATTGACAGAGCTTGCGAACGCGATTGACGGGCGAATTTGGCCAATTTTTTAGGGCAAAAAATAGTGGTCTAATTTTTTGGCAAATTGTGGGGAACTTTTAAGGGTTAGTAGAGCATTGTGAGGCCTATACCCAGAGCATTTTGAGAAGTCCTGTCTGCCTGTTAACCTGTTTTAAATCCTGTTTTAGCCCCAAAACCCTGAACGGACATAACTTCCTCATACGACATCTGTTTGCTGTGATTTTTGTTTTGTTGGAAAGTTCGTGGGGAGTACAACCACAACTTCCACTGGTTACAGTGAAATTAATGTCAGGATTATTAGATAGGGTAATTTGAAGTGACCATACCCCGGGGTAGGAAAACTAAGTTTCCCTTGGGATTGTTTTCCATAGAGGCAAAAGGAAATTGGGTCTGTGAATTACATGCATGAAAGTGATCTGTTTGTCAACTGAATTCAATTCTTGAGCTAATTGTGGACTTTTTCAGGTTCGTTGAGAGCATCAAAGGGTACTTGAAGCAAGAGTAAGTGCGAGCTTGGGAACACGCTTCCTGGGCATACAAGGGCAACCAAGGGAAGAAGCTTAAGGTTGGAAATTCTCAACACCCTCTGTCAATCCCTAGCATAGGCTAAGTACGGATAGAGGTCTTGATTAATTAAGGACACGTTAAGAACGACCAAGTCCAAGAACTCTAATCACTCAAGTGCAAGTGTTAGGAGATTACAATTGTGAAACAACCTAAGGGAAAAGAACTTAAATTGAGCGACCACACTCAAAGCACGATAAAATTTAAGTGTTCCTTGCGACGAAGATTAAATGGACAAGAAGTGACACCCTAAGGGCAATTAAAAAAGAACAAGTGACTAATACAAAAGAACTCAGCAACGCAAAGTGTACTTGGGAAAATTTGAGATCATTCAATTGGGCATAGGAACCTTAGATCAGGACGACACCTAGGGAGAGATAGACAAAGTCTTAGATCTTCAGAGGCTAGTGTCAATCATACTGCTAGGTCTTGGGCCCAGCACTTGAGCCATCATTCGTATTACCCTAGCTCTGAGACTAGCGAGTCTGAGATGTCCCACGGTATGGAGAGACCTACAGGAAGCTCCGGAGTGCCATATTTACATAGGGTAGAAGGCCCTTACAAGACTCAACTCGAATACCTTAGGACCAACCGATTAGGTGCTAGCATCTATGAGGACGGCCTAGGAAGATCTGTGGTCTAGATCAAAAACCCTGACCAATCCATTGGACTAGAGCACCCAGCTGTCAAGTTTGAAAACGGAGCCTACCTAGACAAGGAAGGGACAATATATGTAGTCACCAGTCACCCAGATGGGACAGATGAATTTGGGAATGTGATCTCAGAAGCGGATTTAGGTGACCTGGAGCAAGGAAACATGGGTGTAGAACCTAGAACCCCCCGAGACAAATTTGTTCTCACTAGGATTATCACACCAGAGTGGATTTCCCAAGACAATAAGAGCATAGATCTACTCCTGAACCAAGAGACTGATGAAGCCTTTTGGAGGTACAGATTTGATCAGCCGAATGAGGTAGGAACAATCATAATATATGAGTTCAAAGATCTTGATAGCCCAGGCAGAGTGACCTACTTAGATCACGCTTCAGAGAGGGTCTTTGTGGTTACAGAAAATGATAGGCATGCTTACACTTGGAAAGGTGAATTTATTTTCCCCCAACCAAGATCGAATGTGTCCTTTGGTCACCCAGGAGCTGGAACATCCCAAGCTCATGGAACTCAAAGAGACAGACATAAAGATAGACTGGAGGTAAGCTTTGCCAACCCAGTGGGAAGAGACAGAACGAGAACGAAAACAAATAGAGTGGAACCTGAGGGACTTAGAGCCCCAAGGAACCAAAGGATTGTTGATGATTTCCCTCTACCAAGGCCTAGGGAACACACCAGGATTTTGAGACCGACTCAGTTAGTTAAGTCCATGAAGAATTACTTCGATGGCACAAGAGACCCATATGATCATGTGGCCGAGTTTAGGCAAGTCTTGAGAGCTGAACAAGTTGAGGACCTATTCATGCAATATAATGCCTTTGGTCTAACACTTAGGAACACAGCCCTTACGTGGTTTCAACCATTGAATGAGAGACAGTTCAGGAGCATAGACCAACTTTTAGAGGCTTTCATCACCGAATTCTCTAAAAGTGGCATAAGGCATAATACTTCCTCATTGATACACAGCTTCAAGCAGACCCCTCAAGAGACGATGAGACTTGCAGGAAGAAGATTTAGGCAGTATCTTGAGAGATGCCCTGTTCCTGAGTTACCCACACCTGCCAAACAAGTGGTTTTATTCTTGGATGGATTGCTAAGTACAAAGTTGCGATCCTATGTGTACTTGAAGGACCCTAGGACCATAGAAGAGTGTGTACGCATGTGCATCGACATTGAGGATAACCTAGGGGAGGAGTTAGAGCTTTCCAAAATCTACAAAGATTCAGATAGTGCCTCTAGTCTCTCTTCCTCGCAATCCACATCTATTGAAGAACTTGCGGAGAAAGTAGCTCAAAAACTAGGTGTCTCTAGTAAACAAATTCCTAGATTTGCCCCAGTAAAGAGGTGTTATACTTGCGGTGGTGATCATATGGCGAACGTATGTCCCATCATGGCTCAACCCCAAGTGAACCCTAACAGCCAATATTGCACCATAGAACGGAGATACACAAATTACACCGCACAAGACTGCCCATAGAATAAGCAAGCAGTTAGGCAAACCTACCCTCAGCCCTATCCACAACAGGGAAGATACCAGAACCAGTACCCTCCACAACAATATGGTAGACCGCAGCAATCCTATCAACAACCCTACCAAAACCAACAAAGGCCACAACCTGTGTTAGCTCAACAACCTCCAACCCCCGCTAATGTGATTCCTGTAAAGTATGCAGCTGCAGAAGAGAATTTGAATAGGGCTATAGTGCCAGTAACACCATTGCTTTCAGAAAGTGATCCCAGTGACCATAGCTTTGATTCTACACATATTGATAGTCCCCAGGCTTACTACATGCAGTCTCCTGAACATGGTGAGTCCTACTACAGTGAAGAACCAAGTGAACCTAGTTGGGAGCCAGAGTACACAAATGTAATGTACACAAACCCTAACTCTAGACCCCAACCTAGGCAGGTAAGACCCCCATTTCCTAGAGGACCATGCTATAGATGTCAGGGAGATCACCTCATTCGTGATTGCCCCTTACCTCCACCTACACAACCCCAGTCAGTGACGATTCAAGGCTTTTGCCAAGATTGCAGTAAGGAGCATCTCTTACGAGACTGCCCAAAGAATCCCAATAATATGCCAAAAATAACTCCAATTAACGTTATTGGGTTAGTTGTAGACTCAACAGGAAGTGTCACTTCCACTGCACCAGTGCAAGTGGTCACTAGGGCCCAGGCCTTGCAACAGAACCCAGGAATAGGTCAAGAGAAGAGTGCAGAGGTTAGTGAAACCGAGAGCATAGCCAAGAAACGGTCGAGAGCCTGGAGGGATAGCCGAGAGAGAATGAAAAGATAATGGTCTAAAAAGATGAGTGACTTAGAAGAAAGCATAAGAGAAACAAAAGCCAAAATTGTTGAACTCACCTCTCAAACAAACTCTCACATACCACCACCACCCTCGCTTCCATCACCATCTAACCCACCATCTGTCCACCTACCTAAGACCATCCCACCACCCCCTAGAGTAGGATCAGTGTTAGCTGACCCCAGTCCTGAAGGCATAGACATGATGCTTAAGGCATATCAGGCCAGAATCCAAGAAGGGCCAAATGTGATGGAGCATGACAAGTGCTACCCCAGAGCTGACCTAGAGATAGAAAGAACCAAGCTTTGCGCAAAAATGGTTGCATTGGCTCAGACCATGTTCAAAGCCAGTCGTCTCTTCAACTACTCTGGCTCAGCTAAGACACAATTGCACTTGGATGGACTATTAGAGAAGTTAGAGAGCATAATTGCAAGATTTGCCAAGGAAGAAAAAAATCAAGGAAGAGATGAGGCAAGCAAAAGAATAAGCCTTCCCCCACAGGAAGCTTTTGTGCCCAATTCCACTGAACCAGACACCTCCTCTTCTATGAATAGGTACACACCAGAATTCCTACGAGAGATTCAAGAAGACAAATGGGCTAAAGAAAGTGAAGTCCCTCCTCCCATTGAACTTGTGGATGATGCACGTGACCAATTCCCACAAGACATCCCATCTATTTATGGAGAGCAGGAGAGCACTCAGTCTCGAGAGAGATTAGACTTTGATTCTAATTCTTTACATGAATTACCCCACTTCACAGGCCCATGGGAGGCAAAGTCTACGTGTATGCGAGCACCCACTGTCATGGTAAGAAATGAAGATTCAGTCTTACCTAGGAACACAGAGGTAGTGAAAAACACTAAAGTGCAGTGTAACCTCACTTTAGAAGAGCTACTCAAAGTAAGGCCAAAGCTATGGAAACATGTAGCCAAACAGGTACCAGAGATAGCCAAACCGCGTTCCCAGGTAGGTTCTCATAGGACAGTGCCAGAAATTCCTCTAGACAAGATAGGAGACATGAGTGAAGGAGAAGAAGGGAACACCTATCTCCCCATCACCCATCAGGGGTACACAACCAAGGCAATTCTTGACTCTGGTGCAGGAGTTGCAATTGCTACCACTTCCCTATGGAAACGTTGGGGCAAGCCAGCACTCAGGCCTACGAGGATGAAATTGCAGATGGCGGATGGTCACATAGAGAGGCCTTTAGGACTACTTGAAGGAATAACTCTCACTACTTGTGGCGTAGAGTTTGAGCACACATTTGCTATATGTGACTTTAGCAAAAATCATGCCTATGAGATGATTTTGGGAAGACCATTTATGCGACACTTGCAAGTAGTACAGGATTGGGGAACCAATTCCTTGTACTTGCAACACTTGGGTGTTACGACCAAAGTGAATCTCAAAGATTACTCTCATAGAGATGTCCCTCCTATCCAATGGAACCCCATCCATAGAGCCAAAGATGATACGGAGTTTGTGCATTCCATAGGATCAGGATCCTCATGGATGCATGAAGACACCCACTTATGGATGTGTAAAGTGGCAGTGGAAGAGGAGAAAAGAGAAAAAGCCAGAGACGTAGGTGCGAAAGAGACACACATATCAATTCAAGACCCAGCCTATGCACCTGTAGTGTTCCTTGACGAAGAATTTGAACCCCACGGCTGGGCAGAAATTCTAGCAACAATGGATGTAGCCATCAATGAAGAACAATGGACACCCCACTGTGATGAGGATGGCTATGACATTTCAGTTTTCTCCATAGAGCCAATCATGGGAGATGCAGTCTTAGAAGAGTGTGAACCTAGTCCTGATGCATTTGAGGATGCAAGTGACTCCAATCTAGAGTCAATCACTATGGACCCACCCTTTGCATCAGATGAAGAATACTTCTATGAAGTAGAATTTCAACCCCAAAGGCACGGAGAGCTTACAAATGATGTAAGGCTAGCCACACATGTGACCCCTAAGGAAGAAGGAAAGAAAAGGAAGAAGAAAGAAGTCACACAAGGAGAGGAAGCATCTTTGTTTGAGGTCCCTGAAAATTTTAAGAAGTATGAGATAGATGATAGAAGAGTCATGATAAGGATGCCTAAACGAGAGGCACAATCAGGAGAAGCCTATGATAACAAAGAAACCACCAAGAAAATAGTGGTAACCCTAGAAGAAGGAGAGGAGAGATGTACTTATATAGGACATGACCTGACGGAAGAAGAAGAGCGCAAATTGATAGCCTTGATAAGAGAATACAGAGATGTATTCGCTTGGAGTTACAAGGACTTGAAGGGTGTTGACCCAGACATATGCTCACACACAATTCCCATGACCTCAGACGCGAAACCCTCTAAGCAAAAGCCATACACATATAATGATAACTATGCTGCTAAGATCAAAGAAGAGATAGATCGCTTGGTCGAAGTTGGATTCATCTATGAAATTGAGCACACCGAGTGGGTATCCCCCATTGTAGTGGTGCCCAAGAAGAATGGAAAGCTACGTGTGTGCATTAATTTGAAAAAGGTCAATGCAGCCACAATTCGAGATAACTATCTGCTTCCTATCACATAACATCTCTTAGAAAGAGTAGCAGGCAAGGAAGTGTACAGCTTCCTTGATGGATTTTTGGGCTACAATCAAGTAGCCATAGCTCCAGAAGATCAGCATAAAACAGCTTCTGCCACAGAATGGGGCATATTTGCCTTTAGGGTAATGCCATTTGGGCTTACCAATGCTCTTGCAACCTTTCAGAGACTGATGTGCCACGTGTTTAAAGAGTTCTTGAGGAAGAATTTGGAAGTCTATGTTGATGACCTCTGTGCTCATTCCAACATTAGACATACACATATACCTGAAGTCAAACAAATCTTTGACAAATGCAGAGAATATCAAGTCTGCCTGAACCCAAAAAAGTGTGTTTTCATGGTCAGGCAAGGCAAGATTCTAGGACACATAGTGTCAAAGAATGGCATATCCACCGATGAAGAGAAAGTAAGAGCCATAGCCAAGTTACCTAGGCCAAAGAATGTCAAGGAAGTACAAGCTTTCATGGGGCATTGTGGTTATTACCAACGGTTTATACACATGTATGCCATCATAGCAAAGCCTCTGTATGGACTTTTGACTAACTTCGAGTGGACTAATGAGTGTGAGGACTCCTTCAATGAGCTCAAAAGAAGATCGTGTTCAGCACCAATCTTGAGCACGCCAGATTGGAATAAGCCTTTTCATGTTCATGTAGATGCATCCAATTATGCTATTGGGTGTCTACTCGCACAACCTACGGGCGAAGAAAATATGGATCTTCTAATTGCCTATGCTAGTCGACAGTTGAATGCAGCTGAATGGAATTATACCACCACTGAACGAGAGGGATTAGGCATGGTATATGTAGTTAAAAAGTTTAGACACTATTTCCTTGCAAATAAGTTTAAATTTTTTACTGATCATCAGGCATTGTTGTACTTGGTAAACAAGCCATGCAATACCGGTAGATTAGTAAGATGGTTTCTCTTGCTAATGGAATACGACTTTGAGGTTGTGGTAAGAAAAGGCAAGACTCACTTGAGGGCAGACCATCTCTCTAGGCTCGCATCGGGAGAAGCCCCACAAGGAGTATCAGATGACCTTCCTGATGCTTACTTGTTTAATCTGGAAGTTGTACCTCAGTGGGCTAAGCCATTAGTGCCAGTATTGACATACGGGCCTAACCACCGAGTCATAAACACTCAAGGTAGAGAAGTAGTAAAAGCCTAGAAGTACCATATCATGGCAGGAAGCATGTACAAACAAATAGATCAAGGGATCCTAGCTTGTTGTGTGGAAGAGGATGAGTACGCTAAATGGTTGCAATTGGCACATGTAGGTGCATTAGAGCAACACTACTCAAAAGAACGAACCCTACAGACACTAAGGAGACTCGGAGTGCATTGGCCTACTATGGAAGCTGATGTACATAAGATGTGTAAACAATGCCTAATCTGTTGCACTAAACCACCTGTGGAATATGCCACTCTGTATCAAGTGTCCATAGTGCCAGATTGGAGTGAACTGTTAGTAGCCTTCTTGAGGACGAAAACATTCCCTCAAGGTATGACACTGGCCAGACAAAGAAGTCTAGAACAAGAAGCCCTAGATTACTCACTCATTGGTGATAATCTATACAAGCATGGTAAAGATGGTTACCTGAGACTATGTGTCCATGAGAGCGAATATCTCAAGATCTTGGAAGCAGCTCACCAAGGTGTAGCAGGAGGACACTTTGGACCATATCGGGTGATCAAGGCAATACTATTTGCGGGCTTCTGGTGGCCGACCCTTCACATGGATGCACATACCTATGTGAAACGGTGTGATGTTTGTCAGAGAACTCAGTACCCTATACGCAAGGATGAGATGCCATTGAAACCCATGATGGGTGGACGTGCATTCTCTAAGTGGGGAATAGACTTCGTAGGTCCTATTAATCCCCCGGCTAAGGGTTCACATGCTGAATACATCATTGTTGCCACCGACTATCTAACAAAGTGGGTAGAGGTAAAAGCTACGACAAAGAATGATGCTCAGACAACCGCCAAGTTCTTATTTGAGAATGTGTTCACTAGATACGGGCTACCCATAGAGCTAGTAAGTGATAGAGGCACTCACTTCTTGAATGAAGTTATTGAAAATCTCCTCCAAGAATTCTTGGTAGTACACAAGAAGTCTGCTCCCTATCACCCACAGGCTAATGGGCAAGCCGAAAGCACAAACAAGATTCTATGCAATGTGCTTACCAAATTGGTGAATAATAAACGCTCTGATTGGGACAAACAGCTACACCATGTTGTTTGGGCATACCAGTGGCCTATAAAACGGTACTCCAAGCCACACCCTTTCAGATGGTATTTGGCCAAAATGCGGTGCTACGTTTGGACTTCTTGATTCCCACATTGAGAGTAGCACAAGAGCATGAGTGGACGGGTCATGAACTCTCTTCGAGAATTTTTTACCTTGAATGATTAGGTGAAACCAGACTAAGAGCTGTAGCAGGAATATATGCAGCTAAGAAACGACAGAAGGCGTATTTTGATGCCCATGTGAAGGATAAAGGATTGAAAGTAGGGGACCTAGTTTTAGTCTACACTTTGAAGCAACATGCAAGAAAATTAGAGAAACGTGGCTATGGACCTATGATCATAAACAGGATTTCAACTAGTGGAGCAGTACAACTAGCAACTTTAGAAGGCGATATTCTCCCTAGCTACATAAGCGGATGCAGAGTCAAGTTATATCAGGAACCTCTCACAAAGGAAATGCTCAATCGACTCAACACTGCCAAGAAACGTAAAGAAGAGGAAAAACGAGTTCGAGAAGAAGCTCAGGCAGAAGCCTTGGAACGCATCCGAAAAATGAAGATGAGAAGACAAGGACGAGATCAGCCAAGGATAGATGACTATGCGAACCCCGGATATCATATGGCTATGTGTAAAGTCTCAAGTGTAAGCCCCCATAGAATAGTTGACCGATGTCCTTTTGTAACCTTGGAGATAGGACAAGGAAAGGGTGCAAAGACTGCACTGGCCTTGATTGACTCAGGTGCAGCCACTAGTGCCGTTAAACTCTCTTACTGTCAAGAATTTAAGTTAAAAGTCAATCCTATAGAAGCATATCTCATAGGATTGGGAGGTGTGGAAACCCCTTGCATGGGCGAGGTGGAACTTCCCCTCTCCATTCAAGATGTTCTAATGACAGTTAAAGTACTAGTGTGTCAAGATGAGGATCTCACGGAGCCTCTGGTCTTGGGTCAAGACTGGATCTATGACCATGCAGTCAACTTAAACCTAAGAAGTGGACTTCTTCAGGTATGGGTAAATCAGACTCGAATTATAATTGAGTTAGATAATGGAACACTCAAGGAACTAGGAAAGGCACAGACTCCTGGTCCTTCCAGGGGTACACATGAAGTTGACCATGTTGTTCTTGTCCAAAGCTATGTGATGCAGAGGAATGGTGATCTCAATAAAGAAGTCAAGGACTCAACGGAACTCCCTTCTTTTCCAAAGGCCAGAGGGAGGCAGCAACCAAAGGCAGATCAATTACTGAAGACTACCCATGCTGGAGGCCAAAAGAACGTGCAAAGCAGAATGACTCAGCCATTGAAACAATTGTGGGTGCGAAAAGGCAAGCGGCCTATTACAGTCAAGCGACAACAACCATCTCAACTTCCTATTAGTAATCAACGACATGATACTAATAAGGAGACTTCCAAAACTTCTTTTGAGAAAGTTAAATCTATCTGGGTACCCAAGAAGTCGCTGAAGGCTGGCCCACAATCAAGACAAATTTGGGTGCCTAAGGCTTGCTTGCGGGCTCAACTATTCATGCACGAATCACATCATACACGACAGGGTTCACTCACTCAAAGAGCCGTTACCCACTCTTGTTTAATACGCACGAACACACAGTCGCCCAGAAGCACAAACAGACTCACTTGTAAATGGGTCCCAAAAACGCCTCATTCCCAAGCAGGCATACTCATAAAGCCCTCCAAAGTCTCCATTAAACCAAAACCGAAAGCCATCCATTGTGTTTGGCAGCCTAAAACTTGTAATAAAACCCCCGAACCCCATGTGTAAATTCATCCTCACTTGCTAACTACATCACTCATACACTGCATCTTTCCATCTAGCTTGTAGGACTATCCATTCATTAACTACACACACAATCATCGAGCACTCACTGACCCACTAACCCATTACTCACCTCATGTTAATGTTGTAACGGGGAAAAAAAGTGTTCTAGATCTTGTCCATTACAAATGTTAACGCATGATTCTATATTCTCACAGAATCAGCAAGCAAGCAATAACAATGGCAGAAGCAGGAGGCACCAGTTCCTAAGCAGGGTCTAGCGCACAGATTGTGGACATTGAGACCCTCCTCCTTGAACCACCACTCACCGAGAGGCCTCAAGAACTTCAAGCGGTGCATGTGCTCCCTATTCAGGACCCTCCTCAGGGACACACTTCTCAAGTGGGGAAACACGCTCATTGGTTTAGTGATGTCGCAGGGCCATTGGGTGATGGCACCTACTTCTGGGAAGCAGAAATTGAGTTCAATGGCAAATGGGGACGCTACCATTTCTTCACTCGCGAATTTGAGAACTATCAGAATGCAGAAGTGATGCGATCAGTTTGGACCAAAGCGGGATTGGATAGCTATTTCAGAGCACATTTGCCTAAGCCAGATTTCCTACGCTGCTCCTAGTTTATCAGTACCATCACTCCTAGCAGGGCCAAGGGAGGTGATAGTACTTTTGTGCTGCCCTCACTATTGCCAGGCCACGAACTCAAGAGATTCAAACTGACCCTCAATTTGGTACGGGAAGCATTGAACATGCAAGGCATGCATATTCCCACTGAGAAAGAAACAATGGTTCCAGGTAGAATGAAGCATAAGGATCTCAACAAATTGAAGGACATGGTAGCAATGACACCTACCATTGCTCTCCACCTACGAACGATCATGCAGCATTTTGCTTTCCCCACCCAAGAACGCTTCACGATGCCACCAAAAAAGATATGGTTTAGCTTGTACCTAGCGGAGACAGAGAATCTCACCATCAATATACCACATTGGATCATAGATTAGATCCACCTAGCCCATCAGCGATGGAATAAGAAACAGAAGAATGTGCTTCATGGATGTTGTGCTCTGACAAGAATAATTTACAGGTGCTTAGCGTACGACGTGCTTATTCAAAGAGCACTAGTATGGTCCAGGACTCAAGAATTCCAAAGACGATTGTCAACGGCGGGTCCTCCATCGAAGAAGATGAGAGGGGGAGTTCAATTACCATGTGCTCAACCAAGGGGAGCCACCACCACACCAGAGGCGACCCCTCCACAAACACGACGTGTCTGACCATTCACCATTCGCCTACCCAGACCAAGCGTCGAAGGACCCAATCTGGTGTTCCCTCTGATTCCATTGAACTTGGAGTTCCCACAAGGTTACACCCTTGTTGATTTGACAGATGAAGAAATTGCCCGTTTGATCAATGAGTCTAACCTGGAGACAGAAGCAGAGCAGACCCAAGGACAACAACCCACGACTACAACTTCAGCCCCGACCCAATCGGGAGTAGTAGAAGTAGAAGAGGATGAAGAAGAGACAGAAGAACAAGAAGCAAACGAGGAGTATGATCAAGTATATGAAGAACTTTCAGAACTAGCAAGTGCCCCGGCATACTCGGCCCAAATAAAAAGATTATACGAAACCATGAAGAGAGTACAAGAACAACACAAACTATCGCTCGAGACAGGAAAGATGATCATGAGCCAAATGTTAGCCGAGGAAGGTGTGGATGACATGTTCATTGAATCAATGAACCTGCACGCTGATGCAGTAGGCTTAGATGAGGCTGTTCATGCAGCCATGACTTATATTCATCGATTTGAGAAACGAGTGCCTACTCGCCCCATGCGATCCGGCAAACAAATCCACATCAATGTATCAGAACCAGGAGGTAACACACAAATAGAAGCACATCGGGCGGAACCACTCTCACCCCCCACCTCACCTTTCACTACACAAGTCACCTCACCACCTGGCACTACCACGCCTATTTTTACCAGTACCACAATCGTCATGGGAATTCCTCTCTCTCCCGGCATCCAATTCGGAGGAGTTACCATGCCCACTTTCACAACACTCTTCACAAATATCACATCCACCCCACCCACTGTTCCCATCTACACATTCACACACACGTTCAACACAATGGAAACATCACCAGCCACAGCACCACTCCCTCCCCACACGCAGCCTCAATCTCCCATACCCCCTCCACCTACCTCACCACTTGACTCCACAGCATTCACAACTCCCTTCCCCTTCCCCATTCCCCCTGCATCGTCATCTTTCCCTGCATCGTTTAATGTAAATAGTATATTCATGGCATTACATCAATGCGTGTATCAACTTCAAAGTGAGTATCAGGCTCTCGAAGACCGTCATCGTCAACTGACTACGAATCATCAACAACTACAGAGACGGCTTACAATTATAGAAGAAGAAAATGCAGACCTCAATCAACGTTACACCACACTCGAGCAAGCTCATCAAACCCTCCTGGAGACACCCCAACCATCACAAGCGCCAGGTGTCAAACAACTTGAAGCTTTGCTCGAAGTCTACCAAGCAGATAACCTAAGAGTCCGGCGAAATTTGACTCTACTCAGAAAACACATGGCTACCACACTTGAAGAAAACAAGCATCTGCAGAAGCAAAATGAAGAAAACCTGGAAGCTGCCATGGAAGGTTCTCCCCACGAGATCGAACCAGAACAATTCAAAGCAATGAAGACAATCTTGGAAAGCTATGCAGATCTATTAGAAGCACATGACGATTTGGAAAAGGAACGGGATGAGCTACGTCGCCAGCTCAGGGAACAGGAGGCACAACCCAAAGTCATAGAAACGACCTCGACTTCAGCGGAAGTAAAGGCATTAACAGAGCAAGTGGCAGAACTACAGAAGAAGTTACTGGAATATGAAAGACAGCCCTCTCCAGTTGTAGAACCAGAGCCAGATGAATTGGTACCCATTGAGGTGGACGAAACATATGAGGAACCATATGTTCCTATGCCGATGCCAGGTGGTCAGCAAACCTCAGAAGGAATGGACACCTTGGAAGTCGAAGTACCCGAATGGCTCTAGACACTAGAAAAAATAGCTACAACCCATGAAGATCGAGTGGCAATCCAAATCCAATCAATGGCCAAATTAGAAGACACCATCATAAAGTCAGAATATTTCCGCAGTATGTCTCATCATAGATGGATCGGCACCAACGACGATCAGTATGTGCCATACTGTGTACTCCTGGCAGATTACAACGCAGAGATCCAACGACGATGTGGCAAGGCTCCAACTTTCGCCACACAATTTGGGCCCGATGATATCCCAGAGAGTGCTAAAAAAGGATCCATTCATCAACCCACCTGGAGGATCCGTCTTCTTGAGACCTACCCAGAGATGGTTCGTACTTGGACTAATATGCCACTCTTTATTAAATACAATCCCTGTTATGTTCCAGTCTTCCGCAGACGCACCTGGCCCGAGTTTACCATTGCTGTCAAGAACGTCAAAGGCTGTGCAAAGTGGTTAAATTATGTTTATCTAGCACCTCCACAAGGACCTCCCACTGTGAATTATATGATTTCTACCATCCGTCACTGGAGCATTCGACTACGGAATACCCCCGATGTGATGGCCCAAATGTGCATGAAAATCTTTGAATTAATGTTGATCACATTCAGGACATTCAAGAACATTAAAGACCCCCACTTCTCAGGAGTTGGCTTCCTTACAGGCAACCAAGATCTGGTATACGACATGAGCACCACCCCATCAATAGAGGTAATATATGCTTGGCATGCCAGAATCAAGTACCTCCCAGCTTGCTTTAAACAGACATTCGAGGAGATGTTCGTAACAGGATTCTGGGAATATCACTCAGAAATATTTGTACCCAGGCCCTCACATCTCCTCCACTTATTCGCTGTGGAAAGAACCATCCATTCAGAACAATTGTGGGTGCCACATCCAGATGTCCCAGGACCAGTGAATTGGGATGCATTGTTAACAGACCTAGCACGGGGGCTACGATTAGAAGAACACCACCTCGCTTCCGATGTTGTTCAATATTATGTCCAACGCACAGCTAGACAAGGGTCTGTCAGAGATGACAGACGCGAGAGAGGGGGGGGGTGTTGGCAGTAGTCAAGGAACTGAAGGATTCACAAGACAAGGAAGCCTACGAAGGGAGTCAGAGCGAAGAGAAAGCACAAGCAGACACAGTAGTCAAAGAAGATCTGGCAAGTAGGCCATTTAAATTCTTCAGGCATCAAAGAGTTGGGCACACAAGAAGAAGGAGCAAGTAGGGAGCTCCAGGAAATGTATGTCAAAATGTTAGAAGAAATCCCTACAAAAATAGTGATTTTCATCACTAAAAACCATTGTAAATACCATTTCATATTTTTGTAGCTCCATTTTGTGCAAGCCAAGGAGTCCTTGAGCTTGAGGAGCTTTAGAAGTACCTACCTATCAGTTTTCACATTTCTTAGACTCCATTTGAACCTCCAAAGAGGGCAGAGAACCTGATTTTTAACTAGGCCAGACACTAGGTCTGGACAAGGCCAAAACCTAGTCAAAAACTATAAATAGAGCTAGAGAGCTCATTTTTGAGGTTAGCTTGTAATAGAGTTGAACTTGTATGAGCAATTTGAAAGTAATCTAAAAGAACTCCATTGTCTTCCTCTTTGTCTTGTCGTGTGTGCGCGTGTCTGTGTATGTGTGTGCATGTTTGTGTGCTTCTCACTCACGCACTTGTTCCTTCACTTGCTCGAGGTCATCATACCATCCTCACATCTTCCCAGATTGACATTAAAGGAGGTGCTACTCATCACTGAGCTACAGTGTACCTGCAAGCTTTGTGTTTTCGATTTTGAACTTGATAAGTAGATATTGAATGTCTCTTCTTGGAGTTAGATACATCCCTTCATCTATATGAATCACTTGCATACCTATGAAATATGTGAGCTCATATAAGTCACTGATTTTGATCTCTTCTTGCATATGTCTATTGATCCTTTGAATGCCATTCGGATCATCTGATCTGAGTTGCTAGGTTTGAACCCTTGATCTTGAAGGTATGTAACCAACCTCTAATTCCAAGCTCTAGGAGCTTGTTTCAATCCATACAATGCTTTCTTAAACCTGCAAACATAAGATGCATGATTAGGGTTTTCAAGACGTGGAGGTTGTGACATGTATACCTCTTCACTTATCCAACCATTTAGACATGCATTTTGTACATCAAGTTGGAGGAGTCTCCAATTTCTTGCAGCAGCTAAACTTATCAATGTTCTAATTGTAGTCATCTTTGCAACTGGGGAGAATGTTTCCTCATAGTCTATACCATGAGTTTTCTGAGCATCCTTTGGCAACTAATCTTGCCTTGTACCTACAAATTGATCCATCCGAGTTTCTTTTAACTTTATATACCCATTTGCAACCAATTACCTTTTGATTGGATGACATTGGAAACAATTTCCAAGTCTCCATCTCCTTCAATGCATTTGTGCCTTTTTTCATGGCCTTTTCCTAATTAGGGTTTCCCTTTGCTTCCTCATAGGTTGAGGGTTCTTTTGAAATTGAGTCTTTTGCCAAGTAGATTGAATGCTTTGTAACAAATGTGGAATCATATCCGTACCTTTCAATTGTTTCATCTCTCTTATTGATCTTCTAGGAGCTTGCTTAGACCATTCTCCACACTCCTACATCTTTGCTTTGCCTCTTGACTTCCATAGTTTTTAATCCTTTTCCCTTTCATCTTGTTCATCATCTGTATCACTTCTTGGATCCTAAACTTTTTTATGATGGTTGCTTCCTGTCATATTATGGATGCACACTCTTGAGTGATGTGGCAAAGATGCCACATGGCATCACTGAGGGTATGATACCCACTTGGTAGAAGGGGGAAAGAGGGATCTCTTTGATGAGAGAATGGATTATCACTATACGTGGTAGTGGAACAGCCCTCGGGTGATGGCAAGGAGGAAAGAACATCGAATGATTTGTGTGTGTACTCGCGGACGTTGTTCGAGGTAGTAGAGGAGCAAAAGGGCCTCTGCGACACTGGTATCAGAGCCTATGATAAAGGACAGGTGACCAGTTCGGGGCGGGGGATTTGAACCCATGCCATTTCCAAGAGAACCAGACACTCTATCCACGTTGCAACTCATATTGGTGTCATATGATCTTCAAAAAATTAAAAAGCCCTTTGCTCTTCTGAGTGATGCAACGTATGGCACACACACACGTCATAGCATGCCCACAAGCTTGGGTTTCACTTGCTATATAGAAGAGAGGTTGCTCAAGCAAATGAACAAGGGGTTGCTCAAGCAATTGGAAGGAGGAGAAGGATGTCGAGATATGATGCTTTTTCATGAGGCTGACAAATGAGGATCGAGAACGAATAGGAAAGATGCAAATTGGATGCACATGTCGAATATGAAGAGTCCATGAACGAAGAGCATCCTTTCCAGGACTTGTCCGATGTCTTGGTTACAAACTGAAAGCGCATGGAGCTTCATGTTAATCACAGGTATTATTATTTCAATTTTGAAAGGGTTAGTATTTGCGAGAAGCTACGAAGGCTCTAGGGACCAAGTTTTTGGAGGGAAATCATGTGTATGGAGAAGTATGGAGTATATACTCTCATCTAGATTCAATGATTCTTTCAAATTGTGAGAAAGAATAAGTTGTAAGTACCTCCAAAATAGCTTACTTTCATGATTCTCACATAAATTTCAGGGGTTATTTTTTATAAATAGCCATTTCGGGAAGGGAATATGAAGCGGTATTTTTCTTAGTTTGATAGGAAAAATCATGCACACCTATAGTCTAGTGTATTGACTTCCATATACAATCAATAAATCCCAAAAATACCTCAGTATGATGGGAGTTTGGGGCTCCACAAAACCCTCTTCCATCACAGTTTGAGAAAAAAATTCAGCACCTGAATCTTAGAAATTCCCTTTTTGGAAGAGGGAAAAAGAGGTGCAATAGCCTATGGATGGATGGGAAAAAATACATATACTGAGAGTATGGTGTATAGACTTCTTAAGAGAGTCATTAGATTCATCAAAATAATAAGTTAAGGAGGAATTTTACTTCCTCAAAGATCCCCTTCCCGTACTTTTTGGCAAAAATTTCAGATGTTGATTTTTTATCAAACTCCACTTTTGAGAGTAAGGAAAAAGACCATTTAAGAGGCTTCATAGGGATTAATGCATACACACATGACGTATGGTGTATTAATTACTTTGGAGAAGAGAAAATCCAAGAAAAATCCACATTAGGAGTGGATTAGAAGCTTGCTAAGACCTCCCATTTAAGTTTTTTCATAAAAGCAAAAATCTTGATTTAAGCCTCTTTTAGGGAGCGAATTAGCATGCACCAAGGGAGGATTTGGAAAGGTGAAAATAGGCCCAAGCATCTTCATATACCACTCTCTTGGTTATGGAGAGAATTTTAGGATTTGCATGATGGAAGAATGCTTTTGGGCACCCCAAAAATCACATTTTCACACTTTTTCCAGCCCCTCCAACAGTCCACTAGTTTCGCATGTCCCGGTTGGAATGGCCATAGCACGTCCAATTTTGAGTTTTTGGCAACTACCTTCCGAGAGTTATATTTTTCAAACCGGGAAGGAGATTTGAGTAATTTCACTTCGAGCTCTTTGCACATGCTATATATTTCAGTTTATGAACATTTGCAGGTCCTAAAGTGGTTTTTGCAGGTCTAAAGAAGGATTATGAATGCATTTTTTGATTAATTTTGCATTATTTTAGTAATCATTTGACCATGCTTTATGTTTTGGGGAGTGCTCCGATGTTTTCGGACACTTCAAAGTTTATGTTAGGACTTGAGGAGGAAGGTGCCGAGGTTTCGAAGCTTGTCGAGAATGATTGGATGCATGCAACTCCAAAACCAATCTATTCAGGGACGTATGCTTTATGTTTCAGTCACTTACTTTATGTTATGGCATGTTTTGTATGTACATGCATAGATTGGATTGCATACATCAAATGTTGATCATTGTTTAAATTCTCAAAGTATGGATCAATGGAAGAGAAGCACACTTTCTGATTGTTTGCAGGAAAGAGGATTACAGAAACCATATGGCTATGCAACACAGGGAATGATTGCTAGCAATTGCTTTTATGTTTTTGCAGATTATGGAGTCCATATATGAGTTTATGGCATGCATGCCATGGGCCTGTCAAGCCCTATGTTGTTGGGTGGCCTATGTGCCACTGAGCTTATGGTTAATTTTTTTTTGGGATTCCATTTCCTGGGGAAATGTTGTCGAAATTTTTCCTACCGCATGTCGTTATATACGCATTTGCCTTTAGGTAAGAATGTTATGGCATGGTAACATGCCTTTCTGCAAACATCAATAAGTTTTAGGCATGCTTATAAGCATGCATTTGATGGACTTAGTACCATCACAAGTATTATAAATAAGGCAACTTCAGTAGCAACAGGATCCCTACACATAATCCTTATGGATTTAGACCATAGGATTGCTAAGGGAAGGAGCTACACTTTCACCATTAGTAATGTGCACAAGCAATCCTATAGGTTTTAGGAAGTTGCATATAGGTACGGGAGATATATATATATATGATAATCTCCAAAGTAGTGAATATTCACTTATCTTCACAAGAGTCTCACAGTATGATTAGGAGACTATGGGGTATTATCAAAAATACCCAAAGAGTGATTAGTTTCACTCATGCACATCGCTTGACCAAGTAGTGAAGCATTTCTGCTACACTACTAAGGAAACCAATTAGATGGGATCACAAAGATGGGTTTCATGAGACAGCATCGACGGGTGCTTATGTCATTCGAGTGATGGTTAGGAAGGCCATAGGTATGGCACTAGCTCTATGATATAGAGCATAGATCCCTTAGTCAGGAATAGTTGGGGTACCCAATACATATATATATGTATATCGGGATCTACAGACAGGTACTTAGACTTAGTCTTGGTACCTAGGAACAAGTTAGTTTGGAACAGAAGGGGATATCCATTCTCACATTGTTGACTAGAACCAAACTATACTAGTTCAAGGATATGGGACTCATTTGAGTCCACTCATATCATTTTAGGATATGGGATTCATTAGAGTCCACTTGCATATTCCATTACATGGAATATATATTTGGTTTAGTGTAAGTATGGTACCGTGAATTGGAAGAAGTTTTCACTGGTATGGGACGGTGGCAATGACTTCCCTTTGAGCACTCTTCTTCCATGGCCAGGGAGAAAAGGACTCATCATTCATGGCGTCATGTCTCACTAGATCAGAGGAGAACTCTTAGTAGACATCTCCTTAGGATTGGGAGTTATCCTTCATAGTTTAGGGAAGATTTATTCTTCCAGTAGAGAATGTGATAGGTGATTTTATCACCATCCATATCACATACTCATGTTGTGGGTATCAGGAAGGATAATTCGATTAGTTTGAATGGATCATATAGATCCATGCATAGACTATGGTTAGCATAGATAGCTCTTTAGTATGGATACACATGTGTTTACGGTATCATGTCATATCATTGCTGCCATTTTAGCAGAGGGCTTTGACCCTTATTAGGAATGTCGGTAATGAGGGAGATTTGTTCTCCATACACCTTCATTACTTATGGGAGATTTGTTCTCCATATTTATAGTAATGTCGGTAATGAGGGATTATGCATCAGTCATGGAAGAGAGGGGCAAATGAATTCATAAGTTTCTCTTTTAAGGAAAGAAGAAAGAAGGAAATGAAAACATGCTCCTGCTCTTTGAGAGAGAAAGAAGGAAAGGAAAACATGATTTCTTCATAGGAACAGAATAGAGTATGTTTTCCTTTAGACAGAAGAGCTATTTGGGAAACATCTCTTAGTCTTTATTTCAGAAGGAATTCATTTACTCTACCTTTCAATGTATTTTTCCTTCACATGGGAGTGTTTTTCTCCACTAGTTTTGAAGGAAAACATGGAGAACTTATGTACATGTTCTCAGTTATGAGAAGAGTAAATGGATTCAACAGAATCTCTTTCAAAGGGAAAGGGAAAGTGGAATAGGTTCCATTGCTAGAGCTCTTTTCTTAGAAGAGATTGAATAGAGAGAGAGAGAGAGTTTCACTTTCTCGCTTTTAGGTTGTCTAGATACAAGTGGCACTCTTCTATCAAAGACAAGAGGGAGATCAGTTAATCATGATGGTTAGATTGAGTCTCACCTATAGACTTTAGAGAGAACTAGTTATGCTATTTTCAGTGATGGTCTTTGACTAGATGAGATGATCTAGTTGTTGGCATTAGTGAGACTGGGAGTAGAGATATGACTCTTCTCTTTAAGGTTTCTAGGACATAGGGATATATCTAACCTATTGGGGTACCAAACTCTTAGTTGGTGTTACATCATGAGTATGATGAGTAAACATCAGTTAGGAGGATGGGTACTTAGGGATTATTTGAGTCTCAAAAGGGAATGCTTTTGCATTCATATGGCAAACTACAGGGAAGAGAAATTTTAGAGTTTGCACTAGTGTCAATAGATGCTCTTCCAATAGAACTTAGTCCAATGGTAAAGGATGACAAACCACAGACTTCTTGGTTGATGAAATGTAGAGATTACATTTTACTATCAAGAAATTCTTATATATGAGCTACATGATGGAATTGCATAGTCACAAGGTAGTTTAGAGAAAACTATTAGTTGTGAGCACACTCAAGGTTAGGAAGACCTAGTGTGTTATGAGGGCAATCTATCATTTAATCTTAGATGGGTTTGGAGTCACTTGTCATGGGACTTTGTTCTATATTTCAAAGGATTCTATGGTTTATTATCTCCACTATGTTACGGTCAAGCTTATAAGTTTGGCACTTTACACGTGCTTCTCATACTATTAATCCATAGAGGATACATCATATGGACTTAGGTCATTTTGGATGATGTTGTATGTTATGGGAGTGATAGTTTGGAGGTGGAGTGTATATGGGAGATAGTAGGCACCACTTAGACGGTTTCCCACCTTTGAGATGATCTCATATGAGAATTCTTAAGGGGAAGGACACGGGGAAACAACACACAGAGATGACCATGTACATAGAGTACATGGGGTTCAGGGGAGTCCGAGCACTACTTCTACCATTATGGATATTTCATTTACATTTTCGAGGACGAAAATGCTTTTAAGAGGAAGGAAATGTCATATTATGGATGCACACTCTTGAGTGATGTGGAAAAGATGCCACATGGCATCACTGAGGGTATGATACCCACTTGGTAGAAGGGGGAAAGAGGGATCTCTTTGATGAGAGAATGGATTATCACTATATGTGGTAGTGGAACAGCCGCTCGGGCGATGGCTGGGAGGAAAGAACATCGAATGCTCTGTGTGTGTACTCGCGGACGCTGTTCGAGGTAGTAGAGGAGCAAAAGGGCCTTTGCGACACTTCCTAATTGATGAGAACCAGAATCAAGATCATATGGTAGAGTTACCTTTTCTTTGTCTTCATCATACCAAGACTTGTGTTCTTCAAACACAACATCTTTACTTGTAGTGAATTGCTTGGTTGAAGGGTTATAGAACATGTAGCCCATTTGAGTTGAGTCATACCCAATAAACACTGCCTTTGTTGCCCTTTCATCTAGCTTACCTCTTATTTGTGATGGTACATGAACATAAGCTGAACAACCAAAAACCTTGCAATGTCCAAGACTAGTTTTTCTTCCATGCCATGCTTTATAAGGAGTCATACCTTGAAGTGATTTTGATGATAGTCTATTGACAAGGTACACAGCAGTTGAAATAGCCTCTGCCCATAGATAATGTGACAACCTCCTCTCTTCAAACATTGTTTTAGCTGATCCAAACAATGTCTTGTTTCTCCTCTCTGCAATTCCATTCAATTGAGAAGAGTACATGGCAGTCACTTCCCTTTTGATACCTTTATCCTACAAGAACTCAGTGGGATTACATTCACATTATTAGATGCCTTACATGTGCTAGGGATCAAGGAATATTTTTTATTTAGTGTCTACAGTAACTTAGTTAGGTTTTTACAATGAAGTTTGTTGATCAGAGGTGTCTAGTTCATGATATCTTTGATGAGGAAAAAAAATTATAGCATCTGATATTCTATCATGGGATTTATAAGATTACAAATTATGGAAAATATATGTGCTTATGCATGTGTGATATAGGACTTGTAGGCCATCTTTTATGAAAAAAATTAGCATGCATATCTTAATCATTCGAATTTTTCTAGCTTGCCATGTTTGAAAAGTATGATATGGTATTATCTTTGCCTAAAATTGAGGCACTCTCCAAATATAAATATGAAGGCAGCATTTTGGGTAAGAGGCAAAATTCTTCCTTGCCTAAAGATTTCATAATGATGTTTATGTCCTATGTAGACACCATCTCTTGGGACTCATCTTTACTTCATGAATCTTATTTATGAATTTTCTAGCTATGCATGGGTCTATCCATTAAAGCTAAAGTCCACGTGTTTATATGGTTCAAAAAATTATTGGTTATGTTTGAAATTCCATAAACATTTAAAATGGGCACCCTCCATTCTAACCAAGGAGGGAGTATATGACTTCTAAATTCAATGCATTTCTTGTTGAACATGGAGTAAAACACCAATTTATAGTGCCATATTATTAAAATAAAAATTTTTTGTTGAGAGGAAAAATAGGTCTCATGGAAACAAAAAGGTGTATAGTTTGAAGTTAGGAATTACCTCATAATTCTTGGCATGAGGTTGTAATGTGTGTTTTTCTCCTAAAACATTACAATATATCACTGCTTATGAGGCTTGGCATGGTCACAACCCATACATTTATCATCTACATGTTCTTGGTAATCTTGAATATGCATTGGTTCTTGAAAAATAATGAAGGACATTGGATGATAAAATCTTGAATTGTATTGTTGTAAAGTATATTTCTAAGAGAAAACTCTATTACCCCAACCACAAATTAAATGCATTTTGATAAGACGAGGCTACTATTCTTTTCAGAGGATGCAATGCGGCCTTTTCTTTAATGTATCAGGGAGACTTCTATGAGCTCAAAGGATGTGTATTACACCTTGCTGCTCCTTTTCATTGGTTGAAAAATGTATCTCTTAGTGAGAAAACTTCTAAGCCTTTGCAGATTTTTTATGAGGATATACATCATCCCATTTTTTACGCACATATTCATGATGCACTTATCAATGAGAGAATAGACACCAATGAGGCAAAATCTATGCCAAAATGGTTGGTATACAAGATAGTAAATTAGATGACCCTTTGTGTTATTGCACTCATTAAGGGGTCCATGGTGCTTCTTTTACATAAGATTCCTATGCAATGGTTGTTTCTAGCCTTTGTGGTGAGGATAAGTTTATTTCTTTTGAAGAGGATGAAAATTCAAGAAATTTTATGGTTGCTATGCAATTAATATTTGTTCTTTATATGACTTTCTTTCTTGGCACGAACAACATCGACACTAAATGGTTTATAAATTCAAATGCAAACTTGATGGTAATATTTACTATTGATCACTATAAGACTATGCTTGTAGTTAAAGATTATGTTCAAGAAAAAGGCATTGATTTTGATGAGATCTTTGCTTCTACATGTTGTATGATACGTGTTCATAGCATTTATGTATTTGCAGCTTTCAATTGTTGGAATGTATATTTGCTGGACATCAAAACTACATTTTTGAATGGAGACTTACATGAAGAAGTGTATGTTATTTAACTCCATGGTTTCGTGCAAAAGATATGAAAACAAAGTGTACAAGTTAAAGAAGGCATTGCATGGATTAAAGCGAGCACCACATTCTTGGTATGAGAAAATACATGTGTGTACCACAAGAGCCAAGGAAAAGAAGCAGTGCTTGGGAGAGGCTTCTTGGTCATTCAAGACATACAAAGGGCATATGAAGTGCTTGCATTAAGGTTGGAAATTCAATAAACCCCCTTTGTCCATTCTAGATTAGGCTAAGACATAGTACTAATACTTGAGTATAGGGTGATGCTAAGAACTTATGTCCAAAAGAATTAAAGAACTCAAGTGCAAGATCTTAAGTTAACACAAATGAGTTAACATTCAGGGAAAGAACCTACATCTATGACACAAGACAAAGCGGAACAACTAAAGCTACTCTTGACATATATCCATTGAGACAAGAGAAACATCAAAGGGCATTAAAAAGGATAAGTAATTGGTACTCCAAAGAGAATTCTAACATGTGTGTACTGTAACATAGTTGGGTAGAAAAGGGTATCAAAATTAATGAACCTAAGATTAGGCAGACATATAGGGAGAGTGGATCGACAAAGCATAAAATCATTTGAAGCTAGTATCAACCATATGAATAGATCTTGGGATCCACATTTGAGTGACCACCCCTACGTAGTGAGCTCAAATACAAGTGATTCACATATGTCTTTTAGCATGGAAAAACCAATAGGTGGTCAAATTTGAAGATTGATCCTACATAAATAAGCAAGGAATCATGTACTAACCCTCATAGTCAGAACAGAGCATGATCTTCTCATGCCCTAGGAGCTCAGAAGGAGAAATCCAAAGAGCAGCCAAAAGTGAGCTTCGTGAATAGTGTAGGAAGGGAGAGATTAGGAGGAGACACATATCGAGTTGAATGGGAAAGGCCTAGAGGACATAGGCACCAAAAAGGCATGGATGACTTTCCACCACCTAGACCAAGAGAACATCTGAGGATTTTGAGACCCACTCAGTTAGTGAAATCCATGAAGAATTACTTTGATAGTACAAGCGATCATGTAGCAGAATTCAAGCAAGTGTTGAGAGCAAAACAAGTTAAGGATTTCTTCACTCAGTACAATGCTTTTGGATTAACCCTGAAGAACACCACCCTAACATGGTTTCAACCCTTACATCAAGGACAATTCAAGGATATTAACCAGTTGCTAGATACATTCATTACACAATTCTCCAAGAGTGGAATTAGACACAATACTTCATCATTAATTTATAGCTTTAAGAAGACACCCCAGGAAACTATGAGATTAGTAGGATGTAGGTTTAGAAAATAAATTGAGAGATATCGAATCCTTGAGCACCCTATTCAGCTAAGCAAGTTTCCCTATTTCTAAATGGATTTTTGAGTGAAAAACTACAATCATATATCTATCTTAAGGAAGCCTGAACCATAGAGCAATGTGTGAGAATGTGCATTGATATCGAGGAAAACTTGGGTGATGAGTTAGAGCTCTCTAAACTCTACAAGAATTCAGATTGCTCAACCAACTTCACATCCAAACCCTCAACCTCAATGGACGAATTATCTGAACAAGTGTCTTGAAAGTTAGGAGTGACGAGTAGGCAAGCCCCTATAATGATCTCTATGAAGCATTGTTATAATTGTAGAGGAGATCACAGGGCAAATATGTGTCCCTTGCTAGCTCAGAATCGAGGGAACCTAAATGCCCAATACTGCACAAGAGAAAGAAAGTACACAAAACATATAGCTCGAGATTGTTCCTATAACAAGCAAGCACTTAGGCAAAACTACCAACATCCTTACTAATAGCTATGTAGGTATAAGGTCAATACCAATAGTAGACACAGATCGGACCATAAGCCGTGCTAGGACAACAACCACCATCCCCTGCTAATGGAATTTCAATCAAATATGTGGTGATAGAAAACCTTAATAGGGCACTAGTGCCAATATCTCCACCGATCTCAGAGAGTGATACTAATACTAATACCAAGAGAAACTTTAGAGACAAGTGAAATTGGAGAGTCTAGTAGAAAGAGTACCAAGTTGTTCAAAGACTCTAGGGAAAGAGTTAAGAGGAAATGAAATAAGAAATTAGCAAATCTTGAAGGAATTTTGAAAGAAACCAAGGAAAAGATAATAAAATTTACATCACAAGAATTGCTAGAAATTCTTTTCCCAAAGCCAAGATCAGGCTTAGCAAACCCCATCCTAGAGGACTTGGGTATGATAATGAAATACTATTAGGCTAGATTGAGAGAAGGACCCAACACTGCAAAGCTAGACAAAATCTATTCGAGCGAAGACCTAGAATTAGAAAGAACAAATATTTGCATGCAAATGGTCGAAGTAGCTAGGCTAATCTATATGTTAATTAGAGTAACCTAGTAAAACCAGATTTGCACTTTGAGGGATTGTTAGAAAGACTAGAGTGATTGGCGTAGGAGTCGACGTGATGGAAGGAGTGATGGATTATTGGGTGACAATGATGACTAAAGAGTAAAATTATTTGGAAATACCATAAGCGTAGTGTTGCAAAATCATTGCTACTACCAAGAACTGGAGGATGGACCTCTCCGATTCTATGGTGCAGGAACAACTGCTCCATGGTAGAGCGAGAGAGGTATTCTACTTGGGAATGATCATCGATGGGCATGAAAATTGCTACCCTACCTCTGTGGGTGTAGTGGGAGCCTCGACACCACTCAGAGATACGCCACTAGATCCCTCAGTCAAAGCCAATTCCAGATGTCATAGCACAGATGATGTTGAAGATTCTTGATGTGATGCAAATTGTTTTCAAAAATTTTTGCAATACACAGGAGCTGCAAGTCTCCCTCTCGGGCTTTAGCAACAAAAACTATGATATATTGTATGACATGAGATTGACCCCAAGTATCAGAGTGGCCTATGCTTGGCATACCCACATTAAATACCTCCTAGCCTATTACAAACAAACGTTCAAAGATATATTCACTATAGGTTTTTGGGATTATTACTTTGAGCTAATCATGTCTAAACCAACTCACTTGCTTCACTTATTTGCATGTGAGCATGCCATGTATTCAGAGTATTACATGAAACCACAGCCAAATATCCCCAGTTCCATCAATTGGGATGCATTGCAATTTGATATGACAAAAGGACTAAGGCTCCATGAACATGACTTGGCTACAAATGTCCTCCAATATTACATCGATCACCCTCTAGAATAGAGGTCTATCAAGGACAACAGATGCTAGAGAGAGGGGAGTGATACAAGGGTCAACAAAAAAAAAAACCAAAGAAAGGAGTTAGAAGAAGCAAGGAGATGGAAACATTATGCAGATCCAGCAAAAGACTAGGCCTAATCAACTTTTTCATGAATTATTTTCAATCAAAAGTGATTTTCATCACTACACCAATATTGTGAATATCGTGTTTGGTATATTAGACTCCATTTTTTTCAAGTCGAGGAGTGCTTGAGCTTGAGGAGCACTAGAAGTAGCCACATATTAGTTTTCGTAATTTTTAGATTTTGTTTGAGCCCACAAATAAGCCCTGGAACCTAATTTTTAACTAGGTGAGACACTAGGTCTAGATAGTGCCAAAGCTAGTGAAAAACTGTAAAAAGAGCTAGAGAGCTCATTTTTTAGGTTAGCTTGTTAGAGATTAAAGATTTTGTAAAAAAGGTATTTTGTAATTGCAAGCACTCCATTGTTCCTCTCTTTGTTCTTGCCTTGTGTGTATGTGTGTGTCTATGTGTGTGCATGCTACTGTGCTTCTCACTCATGCACTTCTACCTTCACTTGCTCATGGCCGTCATACCAATTCTCACGTCTCCATAGATTGAAATTTATGAGGTGGATCTCCCCACGTTGGTACTCACCATTGTGCTAGAGTGACATCTTGTTTCATGTCTTTCTGGCAATGGGTAAACCAATCTAATGTCCTAAGTGTTTTATCTAGTGATGAAAAGCTTGAGATAAGCTTTAATTATCCATATTGGGGTTCCTTGCTTAAAACTTTTAGGCAATAAACAATTTGTGGGGTTACATGACACGTGTTTTATCTCAGCTTGGAAAGCCTAGACCTACAGTCATAAAAGGAAAAGCAAGGGTTATGCCTAAAGGTGTAGCTTTTGCTTCTACTTCTGACACACAAACCTCACCTAGGCAAACTCAAGTTTGTGGTGGTCAAACTTCTCAAGATCAAAATATAGATGGGATATCCTTGCCTCTCATTACTCCTTGTATAAAGAGATCAATGATTCCATATGTATGACTTTGTACCACATCTAAGAAAGCATATGATGTATTTGAGAATCTCTTTTATTCACACAGTATTGCTAAGATTCAATACTTGAAGAGACGATTTCATAAACTTAACATGGAAGGAGATAGTTCTATGCAAGAACACCTAACAAGAATCCAAAACCTTATTGATCAATTAATTAACATTGAGGCTTACATTGATGGTGAGAAATTAGTTACCATAGCTTTGAAGTCCTTGCCTAGATCATCCGTGTCCTTCTTCTCAACTCTTTCCATTATTGAAATTGTTGATACTTTTAAAAATTACAAAACTTATTATTGCGAGGGCAATATTCGAGGATCAACCTTGAGTGTAAGAATTCATAAATGGGTTAAGTATAGAATTAGTTACCAAAGCAAAGGAAAGAAGTATCAAAGGTAAATGTAAAGATAAAAAGAATTCTACTTCTAATTCTAGTTTTTTCTTTCGTAATGATCATAGTGATCAAAATGATTCTAAAGAATCAAAGAATCTTAGTGATAAGTAAGACCTATAAGAAAGCAATGCTTATCTTATTTGTGATGTTATAATTGATGATACTCTTGTAAGCATTATGAAAGTTTGAAACAAGTATAGGTACATTGAAAAAAAATTCCCTTGAAGATCAAACTAAAAATTGCATTGTAATTATGGAAAAGGGTTCGTAATCTTTTATCAAATTTATCCTGTGTGGAAGATACTCTAGTATTTATTTAAGAGGAATATATATTTATTAAAATCCAAGTCATATATGACTTCAAATCAAAACAACATCATCTTGGAAGTATTCAAAGATATTAGGAAAAGAAGATTGCAAAAATGTTCAACAACTTTCTTCAAGTTCTTCCTATTTCAAAGGCCCCACAAAGATTAAAGTTAGGATGGCAAAGTGTAGTATACTAAATTCAATTTATACATATTGTAATTAGCATGCATGAGAGGTGGAGCTGTACTATTGAAGGAGGGTAATTCATGAGAGCTATACTCGGCTTATCATCACCTTGACTCAAGATCTATATTCATCTATAGCAGCTATATGTGTTTAGCCTCCTCAGTCCTAACCACTTCTACACTCATCTTGAAGGCTCTCATGAGTAGTGGATTATGTTGATGATTAACTTTTGCTTTGATAGCAACTGTTGGGGATCTCACCTCTCTGAGACCACTTCTTGATGGCTGTCGCAGCAAAGGCTTGAACCTTGTTAAGCCTGCGGAAATCGCCACGCCACCGAAAAAGATGCTAAGCTAGAGCGATATTAGAACACCTCTATAATCAGCAGTAGCTTAGCAGAGTTACTATCACTCAAACGTATAAGACTGCGTTTTAGGTCTACTGAAAATTCCACTGGGACTTCACCGGACTGTCACCATACTGACACCGTAATTATACCGGAATCTTACCGGAATCAACTCCTATTCTGTTTGTAATTACTTCAAGTGAGTATACAAGAAGTAAGGAAGTGATGCGTGAACTTCCTTCACTAAGTGAACACTTTCTGAAGTTTAAGAAAAAACTTCTCCGGTTCAGAATGTCTCTTTTTGGTTAGACTTTGTATTGTGTGTACATATCCATTTCACCGAAATCTTTGATGAACTGATAGTAGAGATGTCTAGGTATAAGATAAGCTAACTCTCATACAAAACTTTAATTTACTCTGCGAGATATACTTCGTTGTCCTACCGGAAAACATGGTTTCTAAGAAAACTATAACTGATCGAAATATTCGTTTACTGAGAGAGTACCGAGGGACACGTTTACTAACGAACTGTAACTCTTAACGGTTAACGAACTTTCTACCGTAACACGAAAATACTCAGAGTTCTTCACATATGAACAGTGCGCACAAACTTCCACATGAACATGTGTTTTCTATTAGAGAAGATGTGTACAAATTAGCTTGGCCTCTTCTTGCTCAAGCTATGGAAACTCTCCTACACTGAGTAGTTTCTTCTTACCATCTCTCTCAGATGAATACCCGACATTTCAGGTTTCTGTTATTCATCTATACATACGTGATCTCTGGCGTCTTCTGAAAAACTTCTCACTCAGTCTCTCTTCACTCTCCTTTCTGACCTCTATATGTGCTCTATTTAAACTGCGTGCTCTTCTCACGCATGTTCTAGCTCGCACTTCCCTCTCTCTTATTCTTATGCACGTTCTCTCTTTAAATACAGTTTGATTCGGTGTGAAGAACTCTGATTCTGCAAGATTTTGCGATGTACATAACGGTTGTGAATTTGTCCCTTCATTAAGGCTTTTGATTTTTTGAATATTTGATTCCGCTTCTCTTTATCTTTCTTTTTCTCTATGTCTGTCTGTACGTCAAATGCGTGAGTGATTCTTCAACAGCTCCCCCTCAATCACTAATTTGACTCTTCTTGTCTTCATATATTTTTCTTTCTTTTATACCTGCCATTTCCTTGAATCTGCTTGTCTTTGTTCCATCCAAGCTCTTTGTCAAAATATCTACAATCTGATCTTTTGTCGAGGTGTATATTATTTCTATTTCCTTCTCCATTACCTTTTCCCTCAAGAAATGATACTGAATTTCTATATGCTTTGTTCTTGCATGAAATACTGGATCTGCTGCAAGATACAGCGAGCTCATATTATCTCCATGTATGATAGGTATACCTTGATCAATACCCATGCTTTTGAACAAGGTTTTCATCCATATCACTTCTTTAGCTACTTCTACAAGTCCTTTATATTCTGCTTCTGTTGACGATAAAGCCACTGTGTGTTGTTTTTTCGAACACCAGCTCACTAGCTTGTCTCCTAGGTATAGCATATACCCATGTGTTGATCTTCTGTCATCTTGACTTCCTGCCCAATCTGAGTCACTATATGCTCTCAGCTTTATATCTGACGTAAAAGGATAGTATAATCCTTCTTTTACAGTTCTTTTGATATATCTAAGAACTCTCTGTCCTGCAACCCAATGTTGATCTTTCGAACAATGCATGAACTGTGAGAGAACTAAGATCCGGTCGTGTTAGTGTAGCGTAGATTAAGCTTCCCACTAACGACTGATACTTTCTCATATCTTTAAACTCTGCACCACTGTATTTGTTGAGTTTATGATTTGCTTCAAGCGGTGTTGAAGCTTCTCTGCAATTCTCCATATTAAACTTCTTCAGTAAGTTTAGGAGATACCTTTCTTGTGTAACATATACGCCATGATTTGTGTATGTGATTTCCATTCCTAGAAAGTATGACAACTTTCCTAGGTCACTGATTTGAAACTCCTTTTTGAGTAATCTCTTTACTTCTTTAATTCCTTCATCTGAAGTACCTGTGATTATGATGTCATCTACATAAATGCAAATGTAGATCATACCTTCTTCTGTTCTCTTGATGAGTAGACTTGCATCTGCTTTCAAACTTTGGTATCCAAGTTCATTGAGATATTTCACAAGTCTGTAATTCCAAGCTCTTGGAGCTTGCTTCAGTCCGTAAAGTTCTTTTCTTAATCTGCAAACAAAATTTGGGTATCTGGAACTTACAAACCCTTCCGGTTGTTCCATGTAGACTTCATCTGATATGTATCCATTTAGAAATGTGTTCTTTATATCTAGCTGAATTAGCTTCCATCCTTTTGATGCTGCTATAGTAATCACTGTCCTTATGGTTGACATCTTTTCCACCGGACTAAATATCTTGTCATAATCTATGCCATGCGTCTGAGCATAGCCCTTGATAACCAGTCTAGCTTTGTATCTGGCTATCCTTCCATCTGCAAGTTTCTTAACTTTGAAAACCCATTTATTTTCGATCACTTTCTTACCATTTGGTTTCGGAACAAGTTCCCATGTCTTGTTCTCCTCCAGTGCGATAAACTCTTCTTCCATTGCTTCTTCCCATTGCTTCTTACCTTTAGCTTCATCATAGTTCTGAGGTTCTTCATCATCTTTGACCATATATGCATATTTTTTCTGAGTTATATACGAGGTATCATAGGAATACCTTTCTGGTTGTCTTCTATTCCTGTTTGACCTTCTTGGTTCAAACTCTTCATGTGTATCTGAATACACGTCTTCATCAAATCCCTGTTCATCTTCATTTCTCATACCTGATCCGATCTTGGATGTACTCGCCCGCATATAGTCTTCATCTCTATTTACCTGCACAATTGATTTTCCTTTCTCTCTTCTTCTTACCTCTTCTTCAAATTCTTCCGGTGTATGACTTTGACCTGTATACCAGCTTTTCTGTTCATCAAATGTAACATCTCTGGAAACAGTAAATTGTTTTGTTAGAGGACTCCATAACCTGTAGCCCATTCGCTTTTCATCGTATCCTACGAACACATATTTTTCTGCTTTTGGTTCAAGTTATGTCTGAGTTGTGATGGTACATAAGCGTAAGCTACTGATCCAAACACTTTGCAATGATCAAGTGTTGGCTTCTTTCCCCACCAAGCTTCATACGGGGTCATTCCATCTAATGCCGTACATGGTAATCTGTTTACCAAGTATGTAGCTGTATTTACAGCTTCAGCCCAAAGATAATTTGGACAATCCTTTTCCTTTAGCATAGCTCGTGCAAACTCAACTAGAGTTCGGTTCCTTCTTTCTGCTACACCATTTTGTTGTGGTGTATACCTGCAGGTTATTTCTCTCTTAATACCTGCATTCCAAAGATAGTCATTGAACTCTCGGGAGAAGTATTCTCCCCCTCCATCAGACCTTAGTCTCTTCAGCTTTCGACCTGTGAGTCTTTCAGCATATGCATGTAAATGCCTGAAAGCTCCAAACACTTCTGATTTCTCTTTCAAAACATAAAGAGTTATCCATCTTGTAGCATCATCAATGAAAAGAACATAATACCTCGATCCGCTGATTGATCCTTCTTTTGTTGGACCCCATACATCTGTATGAATGAGTTCGAGTACTCCATCATGTTTGAATCCTTTCTTCTGGAAAGGTAACCTATGGGCTTTTCCCATCTGACATGCTTCGCACTTGTGAATCATGTGTTGGTTCTATACATTCGGTAATCCCAGTACTGACTGATTTGAAATCATAGCTTTAATTCCTTTTTCATTGAAATGACCCAATCTCTTATGCCAGAGATCAAGTTCTGTAATCACCTTTTCACCATGTGTGAGCAGCGCTTGGCTGATGTTCCCTTGTACTCTTAAGGTAAAGAGTCTACCTTCTTTCTTACCAGAGACAATCTGATTATATCCATTCTCGAGATCTTCTACAAATACTCCTTCATTTGTAAATCTAACATGAAAACCTTTCTCAACTATCTGTCCTACACTAATTAAATTTTTCGGTATTGTTGGAACATACAAAACATTGGTTAGAAAATCTGCTCCACTCTTACACTTCACTTTTCCAATTGAATGTACACTATGCCTAGTATTGTCACCTGTTTGAACAGTGTGACTTGAACTACCTTTTTCCAATTCTGACATCAGTTCTATATTTCTTGACAAATGATTAGAACATCCAGAATCAATGTAAAATACCTTTAGGTCTTCGTTATCTGATGTGCTGATTGAGTTCATCATCAACGATGTATGACTTTCATTCTGAGTGTCATTTGCGTAATTGTTGTAGGTGGTGTTGTAGGATTGATTCTGTCCCCAACTTCTTGCTCCACCTCTACCATAGCTTTCTCTTTGATTTTGTCTACCTCTTTGAAAGTTACTCTGATATCTTCCGTTTCTGCCTCTGCTATTACTGTTCTGATTTTGATTTGATCCTTGTTGATTATGTCAGCAATCATGAGCCAAATGATTACTCAGTCCACAGATCCAGCAAGCCTTCTTATTGTTATTCTAGCTACTTCTTCCTCTTCCAAAACCTCTTGCTCTTCCTCTGCCGGTGCCTTTACCTCTTGCATAATAAGCCTGAGAACTCGACTCTTCTTCGTCTTTTGACTTACCTTTGTCTTTCTTCTTGTTCTTCATGTACATTGCGGAACTTTGTCCTTTATCTGCATCTCCTTTCAGGTCTTGCTCATATGTGAGCATAAAACCAAGCAACTGATTTAAATCTGGTACAAAATGATTTAAAGATAGTTCAGTTGAGAGTACGAAAGGTTTCCACCTTTCATCTCCTCTCAAACCTGTTAGCAGTTGCGCTATCAATCTGTGATCTTCAACATCTTCATTGATGGATCCAAGACTATCTGCTAGATCCTTCATCTTAGTAACGTAGTCACTAATGCTTTGACTCGACTTCTTTTTGAACGTTGTGAATTCGGACCATAAGCTAGCCTTCCTAGCTTTCGTAGTATTTTGGAAATGATCTTCCAACGCACTCCATATGTCCTTCGCTTTCTCCAGACCTCTGATATGCGGTAGTACATGGTCTGAAACGGTATTATAAATGTAAGCTCTTGTCGTTGCATCTTTCTTCTGCCACAGCTTCAAGGCTTCTAATTCTTCTTTTTCCGGTTGACTATCATCTTTGAAAGTCGGCTTCTTTTCTTCTGCGGTCACATACATCATTAAGTCCTTACTCATAAGTAAGGCTTCCATGCGCATTACCCACGCGGGATAATTATCTCTGTCCAATTTATCAATTTGGACATGATCTGCCATGATCTTCTTGTTTCTGTTACTTCCGGCGAACTTTTTGAGAATCTTTCTACTCTTCAGAATCTTTCTCGTTCTGGTTCCACTTGTTGTGGTTAACCGGCTCTGATATCAATTATGGTGAATACTCTAGCTTTGATACCACTTGTTGATGATTAACTTTTGCTTTGATACCAACTGTTGGGGATCTCACCTCTCTGAGACCACTTCTTGATGGCTGTCGCGGCAAAGGCTTGAACCTTGTTAAGCCTGCGGAAATCGCCGCGCCACCGAAAAAGATGCTAAGCTAGAGCGATATTAGAACACCTCTATAATCAGCAGTAGCTTAGCAGAGTTACTGTCACTCAAACGTATAAGACTGCGTTTTAGGTCTACTGAAAATTCCACTCGGACTTCACCGGACTGTCACCAGACTGACACCGTAATTATATCGGAATCTTACTAGAATCAACTCCTATTCTGTTTGTAATTACTTCAAGTGAGTATACAAGAAGTAAGGAAGTGATGCGTGAACTTCCTTCACTGAGTGAACACTTTCTAAAGTTTAAGAAAAAACTTCTCCAGTTCAGAATGTCTCTTTTCGTTTAGACTTTGTACTATGTGTACATATCCATTTCACCGAAATCTTTGATGAACTGATAGTAGAGATGTCTAGGTATAAGATAAGCTAACTCTCATACAAAACTTTAATTTACTCTGTGAGATATACTTCGTTGTTCTACCGGAAAACACGGTTTTTGAGAAAACTATAGCTGACCGAAATATTCGTTTACTGAGAGAGTACCGAGGGACACGTTTACTAACGAACTGTAACTGTTAACGGTTAACGAACTTTCTACCGTAACACGAAAATACTCAGAGTTCTTCACATACGAACAGTGCGCGCAAACTTCCACATGAACATGTGTTTTCTATTAGAGAAGATGTGTACAAATTAGCTTGGCCTCTTCTTGCTCAAGCTATGGAAACTCTCCTACACTGAGTAGTTTCTTCTTACCATCTCTCTCAGATGAATACCCGACATTTTAGGTTTCTGTTATTCATCTGTACATACACGATCTCTGGCGTCTTCTGAAAAACTTCTCACTCACTCTCTCTTCACTCTCCTTTCTGACCTTTATATGTGCTCTATTTAAACTGCGCACTCTTCTCATGCACGTTCTAGCTCGCACTTCCCTCTCTCTTATTCTTATGCACGTTCTCTCTTTATATACAGTTTGATTCGGTGTGACGAACTCTGATTCTGCAAGATTCTGCGCTGTACATAACGGTCGTGAATTTGTCCCTTCATTAAGGCTTTTGATTTTCTGAATATTTGATTCCGCTTCTCTTTATCTTTCTTTTTCTCTATGTCTGTCTGTACGTCAAATTCGTGAGTGATTCTTCAACAGATTAGTAGCGAATATTTTTGCATATTGGAGTATCTTGTGTCTTAATACTCTTGTAATTTGGAGTCATATCAATTTTTTATTCATACATGTAAGAGGGGATTCATGATTTAGATCCTATATGTATGCACACAGATGTGTTGTTTTAAGCAAATAGATAGATCACAAGTAAAGTTTGTGCAGAATTTCTTGATACTTTATTATATGAATGAAATGTTCACTTTAATAGAGTTGTTGGGTTTTTTACCTAGGCTAAACTATTCTCCCATGATCCCCTTTTAAGTGCCCCTCTAAGACTACCATTATACTTATCTATTTTTGGAAAAAGACGATGAAGCATTGAAATTGGAATGGTGGCCAGAGATTCATTGGAATGCCATGGGTGTTGAAGCCTTATATTGATCCTTGTTACTAGCAACTCTAATTGCTATCTGCATTGGTTTATCCTTTGTATTGCTACCTTCATTGGTTCATTTTCTCCATTGCTATCTGCATTGGTTCATTGTCCAACAATTTCAATAAGAAGGGGATTCCCACTCATAAGTAGTGCACACGCTCAATGTACCTGGATTACCTTTTTCACAACTAAATGTTTGTATAGCATTGAACCACCTAGGGCTGCTATTGAAGAAGGTAGAGATATACAGAGCACTTTCTGACTCATAAAGAGTATCAAAGTACAAGACTTTTTTGGAGATTGACCCTCATTATGTGGCTTCCTACTCGTAGAAGTCTGGATGCAGGCACATAAATTGCAATTGGAGGACACAGGAAACTTCGTTCCACCTGTAGACATGATTTGAAGTCGTAAAAGGTGTTACCATTGGGATGACATTGCTACACTAGGGATCCTGGTTGGCCGATAGGGGACTACAAGCCTGACATATACAGATAAGAGTTCTCTTCAAGACACCATAGAAGACCCCAATAGATCCCTCAGCCAATAGATTGAGGACCTTATTAGTAGCCTCACACCTAGGCATATCAAGCATCCAAACTGAGGACTTTCCATCATAAGATTTTGTTACCTCCCAATAAAAAAATTGCTAAGGAAAAAAGCACATGCTGACCAAGAATTTTTCAAGCATTCTGATTCTCAACTACATGGGAAAATTCTCTAACATGAGTGGAGACTTTGATAAAGGTGTCAAGGTGGATGGACTGACCTCCCTCAAATAGTAGGGATGCCCACTTTCAACAGCACAGTGGACAGATTCTATCTCCCCTTTGCCTCAAAAGAAAGAAACAAAAAAGTAATCAAAATAAACAAATAAAAAAACATCAATTATGAGTGACTAATAGAAGGTCCAAGAAGTACCTCCCATGTAGGTGATGACTCACAGGCAACTTATAGCCTCCTAGCAGTTTTTTGATGCAGGTGTATCTTTCATAGGATAACAAATGAAGTGATTGAAATAAATTACAAACCCTAAAATCAAAGAAATCCACAGGACTAAATACTCTGCACAAATTCTTGTTACTTAATTCTAGTTGGATCAAAAACAATAACTTGTTCTTAGTTAAAACAAGGTTCTCAAAAAATGGATGGAAAAGGCATGTAACTATCAAAATCTGAAAAAATATTATAAAATATCAAGCAATGACTACAGCTTTGGCTTGGCTCACTTGAAGCTCTTCTTATCCTTGAGTTCTATGTATGGAAACAAGAAATTTGAGTCAAAGTAAGAAGAATTCATACAAGTATTTAACACTAGTGTTGTACCAAAATAGGACACTTTAGTGCCCCTTTTTCTAACAAGTAAAAAAAATAATGCATAGTAATGAAGTAAAATTTTGAAAAAACCTTTCAACCCCATAAAGAACTATACCTAAATGTTCTATAAAAAAATATATTTTCTTAAAGCTAACCTTTTTTTATAACTCAAAATATAGAAATTATTGAATTTGGTTAAAAAAGACAGTTTTTCTGTAAGCTTATATATGAGAAGAAAGAAATATCTCCATGAAAAAAAAATCCTCATAGTGAAATAATTTTTCTAATGTGTATTTCAAGTCATATAATCATTTAAGAAAAGTCTTGGGAATTAAACAAATCAATTTTATAATAAGAAAATTACAAAAATATAGGGTGCTCCTTATATAGTTATATATTCCTGGAGCCTTCTATATGATATTGATGCATAAAAACACTAAAAATGGCTAGTCTTTTATTTCAAAAACCATCATATAGTATCATATGAATATGGTACATGTATTTGAGCCAATTATTTTTGTATATATTTCACATATCATCAACAATCTCAATATTTCATTGATAGCCATATTCCGCTATGTCAAGAATAGAAATTCATCCTAAAACATTAGCTTTTCTCAATGATATAAGGTATATAATATCAATCAAAATAACTATATAAACATTATAAACTACTTTATATAGAAAAAACTAGCATATTAACTTTAATCATGATGCGTATGCAATATTTTCCTATCAAATTACCTTTTCTTAGCATTGAAAAATAGTAGCATTGTTTAACTTGAAGAATCCGCATAGAAGTTCGCCTCCTAAGGTTGTTAAAAAAAATATCTCTAGCTTTCAGAATCTTAAATAGTATTTTGATAATAAAAAATGAGTCATATTCATACCATCACTTTCCAAAATAATTCACAGATGATAAGATATATGGATAGAAAAGTGTTGATGTATATCAAATAAGAGATTTTTTTAATTAAAAATAAACATTAATTGACATCACTATAATTTTTGCACCAATACTAAAATTATTTTTCTAGAAATATTCAACACTTATGCTAACATGTTGCATAGCTATATTTATAAATGTTTCCTTCTAGTAATCTAAAAAATTCATCAAATAATGTCTCTTTTTCAAGAAAGTAAAGTGTCCAAGGACAACATTAGTGTTAAAAGCTCATATCAGAATTCAATAGTGGATGACATTCCTGGACATTCAAGATTTCCTCCCTAGTTACTTTTAGGATCCCTAGCGATGATATAAATCTAAGAGAAGAATTTTTCTTTTTTGTAAATGAATCTATTCATAGAAGCTTATGATATAATGTGAAAATTCCTCAAATTTTGGATTGATGATATTATGGAAGCAAATAATACTGCAAAAATAAAAATAATAATTGAAGATATCATGAAATAGGGCTTGTGAGATTGACGAGTGCCAGACATCCTCAAACAATAGGATGTTTGGAATATGAAGAATTCCAATATTATTAAACCATAAAAACCCATTGTTAAACTTTACAGCCACCTAATTAAACTTGCATCCGTCATAAACAAAAAGCACTTCCTTTTTCAATCATTCACGAATAGGCATATAAGCTAACCTTGAAGAATAAAGGAAAGAAAAATGAAATTCAAAAGCTACTGCTAAATGGAGCTTTATGACACTTCAAACAACAAGTGAATCATAGTTAAGTGACACAATGTAATAAGCCTTTCCATAGTGAAATAATTCATTTTGAACTTTCTAAATTACATTGTGGGGATGATGCTTACAATGAACAATTAGGTCATTGTATGCATATAGACAAAATTTTGGGATGAAAAGTTCTTTATTCTCTCTCTGAACCTTATTTGTATCATATTTTTTGGTTAAAAATTGGACGCGAAGATGAAAGAATTAGAAAAAATATGTACGAGAGAAAGGTAGAGCATGCATAGGAGAATAAAAGTGTCTCTCTGAAATTTTTATGAATCATGTTTTAAGTACCTTGTTTAGATATTTAGTTCACTGTAAGAAAATGCCTTGATTTTATTTTCTCTCTAGAATTTCTGGACTTTAAGAGCTCAAAATGATACTTGGAGGTAGATTTGGAGTTAGGTTATCTCTAACACTTGTGTAGATTGAAAAGTTTAATATTTTTGTGTCTCACAAGCTTAAGCTAATTCCTTACCATTTTTTTGTTACAAGGCTTCGAAAGTGCCGTTTTCCAACACTTTAAAAAAAAATAAAAAGAAAAAAGTAAGCCTCTCTATTTTTATTCGAATTTGTGACTTTAAAGCACATGTTGCTTCTCTTTTCGTTGCGTTTCTTCTACTTTTGACAGATACCGCTAAAGAAAGCACTACTACAAGCGCATGCTTTTGTGAAAGTTTTGTGAAGAATTGGCTTTTTCTAAATTTTGTAGATCGCACACTTCTTTGGATGGCGATCAACTCTATTATAAGAAGACTTGGGCATCAAAGAGAAAGAGGCCAAAATTCAAAGCACTACCTTGTGATTGAGAGTGAGAGTCGGACTGTGATTGAGAGTCCGAGTGTGAATGAGATTGTGATAGCTCGAGGGTGGTCGGGACGTAGAGGCTTCTTCAAGAAGCGATTTTCCAAAGCTATTGTATCAATTGATTCACATCTATAATATTAGAATTTCTCTTTCTCTACGACATATCTTGTCTACTTTTTTGCCCAAATTTTTCCTTATCTTGTGTAAATTTTGTTTTTCTCTCTTCCACTATTCTTGAGTGATTGGAAGCTTGTGATTGAGGATAGATTGTGATTGAGGAAATGATACAAGTGGTATCAGAGAAAAATCGGTCCTTGGGAATGATCAAAGGTTTGACGCAAAAGGTCCATGAGTAAGAGGAGCTTATTTAGAAGCTTCTTGGAGAATTATGCAAAGAACAAGGTGGAAAGAAACCAAAAGGCATAACAAATTTGTTCATGGAGTTGAACGATGAAGTGGGAAGATGCAGGAACATCTAGTATGCCTAGAGGAAGACAAAAATGCAATTATGAAGATATGGAGGGAGGTGACTTTACCCTCAATTAAGTCTTCTTGAAGGCAAAATTGAATGATTTTGATAATGAGAAGAAGAGCGATGAACATCTAGAGGCATGGATTAAAGAGCTAGAGCATTTCTTTGAACCATTCAATGAGGAGTCCAAGGCAAAGGTTGGGATCTTACATGTGTGTGGCATTGCAAAGTTATAGCGCAAGTCATATATGAAGACCTGGACGTGTTCTGGTTTGATTTTATGGAAGGAATTTAGAGACCATGCAGAACAATGCTATTATTCTCCACACTATCATATGGAGAAGAAGATGGAGATCTACAATTTTCAACAACACGAAAGTAACGAGCATAGCTCGTCTATTGGCGAGTACAAAGAGAAGTTCCTATGCCTTGAAAAATATGCATTGGAGGTTAGTGGTGATGCTCTAAAGAGCAAGTTTATTGAAGAGCTCCGTGAGAAACTTTGTTATCAAGTCAAGGGATCTCGATGTGTCGATTTTCTGGATGTTGTTGTGATGGCCAAGAATTTTGAGAAGATAGAGAAGTTCAATTTGCAGAAGGCGAATAGAACCAGATTCATTGCGACAGATCAGGCCATAGAGACCTGCCACAACAAATACGAATAATGCAAAGAAGACTCCATCTTCTAATAATCAAGATAAGAATCCTACTTAGGTGGAAAATCAAAGGAGGCACCAACCCATCTATTCGCAGCAAGACCCTGATTTTATTGAGCGAGAAAAAAGACTTGGTCTGTGTTTTCATTGTGGGAAGTAAGGGCATCGGACATATGAGTGCCCAAACAAGGCAATCTTTTGACTTGCACATTCGAAGGTGATAAATATCATCAAGAAATGTAAAATAATTGAGAAAGCAGATGATGGAGGTAAGTGCCCTAACTCTTTTACGTTGCATAGTGGCCATTTCTTTCCCAAAGGCTTCTGTAATTACAATTTTGGGTATGATCTCTAAGCATAGAATCAAGTTTCTTATCAATTTGAGTAGTACACATTGATTTCTATCTTTCAAATTGGTATAGAATCTAGGAATATCCTTAAATGTGCAAATAATAAGACTTGTGGAGATGGCCAATGCACAACTACAAAAGGGTACATAGAAAACCTTGCATTTACTTTTTTTTATAGGTGGTTTTTTAAGAGTTTCCACGTGATTGAAATAAAACAAAGCGATGCAATTATAGGCGTCGATTGGTTAGTTTAGAATTCTATAAGAATTGACTGCTAACAAAGGACAATCACTTTAAGGATAGACGGTGAATCTATCCACATTCTAGGTGATGTGCATAATTCTAAACCTATTCTCATTTCTACTATGCAGATAATTAGAGGTACGTGTGATGGATGTAGAACATTTGTAATGCATGTGAACAATCTGTATGAGGAAGATAATGATGGGAATCTTTTAAATTATATTGAAAATCTTTTGAAAGAATATACAGATGTATTTCAAAAAGACCTACCTAGTATACCTCCAACTAGGCAGATTGACCACGCCATTGACTTGTATCCAAGGAGTGAACCATATTCTAGAGCACCCTATAGATTTAACATAGATGAATTAAGGGAGCTTAAGATTCAATTAGATGATCTTTTGAAGAAAGGCTTGATAAGACCGAGTGTTTCACCTTGGGAAGCACCTATTTTATTTCAAAAGAAGAAAGATGACTCTTATAGATTATGTATTGACTATAGAGGGTTGAATAAAAGAACAATTAAAAATAAGTACCCACTTCCTCACATAGATAACTTATTAGGCCAATTATGTGGAGTGATTGTATTCACTAAGATTAACGTAAGATCCGAATATCACCAAATTAGAATCAAAACAGAAGATGTACCCAAGATAGCTTTTCGAACATGTTATGGCCACTACGAGTTTACGATTTTACCTTTTGGATAAACAAACCCTCCTGCCACATTCGTGTGCTTAATGAACAATGTTTTTCATGATTACCTAGACGAATTCATCTTAGCATTTCTTGATGATATATTTGTATAGTCAAAAGATGATCCTGAGCATGCTTTACATCTTAAGAAGATTTTGCAAACTCTTAGAGAACACAAATTGTATGGAGAAAAGAGTAAGTGTTTCTTTGCTAAGGATAAACTTGTGTATCTAGAAAGATTCATATCTAAGGAGGGAATTCATATAGACCAGGATAAAGAGAAGGAAAAATTTGATTGGCCAACTCCTAAAACTATAAGGGATGTTAGAAATTTTCTAGGATTGGTGCAATATGAAAGAGCACATATTAAGGATTTGTCTAAGATAGTTAATCCCCTCATAGAGTTTACTAAAAAGAACACAAGATTTGTGTGGAGTGATGCTTGTCAAAAAACATTTGAATCATTGAAACAAAAAGTCGTTGAAAATTATTCTTTGAAAATATCAAAAATGGGAAAAGCCTTTTGTGATTGCATGGGATGCAAGTGGTAGTCAAATAGGATGTGTTCTTTCACAGGGTGGTGAGATGGTTGCATATAAATCCAAAAAATTAAGAAAACATGAACTTAGTTATCCTACTCATGATCTAGAAATGCTTGTTGTATGTGCACTTAGGCATTAGAAACATCTACTGTTAGGGATTAAGTTTGAATTGAAAACAGATAATCAAAGTCTAAAATACATTTTCAACATAACCATTTCTTAACAATAGGCAAGAGTGTTGGATTGAATTATTAAGCGACTATGATTTTGACATTAAGTATTTGGTTGGTAAAGAAAATAAGATCACTAATGCATTGAGTCAAAGACCTTAATGAAATCTCCTTTCGATAATAAATTGTGATTTTCTCAATCAAATTCAAGAAGAACTGAAATGCAACTCTTTTTACGCACCTATTTTGAATTTTTTGCATGCAAACAAAAGATTGATGTATCAAGAAAAAAATTTCATTTGCAAAATAGGTCTTTATTTTGTAACAATCGATTACGCATATCTTTTGAGTCTCCATTGAAAGCTCAAATATTACATGATTGTCATGATGCACCTTTTTCTACACATCCAGTTTATTCAAGGACCTATGTTAAAATGAAGTACTCTTACTTTTGGCCATGTATGAAACGGGATATTAGAAAATATGTTAGTAAATGTTTAAAGTGCCAACAAGTAAAATCTAAGTTTAAGAGAATGTCTGGAATGCTTCAACCTAGGGAGTCTATCTCTATGGACTTTACCACTAAATTACCTATGACCAAAAGTAAACATGATACCATATTTATGGTAGTTGACCAACTTACCAAGATAGCATATTTCTTCCCTATGAAAAAGACTAATACTACCTTGAATGTTGCAAGATTATGTGTACAAGAAATTTTATGATTGCATGAAATGCCTAGAAGCATAATTTTTGACAAAGACTAGGTTCATATCAAACTTTTGGAGAGCAACATTTGAATCGATTGGAACTCAACTTCGTATGAGTTCCATCGAGAAACTAAAGGGAAAACCGAGAGGATTAATCAAAACTGAAGATATGTTATGTATGTATGTGAATGAAAAGCAAGATAATTGGAGTGAATATTTTTCCTTAGTCGAGTTTACATATAATAGTGCACGGCATACATCTATAAAAATGACTCCGTTTGAGACTATGTATGCTTATAATTGTTTTACTCCACCTTCATGTTCGGGTTTTCCAAATAAAGTAGAAATATTTAAAGAAATGTTTGAGAAGACAGATGAAGAACTTGGAAAAATTAAGCAACATAAAAAGAAAGCTCAAAAAAAGACAAAGAAATTCTACAATTTGAAGAGAAGACCACTTGAATTTTGAATAGATGACACAGTATTTCTTAAAGTCAATCCTCACTGTTGTTAGGGAAGGATCATAGATTTTCTCTTCAATATGCAAGTCCTTTTAAACTTTTGAAAAAGATTAGATCTCTTGCTTATTTGTTAGAATTACGTGAACATTTAAATGTGTATCTTGTATTTCACGTTCGCTTACTTAAGAGATATGTACCTAATATTGCTCATGTTTTGCAGGACAACTATAAGTTGAAAGATGATGACTCTTTTAAGCTTCGACCTAAAATAGTATTAGATAAGAGGGAAAGATTACTTAGAAATAGATCTATAATAGAGACTTTCATGAAATGATGCACATATCTAGAATTCGACTTAGGTGAACTTAGATGATTTTCGGACACATTATCCTTCTTTCCAACTTTGAGGATAGAGTCCTTAAAAAGGGGCAAGAATTGTAATAAGCGTTACCATAGTGTAATAATTCATTTTGGACTTTCCAAATTACATTGTGGGGATAATGCTCAAAATGAACAATTAGATCATTTTATGCATGTAGGGAAAATTTTGAGATTACAAGTTTTATACTCTCTCTAAACCTTATCTACACCATGTTTTTTGGTTGAAAATTGAACGTGAAGATGAAAGAATTAGGAAAATTATGTACGAGAGAAAGATAGAGCATGCATAAAAGAAAAAACTTACAAAGCTCAAAAGTGACACTTGGAGGCAGATTTGAACCTAAGTGATCTCTAACACTATAATTGTGTAGATTAAAAAGTTGAACATTTTCGTGTCTCACAAGCTTAAACTAATTCCTCACCGTTTTTAAGTTACAAGCTTCGAAAAAGTGCCATTTTTTAATACTTTAAAAAAATAACAAAAAGAAAAAAGTGAGCTTCTATATTCCTATCCAAATCCGTGATTTTAAAGCACATGTTGCTTCTCTTTTCATTGCTTTTCTTCTACTTTTGACAGATACCGCTAAAGAAAGCGCTACTACAAGCGCATGCTTTTGCGAAAGTTATGCAAAGAATCGCCTTCTTCTAAATTTGATGGATCACACACTTCTTTCGACAGCGATCAACTCTAATATAAAAAGACTTGTGCATCAAAGGGAAAGAGGCCAGAAATCATAGAATTACCTTATGATTAAGAGTGAGAGTGAGAGTGTGATTCAAAGTGCAAGATTGTGATAGCTCAAGGATGGTCGAGAGGTAGAGAATTCATCAAGAAGCTATTTTCCAAAGCTATTGTATCAATTGATTCACATCTGTAATACCAAATTTCTCTTTCTCTGAGTCAAATCTTGTCTACTCTTATGCACCGAATTTTCGTGTGCAAGTTCTGTTTTTCTCTCTTCCACTATTCTTGAGTGATCGGAAGCTTGTGATTGAGGATAGATTGTGATTGAGGGAACGCTACACACAATGATTGGTCAAGGATTCAGAAACTAAACAGTTGGTAGTCTGCAAGGTGTAAACTTACATGGAAGTGTATTCCTTTCAGGACCAGAGTTCTCCTTTGGAAGGAATTGCTTGGGAAAGACATGCAAAGACATCTCAATTCTGTTGTCCTAAGGCTGATCAAAGCTTGTGTGCGAATTTCTTGACAATATCTCTTGGAACAGAAATCTGTAAATTGTGAATAGATAAACCAGATATTTCCTCAAAAACAAAGCTGGAACCTTTCTTATGTAGAGTCCTGTTCTCTCACCACCATCCTCTCTGCTATGAGACAATACTAGCATCACCATCAGCATTTGTATGTGGCGAATGGTACTGGAATAGCTGTTTGAACCAAACTCAACCTGCAAATGGGTAAGTGTTTACTCACAAAAATACCTGTAATTTATCAACTCATAAAAATGCTTTTCCAGGAGATAAAAGCTTCTTAAAACAGAGTTCTTTGCGATCTCGCACATTACAAAATCACAATTTCAAAGAGTCTGAAGCATATTTCAGTGAAGATGAAACCAAAACCCAGTTCTGAGGATTCCCTGTCACTTATTTCAATTCATGGGGAAGGACACGTCCATCGTTTACAGCCTAATGGTTGATCTGTATTTATACATGAACACTCTAGATAAGGTATAATGTTTTTTAGTGTCTATGTTCCGGATCTTTACTCATGTAAATAGGGCATTTTCAGTTAACAGCTTGCCCTTGGAGGAGATAAAGAGCTTCATCCGGTCTGCTAAATGTAAGCAAATAATGAATACAAATATAATACACAAAACTTGCTATAAAGTTGATGATAATTTTACAAGAACTTCAGCATGGAAAAGAGGGCCTCTCTCTCTACTTTATAGACTCATTGGAAAGCTGCTGCTTCATACTTTTAAGTGCATCACCTATATTTTCACACAATCTTTCTGGATCAGGAATGACATCCATTGCTGTGCAGACAACTACTGTGGCTTTACCCATGTATGTCTGGACATGCACACACAACGCCTGCTGACAAGCTGTGCAAAGTCATGATCAATTGGAACAAAGGTCAATGAGCAAATAACAATCGCTGTAGTACAATACCTGTGGCTGACCGACTACAGTTGGGATTATGTGTGTAATCTTATGACCAAAGAACTCTACCTGCTCCAGAGGTCCAAAGACACTTGAAAACGCTAAAGTTGTGTGATCAGAACAGTTGAGCGTGAGCCTTGTGGGCATCTAAAACATGTACAGCCAAATGCAGGAACCACAATAAAAAAAAGGGATGAAGAGTAAGAAAATTCAAAATGCATCATACCTCAGATCCCACAAGATTCATCAGCATAGTACCACTTTGATAGGCAAATAGGGCACCTAGGGAGACTTTCTTCTTGTCGATAATACTCTTGGATCTGACAACATACTCCAGGGGGTTATCAAAAATTGCTACTGGGACAGGCAGTATGGAATAGCTCATTTGATTGCCCCATCTAACCTCTGGACCTCCATTCATCATTCTCTCTAGCTCCTAAATAGAAATGCACATTTTTATTTACTGCCAAATAGTTGAATTATGAATTTCTAGTAGAGAAATATTCCAACAAATACATCAAGTACTTTGAAGAGTCAAAGCCCATAATCAGGGTACAGAGAAACAATAAAGAAAATCACAAAGTATCTCTTGCACAGTTTCACTAATTACTACAGCAGCCACCTCATCAGTGCCAATGATAGTCCTTTACTGGATGTAAATATGTAGTAGTCTTCTCATGGACCCTCAAAAAGCAAGGAGCTAATGAGCATGACTCGAATGACGTACCTGTAGGCCTGGAGATTTCCTTAGATTGACCATTATACATGCCCGAACCCGCAGGTAATCTAGCCTCTTCTTTTTCATGATTTTCTTGCTGTGCTTATCCTCAAAGATCATCTTCATGGAAGACAAACCTTGACAGTTCATTTCTTCAGCTGCACAACAAGATAATCAGAAAGAAAATGTTTAAAGGTAAACACCATAAGCTCCCCATACATCAAGAATGTAAGTATTTAATCACGAGGAACACAAAACTGGGCAAGGAAAAACACGTAACGAGAGGTAAAGGTGTAATTAAATAAAAAAACTGATACATAGAAAAACTCAAAGAAAGTAAGAAAAAGAGAACATCTTCTGCAAGCCAACTTTGACCCATGAGATGCATCATACAACTTAGCAGGTGTGTACCCAATCATCAAAAAAAGATTAAAGAGGCTGAAAGAAAAAAATGATGGTCTTACAAGAAGATGAGTGAGAATAGAGGATGTTCAGTGTGTGAATCATATAGGATGTATCTTGATTCTCAACCTGATGACAAATGAGCTGTCTTAGCCCAGCACGGACATTGCAGCCATTACATGTTATAAAGAGTACAATCATGAGGATCCAAAGATGAACCTATAACTCCATCCTGTGGAGTCATGGGCATGGGCAATAAAGTGGATAGTGTCGGGGTTAGAGGCCAAACGACTCTTTTGATTTATAGTTGAACCCCTTCACATACACTTTCCCCTTCGACATGAAATGCCCATAACCAATGTATTGGGCATCTATAAACCAGTTCATCAATCACGAGTCTATTGTGCTCTGTTCACACTCCTTTGCATCCCCTTTTAAAAGGTTTGGGATGAAGCTGCAGAGACAAGCTCTGTGATGAATCATGATAGATCATCTAATATTATTTCATCAATTCCCTAACATTCTCACCTTCAATGCTAATTAGATTATGTTGCATCAAAGTGGAGTTTTCCTTTTAAGCACTGTTTATCTTTATCTTCTTCCTGTTTCATGAAGAAGTTTTCACATAGTATGCAATAGCTTCATTTAGTATTGGTTGAATTAAGTCTTTAAGCTTTGCTTGATTCTCAATACTTATCTAGTTTTTTACATGATAAGTAAACCATTTATGCATGCACATTTACATCCTATCTCCATCAAGATCAGAAACATAACCGCTCGTAACTCAGGTGATATGAAACAAGTTAACAAGATAAAGATAGTCATATGAATCAATAAAAAAAAATCTCACCAGAGTAGTGGAACAATAAGTAAAAAATGTAACTAAACATTTTAAATTTGGCTACAGTCATCTGATGGCTTCAGCCCAGGAAAAGATAAGCATACCCTATCCCTGTTGCAAGTAATACGCCTGATAGATTACAGAAGTGCAACACATTGCGAATATATTTTTATCCTAAGATGTTGTCAATTTTAAGTTATTAAAAAACAGGTTAGGTGACAAGGGCTTTGCTTGAAAACAGATAGTAAACAACTATTTTTATATTTATCTACTATTTTAATGATAAGGAAACCATTTATGCATGCATATTTAAATCCATCTCAATACGTCCATGTCCATAAAAATTAGAAACACAAGTAGCCATAAGTCGAGTAATGTAAAACAAGCTGAGAGGATGAAGATAGTGATATAAAAACCATTCTGCCTCAGACTAGTGGCACAACAAATACAAATGTGCAATGATACATTTTGGATCTAGCTAGATTAACGTGTCGAAATCAAACCGAGAAAAGATAAGCATACCATATCTCTGTTGCAGGTAACGTGACAGCCCAGCTGCAACCATTCCAAATACAACATCGCTCACTGTCTAAAAGAACTCTCTCTCTCTCTCTCTCTCTCTCTCTCTCTCTCTCTCTCTCTCTCTCTCTCTCTCTCTCTCTCTCTCTCTCTCTCTCTCTCTCTCTCTCTCTCTCTCTCTCTCTCTCTCTCTCTCTCTCTCTCTCTCTCTCTCTCTCTCTCTCTCTCTCTCTCTCTCTCTCTCTCTCTCTCTCTCTCTCTCTCTCTCTCTCTCTCTCTCTCTCTCTCTCTCTCTCTCTCTCTCTCTCTCTCTCTCTCTCTCTCTCTCTCTCTCTCTCTCTCTCTCTCTCTCTCTCTCTCTCTCTCTCTCTCTCTCTCTCTCTCTCTCCCTCCCCCCCTCCCCTTCCCCCCCTTTGAAATCTGAGATGGCATACCAAGAGATCTTATTAAATTTACCACATGCCATGAAAGATTCCATTGGTGAAATCTGAGTCTCTTTTCACCAACTTGAATCGAGAGAGACAAAGCTAAGAGGATTTCACCTAGCGGGTTTGATCTATTGGCTTCCATATCATAAAAGTACAGCTGTTCTTCATTCCCTCTTCACTGATTAATATTTCTCCAGCATCTAGTCCCTTGTGAGGATTTCAAAGCTTTTCTTTCGTCTTCCCTATTTTTAGGTGTCTACATTCCTACGTGTCTGCTAAAACTTACATCTGCTTTTACATACCCCTTCTTGAAAGAATCTGAAGAAATACCACAAGGAGGGAGACATGGGACCGTCAGCGTCCTGTACCATTGATCTCTCACTTTTTCCTCTTCATGGCAGCCATGAAGATACCTATCAACTGATATAAGCATATTATCAAGTGCCAAAAATTATAGGTTAAAGTCCAAGAAAAGCTCGCAGACATTTTGTCAGTCCCCGATCACACAATTCATTTACTATCCCTTCTTAGCAATTGGGCACAGTTCCTCAAATGCCCTGTAAATGCATGACTTTTGATCCAGCCATTTGATCGTGCCCTTCAATAATACTTATGCATGCAATTCCTCCATTGCCCTCAGCATCCTACATGAGATCACTCAACATTGTATTCTGGATAAGTTGCTTAGAGGTCAAGTTAAAGATTTGCATTCTTGTGCTCTGCACTGCAGATAGACTAGGGTAGATTTCAAACACGAATAAATTCAACTATATGCTAATGCTCCTTTCTGCATAGATCCGGATTAGAGGGGAGCGCCAAGGTTTAGTAGTCCTCACATGTGTATATGTGCAGAAATGAGCCCTGAGAGGGTACCATCTTATACCTATTAGTAATCCATCATAAATCGATTGGAACAGGAACAACTACTTCTATGAGATTGTTTGTCTCTGTGTGTATATGACATCCCCATGAGGGAGCCTGAGCCAATGAGCTGGTTGTCTCTCAGAATCACTACGATTTCCTTCGCAGTTCTTAGTTGCAGGATATGATCTTTCATGAAAGGCTCAAACAGTGGGTGAGGAACTTCCAAGTGCGATTACGTGCTCTCCCATAAATTTCTGGCATTACACTAAAATAGAAAATCAAATAACAACAGGATCTCACCCCGCCAGTGACGCTTTTGATGGCCTTGATATCATCCATAGAAAGATCGCGATGTGCAAGCTTCCTCGGAAGTTTTTCTACTCCTCTCTTGCCTTTTAAAGGAGTTTGGCTGTCATTTAACCAGATCGTAGTTGCAGTGAAAATGCATACATCAAAAAGTGTGTACCAGAGAATGAGCAGGGATTTCCAGAGGAAGAGAAAGAATGCCTTGAGTGTTGATAATTTCTTCCGAATTCTATTACGTTGCGTAGGGACGGTAGGAAGGGACTGGGGATCTTCTGCTTTTCTAGTGCATGCTAACAGAAGTGACATCAGAGATGTTCCATCTCCAAGCACATGGTGCGCTCTAAGAATGACGTTTTCAGTTGCATCTCCAAGTTTTGCTCTGACAATATGAAACTCGAACAGTGGACGCGATGGTTCGAGTGGAGGAGCTTGTGCAAGCTGTGCCGCATAAGCCTCCACAAAGGTTGGTGAATTCACATCGTCTGATCCTGCAATAATGATGTGATCATCCAAGTTGACGGTCACCGGTGCCCAATGAAGATTTCCCTTTTGATTTGTCCTCTGCCATGACAAAAAAAGGATGCATATGATATATTGTGTAAAAGACAGACCATGCAATCAGATGCACGCACAAATCCGCTAGCTAGAACGCGCACACACACATATAGATAACAGGCACACTGTGTGCCTGTGTCTGCGTGCGTTGCGTCTGTGCGCGTACGTCTGCGTGCGCCTGCGGAGTGCGCAGGAAGAGAAAGTCACGTACTCATGTTATATTCATCTTCTTTATTGCTTGTGGAGCACGCATAAAAGAACTCAAATCACAAGCACACAGCAAACTTTACTAAATGTACGATGTACTGCCCATCAATTCTCACTATGGGACACAGCGCGTCCAAAATTCATGCAAGAAACTTCTTTATGATAGTGATTTGTGTATGATAGAGCATATGTATATCTGCTTACTATGACACTTCTGAAGCGTTTGTGCTTCAACAGGGTATTTCTGATGCCCAACTTCAGGACATCCACATTAATAGGAACTTCAGAGCCCAGGATGACGATGATGTGCGCATTGAAAGATGACTGGAGGAAAACACGGCCAGCAGGGCTCACAGGTTCATCATGCACTAGCCAGGCACTATCATCAGCACCTGGCCATTCTTTCAGAAGCTTCGTGTCCCCATTGGTACCTGCCTGTTGATCGGGTGCAGCATAGGACTGGCGAGAAAGCCGAGTTCTGATAGATCGCAGCTTCAAACCTGTGTCTTCCATAGGACGATGGGCGAAGAAGGGCAACCTTCGAAGGAGATGCAAGGTCTACAACGAAGATAAGCTGTGCGACTAGCGTTATCGCTTTTCTGGGAAATAGGAGCCGATTCTGAGCTCTCTGCCTGAAAGTAAGGTCTCTATATTATTGTGGCTGGCTTTGCTGGCTGTATCTGAGGCAACCTTGCGAAGTTGCGTATTACAATTCACGAGCCCAGACGACCCTACATCAAATACGCAGTCGAACAAAAAGGATGGCCGACGGCCGTGGACCGTAGACCTAGATGACGGGAGTCGGGACGCTGCTCAAAGCCTGGATACCGCAGCGGCCAGTCGTGAGTCGTGAGTCGTCGCCGGCCATGCCGTATTAGACTGGAGTCGAGGCGGGTGATCCGTGAGCGCGCAGGTATAAATCCCCAATTCAAATATTAAGTGTACAGAATAAATTAAAACCGATTTTCTGTTTTTACCGAGGCTCGATCTTACTACTGAATTTGGACTTTGGACTTTTGAGGTCCACGGTTCGAAACCTGGATAAGAGCTCTGTTGAAAAGTGAGACATAAGGGGCCTCCACATGAATGAATTGTTGTTTCAATTTCCCAAGCATAAATGATGGAGGAGTGCTTGAAGAGTAGGTCTACGACTGGATTTCCAAAAAAAAAAAGGGTGGAACATAATCACCTAACTAAGATCTGTTCCTTACTTTTCACCTCACGGACTTCTTTTAGTTTTTCATTATACTTAAAATTTGAAAGTACAATGCACACATCAAAGGACCCTTTTTTATTCCCACACTCAAACGGTTTACCATACACCTAACCTCAAGAATGGTGTTTACCATACACCTAACCTCAAGAATGGTGTTTTATGCAATCTCAAAGAATGATGGGAGTCGTCAAATGCTGTAAAGATTGTAAAAAAATAAAAGTGCAACGATAGGAAATGGGGATTATCACAATCAAGGTTTATGAAACCATCATTCTCTTGATGAGTCCATCATTTCTTGACAAGGGATCCATCTCAAGAAGTCTCCTCACTATTGATAACCATAAATTCCTTTTCAAGTCATTCAAAACTTTGTCTTTTTGTTGGGCGTTAGGGCCATCTCTTTCGAAGCTCTACTTTAGTGGGCCTTTGAAGCTCTACTTTAGTGGGCCTTTGGGCTCTGTAATCCTAGCAACATGAGTGTCTAACCGCTACTTTATGGGATAAGAGAGGTATCGTGGGTACTATACTTGCCTCCACTTGTACTTTCAAACATATATGTAAGATTAGGCCTCAAGCCAAAATTCCTTTCTTTATGGAAAAGAACTTAATCTAAAACACTTCCAAGTTAGAAAACTAAAATAATTTAGATCCGAAGCATTGTCGATTTCTAAGTCTCCTTCTCTAGGGTTTGTTCCACCTTTAGTGATCCCAACTTTAGTTCAGCTTATGCATAAATTCCCTTTAACAAAAAGGTCCGATGGACAAAGAAAGGAAGCACGGGTCCTCCATTATAATGAAAAGACATCTTGATTGATATCTTGTAAAGAGATGCCAAAGACGTGGAGAGACTTTACAAATGTAATGAACCCACGAAAGAATATTTGTTGACAGCAAGTCTTCTGGAAGAAGAGGCCATCGATTCGTCAACAAACCTTTTTGGAAACCACGAGAGATCATTTATTGACCAAAGATATTTTAGAAGCCATCAACTCATCAATACCATTTTTTGGAATACTATAAGAAAAGAAATGTTGCGGAAGACCTTCATACATTAAAACACATCAAAATTATGAGGTACAATGTATGCTATCCATGGAGAGTCCTATGGCATATATGTATTCACTAACTGTAAAAATAAAAGCATAGTTGATCCTAGATATTCCCCAATCTTTATTCCAAGATCGGTCTTGTCAAGAGCTTAGCTTAGTGGTAAAGTCAATTGTATGGTAAGGAGGACGTCTAGGGTTTAAAATCCCATGAGAGAAGCAAGAGTGTATTTTGATAGAATCTTCTAGAGCCTTTTGGAACGAGTAACCTTGAGTTAACTCGAAAAAACTGGGAAATATGGTAGACTTGCCACTAGTATATAGAGAGCCAACACATGCACGCATGTGTGGACTTGCCTTGCAAAGATCCCTAGGTGGAGAGCACCTCTTCCCCCATTGGTGTCAAACCCCATGAGTTCTCCATAGCACATTATTCCTCCGTGTCTATGAGTTATGTGAGATAACGTATTTTGCCTTCAAATTCGTTTCTTTTTTGTATTCGCTCGTTTCTTTCATTAGGGAACGTAGTAATAAAAGGCTCTTTTTCTATAGGTAACTTTCTTTGTCGCAAACTCAAGGGGGGTGCTTACAAATGGCTTATTCACAACTAGACCTCATGGGGAAGGAGAGGAATTTCATGAAAAGCTACATGTGCACAACCAATCGCCCATGCATGGGCTACGATAGAGGAGCAAATAGCCTATGAGGGCACCAATATTGTGCTCCATTTTCCTTCCTATGGGATGTCAAAGACAAGCTCATGAAGCCCTCTCATATATAGACTTCTTCTTTCACTATGTATGGGATGTACAATCACCCTTTTTCATGTGAATACAAAGATCCCATCCGTAACCCTACTCTTTTGCACTTGATTGGAGGTATCACGAGGATGGAAATAAGGGTCGCAAACTTACCATAACCCAAATTTATCATATCACCCAAATAAGAGGGGGATAACTCTCATGGAGCATCAAGGTGGAGGAATAATGACCATGTGTGTGAGGATCAAAGTGACTTTGGAAGTGTAAAAGACAAAGATGTCATGATCTAATGGAATTTCGATGGGGAAGTACCCAAATTCGGCTCTTTGAGTTTCTAAGATTTCCTCGTAGTTTCTTTCCATAACATTAAAATATTGAAGACATAAGTATCAAAATAATAGCATAGTGGTAGGATCATCCTCGTATGATTTTTTTTTTTTTTTTTTGAGGTTTTGCTCTATTCACTTAACTACCTACCAATGCTTGACACCTAGGAAATGCAAAAGATTGGCTCATCTTAGAGATAAAAAATTGTATATTAGGTTGATTTATGCATAAGTAAATCAAGCATTCAATAGCTTGTTGATAGAGAACAACATTAAGTGCATCTCCAGCATCATGAAGACTCAATCATAAACTTGTTTCTATGGGAGTGGCAATAGGTTTGCAATCTTCGAGGCCAAAAAAAATGTAATAATGTGTTAATGTATTTTGTTTGCCACAAAGTTATTCCCCCATCAACTTTCATAAATTGAATGCCTAAATAATGGTGCAAATGCGCCAAATCTGACATCTCAAAAGAGGCATGCAAATCAGCCTTAAATTCAGAAATATGCTTCTCATTAGGACCAATGAGCAACATATTATCAAGATATACAATAATGATAAAAAACACATCATCTGCATGCTTAACATATAAGGTACTTTTAGTTGGACTTTTCTCAAGACCATGTGCTAGCAAGTAGGCATGTATCTTCTCATACCAAGCAATTGGTGCTTACTTCAAAACATATAACACTTTTTTCAACATGCACACTTTGTTTTCATGACCTTTCTAAACAAAACCATGGGGCTGAAATACATACAGTTCCTCATGTGAATCACCATTCAAAAATGTAGATTTAATGTCCAACTAACATACATTCCAACCATGATTAGCTACAAGTGAAAAAATGTTATGAACGGTGGTCATTCAACACGTGAGAGCAAATGTCTCATCAAAATAAATGGCTCTCTCTTGAGCATAACCTTTGGAAACAAGTCTTACCTATCAACTATTCCATCAGGCTTACATTTCAGCTTGTATACCCATTTAAAGCCAATGCCCATTTTGCCTGGAGACAAATCACATAAAGATCAGGTACCATTCTTCATAGTAATATTATATTTTGATTGCATACAAGCCATCCAATTTTTTGATGTCAGTGCTTCATCAAAAGAAATGGGCTCATTCTCATCACAAGAGACAACCATTGCATAACAATATGATGTAAAGCAAGCACTATGAGAGCTCAAATGAGTACGATATGACAAGTGTGCATCTAGTTTGCTATCCTTCATAGTCTGCACCAACATTTAGGCATAATTTTTGCCATCTTCTATGTTAGCCCTCTCGTCAACAAGTACATCATCTAAATTTGCATTAAAAATGGAATGATCCACATCATCATTTCAAACATGTAAATGTTGAGACATTGCCTCATTTGGACTGGGACTTGACTTTCCACCTGTAAAAAGAGAACAAAAAGTATCATACACATCCTTCAAGCTAATTGATGTCTCCTTGGTACATCAAAGTAACGGTTGAGTTGCATCTTCACAAAAACAACATTGCAACTAAGTAGAATGTTTCTATTCTATGGATGATACAAATGATACCCTTTGCTTTCATAATTGTACCCAACAAAAATACATTTCATTGCCTTATCATCCAGTTTTTTTCATTGGTTCATGTACTAATGCATATGTTAGACAACCAAAGACTTGTAGAGTGAGCAACAAATGACTTGTGACCATGCCAAGACTCTTATGGAGTGACCGATTTTAGTGCTTTGGTGGGACACATTGCTAAGTACATACATTGCATACATAACTGCCTCAAGCCAAACGCTATGTGGTAAAGCCTGAATTTTCGACCATACACCTCGCCATTTTGATGAGAGACTTGTTTTTTATTTTGCAAATCCATTTTTTTGAGGCATATATGGCACTATATAACTATATTTTATCCCAGGCTCAGCCATAAATGCATTAAAATTATAAGACATGTATCCCTCCCCTTGATTAGAATGAAGGGTGCCCAATTTACATCCTCACATATTTTTAGCCATAACCAGCAACTGTTTATAGCACATAAACACTTTGGACTTTGCTTTCAATGGATACACCCATGCATGCCTAGAAAATTCATCATTAAAAGTCATGAAGTATAGGTACTTCCCAAATGAATGTGTTTGCATAGGACCACAGACATCATTATGAACAAATTTCAATTTATGAGCAGCTCTAGCTTAACCATCTTTTGGGAAGGATGAGCATTGCATTTGCACAAAATAAAACCTTTGTGGACATCTTTAGAAGATTCCTCAAGTTTATGCAGAGCGGACACCATTTCAAATTTTTGCAAGTGAAACAAAGTAGAAAAATTTGGATGACCAAAGCATACATGCCAAAGCTTTGCATATGAATAGCTAGAGAATCATAAATTGCACATGTTGAATCATTCAAAGAAGTTGTCTAGTCCATGCGCTTATATAGCTCATGGCATAAAATACCAAAAGCAATAATAAAATCACCATTTGATAGATCATGAATTATACATCTATCATTAAGAAATTTGACAACCAAACCAATCTTGGCTAATGCTGAAATTGACAACAGATTTTTCTTGATCCTTGAAACATATAAGATGTTTTACAATGTGAAAGAATTGCCATCAATAGTAGTCAAAATGGTCTTTTCAACACCCATTATAGGGTAAGAGGAATTGTTAGCACATATGACAATATTCCTTGTAGGGGTAGGCCCAAGTGAAGTGTAGGAAACTATATTGTGATGTAATATGTTTGAACCGCTATCACAATTATGTTGTGAACCACTATCGAAATACCGAACAACTAAGTCTACTTCAAACATACATTGCTCATGAGAAGATGGTTCATAAGTGCAATAATTCCCATTCTTCATTATGATTAAGATTAGCAGACTCTATTTTAGGTGTACAAGTCTCTACAACAATAGTGCAGAACTTTTCACAAAAGCTCTACCTACAGAGAAGTTTGTCCTATATATATGAAAATTTCTTACACAATCACTGCAATAGTGCGTTCGGAGGCTGAACTCCTAATTGCCCCAAATATGCTCACCAATTTTATGCAATTCAGAGACTGTGATCAGAGGGGTTTCAAGGATTCCCCAAATGAAGCGACAACCTCCTCCAATACCAATTGTTGGAGTTCAAGGTATGAGGAAGCACACAAAAAACACAAGGAAGAAGAAGAAGAAGCTTGGAGCGCAACACAATACAGAATGTATTAACAAGTGAATCTACAAAGATAAGTGACCCCTTAGAGTTATAGGCATATATACAAGACAAGGGACAAAAACCTCCTAAAGAGGGAAAAAAGTTCTCGAAAGGTCCTAAGTTCATTCACACACATCACTACTGAAATATATCAACAATATCCTCATTTTGGATCAGGTGAGAACTATACATGGATCATAATAATACCCCCTATCCTTGTAATTGCAAAGTCTAATCTTTCTTTCAACTCATCGTATCAATTAGAAGGAATAAGTTTATCCTTTTTTGCATGAATTTCATTCTATATGAAAAGCGTATGGTGCAAGATTCAAGAATGATAAAGGGCATTACACATATTTCTTTCTATTCTTGTTATCCCAAGATGAAGATTCCATAGAAGTGTGATAAAAGGCATGCACTTTGGAGTGTATAGATATGGGATTTTCTTTTATGCAATTTAATTTTCATGGCATGCATAACATGTTTTTGAGAAGGTAAGTTATTTCCACTGCTAAACATGGAAAAAAATTAACCATATTTTTGTGGACTCGCAAACATGATGCTTGACACTCATAGACATAAAGTGTGATGCATGGATTAAAATTATCGATCCACATAGCTTGGCATATGAAGGCAAAAACCTACAAGATAGAGAGCAAAGAGAATATTTTTCATGATTCAAGCAAGAGAATGCATTAGAATTACACGCAAAATACTCCTTGGGTATAGACATGCTTTTGCAACACCCAACTAATGCCAAGGAAGAAAATTAGGGAAGGTCCAAAAGTCATTGAAAATTTCATGCACAAATTTTCAAAACTATTTATTGTGAACCTCAAGAACCTCTAAAAAATGGAAACTACTGTAATTTATATTGTAGCGGTTTGCTTTGCTCGCTGCCTACCATAATTTTAAAACTAGTGCTAATAGCTTGAAGCTCATCCAAATCAATTGTTACATAGTAGGTTGATAAGGTTCAAGTCAATGATAACCTTAGGTTCTTATTGAGTATTAAACAAGATGTACACTTAGCCTAGTGGTTGAGTATCAAGGATGAAATGTTCCTCCATCTTGGAGGCTTTAAGTGAGTGATGAAGAGAAATATCCTCTTTTATGTCCACTAAAGATACTCCATGAGGTAGCTCTTGTATATCTTGGATTGTCCCTCACCATGCTTTTCATGCATAGCTCCATCAAATAAATGAAAAAATCCATCACAATCTTCCAAGAGAGCTATTGACATTTTTTCTAGTTGCCAAGAGAGCTTTCTTTCCCTTGCTCTTCCTCGTCCGAAAGTTTGGGCATAATAAAACCCAATAATAGAGTCACCACATATCTATTCTCTCTCTCTCTCTCTCTCTGTCTCTCTCCCCCCTCTCTCTCTCTCTTTGATGCTCCATCAAAAGAATGCATGAAGAATTTTTGAATTCCTTTGGGAGGGAGAGGTAGAGAGACCCTATGATATCGATGTAATAAACTCTAGACCCACCACATGTGAGCGAATGTCCTTTGAATCTCCTCCCATCCGGCTATTACATAGGTATTGGAACTAATGGTGACCTCTGGAGTTGATTGGAGTCCACAATGCATGTAAAATCTCCACCATTGTTTTAACACCTTCCACTAGACTCTACTTGTGTTACATGTACTCACCACTTGAGTTAAGTCTCCCTAGTATACTCGAGTTAACTTAAGTGGAAGCTTGAATTATTTCGAGCCTCCAAAGTGGCACATTTAGCCATTGTTTTGCTTGGATGAATCCTTATAACTATGGACCCATGCTTTTTTTTGTTAGACTAGCTGATTTCAATGATTTTTGTTTTTTTGGAATTTATATGAGCTCTTGAATGACATGAAGCTTATTTGAATAGGAGGAGATTTTATTTTTCTACACAAAGAAACAAGTTCAACAATCAGGTTTTGACAATTTTAGAGACGGAGTTGGTAGGTTTGTTGACAATCTTTAGAAGTGTTAACACTTCCAAATGTGGAATAGAAGTGTATCTTCATATTTTGGCCTACGCATGCTATCATTCATTTGTGAGGCTTAGGAAACACCTCAAGTTGTATCTTAGATTAATTATATCGCTCAAAGTATTGTAATCATTCAAATTGTAAGTGTGTGCATTTTTTGTATAGGGATTCATCCATATGGGAACCACGTGGATGTATTTGTACATGAGGAGGTTAGAAATGCCTACCTTGAACATTTTCTTGTACTCTAAGATGAAGAGTTGTAGAGTGCCTACCTCCAACATTGTATTTAGGCAAGAGAGCTAAAACCTACAAGAAATGCTCACAAACACATGAAATGAGAAAGCAAACAATCGCTCTCCCTCACTCTCTCTCACAAGTGAAATGAGGGAATGAAGGGGAAGATTGGGATATGAACAAAACTTGAAGTTTTTTCATGATGAAGGAGATGTTGCAGCATGGAGAGTGAAGATGGCAGAGGTGGTGATGGAGATGAAAACAGTGAAGAAAATAGAGAATTAGCTACTTACCTATGATTCCAATGTGAAGATTCTTCGTCTTGCCATCACATGCTCATCTTCGAATCGCACTCCCCGACAATGACGCCAAAACTTGGTGTCACTCTAGCATAGTGGGAGCATCACCATAGTGAAGATCCACCTCATAAATGTCAATCTAGGGAGACGTGAGGATGGTATGATGACCATGCACGAGAAGAATGCACAAGTGTGTGAGTGAGAAGCACACTTACATGCACACACAAACACACATACATGCACCAAGGTAGAACAAAGAGTGGAACAATGGAATCTTTCAATTAAGAGCTCTTTATACAAAGTTTCATAAAAAACCTAACCTCAAAAGTGAGCTCTCTAGCTCTTTTTATAGTTTTTCACTTGCTTTGGCCTAGTTCAAACCTATTATTTGGCCTAGTTAGAAATTAGGTTCCTAGACCAATTTGAGGGCCCAAATGAGATCGAAAAAATATGAAAATTAATATGTGGGTTCTTCTAATCCTCTTGAAGCTTGAGGACTCCTTGGCTTGCATGAAATGGAGTTGAAACTATAAAAAATGGCTATGTACAATGATGTGTATTGATAAAGATCATTGTTTAATGAAAAATAATGTTTGAAAATTTGATAGGCCTACTCTTTGACTGATCTGCATTGACTCCATTGCCTAATCAGACCTATCTCCAAACCATGTACTTCTTGTTGGCCTTCTTGCCTCCTTGGATACTCTTGTTGCTAACAATGTACCATCAGTTTATAGGGATACTTATGCATGTGAAAATATGCTATCCATGTAAAACTAAATAAGTCCACTAACTATAGCCATTAGGAAAATAGTGAAAAATAAAGGAATCACGAGAATAAGTAATAATCATGAGGATAAGTATCAATTTAGTTTTGGACTCATTCCAAGAAGATTTACAGACACCATAAATGTAAAGTTTGGAGGTCATAGCAATCATCCAAGATAGCTAAAACCTAACTAAGGCTTGAGTTGTTTTAAGAACAAGAACACTAATGAAAAATAGGAGTCTAGTAGAGAACACATCAATCTCAAGTAGTTCCAAAGTGAGCCTCAAACCATGGGTAAAGTTATTTAAGGCTTATGGATGATATAACCAAAAGGTGTATCAATTCTTAGAGAGAGATTCTCTAGCTTTGGAATTCGAAAAGCATAAGTATATGCTTAGGCTTGAGAGGAGAGGAACATCTCTAGAAAATTTTTGGGATAAGCTATTGAGTTTTGTAGATTGAGGAAGACATCTTAAGATAGAAACCAAGTCTTTATCATTATCACGTGATCAACAACAATTGATCATACTTGGAATAAGGTTATCAAAGTACTTACAATTAGAACTATTATAGATCTTTCCATAGTAGTAATTCTTAGAGAGATGAGAAAAAAAAATTGCCTCTTAAAGTAAAGTTTCCTAATTAGGATTGGATTGAATCTTGGAAAGAGTTTTCCAAGATGATGCATAAAGACGTTAAAAGGGACAAGAGACACCCAAGAAACAAGTGAAGAGTTTCAGCTAAGATCATTTTTTCTACTTAAAGGATCTTACGTTTGAAAGTCAAATACTCAGGTTGAGAACAAGGTTCAACATACCAAGGTTACAAACAAGTAGTTCAAATGCCTTAGGAAGTTCAAAGAGATGATCATTGAGGACAATGATCAAGCATTTAGGGAAGAAAATATCATAAAGTGATAGGCTTGGATAGGAGATGATTGAACCATGTGATCATTTTGAAAGACTTATTTCTTCCCCAATATTAAGATTCTACCATTTTGACAAGAAGTATGGTCCATTTGGAGATTTAGAAAGAGTTGATTTCATAGAAAAGTGTTGTAAATCTTTAATGCATATCTAGAAAAGAGGAAAAATAAAGGGTTGAAAGATACCCTAAATACTACTACTCCAAAATACACCCTATGAACAAGAAATAATTTTCCATTATGATTAAGGATATTGCCATTTGGTTAAGTCAATGGTAGGCACATGACTATTTTCTTTGAGACAGATGGCTAGCTACGTTAACATATAATATCTAGTGTGAGCTTACTATCTCTATTATCAAATGACATAGAAAAGATACTTTTGAGTGCATTTGATAAGAGAAATAGTTCAATGAAGATTCAATCTTTATTTAAAAAAATGCCTTTTCAAGTACAAATCAATAATTGGAAAGTATAAAAGCTACGAGCATTTTGATTTATGCTACTTAATTAGACTAAGTAGAAGAAAGTTATCCTCATGAGCAATCCCATAGTAAGAGCTCAATTCATTTCCACTTAGATGAGAGCATAAACTAGATGGCATGGGACATCTAGGTTTACACTATTACTAAAGTATATTTGGTAGTATGGGACACCAAATTTAAGGTAATGGAAGCTTGAACTTGGGAATACTTGATGACTTGTTCAATCAACTTAAAAAAAAAGAGGATTGAGCATAAATAAAGCTTCGATTGGGTTTATACATAGAAAATTGGATGAGCAACAATTTCCTTGAAGTGTGTAGTTTTTGGGAACAAAAACTCTTTAAGAGGGAAAGAAAGGTCTCATTGATAGATACTTTTAAGCAGACGATACATTCCTTGATTCTTTTGCGAAAGTTAGTATGACATCAATTACCTTATGTTTGAGATTTAAACTCAAACTAAATTAAGAATCAGATATGTGAGAATGGAATTAATGAAGTAATTCTAGTTTGGTAATACGCAAAAGATAAGCTAATCAAAGACTTGAAGCATATCTATAGTAAGGTACTTGAGAGTAAATAATATTGATCAAGAAAGTTTGGATATCATGAAAACTTTCTTAGCCCAAAGGGATAACATAAAATAGTTGATCCCTTAAAGTAGAGCTATACATGTTTTGAAAGCATAAATAGGATATAACTCATAAAGTACAAGTCAAATATCTCAAGTAAATCACATGAGTAAATATCAATGAAGAAGGGATCTAAAGAAGAAAGACTTAGTATTATCTCACATTAAGTTGACTATAGCAATTTTGGGAAGGCCAAATGACCTAGACTAGTCAAAGAGATCAAACCTTTTTTGATTTGATAAATCATACCAAGGAAAGATTAATGATCTACCAAATAAATCTCCAAGATATAAGATTAATTGGAATGAGAATTAAACACCTTATTTCTTGTTCTCATGTATAGGGGTGCCAAGAAATTCAAAGATGGAATTCACGATAAAAGGAAATGATCAGAGATCATTGAGAGGACAAAGAAGCTGGAAAGAAAGGATCGAATTCTATAGATTGCAGAAATAACTCAATGGTATGTGATAGTGGGAATCAAATCCCTTTGAGAATTTGATCTCATGGCTAGAGAGGAAGGAGACTCAAGCTCCAATAGAAAACATTGAGATAAGCCATAAAGAAAAGGCCTCTAAGGAAAATGTCTTAAGTTCATAAAGAGGTAAAGGGATTTTTGATATATGTAGGTAGTGATGTGTGTGAACACACTAGGACCGCCGGGGCAGTCTTTCCCTCTTTAGGAGGCTTTTTTCCCTGGCTTGTATATACGCTGATTGCCCTAATGGGCTACTTATCTTTGTACATTCTCTAGTAATACATTTAGTATTGTGTGTTGTGCTCCCAGATTCTTCCTTGTGTTGTTCGCATGCTTCTGCAGATGTCTATCTCCAACAATTGGTATCAGAGCAGGTTGTCGCTTCATCTAGGGTGCCATCGACACTCCTCCAGTTGCATCCTCCAAACGCACTATCACAGTGCTTGTGCAGGCTATTTTGTCTTTTTGTGCCAAAGGTATATACCAGTTTTTGTTCGCCAGTATAAGCATCTCAAAGTCTGCTACAGGTCTAGTGGAATTCATCTGGGCAGCTCTATTCAACTTTTTGAGATACATTCAATTTTTTGCATCAAGGTATTTTAGTCATCGGCCATGGCTGAAAGCAGTGGTGTATTCCGTATGTTGGCTGTTGAGGATAAGTTGGATGGTACCAACTACCCGTTATGGGATTATATGATGCGACATGTATTGATTGCAAAAGGACTGTGGAACATTGTGCAGGGTGTTGAAAAACGTCCTATCACACCTGCAATTGTTACATCTGTAGGTATATAAGCTGAGGTAGAAGGTGTCAAAGATGATGATATTCTGCATATTCCTGTTTGTGCTGCGGTTTCTGCTGCACCTACTGCAGAGCAAATTCGTTGGGATGGCAGAGATGCCCAGGCACATGCATTGATAGCTTTGTCTATCAAACGTGCTATTATTCCTCACATTCGCTCTTGCAGAACTGCGAAGGATGCTTGGGATACACTTACCCCATTGTACCAAGCTAGGAATGAGGCTCGTGTTGCTTATCTCCGAAAACAATTGGAGAGTGAGGACATGAATGAAGGTGATTCTATGGATAGTTTCCTAACAAAGATCAAAGACTTGAAGGAACAGTTGATTTCTGCTGATGAGGTTATACCACATAGCTCACTTGTGCAGACCATTTTGAATGGTCTTCTTGATTCATATCAGAGTTTTGCTTCTGCTCTTCGATTGATGATGAAAGGCAATCCAAATGCCCTATCATTTGAGGAGTTAGTCTCTGTTCTGTTGTAGGAAGATCAGTCCAGGTAGAACAAGTCCATTATGCGTGTTGCAGATCAAGTTTTCATGGCTAGTCAGAAGGGCAAAAGAAAATGGAGCTCTTCTACTAGTAAGCAGAAATCTGCAAATGCTGCACATTTGAAGAAACAAGATAAAGATGAGAAAAAATCAAAAAAGCAGAAACTATTTTGCAAGTACTGTAAAGGGAATGATCACATCATAAAGAACTATCCAAAACTGACTGCTAAAGAGGCAGAGAAGAAAGAGGTTGGAATGGTTGTTGCAGAGGCCTCTACACCAAAAACAAAGTCTGCGAATCTTATGCAGGAAGAAGAATGGGCATTTACTACTGTCTGCAGTTTTGACCCATCTTCTCATGAGCACTGCATGTCTGCAGTAGGCTCAGATGCTTGGTACTTTGACAGTGGGGCGACCAAACATATTACCTCGCAACATAGTTTCTTCTCTTCACTTGAGCCTGCCCCTACAGGGAATACTGTTACATGTGCCAACAACTCCTCTTATCCTGTTATGGGAGTTGGTAAGATCATTTTGACTACTACTGATGGTAGTTCTTTCACTTTGTCAGATGCTTTCTTTGTGCCAGGGATCAAGAAAAATCTATTATCAGTCTCTGCAACGCCAAGATTGGCTTGGTTATGAAATTTGATGATGACAGGTGTATAGTTCATGATCTGTCAAATGGAGATGTGATTATTGCTTTTGGCATTTTATGTCGTGGGTTGTATAAGCTCATAGACTATGAAAGATCTGTGAATGGTTCGGCATGTGCAATACATGATTCTTAGGCTATGTCAGATGCAAAGCTTTGGCATGCACGCTTTGGTCATCTGAATTTTGCTAGTTTGCCTGCATAAATCTGAAATGGTGTCCTCTTTGCCCAAACTTGAGGCACCTGGAAAACATGTTTGTGAAGGCTGTATTTTGGGCAAAATGAAGTGTTCCTCATTTCCAAAAGATGGTTCAGTTCGAGCTACTCAGAAATTATTGCTTGTACATAGTGATGTATGTGGTCCTATGCAGACATCTTCTTTTGGAAATTATCTTTACTTCGTGACTTTCATTGATGATTTTTCCAGGCATGCATGGGTATATCCATTGAAGGCAAAGTCCAAAGTGTTCATGTGCTTCAAACAGTTTTTGCTTTTGGCTGAAAATCTGTCAGCATGTAAAATGGGCGCCCTGCGTTTAGATCGAGGGGGGGAATATATGTCTTCTGATTTTAATGCATTTCTGGCTGAATGTGGGATAAAACATTAGTGTATAGTGTCGTATACACCTCAACATAATGGAGTTGCTGAATGAAAGAACAGGTCACTCATGGAGATGGCGAGGTGTATGGTCAAGAGTCAGGCTTTACCACATAGTTTCTGGCTTGAGGCTATCATGTGTGCAACATATGTACTAAACAGGTGTCCCACTAAAGCGCTGCAGTCTATCACTCCATATGAGGCTTGGCATGATCGCAAGCCATATGTTTCTCATCTGCATGTTTTTGGTTGTTTGGCATATGCATTAGTGCTCGATCAACATCGCAGAAAATTGGATGATAAAGTTGTAAAATGTATTTTTGTTGGGTACAATTTTGAAAGTAAAGGCTATTGTTTGTATCATCCACAGACTAAATGCATTCTAGTTAGCCGTGATGTTGTTTTTGTGGAAGATGCTATTAAGCCATTGCTTTCATGTACTAAGGAGACATCTGTTAGCTCCAAAGACATGTATGATACTTTGCTGCCTCTTTTTATAGGTGGACAGTCTAGTGCTGGTCCCAATGAGGAAACTTCTCAGCCTTTGCAGGTTTCATGTGATGATGCAGATCATTCCATTTCTGATGCAGATTTACATGATGCACTAGTTGATGAGAGACCTGATATTGAGTAGGCAAAAACTATGCCAAAATGGCTAGTGCAGACTTTGCATGACAAAAAATTAGATGCATATTTGTCATATCATACTGGTTCAGGCTCTCATGGTGCCTTGTTTGAATCAGATTGCTATGCTATGGCTGCATCTAGTCTCTGTGATAATAATGAGCCTGTTTCGTTTGATGAAGCACAAAATTCTAAGAATTGGATGGCTGTTATGCAATTTGAATATGATGCTAAAATGAAGAATGGTACTTGGTCTTTATGTGACTTGCCTCCTCGCAAGAAGGCCATTGGGACTAAGTCGGTATACAAGCTGAAGTGTAAGCCTGATGGTACAGTTGACAAGTATAAGGCTAGACTTGTTGCAAAGGGTTATGCACAGGAAAGAGACATTGATTTTGACGAGACCTTTGCACCTACTTGCCGAATGACTATTGTTCGTAGCATTTGTGCACTTGCAATTCATCATGGTTGGAATGTACATCAGTTGGACATGAAAACAACATTTTTGAATGATGACTTGCATGAAGACGTGTATGTTTTTCAGCCCCGTGGCTTTGTGTAGAAAGGGCATGGAAACCAGGTGTGCAGGTTAAAGAAGGCATTATATGGTTTAAAGCAAGCACCACGTGCTTGATATGACATGATACATGCCTATCTGATTGCACATGGCTTTGAGAATAGTCCAACTGAAAGCACCTTATGTGTTAAGCGTGCTAGTGATGTGCTTCTGATCATTGTTGTCTATGTTGACGACATGCTGCTCACTGGTCCTATTGAGAAGCATATTGCTGATTTTAAGGCTGATTTGCATGCCTCATTTGAGATGTCTGATTTGGGGTATTTGCATCACTATTTGGGCATTCAATTTATGCAAGTTGATGGTGGAATGGCTTTCTGTCAAACGAAATATATTGACACATTATTGTAGCATTTTGGCCTTGAAGACTATAAGCCTATTGCCACTCTTATGGAGACAGGTTTATGATTGAGTCTTCATGATGTTGGAGATGCATTTGATGTTGTCCTCTATCAACAGGCTGTTGGATGCCTGATTTACTTATGCATTACTCGGCCATATATTAAGTTTGCTGTCTCACAAATGAGCAAGTTTATGCATTGCCCAGGTGTCAAGCATTGGCAGGCGGTTAAGCGTATCTTTCGCTACTTGAGTGGTACTCGGCTACTTGGGTTGTTTATCCCAAGGGGGGATCACTACCACTAGATTTGCATGCTTTTTCTGACTCAGATTGGGCTGGTTGCTATGACACTCGTGTGTCCACTAGTGGCGTTTGCTTCATGCTTGGTAGCTCATGTGTATCTTGGTTGAGCAAGAAGCAATCTACTGTGGCCACTTCCAGTTGTGAGGCTGAGTATAGGGCAGCATTCATAGCTACCGTTGAGTGTGTGTGGCTCAGATGCCTCATGATTGATTTGGGTGTTGGTCAGTCTTCTGCCACCACCATCTTCATTGATAGTCAGAGCGCACTGGCAATTGTGAGGAACCCTGTGTTCCATGCTCCCACTAAGCACATTGAGGTGCACTATCACTATGTCAGGGAGAGGTTCTCCGCTGGGGAGATCAACTTGGCATATGTGCCCACACAGGAGAACATTGCAGACCTTTTCACGAAGGCTCTGCCTAGGGAGAAGTTTGAAGCTTTCAGCAAAGCTTTGCCCTTACTTCCTTTTGTGGAGTGATTTCCACATAGCTTGACACTTCCTTATACATGAATACCAGGTCCTTGTTCACCACATCACTCCCAGGGGGGATTTGTTGATATATTTAGGTAGTGACCACATCACTCCCAGTGGGACCATTGGGGCACTTTTTTCCCTCTTTAGGAGGTTTTTTCCCCCCGCTTGTATATACGCCTATTGCCCTAATGGGCTACTTATCTTTGTACATTCTCTAGTAATACATTCATTATTGTGTGTTGTAATCCAAGCTTCTTCTCCTTCCTTGTGTTGTTTGCATGCTTCCGTAGACGTCTATCTCCAACAGGGATGTACCTATTTGAACCAGTTAAATAAATTTGCTTGTATCTATAAAATAATAAGGCAACATTTACCTTAGATAAGGCTATCCATTATCCTCTTAAAGAAAAACTATTCTCTTTATTATAATGCATAGTCAACTTTAGAATGTATAGTTGATTTAGATAGACAGGAGGATAAGAATTTTAGGGGTTTCAAAGTTAAACTCCAAAAGTGAGAATTTTGTTAAATGTCAATCCTATTGAAGTATAAATTCTTGAAAGCAAGAATAAAAGATCATTATTTGAAGCTTTGGATGATATACACAAATTATTCAAGAATATTCAATAAGTTTCTAGAAAGTTCTCGGATATGATGGCAAGAAAGAGGTATCTTTAAATCTTGCCAAACGTTGGAACTAAAAGCAAAGAAAAAATGAATAATTTAAATTCATTTGATAGATATGGGATTTAGGGATGGCTTGATAATTATTGTTTCCCAATTGGTTTAAGGATTTAAAGGAATTGTTTAAGTAACAATGATTTGTTCCTCTTTGCAAAGATTGTCTACCTTTGAGGTTTATATACTTAACCATAAATGGTATGAACCGAATTTGGTTCAAGGTAGTTAGTAGTAATGCTCTTGGGAAGAAACTATCAAGATGAGATGAATAAAGAACTTGGGTAAAGACCTAGAATAATGTTCTACCAAGTAATTCCAAGTTCTTAAAGATGCAGTTTTAGTCTTTGGATCTCCGAAGTCTCAAAAATCAAAGAGTTTCATAAAGGATTGACCTAGAAGAACAAGGAAATGTTCCAAGGGTTAATCTAGGGAAGATCAAGGATGATCAAGACAAGGGTCCACTTTAGTAAGAAATGAACTTTCAAAATCAGGTTTATTGTCTATCAATCGGATTAATTAAATATTATGTTTCAAGAAAATATGATTGATTGATATGAGTCCAGCTAACTTGCCAAGGAATGAGAAGATGGTAGATCTCTTCACGATATTGAGCATGTCTAGGGTGTTGATATATTTTGGTAGTGATGTGCATCAACACATTAGGACTATTGGGGAACTTTTTTTCCCTCTTTAGGAGGTTTCCCCCCTGGCTTGTATATATGCCTATAACCCTAATGAGTCACTTATCTTTGTACATTCTCTTGGTACTACATTCAATATTGTGTGTTGTGCTCCAAGCTTCTCAAACTCCAATACTTGGTATCTGAGCAGGTTATCACTTCATCTGGGGCATCGTCGACACCTCTTCGGTCACAGTCTCATAATCACATGAAATTTGGTGAGCATACTTAGGGCAAAATATGCACTAATAGCTTTCAGGTGTTAAAATCATGATCTAAGCATGTTTCCACCTTTGAATGCACTATCACATCACCTGTGAACGCAATTTCATCTTTTTGTGCCAAAAACATATGCAACTTTCAGCTTGCCAATAAAGCACCTCGAAGTTTGCTACATGTTTAGCAGAACTTGATAGGATATTTTCTATACAACTTTTTGAGATACAATCATTTTTTTGCATCAATGTATTTTAGTTAGTGTCCATGGTTGAAAGTAGTGATGTATTCCATATGTTGGTTGTTGAGGATAAGTTGGATGGTACCAATTACCCACTATGGTATTATATGATGCACCATGTATTGGTTGCAAAAGGACTGTGGAATATTGTGCAAGATGTTGAAAAATGTCATATTACACCTACAAATACAGTTACTAAAGGTGATGCAGATGGTGTTGAAGATGGTGATATTCTTCCTTGTCATTCAAACATGCTATTATTCCTCACATTTGCTCTTACAGAACAACAAAGGATGCTTGGGATACACTTGCCACTTTATACTAGGCAAGGAATGAGACTCGTCTTTCTTACCTCCAGAAACAGTTGGAGAGTGAGCACATAAATGAATTCCATGGATAATTTTTTGACAAAGATAAAAGATTTGAAGGAGCAATTGATTTTTGCTCATGAAGTCTTGCCTGATAGTTCACTTGTGCAGACTATTCTGAATGGTCTTCCGAATTCATATCAGAGTTTTGCTTTTACTCTTCGATTGATGATGAAAGGCAATCCAAATCCCTTTACATTTGAGGACTTATTCTCTGTTCTATTGCAAGAATACCATTCTACACATAATAGGTCCATTATGTGTTTTGCAGATCAAGCTTTCTTGACTAGTCAAAAGGGCAAAGGTAAATGGAGCTCATCTACTAGTAAGCAAAAATCTACTAATTCTACACAATCAAAGAAGGATGACATAGACTAGAAAAAAACAAAAAAAGCAAAAATTGTTTTGAAAATATTGTAAACGAAAAGATCATGTCATAAAGAGTTATCCAAAACTAGCTGCAAAGGAGGCAAAGAAAAAAGAGGTTGGAATAGTTGTTGCAGACACCGCTACACCCAAATCAGAGTCTGCAAATTTTATGTAGAATGAAGAATGGGTCTTTACTATTGTTTGCAGTTATGACCCATCTTCTCATGAACAATGTATGTCTATAGTAGCCTCATATGTCTGGTACTTTGATAGTGGGGCAACCAAACATATTACCTTGCATCATAATTTCTTCACTTCATTTGAGTCTACCCCTATAGGGAATATTGTCACATGCACCAACAACTCCTCTTATCCTGTCATGGGAGTTGGTAAGATCATTCTGACTATTGTGGATGGTAGTTCTTTTACATTGTCGTATGCTTTCTTTGTGCCAGGGATCAAGAAAAATATGTTATCCGTTTAAGCATTAGGCAAGATCGTCTTGTTTGTGAAATTTGTTGATGATAGATGTACATTTCATGATGTGTCAAATGGTGACATCATTATTGCTTCTGGCATTTTATATTGTGGGCTATACAAGATCATAGATTATGCAAAATCTATGAATGATTCAACATGTGCACTTCAAGATTCTCAGGCTATGTCAGATGGAAAGCTTTGGCATGCACACTTTGGTCATATGAACTTTGCTAGTTTGTTATGCCTACAGAAATCTAAAATGATGTCCTCTCTACCCAAACTTGAGGCACCTTGTGAACATGTCTGTGAAGGCTTTATTTTGGGCAAAATGCAGCTTTCCTCCTTCCCAAAAGATGGTTTAGTTCGAGCTACTAAAAAATTGCAGCTTTTTCACAGTGATGTATGTGGTCCTATGCAGACACCTTCTTTTGGGAATTACCTTTACTTGGTGACTTTCATTGATGATTTTTTGAGGCATGCATGGGTGTATCCACTGAAAACAAGTTCGAAGTGTTTATGTGCTTCAAACAATTTTTTGTTTTGGCTGAAAATTTGTCAGCATGTAAAATGGACACTATCCATTCTGATCGAGGGGGGGATATATGCCTTCTAACTTTAATGCATTCTTGTTGAACATGGGATAAAAGATCAATATATAGTGTCGTATACACCTCAACAAAATGGAGTTGCTAAAAGGAAGAACAAGTCATTCATGGAGATGGGGAGGTGTATGGTCAAGAGTCAAGCTTTACCACATAATTTCTATATTGAGGTTGTTATGTGTGCAACATATGTACTCAACAGGTGTCCCACTAAAGCATTGTAGTCTATCACTCCATATGAGTCTTGGCATGTTTGCGAGCCATCTGTTGCTCACCTGCATGTCTTTGGTTGTTTGGCATATGCATTTGTGCATGAACAACATAGGAAATTGGATGATAAAGCATTGAAATGTATTTTTGTTGGATACAGTTCTAAAAGCAAAGGCCATCGTTTGTATCATCCACATACTAAACACATTTTGGTTAGCCATGGTATTATTTTTGTGGAAGATGCAATTCAACCATTACTTTCATGTACTAAGGAGATATCAATTAGCTCCAAAGATGTGTATATCACCTTTTTTCATCTTTTTATAGGTGGTCACTCTAGTGTTGGTCAAAATGAGGCAATTTCTTAGCCTTTATAGGTTTCATGTGATGATGTAGATTTACATGATGCATATGTTTCATTCTGTTTTTTATGCAGATTTACACAATGCACTTGTTGATGAGAGAACTCATGTAGAGGAGGCAAAAACTATGCCTAAAGGTATGGTGCAAACTTTGTGAGATAGCAAATTAGATGCACCTATGTCATATCATACTCGTTCAGGCTCTCATAATGCTTCTTTTACATTAGATTGCTATGATATGGCTACCTCTTAGTCTTTGTGATGAGAAGGAGCGTGTTTCATTTTATGAAGCAAAAAATTCAGAAAATTGGATGGCTGCTATGCAATCAAATTATGATGTTATTATGAAAAATGGTACCTGGTCTTTATGTGACTTGCCTCCTGGCAAGAAGGCCATTGGCACTAAGTGGGTATACAAGCTAAAGCGTAATCTTGATTGAACACTTGAAAGGTATAAGAATAGGCTTGTTTCAAAGGGTTATGCTCAAGAAAGAGGCATTGATTTTGATGAGACCTTTGCTCCTACATGCTGAATGACTACTATTTGTAGCATTTGTGTGCTTGCACTCATCATGGTTGGAACGTACATCACTTGGATGTTGATATATTTAGGTAATGATGTGTGTGAACACACTAGGAATGTTGAGACACTTTTTTTTTCCTCTTTAGGAGGTTTTCTCCCCCTAGCATGTATATATGCCGATGACCCTAACAGGTAACTTATCTTTGTACATTCTCTTGGTAATATATTTAGTATTGTGTGTTGTGCTCCAAGATTCTTCTTCTTCCTTGTGTTGTTTGGGTGCTTCTATAGTAGGTTGCCGCTTCATTTAGGGTGTCCTCAACACCCCTCCAATCACAGTCTCAGAATTGCATGAAATTTGGTGTCGAAATTGCAATTTGGGCTAATTTTGGCCTGTGAATGCACTATCATAGTCCCTATGCACACAATTTTGGGTTTTTGTGCCAAAGATATATACAAGTTTCACTTTGCTAGTATAAATGTCTCAAAGTTTGCTATAGGTTTAGCAAAACTTGACATGGTAGTTCTATTCAACTTTTTGAGATAGTCATTTTTTTGCATCATGGTATTTTAGTTAGTGGCCATGCTTGAAAGCATAATTGTAGCTCAAGCTTAAGCACCACCTCCTTTACTTGTCAAAAGCGGAGACGTGAATATTGGTATGAAGACCGTGAGCATGTGAAGGCACAAATGTGTGAGTGAGAAGCACACTAGCATGCACACACATACACACACACACACACACACAAGGCAAGATCAAAGAGAGGAACAATGGAAAGCTTTCTATTGCAAGGAACTCTCTTCCAAAAGCGGAAATCACTCACAAGCTAACTCTCTAACAAGCTAACCTCAAAAAATGAGCTTTCTAGCTCTTTTTATAGTTTTTTGACTAGTTTTGGCCTTGTCCATACCTAGTCTCTCGCCTAGTTAAAGATTAGGTTCCAGGGCTTATTTGAGGGCTCAAACGGAGTCTAAAAATGATGAAAATTGGTAGGATGATACTTCTAATACTCCTCAAGCTCTAGGACTCCTTGGCTTGAACAAAACGGAGCTAAAAAAAATTAGAAATGATATTTACAATGGTTTTTAGTGAATAAAATCACTATTTTTATAAGGATTTTTTCTGAAAATTTGATGTGTGCTTCTTGGAGCTCCCTACTTGCTCCTTCTTCTTGTGTGTCCACTTCTTTGATGCACTTCCATGCTTGTGCTTGAACTTGAGTTCCAACACTCCCCCCCTCTTAATTCTGTCATCCCTAACAGACCCTTGTTGTAGTGGTTGTTCCATGTAGTGCTTTGAGAGGTAGTGTCCATCCTGTATGAACAAGAGCCATCTATCTTTCAAATGTAGAAGGGTCAGTTGTCCGATTCTTCATTTGTCACTGTGAGCCTTTGCAAGTTGTAGTCCCTTGGCATGTACTTCATCCTTGGATTCTTACATGAAGATATATTTGTGATCTTTCAAAAGTTTCTAGGTGCTCAAAAGAGGTTGTCCATGTTGATTTGGAGTAGCTATCGGTGGTGGATTGTTTTGTTGCTATTGTTGCTGTAACCTTAATATCCTCTAGATCTTTCAAAGATGATATTCATAGTAGTCATGTCAAGTACTCATAACCCATAATGAGTGATGGGTTAGTGTGTTAGTGCATGGGTTGAAGAAAGCATGTGCCTTGTGCATGACCTTGTAATGTGGCCCTATGCATGTGTACTCGAGGATTTCATTTCAAAATATATGGTGCAAAAAAATTGTGGGTCTTGAGCTAAGTGCTCAAGGGCATGCTGATGGAGAGGTTTCCTAATCTATCATTGTTATAATGTTGCCCAAGTAGGAAAGTCTTACCATGGTGAATGGTCAGTCGATGCGGATCTCTTTGTGTGGTACACCCGTCATTGTGATGGGCCATTGGCTGGTCTATCATTGTCGATGAATGCCCTTATTGATGGTCCATTGATGAGATTCTTTGAGCACCTGGTGTTGTCCCCTCTCTTCAAAGCAACATTTGCCAAATACTGGGAATTGAATTTCTTTATATTCCTTGACAAACAACTTTGGGTAACCATATTAAGCGTAGTTTCACCTATTCTCTTTAGCTCACCATAAGCAAGAGTCACACCCAGTATAGTTACAAGGATGTGCAGGGTACCAGAACTACCCATTGCAAATATCTCCTTGGATGCTCTCATAGATATAGTAGTTAAGCATCGTTCAAGTTGCGGACCTTCAAGCTCCTCCCTCCTACCATGGTAAGGGGGAACAATAGTTGTGGATGCCATGTTCATGCCAAGTTTTGGACATCTACCAGATAAGGTAGCAATAATATCGTATGCTAGTCAAGACACACTTCTATCCAAACTGATAAATGCCCAATCATCAACGATTCCACCTTCAACTAAGCATGACTCATTCATGTTCCATGAGCCAAACCTGGGAACAAGCTCTCTCTCTCTCTCTCTCTTTTAACAATGTCACCAAACAAGGAAAAAGATGTTAGTATCAATAAAATAACTTACATACATCAAATGTGTCTCATGTGCCTGGGATTCTCAAATGTGTCTATGCATGGCTGTGTGGTTGGCTCTTTGATTCTGTGAGGGATGTTGGTGCTTTTGGCTTCCATACTCATATCCTTGAGGATTGTCTTCTTACTATTGCCGAAGAGGTGAGTTGATCTTCTTTGTATCTCTGTGCTTGGTTATGACTCTTGTTTCTCCTTGGTTTCGTTGTTGGGGCTTTTCATGTAAGTGAAAGCATAGGATTTTGTGCATGTAAGAGTGCCTTGGGTACCCACACATAATTCTCTCTGTTGAGTTGCAACTAATTCCTTAGGCACCCAAATGTGTATGTCATGGTGCTTGGCCTTCATTGGTGCCCAAATTTGGAGTACTCTTTGAGATAGAGGTCTTCGTTGTTCTGCTACTTGTTGTCTTGGATTTCTCTGCTGCTTCTCTGGTTAATGAATTTGACTACACTAGTGTGATTGGTTGCTCTCCCTTTCATACCCAGATCTGCTTCATGCTCGGAACTACTTTCTTCTTGAAATCTGTTTGTCTAGTTGGTATAGGAGCGATCTTGTACTATTTCTCTTGCCCCTATGGTTGAACTGCTACGCATGGCTGAGACTTTGTAAAAGAGGGAATTTCAATGGGTCTTCGACTCTTTTGTTGGAGGAAACATCTTTCTGCATCATAGAGCTTTGGACACATACAACATCTTTTTCTCTGAGAATAGTCTCAGAAGAACTAAGAGAATGGGTGATACTTGGACATGTGATCATGCAATTCTCTAATTCTATTGTAATGCATTGGTCATGTACCCATACTTGGAAAATTCCACTTCTTAGGTTTAATTTGACTGCATGGTCATAAATCCAATCTTGTCCCAACACAAGAGGTTCTGTAAGGTCCTCATCTTGACACACTAGCATTTTGACTTTCATTAGGATATCTTGAAAGTAGATTGGAAGCTCCACCTCGCCCAAACAAGGGATTTCCACACCTCCCAATCCTATAAGATAGGCTTCTATTGGATTGATGTTCAATTGCAGATCTTGGTAGTAAGAAAATTTAATTGCATTAGTTGCTGCACCCGAGTCAATCAACGCTCTTATAGTCTGTACATTTGCTCTGTGTCCTACCTCTAAGGTCACAAAGGGACGTCGATCAATTATTCGAGAAGCAATTGCACCTGATGTTCGGCCTCTACCTGTGCTTCTTCTCTAACCCTTATCTCTTCTTCTTTTTGTTTCTTAGCAGTGTTGAGTTTCCTTAGCATATCCTCTATAAGAGGTTCTTGATATAGCTTGACTCGACAACCACTAATATAGTTTGGCAAGATGTCACCTTCTAGCATGGCCAATTGAACCGCACCACTAGTGGAAACTCTTTTTTCTAATTTACGAGCATGCTGCTTTAGTGTTTAAACCAACATAGGTCTCCCTCTTTCAATCCTTTATCCTTGATGTGTGCATCAAAATAATCCTTTTGTCTTTTCTTTGCTGCATAGATGCCTACTGCTGCTTGTAGCCTTGTCTCACCTAAGCATTCTAGATCAAAGATCCTAGAGGACAACTCATGTCCATTCCACTCATACTCGTGTTATTTTTAAAGCTGGGATTAGTAAATCTAATGGTAGCACAACATTCTATCCAAAGACCATCTGAATTGGGGTGGCATTGAGTACCATTTTATAGGCAACTCAATAAGCCCAAACAACATGATGAAGTTGTTTATCCCAATCCGAGCGTTTATTGTTTACCAGTTTTGTCAATACATTACATAGGATCTTATTTGTGCTTTCGGATTGTCCGTTAGCTTGTGGATGATAGGGGGCAGACTTCTTATGTATCACCAAGGATTCTTGGAGAATGTTTTCAATAACTTCGTTCAAGAAGTGCGTACCTCTATCACTTACTAACTCTATTGGTAACCCATATCTACTAAACACATTCTCAAATAAGAACTTAAACATCGTTTGAGCATCATTCTTTGTCATGGCTTTTACTTCTACCCACTTTGTAGGTAATCTGTGACTACAATAATGTATTCTGCATGGGAGTTTTTAGCTGGGGGGTTGATAGGACCTAAAAAGTCTATGATCCACTTCAAAAATGCACATCTTCCCATCATTGGCCTCAAAGGCATCTCGTCTTTTCTAATGAGATACTGTGCTCGTTGACATGTGTCACATTTCTTCACATAGGTATGTGCATCCATATGAAGAGTGGGCCACCAAAGTCTTGAGAATAGAATGGTCTTGATTCCTTTGTCAGGCCCAAAGTGTCCACCTGCAACACTTCTATGTGCAGTTTTGAAGACTTTCAAATAGTCTTATTCATGAACGCACAATCTTAACTAACCATCTTTGCCTTTTCAATATAGATTGTCTCCTATTAAGGCATAGTCTTGAGCCTCTTGCTCCATGCTTCGTTTTCTTGCTAGACTAGCCTCCTTGGGTAGTGTTCCCGATCTCATAAATTCTACCAATGGAGCACTCCACTCTGGAAGTAATGACACTCTAGAGTAGCATGCTCCACTAGGGGTTTCTCTTTGCACATTGGACAAATCTGAATCCACTCATGTATTTCTCTATCCATGCTAGGCCAATACACTCCTAAATGTTTTAGATTCTGTAATGTTATTTGTTTAGAATTGTGATTTCTTAGCAGTCCTTCATGGGCTTGTTGCGACAAACTACTATGTTCATCATCCTCGACACAACAAACTAATACACCCTCTGTATCTTATTTGTACATGATTCCTGCCAATATTTGATAGTTCTGTAATTTTACAATTTCTTCCTTGTTCGTTTTGACATTTTGATTGCAGGTCCAAAGGTTAAGACGTGTACCAACTTATTTGCCCATTTAGGGACAACTTCTAAATTGAATAGATAAGCATAAGGTAGTTCATCAGACACTCCTTGCGGTGACTTTCTTGAAGTGATGCAAGAAAGGTGATCCGCCCTAAGGTGGGTCCTACCTTTCCTAACCACAAATTCAAAGTAATATTCCATTAGTAAGAGGAACCATCTTACTAAGCACCCTATATTGCAAGGTTCATTGAACAAATATAATAAAGCTTGATGATCAATAAAAAAATTGAACTTGTTGGCCACTAGATAGTGTCTAAACTTCTTCACGGCATATACCATGCCTAAGCCTTCTCACTCTATTGTGGTATAATTTTGTTCAATTGCGTTAAACTGTCTATTGGCATATGCTATAGGCAAATCTAGATTTCCTTCACCTGTTGGTTGTGCTAGCATACATCCTATTGCATGATTGGATGCATCTACATGGACATGCAATGGCGTATTCCAATCAGGAGTGGTGAGTATTAGTGTTGTGCACAAACGTCTCTTCAGCTCATTGAAAGAGTTTTTGCATTCATCGTTCCAATCAAAATTTGTCAACAAGGCATAAAGAGGTTTAGCTATGATTGCATACATGTGAATAGACCTACGGTAATAACCACAATGGTCCATAAAGGCTTGTACCTCTTTAACATTCCTTGGTCTTGGCAACTCCATGATGGCTCTTACTTTGTCCTCATCTATTGATATTCCATTCTTAGAAAGAATATGACCTAAGATTTTACCTTGTCATACCATGAACACCCACTTTTCTGGGTTTAGACACACTCGATATTCTCTACACTTGTTGAAGGTTTTTCCAAGCTCAGGGATGTGGTATCTTCTTTCTTGGGAATGAGCACATAAATTGTCCACATATCTTTCGCAAGAACTCTTTGAAGACATGACACATGAGCCTTTAGAATGTTGCAGGAGCATTGGTGAGCCCAAATGGCATCACACAAAGTGCAAAGATTCCCCATTTTGTGGCAAAAGCCATTTTGTGTTGATCTTCTGGGGCTATGGCTACTTGGTTGTAAGCTGACTTCGCTTCCTTCCTTTGAATTTACAGTTTTGATGCTTGTGAGAGGTGGTTCTTCTTTTTGGGTAAATACTATTATGTCTTCTAGATAGGGCTCCTCTGAATTAAAGCAACTATCCATCACAATGGACTCTAGATCATCGTCATCCTCTTCCTCTTCTATGAAATCACTAGGGTCACATTCCTCTAGCAAGGGCTGACACATGAACACTGAAATATCATAACCCTCCTCATCACAATGAGGTGTCCACTGTTCTTCATTGACAACAATGTCCATGGTAGCTAAGATTTTTGCCCAACCATGTGGCTCAAATTCCTCAACTGGAAAAATCATCGGTGTGTAGGTTGGGTCTCTAACTGGTCTATCGCCTTGAGAAGTTCCTTCTTCTCTTGCTTTTAAGCATTTTTCCTCTTCCTCTACGACTTTGCACATCCACAAGTGACTATCTTCATGCATCCATGATGGATCAGGTGAACTTTCAGAATGCACAAAGATTGAGTCTTCTTGCGCCTTGTGGATAGGATTCCACTGTAGGGGTGGTACATCTCTGAAAGTATAATCCTTCATATTGACCTTCGTTGTGACCCCTAAGTGCTGCAAGTACAAGGAGTTGGTCCCCCAATCTTGCACTATTTGTAGTTGTCGTAGGAAGGGTCTTCCTAGGATCATTTCATAGACATTATTTTTGCCAAAGTCACATATAGCAAAGGTGTGCTCAAACTCTACACCACAAGTGGTTAGAGTTATCCCTTCTAGCCATCCTAGAGATCTTTCAATATGGCCATCAACCATTTGGAGCTTCATTCTAGTTGGTCTTAATGCAGGTTTGCCCCATCACTTCCATAAGGAGGTGGTTGCAATTGCAACACTGACACCTAAATTTAAGATAGCTTTGGTTGTGTAACCTTGGTAGGTGATTGGAAGATAAGTATTACCTTCTTCACCTTCACTCATGTATCCTATTTTGTCTAGAGGTATCTCTGGGACCTTTTGCTTAGAGCCTGCTTTTGACACATTGGAATCAAGTTCTAGAACTTGATTTGCCACATGTTTCCATAGCTCTAGTTTTACTTTGAGTAGCTCTTCTACTATGAGATGACATTGAACCTTAGTTTTCTTCACGACATCAGTGTTCCTTGGAACCACTGAGTCTTCATTTCTTACCAATATTGTGGGAGCTCTGATTTGAAGAGATTCAGATTCCCATGGGCCTATGAATTGTGCCAGCTCTTGTAAAGAATTAGATTCAAAATCTAATCTTTCGTCTTCTTGTTGCTCTGCTTGATCTCCGTAAATAGATGGAATGTCTTGGGGAAATTGATCATGAAGGTCATCAATCTCAGGAATAGGAGGGGGATTACACTTCTCCTTGGCCCATTTCTCTTCTTGTATTTCTCGCAAGAATTCTTGAGAGTACTGTTGAATTGAAAGAGGTGCTCCATCATCTATGGAATTGAGAACATAAACTTTCATTGGTGGTCAGGTTTCTCTTTCAACAACTGGTTGAGCCTGTGGAGGTAAAGAAACCTGTGGCTTGGTTACCAACTGCTCTAATCTTTCTAATAATCCCTAGAAGTGCAAATCCGATTTAATAGAGTTTGTTTGATTGAATGATTGACTGGTCTCGAGCATAGCCTCAGCTAGTTCTACCATTTTCATGCACATTTTTGTTCGTTCAATCTCTAAATCTGCTCTAGGGTAACTCTTCTCTAAGTTTGCAACCATTGGACCTTCTTGAAGTCGAGCCTGGTAGGCCTTGAACATCATGTCCAAGCCTTCAGGGGTTGGATCTACAAGAATAGAACTTGGTTGTGGTTTATTTACAATGAGTGGTGGGGTGGGATGAGGTGGTGTGGATGGAGTTTTAGCATGCGAGGGGTTTTGAGAGGTGATATCTTCTATTTTGCTTTTTGCATCTCTTAGGCTTTCTTCAAGTTTAGTTAACTTTTTATTCCACTTACGATTGGCCTTTTCTCTAGTATCCTTCCATGTTCTTGTTTTCCTCTTACTAGGCACTCCTAATTCACTTGACTATGATTGTTCAACTAGTTTAGCCTATTGTAAAGTTTGTGCTCTAGTGACTGCTTGTATAGGAGCCATGTTAACACTACTTGAACTTGAATCCACCCCGAAGCCTACCACATTAATGGGTGTAACCTTGGATGCACTAGAGGGTTTCTGGGGCAATCTCTTGAAAGATGTTCTTTGCTACAGTCAAGACAAAAGCCTTGTATTATGATGTTTTGTCCTTGTCCTAAAACTGGTGAGTGGGGACATTCACGAATGAAATGGTCACCCTGACATCTAAAACATGGTCCTCTAGGGGCTTGTGGTCTCATTTGTCTCAATTGGGTTCTAGGGTTAGGATTCATATACATGAAATTGGAGTATTCGGGCTCCCAATTTTGCTCCATAGATGGTGCCTTGCAGTGATAGGGATAAGTCTCACTATGCTCAGGTGACTCTGTGCAATAAGCTTTTGGACTATCTTCATAGGAGTAGTCAGAATCTTGAGCATGATGGTCATCCTCTGAGACCAATGGGGTTATTTGCACCAATGCTCTATTAGGGTTCTCCTCTACCACTGCATACTTAACTGGAATCACATTGGCAGGAGGTGGCAGTTGGTTTCCTAGGACCGGTTGTGGCCTATATGGTGCGTGATATTGCTGTTGGTACTGAGGTTGATATTGCTATTGTGGCCTATAATATGGCTATTGGTATTGGTTTTGATACCTACCCTATTGGTAAGGTTTTTGATAAGCTTGTCTAATAGCCTGCTTATTGTATGGACAATCTTGAGCCGTGTGGTTTGTGTATTTTCTCTCAATAGTGCAATATGGAGCATTCCGGTTTCCTTGGGGTTGATCCATCATTGGGCAAACATTAGCCATGTGGTCTCCTCCCCAAGTATAACATTTTCTCAATGAGGTGATCCTTGGTATTTGTCTATTTTGAACTCCTAGATTCTTGGCAACTTGCTCAACTATTTCATCTATCTCAATGGAAGTTCTAGAAGTTTGACTAGTAGAACTGTCAGGATTCTTATAGATTTTGGAGAATTCTAGCTCATCACCCAAGTTGTCTTCTATGTCAATGCATATCTGCACACACTCTTCTATGGATCTAGGCTCTTTCAAGTACACATATGATCTTAACTTTGTGCTTAGTAAGCCATCTAAAAACAAAGCCACTTGTTTGGCCGGTGCTTAACTTTGTGCTTAGTAAGCCATCTAAAAACAAAGCCACTTGGTTAGCCGTCATGTTGTTTTTGTGGAAGATGCTATTAAGTCATTAGTTTCATGTATTAAGGACATATCAATTAGCTCCAAAGATATATATGACACTTTGCTGCCTCTTTTTACAGGTGGATAGTCTAGTGCTAGTCAACATGAGGCAATTCCTCAACCTTTACAAGTTTCATGTGATGATGTAGAGCAATCCATTTCTGATGTAGAATTACATGATGCACTTGTTGATGAGAGAGCTGATATTGAGGAGGCAACAACTATGCTAAAATGGCTGGTGCAGACTTTGCATGATAGAAAATTAGATGCACCCCTGTCATATCGTACTTGTTCAGGGTCTCATAGTGCTTCTTTTCCATCAGATTGCTATGTTATGGGTGCCTCTAGTCTTTGTGATGAGAATGAGCTTCTTTCATTTGATGAAGCACAAAATTCAAAAAATTGGATAGCTGGTATGCAATCAGAATATAATGCTATTATGAAGAATGGTACCTGGCCTTTACGTGACATACCTCCTGGCAAGAAGGCCATTGGCACTGAATGGGTATACAAGTTGAAGCATAATCGTGATGGAATAGTTGGCAGGCAGCCTTAAAATCATTCTCGAATCTCTCTGTGAATTCCTAGCTTAGGCTAACTATGGAGAGGTATTGATTAATTAGGGCTATGTTAAGCACGATCAAGTTCAACTTGAACCCTAATTACTCAAGTGCAAGCAAAAATAGGTTACATTTGCAAAAAAACCTAAAGTAAAAGAACTTAAATTGAGTGATGAATCTTCAAGTGCATTGAAACTCAAATATTCCTTACAATGGAAACCATTAGAAAAGAATGCAATAGCCTAAGGGAAGTTAAATGGACAAGTGACTATTACAAAAGAACTGGACAACAGGGTTGTACTTGGGAAAGTTGGGATAAAGGGAGAAGCATATGAACCTTAGGTCACGAAGATATCTAGGATAAGATTACAAAGCCTTAGATCATCTAAAGCTAGTGTCAACAATACAATTAGGTCTTGGACCCAACAATTGAGTGACTATCCATACACTCTAAGTTCAGAAATGAGTGAAGTTGACTTGACCTTCCACAGGGTTGAGAAGTTAAGGGATCTCTAAGGCAATTTTCATAAAAGCAAATCAAAATTGGGTCTTTGTATTACATGAATGGACATGGTTTGTTAAGTCAGTTAAATTGAAATCTTGAGCTAAATTTGGTGCTTTTACAGGTTTGTCAAGAGCACTAAAGGCCGTCCAAAGCACGAGCATAGTGCAAGCTTGAGAACGACGTTCTTGAGCATTCAAGAGCAAGGGATAAGCAACCTAAGTTTGGATCATTCTCAACCCCCTTTGTCAATTCCTAGCTTACGCTAAGTAAGGATAGATGTATTGATTAATTAGGGCTACATATAGCACGATCAAGTTCAAGAATCGTAATTACTCAGGTGCAAACATAAATACATTACATTTGCAAAAACTCTAAAGGAAAAGAACTTAAATTGAGCGATCAATCTTCAAGTGCATTGAAACTCAAGTATTCCTTGTGACATAAACCATCAGACAAGAAAGTGATAGTCTAAGTGAAGTAAAAAGCAGAAGTGACTATAGCAGAAGAACTTGGCAACGGGGTTGTACTTGGGAAAGTTGGGATAAAGTAGAAGCATATGAACCTTAGGTCAAGAAGATATCTAGGACGAGATAGACAAAGTGTCATATCATCTGAAGCTAGTGTCAATCATACTGCTAGGTCTTGGGCCCAACAGTTAAGTGACTATCCACATGCTCTAAGTTCAGAAATGAGTGAAGTTGACCTTCCACAGGGGTGAGAAGTCGAGGGATCTCTAAGGGAATTTTCATAAAAGCAAATCAAATTGGGTCTTTTTATTACATGAATGGACATAGTTTGTTAAGTCAATTAAATTGAAATCTTGAGCTAACTTTGGACTTTTATAGGTTCATTAAGAGCACTAAAGGGTGTTGAGAGCACAAGCATACTGCAAGCTTGAGAACGGTGTTCTTGAGCACTCAAGAGCTAGGGATAAACAACTTAAGGTTGGATCATTCTACAATCAAGTTCAAGAACCCTAATTACTCAAGTGCAAGCATAAATAGGTTACATTTGCAAAAAACCCTAATGTAAAAGAACTTAAATTGAGCGATCAATCTTCAAGTGCATTGAAACTCAAGTATTCCTTGCGACGAAAACCATCGAACAAGAAAATGAGAACCTAACAGAAGTAAAAAGAACAAGTGAATATTATAGAAAAACTCCGCAATGAGGTTGTACTTGGGAAAGTTGGGATAAAGGGAGAAGCATATGAACCTTAGGTCATGAAGATATCTAAGACGAGATAGAGAAAGCCTTTGATCATGTGAAGCTAGTGCAAATCATACAACTAGGTCTTGGGCGCAACAATTGAGTGACTATCCATACGCTCTAAGTTTAGAAACGAGTGAAGTTGACCTTCCACAAGGGTGAGAAGTTGAGGGATCTCTAGGGACTTTTCATAAAAGCAATTCCAAATTGGTTCTTTGTATTACATGAATGGACATGGTTTGTTAAGTCAATTAAATTGAAATCTTGAGCTAACTTTGGGGCTTTTATAGGTTCATCAAGAGCACTAAAGGGCATCCAGAGCACCAGCATACTGCAAGCTTGAGAATGACGTTCTTGAGCACTCAAGACTAAGGGATAAGCAACTTAAGGTTGGATCATTCTCAACCCCCTCTGTCAATTCCTAGCTTAGGCTAAGTACGAATACATGTATTGATTAATTAAGGCTACATCAAGCACGATCAAGTTAAAGAACCCCAATTACTCAATCTAAGCATAAATAGGCTACATTTGCAAAAAACCCTAAAGTAAAAGAACTTAAATTGAGGGATCAATCTTCAAGTGCATGGAAACTCAAGTATTCATAGTGACAAAAACCATTGGAAAAGAAAGTGATAGCCCAAGGGAAGTAAAAAGGACAAGTGACGATTACAAAAGAACTCAACAATGTGGTTGTACTTGGGAAGGTTGGGATAAAGGGAGAAGCATATGAACCTTAGGTCACAAAGATATCTAGGACGAGATAGACAAAGCCTCAGATCATCTTAAGATAGTGTCAATCATACAGCTAGGTCTTGGGCCCAACAATTGAGTGACTATCCATATGCTCTAAGTTCAGAAATGAGTGAAGTTGACCTTCCATAGGGGTGAGAAGTTGAGGGATGTCTAACAAAATTTTCATAAAAGCAAATCAAAATTGGGTCTTTGTATTACATGAATGGACATGGTTTGTTAAAGTCAATTAAATTGAAATCTTGAGCTAAATTTGGGACTTTTATAGGTTCATTGAGAGCACTAAAGGACATCCAGTGCACCGGCATACTACAAGCTTGAGAACGGCGTTCTTGAGCACTCAAGAACAAGGGATAAGCAACTTAAGGTTGGATCATTCTCAACCCCCTCTGTCAATTCCTAGTTTAGGCTAAGTACAAATAGAGGTATTGATTAATTAGGGCTATGTGAAGCACGATCAAGTTCAAGAACCCTAATTACTCAAGTGCAAGCATAAATAGGTTACATTTGCAAAAAACCCTAAAGTAAAAGAACTTAAATTGAGCAATCAATCTTCAAGTGCATTGAAACTCAAGTATTCCTTGCGACGGAAACCGTCGTACAAGAAAGTGACAGTCTAAGGGAAGTAAAAAGGACAGGTGACTATTACAGAAGAACTCAACAATAGGGTTGTACTTATGAAAGTTGGGATAAATGGAGAAGCATATGAACCTTAGGTCAGGAAGATATCTAGGACGAGACAGACAAAGCCTCGGATCATTTGAAGCTCATGTCAATCATATAGCTAGGTATTGGACCCACCAAATGAGTGACTATCCATACACTCTAAGTTTAGAAACGGGTGAAGTTGACCTTCCACAGGGGTGAGAAGTTGAGGGATCTCTAATGGAATTTTCATAAAAGCAAATCAAAATTGGGTCTTTGTATTACATGAATGGACATGGTTTGTTAAGTCAATTAAGTTGAAATCTTGAGATAACTTTGGAACTTTTATAGGTTCATCAAAGAGCACTAAAGGGCATCCAGAGCACAAGCATACTGCAAGCTTCAAAAAAACATTCTTGAGCACTCAAGAGTAAGGGATAAACAACTTAAGGTTGGATCATTCTCAACCCCCTCTATCAATTCCTAGCTTAGGCTAAGTATGGATAGATGTATTGATTAACTAGGGCTATGTTACACAGGATAAAGTTCAAGATCCTTAATTACTCAAGTCCAAGCATAAATACATTACATGTGCAAAAAACCCTAAAGTAAAAGAACTTCAATTGAGCGATCAAGCTTCAAGTGCATTGAAAATCAAGTATTCATTGTGACGTAAACCATCGAACAAGAAAGTGATAGCCTAAGGGAAGTAAAAAGGACAAGTGACTATTACAAAAGAACTCGACAATGGGTCAAAATGAGTTTACTTTGTGGGTGATACAGATGATAGCCTTTGCTTTCATAATTGTACCCAAAAAAAATAAATTTCACTACTTTATCATCCAATTTTGTGCATTGTTGTTCAGGCACTAATGCATATGCTAGACAACCAAAGACACATAGGTGAGCAACAGATGGCTTGTGATCATGCCAAGCCTCATATGGAGTGATAGACTCCAATGCTTTAGTGGGACACCTCTTAAGTACATATGTTGCACATAACAGCCTCAAGCAAAAAACTATGTGGTAAAGCCTGACTCTTGACCTTACAACTCGCCATCTCCATGAGTGACCTATTCTTCCTTTTTGAAACTCCACTTTGTTGAGGTGTATACGGAACTGTACACTGATGTTTTATCCCACGCTCATCTAGAAATGCATTAAAATCAAAAGACATATACCCCCTGATCAGAATGAAGGGTGCCCATTTTACATGTTGACAAATTTTCAGCAAAAAGTAGAAACTATTTGAAGCACATGAACACTTCAAAATTTGCCTTCAATGGATATACCCATGCATGCCTGGAAAAATGATCAATGAAAGTCACGAAGTAAAGATGGTTCCCAAAAGAAGGTGTCTGCATAGGACCACAGACATCACTATGAACAAGCTCCAATATTTTAGTAGCTCGAACTGAATAATCTTTCGAGAATGAGGAATGCTACATTTTGCCCAAAATATAGCCTTCACAATCATGTTTACCAGGTGCCTCAAGTTTGGGTAGAGAGGACACCATTTCAGATTTCTACAACCATAGCAGACTAACAAAATTCAGATGAACAAAGCATGCATGCCAAAGCTTTGCATGTGACATAGCTTGAGAATCATGCACTGCACATGCTAAATCATTCAAATATTTTTCATAGTCTATGAGCTTATATAGCCCAGGGGATAAAATGCCCAGAAGCAATAAGACATCACTATTTGATAAATCATGAACTCTACATCTATCACCAAAAAATTTCAAAACCAGCCAATCATGGCTAATGCTGAAACTAATAACATGTTTTTCTTGATCCCTGGCACAAATAAAGCATCAGACAATGTAAAAAAACTGCCATCAGCAATAGTCAGAATGATCTTATCAACTCCCATGATAGGATAAGAGCAGTTTTTGCACATGTGATAGTATTCCCTATAGTGGTAGGCTCAAGTGAAGTGAAGAAATTGCACTACAAAGTAATATGTTTGGTTGCCCCACTATCAAAGTACCAAACATATGAGTCTACTACGGCCATACACTGTTCATGTGAAGATGGTTCATAACTAAAAATAGTAGTAAATGCCCATTCTTCGTTCTGTACAAGATTAGCAAAGTCTGTTTTGGGTGTAGAGGACTCTACAACAACCATTCCAACCTCTTTCTTCTTTGCCTCTTTTGTCGCATAATCTATTTGCAAAATAGATTATGCTTTTCTGTTTTCTTCTCATCTCTGTCATCCCTCTTTGATTGTGCAGAATTAGAAGATTTTTACTTACTAATAGAAGAGCTCCATTTACCTTTGCCCTTCTGACTAGCCAAGAAAGCTTGATATGGAACATGCATAATGGTCCTGTTCTAGACAAAGCCTCAGATCATCTGAAGCTAGTGTATATCATATAGCTAGGTCTTGGGCCTAGAAATTGAGTGAGTATCCATATGCTCTAAGTTTAGAAACAGTGAAATTGACCTCCATAGGGGTGAGAAGTTGAGGGATCTCTAAGGGAATTTTCATAAAAGCAAATCAAATAAGGTTTTTGTATTACATGAATGAATATGGTTTGTTTAAGTCAATTAAATTGAAATCTTGAGCTAACTTTGGGACTTTTACAAGTTCATCAAGAGCACTAACGGGCGTCCAAAGCAGGAGCATACCACAAGCTTGAGAACGGCATTCTTGAGCACTCAAGAGCAAGGGATAAGCAACCTAAAGTTGGATCATTCTCAACCCCCTTTGTCAATTCTTAGCTTAGGCTAAGTACGGAGAAAGGTATTTATTAATTAGGGGTATGTTAAGCACAATCAAGTTCAAGAACCCTTATCACTCAAGTGCAAGCATAAATACGTTACATTTGCAAAAAACCCTAAAGTAAAAGAAATTAAATTGAGCGATCAATCTTCAAGTGCATTGTAACTCAAGTATTCCTTGCTGCAAACCATCGGACAAGAAAGTGACAACCTAAGGGAAGTAAAAAGGACAAGTGACTATTACAAAAGAACTCGGCAACGAGGTTGCACTTGGGAAAGTGGGATTTATAAAGGGAGAAGCATATGAACCTTAGGTTAGGAAGATATCTAGGACGAGATAGACAAAGCTTCATATCATTTGAAGCTAGTGTCAATCACACAACTACGTCTTGGGCCCAACAATTGAGTGACTATCCATACACTCTAAGTTAAAAAATGAGTGAAGTTGACCTTCCACAGGGGTGAGAAGTTGAGGAATCTCTAAGGGAATTTTCATAAAAGCAAATCGAAATTGGGTCCTTGTATTACATGAATGGACATGGTTTGTTAAGTCAATTAAATTGAAATCTTGAGTTAACTTTAGGACTTTTAGAGATTCATCAAGAGAACTAAAGGATGTCCAAAGCACAAGCATACTGCAAGCTTGAGAACGGTGTTCTTGAGCACTCAAGAGCACGGGATAAGCAACTTAAGGTTGGATCATTCTTACCCCCTCTGTCAACTCCTAGCTTAGGCTAAGTACGGATAGAGGTATTGATTAATTAGGGCTATGTTAAGCATGATTAAGTTCAAGAACCCTAATTAATGAAGTGCAAGCATAAATAGGTTACATTTGCAAAAAACCCTAAAGTAAAAAAACTTAAATTGTGCGATCAATCTTTAAGTGCATTGAAACTCAAGTATTCCTTGCGGCGAAGACCATTGGACAAAAAGTCACAACCTAAGGGAAGTAAAAAGGACAAGTGAATATTATAGAAGAACTGGCAACTCGGTTGTACTTGAGAAAGGTTGGATAAAGGGAGAAGCATATGAATGTAAGGTTAGGAAGATATCTAGGACGAGATAGACAAAACCTCAGATCATCTGAAGCAAGTGTCAATCATACTGCTAGGTCTTGGGCCCACCAATTGAGTGACTATCCATACACTCTACATTTAGAAACGAGTGAAGTTGACATTCCACAAGGGTGAGAAGTTGAGGGATCTCTAAGGGAAGTTTCATAAAAGAAATACAAGATTGGGTCTTTGTATTACATGAATGGAGATGGTTTGTTAAGTAATTAAATTGAAATCTTGAGCTAACTCTGGGATTTTTATAGGTTCATTGAGAGCGCAAAAGGGAGTCCAGAGCACAAGCATAATGCAAGCTTGAGAATGGCATTCTCGAGCACTCAAGAGCAAGGGATAAGCAACTTAAGGTTGGATCATTCTCAACCCCCTCTATCAATTCCTAGCTTAGGCTAAGTACGGATAGAGGTATTGATTAATTAGGCCTATGTTAAGCATGATCAAGTTCAAGAACCCTAATTACTCAAGTGCAAGCATAACTAGGCTACATTTGCGAAAAAATATAAAGTAAAAGAACTTAAATTGAGCGATCAATCTACAAGCGCATTTAAACTCAAGTATTCCTTGCGACGAAAACCATTGGACAAGAAAGTGATAGCCTAAGGGAAGTAAAAAGGACAAGTGATTATTACAGAAGAACTCAGCAATGGGGTTGTACTTGGGAAAGTTGGGATAAAGGGACATGCATATGAACCTTAGGTCAAGAAGATATACACGACGAGATAGACAAAGCCTCAGATCACCTGAAGCTAGTGTCAATCATACAACTAGGTCTTGGGGCCAAGAATTGAGTGACTATCCATACGCTCTAAGTTCAGAAGCGAGTGAAGTTGACCTTCCACAGGGGTGACACATTGAGGGATCTCTAAGGGATTTTTCATAAAAATAATGAAAAATTGGGTCTTTGTATTACATGAATGGACATGGTTTGTTAAGTCAATTAAATTGAAATATTGAGCTAACTTTGGGACTTTTACAGGTTCATCGAGAGCACTAAAGTGTGTCCAGAGCACGAGCATACTACAAGCTTGAGAACGGCATCCTTGAGCACCCGAGAGCAAGGGATAAGCAATGTAAGGTTGGATGATTCTCAACTCCCTCTGTGAAGTCCTAGGTTAGGCTAAGTACAGATAGAGGTATTGATAAATTAGGGCTACGTTAAGCATGATCAAGTGCAAGAACCCTAATTACTCAAGTGCAAGCATAGATAGGTTACATTTGTGAAAAACTCTAAAGTAAAAGAACTTAAATTGAGCGATCAATGTACAAGGGCATTGAAACTCAACTATTCGTTGCGACAAAAACCATCGGACAAGAAAGTGATAACCTGAGGGTAGTAAAAAGGACAACTGGCTATTACAAAAGAACTCGGCAACGGGGTTGTACTTGGGAAAGTTGGGATAAAGGGAGAAGCATATGAACCTTAGGTCAGGAAGATATCTAGGACGAGATAGACAAAGGCTTAGATCATCTTAAGCTAGTGTCAATCATACAACTAGTTCTTGGGCCCAACAATTGAGTGACTATCCATACACTCTAAGTTCAGAAACGAGTGAAGTTGACCTTCCACCAAGGTGAGAAGTTGAGGGATCTCTAAGGGAATTTTCATAAAAGAAAATCACAACTGGGTCTTTGTATTACATGAATGGACATGGTTTGTTAAATTGAAATTTTGAGATAACTTTGGGACTTTTACATGTTCATTGAGAGCACTATGGGGCGTCCAGAGCATGAGCATACTGCAAGCTTGAGAACGGTGTTCTTGAGCACTGAAGAGCAAGGGATAAGCAACTTATGGTTGGATCATTCTTACCCCCTCTGTCAATTCCTAGCTTATGCTAAGTACGGATAGAGGTATTGATTAATTAGAGCTACATTAAGCATGATTTAGTTTAAGAACCCTAATTACTCAAGTGCAAGGAAATTCTAGTATTCCTTAAATTGAGCAATCAATCTTAAATTGAGCAATCAATCTTCAAGTGCATTGAAATTCAAGTATTCCTTTTGCAAAAAACCATCGGACAAGAAAGTGACAAACTAAGGGAAGCGAAAAGGACAAGTGACTATTACAAAAGAACTCGACAATGGGATTGTACTTGGGAAAGTTGGGATAAAGGGAGAAGTATATGAACCTTAGGTAAGGAAGATATCTAGGATGAGATAGACAAAGCCTCAGATCATCTGAAGATAGTGTCAATCATATTGTTAGGTCTTGGGCCCAGCAATTGAGTGACTATTCATACGCTCTAAGTTTAGAAACGAGTGAAGTTGATGTTCCAAAGGGGTGAGAAGTTGAGGGATCTCTAAGGGAATTTTCATAAACGAATATCAAAATTGGGTCTTTTTATTACATGAATGGACATGGTTTGTGAAGTCAATTAAATTGAAATCTTGAGCTAACTTTGGGACTTTTATAGGTTCATCAAGAGCATTAAAAGGCACCAAGAGCATTAAAAGGCACCAAGAGCACGAGTATATTGCAATCTTGAGAATGACGTTCTTGAGCACTCAAGAGCAGAGGATAAGCAACTTAAGGTTGGATCATTCTCAACCGCCTCTGTCAATTCCTAGCGTAGGGTAAGTACGGATAGAGGTATTGATTAATTAGGTCTATGTTAAGCACGATCAGCTCAAGAACCCTAATTACTCAAGTGCAAGCATAAATAGGTTACATTTGCAAAAAACCCTTAAGTAAAAGAAATTAAATTGAGTGATCTACAGGTGCATTGAAACTCAAGTATTCCTTGTGAAGAAAACAATCCGACAAGAAAGTGATAGCCTAAGGGAAGTAAAAAGGACAAGTGACTATTACAAAAGAATGTGGCAACGGGGTTGTACTTGGAAAGTTGGGATAAAGGGAGAAGCATATGAACCTTAGGTCAGGAAGATATATAGGATGAGATAGACAAGGGCTTAGATCATCTAAAGCTAGTGTCAATCATATAGCTAGGTCTTGGGCCCAACAATTGAGTGACTATCCATATGCTCTAAGTTCAGAAACGAGTGAAGTTGACCTTCCACAAGGGTGAGAAGTTTAGGGATATATAAGGGAATTTTCATAAAAGAAAATAAAAAATGGGTCTTTGTATTACATGAATGGACATGGTTTGTTAAGTCAATTAATTGAAATCTTGAGTTAATTTTGGGACTTTTATAGGTTTATTGAGAGCACTAAAGGGTGTCCAGTGTGCGAGCATACTACAAGCTTGAGAATGGCATTCTTGAGCACTCAAGAGCAAGGGATAAGCAACTAAAGGTTGGATTATTCTCAACCCCCTCTATCAATCCCTAGCTTAGGCTAAGTACGGATAGAGGTATTGATTAATTAGGGCTAGGTTAAGCATGATCAAGTTCAAGAACCCTAATTACTGAAGTGCAAGCATAAATAGGTTACATTTGCAAAAAATCCTAAAGTAAAAGAACTTAAATTGAGCAATCAATCTTCAAGTGCATTGAAACTCAAGTATTCCTTGCGACAAAAACCATTGGACAAGAAAGTGACACCCTAGGGGAAGTAAAAAGGACAAGTGACTAGTACAAAAGAACTCGGCAACCGGGTTGTATTTGGGAAAGTTGGGATAAAGGAAGCATATGAACCTTAGGTCAGGAAGTTATCTAGGATGTGATAGACAAAGCCTCAAATCATCTGAAGCTAGTGTCAATCATACAGCTTGGTCTTGGGCCCAACAATTGAGTGACTATCCATACGCTCTAAATTCAAAAATGAGTGAAGTTGACCTTCCCCAAGGGTGAGATGTTGTGGGATCTCTAAGGGAATTTTCATAAAAGAAAATCAAAATTGGGTCTTTGTATTACATGAATGGATTCTTTTAGATCAATTAAATTGAAATTTTGAGCTAACTTTGGGACTTTTACAGGTTCATCGAGAGCATTAAAAGGCATCCAGAGCACGAGGATACTGCAAGCTTGAGAACGGCATTCTTGAGCACTCAAGAACAAGGGATAAGCAACTTAAGGTCGGATCATTCTCAAACCCCTCTATCAATTGCTAGCGTAGACTAAGTACGGATAGACGTATTGATTAATTAGGGCTATGTTAAGCACAATCAAGTTCAAGAACCCTAATTACTCAAGTGCAAGCATAAATAGGAACCCTAAAGTAAAAGAACTTAGATTGAGCGATCAATCTTCAAGCTCATTGAAACTCAAATATTCCTTGCGACGGAAACCAGACAAGAAAGTGATAGCCTAAGGGAAGTAAAAAGGACAAGTGACTATTACAAAGAACTCAACAATGGGGTTTTACTTGGGAAAGTTGGGATAAAGGGAGAAGCATATGAACCTTAGGTTAGGAAGATATCTAGGACGAGATAGACAAAGCCTCAGATCATCTGAAGATAGTGTCAATCATACAACTAGGTCTTGGGCCCATCAATTGAGTGACTATCCCTATGCTCTAAGTTAAAAAATGAGTGATTCTGAGATGTCATATCGCATGGAGAGACCCATAGGTAGTTCAGGAGTGGCATACCTAGAAAAACCAGAAGGACCCTACAAGACTCAGTTGGAATATATCAAGACCAACCGACTAGGTGCTTGCATCTATGAGAATTGGTCTAAGAAGATCGATTGTCCAGATAAAAAATCTGGATCAACCCATTGGACGAGAACATCCAGTCGTCAAATTCAAAAATGGTGCATACATAGACAAAGAAGGGACCATGCATGTGGGCACCACCCAACGAGATAGGACATACGAATTTGGCAATATAATCTTAGAGATTGAAATGGGTAATTTAGAGCAAGGAAACTTGGGAAGAGGGCCCAAAATCCCTTGAGGAAAATTAGTATGACTAGAATAATCACTCTAGAACTGGTTCCCCAGGACAATAAGAGCATAGATTTTCTCGTAAACCGAGAGACATATGAGGCTTTTTGGAGGTATAAACTCGACCAGCCTAATGAAGTGGGAGCACTTACCATCTATGAACTCAAAGATCTTGATTCACCAAGCAAAGTGATGTACTTGGACAACACTTCAGAAAGATTCTTTGTGGTCTTAGAGCATGGTAGGCATGCCTACACTTGGAAGGGTGAATTTATTTTTCCCCAACCAAGATCCAATGTCTCCTATGGTCACCAAGGAGCTAGAACATCTCAAGCTCATGGAACTCAAAGGGATAGGAGTAGAGATAGACCCAAGGTAAGCTTTGCTAACCCAATAGGAAGAGAAAGAACGCGAACTAAAATGCATAGAATGGAAAATGAGAGACATAGAGACCCAAGGAATCAAAGAAATGCTGACGAATTCCCTCTGCCAAGACCTAGAGAACACAGGAGGACCTTAAGGCCTACACAACTGGTCAAATCTATGAAAAATCATTTCGATGGTACAGGAGACCTATGATCATGTGGGAGAATTTAGGCAAGTCTTGAGATCCGAGCAAGTTGATGACCTATTCACGCAATACAATGCAGTTGGTTTAATACTCAAGAACATAGCCCTTACATGGTTTCAACCACTACACGAGAGGCAATTCAAGAACATAGACCAACTTCTAGAAGCATTCATCAGGGAATTTTCTAAGAGTGGCATAAGACACAACACTTCCTCATTGATTCATAGCATTAAACAAACACCCCAAGAGACAGTTAGACTTGTAGGAAGACGATTTAGGCAATACCTAGAGAGATTCCCTGTTCCAGAGTTACCCATTCCAGCCAAACAAGTGGCTTTATTCTTAGATGGATTGTAAAGTACCAAATTAAGATCTTATGTGTACCTGAAGGACCCTAGAACCATAGAAGAGTGTGTATGCATGTGCATAGATATTGAGGATAACCTAGGGGAGGAATTAGAGCTTTCAAAAATCTATAAAGATTTAGATAGATCTACTAGCCTCACCTCCAAACAATCCACATCTATTGAGGAATTTACAGAGAAGGTAGCTCAGAAACTAGGAGACTCTAGCAAACAGATACCTAGATTTGCCCCAGTGAAAAGATATGACACCTATGGAGGAGTCCATATGGCTAGCGTGTGTCCAATTATGGATCAATCCCAAGCGAACCCGAACAACCAATACTGCACCATAGAAAGGAGGTATACTAACCACACCGCACAAGACTGCCCTTATAACAAGCAAGTTGTTAGGCAAAATTATCCAGAGCCATATCCACAACAAGGAAGATACTAGAGCCAATACCCATCACAACAATATGGTAGGCCCCAACAACCATATCAGCAACCTTACCATACCCAACCAAGGCCTCAGCCTGTGTTAGCTCAGCAGCCTACAACTCTAGCCAATGTGATCCCAATGAAGTATGTGGCTGCTGAAGAAAATCTAAATAGAGCCTTAGTGCCAGTAACACAATTGCTTTCAGAATGTGACCCAAATGATCATATTTTTGACTCTACTTATATGGATAGTCAACATGCTTACTATATGCAGTCAGCTGAGCATAATGAAACTTACTATTACGAAGACCCTAGTGAATCTAGTGGGGAGCCTGAGTACACTAATGTCATGTATGCAAATCCTAATTCTAGGCCCCAACCTAGATAGATGAGACCCCCAGCACCTAGAGGACAATGCTACAGATGCTAGGGAGATCACTTCATGTGTGATTGTCCTATGCCTGCACCTATGCAACCCCAATTAGTGAAAATTCAAGGCTTTTGTCAAGATTATGGGAAAGAGCACCTCTTACAAGATTTCCCAAAGAACCCATACAATACACCAAAGATCACTCCCATCAATGTGATTGGGTTAGTGGTAGATTCTACTAGAAGTGTGACTTCCACTACCCTAGTACAAGTAGTCACTAGAGCTCAGGCATTACAACAAAGCCAAGGGTTAGCATAGGAAAAGAGTTCAGAGGTCAGTGAGACTGAGAATACAACCAAGAAAAGGATGAGAGCTTGGAAAGATAGCCGAGAGAGAATGAGAAGGCAATGGTCTAAGAAAATGAGCAAACTTGAAGAAAGCTTAAAAGAAACAAAAGCCAAAATAATTGAAATTGCATCTTAGATGCACTCTCACACAACACCACCACCACCATCCCTATCACCATCTAACCCACCTCATAAAATTCCACCACCACCTAGAGTAGGATCAGTCCTAGCAGATTCCACTCCCAAAGACCTAGACATGATGCTGAAAGCATATCAAGCCAGAATCCAAGAAGGGCCAAATGTGACAGATCATGAAAAATATTTTGCTAGAGCTGATCTAGAGATAGAGAGAACAAAGCTTTGTGCTAAGATGGTAAAACTAGCTCAAACCATGTTTGAAGCTAGTCACCTTTTCAACTACTCTAATTTAGCTAAGACACGGTTGCATTTTGATGGAATGTTAGAAAGATAGAGAGAACAAAGCTTTGTGCTAAGATGGTAAAACTGGCTCAAACCATGTTTGAAGCTAGTCGCCTTTTCAACTACTCTGGAAAGGGAGCCACCTCCCAAGGAAAGGACAAAGCAAGTGAAAGGATAAGCCTTCCTTCCCAAGAAGGTTATGTGCCTAATTCCACATAACCAATCACATCTTCTTCTATGAATCGATATTCCCCAGAATTTCTAAGAGAGATTCAAGAAGAGAAATGGGCTAAAGAAAGTGAAAATCCTCCTCCCATTGAACTTGTGGATGACTTACATGAACAATTCCCACTAGACATTCCTTCCATCTATGGAGAGCAGGAAGATGCCCAATCTAGTGAGAGATTAGACTTTGAGTCTAATTCCTTGCAGGAATTACCCCATTTCACAGGCCCATGGGAAGCAAAGTCTACTTGTATGAGAGCACCCATGGTCATGATAAGAAATGAAGACTCAGTCATACCTAGGAACACGGAGGTAGTGAAGAACACTAAAGTGTAGTGCAACTTCACTTTAGAAGAGCTACTCAAGGTTAAGCCATAATTGTGGAAACATGTAGCCAATCAAGTGATAGAAATAGCTAAACCTCATTCCCACATAGGATCTCATAGAACAATGCCAGAAATACCCTTGGACAAGATAGGAGACATGAGTGAAGGAGAAGAAGGAAACACCTATCTTTCAATCACTCATCAAGGTTACACAACCAAGGCTATTTTAGAATCAAGTGTGGGAGTTTCAATCGCTAGCACTTCCCTATGGAAGCATTGGGGCAAGCCAACCCTTAGGTCGACAAGAATTAAACTACAAATGGCCGATGGTCACATAGAGAGACCTTTAGGATTTCTAGAAGGGATAACTCTCACTACGTGGTGTAGAGTTCGAGCATACTTTTTCTATATGTGACTTCAACAAAAATCCGGCCTCTGAGATGATTTTGGGAAGACCATTTATGAGACAATTGCAAGTAGTAGAGGATTGGGAACCAATTCCTTGTATTTGCAACACGTAGGTGTTACAACCAAAGTCAATCTCAAGGATTACTCTCATAGAGATGTACCCCCCATACAGTGGAATCCCATCCATAGAGCCACAGATGATATGGAGTCAGTGCACTCCATAGGATCAGGATCCTCATGGATGCATGAAGACACCCACTTATGGATGTGCAAAGTAGCAGTAGAAGAAGAGAAGAGACAAAAAGCCAGAGAGGTAGGTGCAAAGGAAACTCATAGATCAATTCAAGACCCAACCTATGCACCTGTAATATTTCCAGACGAAGAATTTGAACCTCATGGTTGGGCAGAAATTCTAGTGACAATGGATGTAGCCATCAACAAAGAGCAATGGACACCACACTATGATGAGGATGGCTATGACATTTCAGTCTTCACTATAGAACCACTTATGTGTGATTCCGTTATTGAAGAGTGTGACCCGAGTACTGATGTACTTGAGGAAGCAAGTGACTCTGATATAGAATCAATCATTATGGACCCTCTTTTTGCATCAGAAGAGGAATATTTTACGAAGTAGAAGCTCACTCGCAAAGACATGAAGAACTTACGAATGATGTGATGTTAATCACACAAGTGACCACCATGAGTGGAGGCAAGAAAAGGAAGAAGAGAGAAGTCACATCAGAGGATAAAGAATCTTTGTTTGAGGTCCTTGCAAATTTCAAGAAGTATGAGATAGAAGATAGGGGAGTCATGGTAAGGATGCCGAAATGAGAAGCCCTAGCAGGAGAGGCCTACGATAACAAAGAGACAACAAAGAAAGTTGTTGTAACCATAGAAGAAGGAGAAGAAAGATGCACATACATGGGACATGACCTAAATGAGGACGAGGAACAAGAGTTGATTGCCTTGTTAAGAGAATACAAAGATGTCTTTGCATGGGGTTACAAAGACTTAAAAGGAGTAGACCCTGACATATGCTCACATACGATTCCCATGACCTCAGAAGCCAAACCCTCTAAGAAGAAGGCATACACATATAACGATAATTATGATGCCAAGATCAAGGAGGAGATAGATAGGTTGATAGAAGCTGAATTCATCTATGAAATAGAACACACCGAGTGGGTATCCCCCATTGTAGTGGTGCCCAAAAAAGAATGGAAAGTAACGTGTGTGCATTAACTTGAAGAAAGTTAACACAACCACAATTAGAGATAGTTATCCGCTTCCCATCACTAAGCATCTATTAGAAAGAGTGGCAGGCAAGGAAGTATACAACTTCCTTGATGGATTCTTTGGCTACAATCAAGTGGCCATTTCTCTAGAAGATCAGCATAAGACATCTTTTGCCACAGAGTGGGGCATATTTTCTTTTTGGGTAATGCCATTTGGTCTCACCAATGCGCTTGCTACCTTCCAAAGGTTGATGTGTCATGAATTTAAAGAGTTCTTGAGGAAAAACATGGAAGTCTATGTTGATGATCTCTGTGCTCATTCCAACATTCGACAAACACATATTCCTGAAGTCAAACAAATCTTTGACAAATCTAGAGAATATCAAGTCTGCTTGAACCCTCAAAAGTGTGTTTTTATGGTCAGACAGGGCAAGATTCTAGGACACATAGTGTCAAAGAATGGCATATCCACAGATGAAGAGAACGTGAGAGCTATTGCAGAGCTACTTAAGCCAAAGAATGTCAAGGAGGTACAAAATTTAATGGGGCACTGTGGATATTATTGATGCTTCATTCACATGTATGCAATAATTGCAAAGCCTCTGTACTCCCTCTTGACTAACTTTGAGTGAATGGATGAATGTGAGAACTCCTTCAATGAGCTTAAGAGATGATTGTGTTCAACACCAATCTTGACTACACTTGATTGGAACAAACTCTTTCATGTTCATGTAGACACATCCAATTATGCTATTGGGTGTGTGCTAGCACAACCTATTGGTGAAGGTAATATGGATCTTCCCATTGCCTATGCAAGTAGACAACTGAATGCGGATGAATAATACCACCACCAAGAGGGAAGGATTAGGCATGGTATATGCGGTTAAAAAGTTTAGACACTATTTTCTTGCAAATAAGTTTGATTTTTTTTACAAACCATCAAGCATTGCTATATCTAGTGAACAAACCATGCAACACTAGCCGATTAGTAAGATGGTTCCTCTTACTAATGGAATATGACTTTGAAGTTGTGGTTAGGAAAGGTAGAACTCACTTGAGAGCTGATCACCTTTCTCGACTGACTTTCAGGAGAGTCCCCTTAAGGAGTATCAGATGACCTTCTTGATGCTTACTTGTTCAATCTAGAAGTAGTGCCTGAGTGGGCCAAGAACAAGTGCCTATCCTCACCTTTGGACCTAAACAACCTGTACTAAAAGTCAAAGATAAAGAAGTAGTGAGGTCTCAAAAGTACCACATGGCAGGCAACATGTATAAACACATTGATCAAGGCATACTGGCTTGTTGTGTAGAAGAGGACGAGTACACAAAGTGGTTGCAAATGGCACATGTAGGTGCACTACAACAACATTACTCCAAACATAGAACCGTACAAACTCTACAAAGGCTAGGGGTATATTGGCCAACCATGGAAGCAGATGTCCATAAGTTGTGCAAGGAATGCCCAATCTGCAACACTAGACCTCCACTAGAGCATGCCACTTTGTATCAAGTGTCGTTAGTGCCAGATTGGAGTGAAGCATTGGTAAACTTTTTGAGGATGAGAACATTCCCTCAAGATATGACCTTGGCCAGAAAACGAAGTTTAGAATAGGAAGTGCTAGATTACACACTCATAGGTGGTACTCTATACAAACGAGGAAAAGATGGATATCTTAGGTTATGTGTCCATGAGAGTGAATATCTCAAGATCTTGGAAATTGCTCACGAAGGTGTGGTAGGTGGACAATTTGGACTAGATAGGGTGATCAAAGCAATACTATTTGTAGGTCTGTGGTGTCCAACCCTTCACATGGATGCACATACCTATGTGAAGCAATGTGATATTTGTCAGGGAACTCAGTACCTAATACATAAAGATGAGATGCCATTGAAACCTATGATGGGTCGATGTACATTCTCTAAGTGGGGAATAGACTTTGTTGGTCCTATTAATCCCCCAACTAAGGGTTCACACGCTGAATACATCATTGTGGCTATCAATTATCTGACTAAATGGGTAGAAGTGAAAGCTACAAAAAAGAATGATGCACAGACCACAACCAAGTTTCTCTTTGAGAATGTATTTACAAGATATAGTTTTCCAATATAACTGGTGAGTGATCATGGCACCCACTTCTTGAATGAGGTCATTGAACACTTGTTACAAGAATTCATGGTGGTTCACAAGAAGACAGCTCCATATCATCCACAAGCAAATGGCCATGGCAAGAGCACAAATAAGATACTTTGTAATGTGTTAACAAAATTCGTGAATAATAAATGCTCTGATTGGGACAAACAACTACACCATGCTATTTGGGCATATAAAGTTGCAAATAAAATGGTACTCCAAGCCACACCCTTTCAGATGGTGTTTGGCCAAAATGCAGTGCTTCCACAAGATTTCTTGATACCTACATTGAAAGTAGCACAAGAGAATCAATGGACTGGCCATGAGCTTTCATCTAGAATCTTTGATCTAGAATGCTTAGGTGAAACAAGATTGAGAGCAGCAGCAGGGATTTATGCAGCTAAGAAGAGACAAAAGGCATACTTTGATGCCCACGTAAAGGATAAGGTTTTGAAAGCGGGAGATTTAGTCCTAGTGTACACCTTGAAGCAACATGCAAGAAAGTTAGAGAAGCGTGGCTATGGACCCATGATTATTAACAAAATATCAACAAGTGGGGCAATCCAATTAGCCACCCTAGAAGGTGACATCCTACCAAGTTACATCAGTGGATGTCAAGTCAAATTATATCAAGAACCCCTCACTGAGGAAATGCTTAATCAATTCAACACTGCCAAGAAACATAAAGAAGAAGAAAAAAGAATTCGCAAAGAAACATAGATAGAAGTTTTAGAATGCATCCAAAGAATGAAATTGAGAGGACAGGGTAGAGATGATCCTAGATCATATGGTTATGAAGCTCCACGGTACCATTGGCCATGTGCAAAGCATTAGGTGTATGTTCCCATAAAATAATTGATCGATATCCTTTTGTGACCCTAGAGGTAGAACAAGGAGATAGTACAAGGAGTGTAAGAGCATTGATTGACTTAGGTGCATCCACTAGTGCAGTTTGACTTTCTTACTATCAAGAATTGCAATTAAACATCAATCCTATAGAAGCATATCTCATAGGATTGGGAGGTGTGGAAACCCCTTGCATGGGCGAGGTGGAGCTTCCCATCTACATTCAAGATGTCCTTATGACAGTGAAGGTGCTAGTGTGTCAAGACGAGGATCTCACTGAGCCTCTTATCTTGGCTCAAGACTGGATCTACGATCATGCACTCAACTTGAACCTAAGAAGTGGACTTCTTTAGGTCTCGATAAATGAGAATCACATTACCATTGAGTTACAAAAAAAAGCACTCAAGGAACTAAGGAAGGCACCAACTCTTGGTCCTTCTAGGAGTACACATGTAGATGAAGATGCTCTTCTTGTCCAAACCTCTCTGATGCAGAAGGATGTCATTCTCACCAAACGAAACAAGGATCAGATGGAACTCCCATCTTTTCCAAAGATGATCGAGACAAAGCAACCAAACAAGTACCAAAAGCAGAGGAAGCAGGCAGTCTATTCTCATAGTCAATGGAGAGTGCAAAGTAAGAGGACTCAAAATGTGAAGCAAATCTGGATATGCAAGGGCAACCAGCCCCCGGCTCTAGTGACAAATCCCCAATGGTGCACCAAACCAACTGCTCGGGCAAGGACTAGATGAAAAGAGTGTTCCAAAAATCTCACAAAATGGACCATTTCTATTTGGGTCCCAAAGTGGTCAATGAAGGCTGACCCCAATACTAGACAAATCTAGGTGCCCAAGACTTGCTTACACGCTCAAGTAGCTTCACATAAGCTCACAAGAATCACTCACATCATACACTTCAGGGCACACATCTATAATCACCGCCTCTACACGTGAAATCACACCTAACACTATCTGGAAATGGGTACCCAAAAAGTCCCAAATCCAAACGGACGTATACCAACAACATGCAAAGGTCATCACACTCAAAAACTATAGTCACACACAAAAAATTTGGAGAATAAAACCTTGTATCAAACCACCCGACCCAAGTTTGTTAATCCATTCACACCAGCATAGATGCATTCCGAGTACAATGCACAACCAGAGCATGCATCTAGGGATAGACCACTAACCTACTAACTAACACTCACAAGCCACTAGAAACATCTCACTAACTAACGCATTCACCACTTCAATAGCAGTTGGTATTGTAGAGGGAACACACTACTGTCATGTTTCCGATGCAATGCTAATATGATTGTCTTCTTCTAACAGATATCATCACATACTTCAAGCAATATCATGGCTTATGTAGCAAGAACCAACTCTCAAGCAAGGACCAATCAGCAGGTGGTTGATCTTGAGAGCTTACCAATCATGCTTGAAACAAATGAAAGACTAGAGGAATTACAAGCTATTCAGATTATACCTATACGGGACCCCCCAAGTGGCCATACCATGCTTTTCGACAAAGCTTCCCATTGGTTTAGTGAAGTCGTAGAACCCTTGGGCAAAGGATCGTACCTTTGGGAAGCAAAGCTAGAACACAATGGAAAGTGGGGAAAATATCACTTCTTTACGTGGGAATTCAAAAAGTTACAAAATGCAGAAGCACTATACCCTGTATGGGAGAAAACAGGATTGGATGCATACTTCAGTGCTAAGCTTCCGAAACCCGACTTCATGAGATGCTACTATTTTATCAACACCTTGACTCTGAGCAAGCACCCCAAAGGTTTGAGCACATTTCTGTTTCCATCTCTAACAAGGGGCAATGAGTTGAAGAGGTTTAAGTTAACCAACAACTTAGTGCAAGAGGCCTTAGACATGGGAGGCATGCATACCTACAGAGAAGGAAGTCCTTGTACCTGATAACATGAAGAATGAAAGCCTCACCAAGCTCAAAGACATGGTGGCCATGATGCCAAACATCACGGTTCATTTGAGAATGTGTATGCAACATTTTGCATTTCCAACACAAGATAGGTTCACTATGCCACCTAACAAACTTTGGTTTAGCTTATACCTTGCAGAGATGCAAAAACTCACCATCAACTTACCACACTGCATAATTGACCAGATACACCTAGTCCACAAGCGATGGCCATGAAAATCTATTTTAAATGGATGTTGTGCACTAACTAGACTCATTTATAGGTGTCTCACATACGACATTCCCATTCAAAGGGCCCTAATGTGGAACAGAGTGCAGTAGTTCAAAGGATGAACATCAACTGGACCCCCTTCCAAGAGGATGAGAGGGATTGTACAAGTACCTTGTGCTCAACCCCGTGGAGAAACACTAACCCCCGACATCACCCCCCACCTCGAAGGATTAGGCCATTCACATTATGACTACCACAGAAAAGCTTTGAAGGTCCCAATTTGTTATTTCTGCCCATTCCCATGGATCCAGAATTTCCCAGAGGAGCACCCTTGGAAGAGCTCACCAATGAAGACTTTGAGCAGGTTTTAAAGGAAGTGAATCTTAAAACAGAAGAAGAACAACAAGTGGAAGGAGCTCAACTGCAAGGAACATCACAAGTACCCATTACCACTGTTGATGTGGAGGAAGAAGAGGATGAAGAAGATGCAGAAGATGAAGAACCTGAAGAAGGCGAGGAAGGGCATGAAGAAAGATATCGAGATGAGTAGCAAGGAGTACCAGAACTCGTAGGTGCTCTTGCATACACAACCTAGTTGCAAAGGTTATACGACACGATCAGAGCAGTGCAAGAGAGGCACATACTTTCCTTTGCATCAAGCCAAACCCTAATAGAATCGATGTTAGTAGATGAAGGAGTGGACCCACAATTCATCACTTCCCTCCAACTATTGTCCGAATCCTTGGGGGTTAAGGAGGCTGTCTACATAGCCGTTCGACAATCTGTCCAATACGACCAGCGTAGAATGCATGCACGACCATGAGCAGGAAAGAATATACAAATACCACTAGATGAACCTGTAGCTACCATAGAGTCGACAACTACCCCAACACCCACCATCGATCTCACTGCAGAGACCTTTGTACAAACATCACCAATCTCAACCCAACACCCTCCATCTCCTCCATCTCCTCCACCCCCGCCACCAACCACTGTGGAAACCACTGTTGTAATAACAACCATGCCCCAAACCCTAGCCTCTTCATCCTCCTTTTCCTTTCGTGAACCAACATTGCAAGCCACCCTTTTTTCTTCCATCACCAACCCTTTTATCGCTCCACCATTCTTGCCTTTCACACCTATCATTGGACACCCACTAATACCTAGTATAGAAGGACACCTGCAACCCACATAAGGTAGTCTAGGTTTCCTTGCTTACCCATATTCACACCTTCCCCCATCCAGGGATCCATACTTCCCATCTACCTCATCCATGTTCCTCCTTATCTCACTCACCACAATCACCCCACCTCATTACATATCTTTCATGGAACAATTCATTCGTGCTCCAACTCCTCAGATGCTAGGTTCACAGACACTCACAACCACATCACTCTACACAGACACTACACTCACTTCACCTACCATACCTGCATACATGATAGCCCCTGCATGCACCACACTGTCCAACCCCATGGACATTTCACCACCCACAACACCCCCTCCTCTCCCCACAATTCCACCATCACCCACTCCCCTATCCCCCACATCACCACTCACCACCTCATTGGTAGACACAACATCCACAACTCCCCTTCCCACTCCCATTCCCTCTGCATTCCAAACTCCTCCCCTCACATCTCATAATGTAAATAATTCATTCAATATGTTAATTCCGTGTGCATATCAATTACAACAAGAATATCAACAATTGGCAGAGTGCAGTGATGCCTTCTAGGCAGAGTCATAGAGGCTACAAGCCAGAGTCACTACACTCGAAGCTGACCACCAAACACTTCTGGCAGAGTATACCACCGTACAACAGGCTCATACTGAATTGGAGTCCAAGATGTCTATGATGGATAATAAAGTAGTCAAAGATTTGGAAAACATGCTCCAAGCACAGATGCTCACCAATGCTAAACTAACACGTAATCTAGGGCTACTACGAAAGCACATGGTTGTGGCCTTGGAAGAGAACAAGCGGCTTCAACAACAAAACCAAGACAATTTTGAAACGATTATGGAAGGGACCTCCAAAGTAGACATTAGCCCCACAAAGTATAGAGCTGTCCCCTCCGAAGACATATGAATCTTACTTGAGGAGCATGCCAACTTTTTGAAGTCATATGAAAAGTTAGAACCAGAATGTGCTGACCCAAAGAAGTAGTTAGCCAATGTCAATACAACTCACCATGAGCCATCCATTCCACAATAGTCTATAGAAGAATTAGAGGCCCTAAGGCAACAAGTGGCATAACTACAAGCACGTCTATTACCATATGAACGGCCACCCTCTCCAGTTGAAGAGCCAGAACCTGAAATAGTGGTTGAAATTCTGGCTAAAGAGAGTTTTGAAGAGCCTTATGACCCTATACTGGTCATAGAAGAGGGATGAGACACATTCAAGATAGAAGTCCAAGATTGGCTAAGGAGAGTGGAGCAAATCGGGCAAACACATGATGATCACGTCATTGTGCACATCCAGTTGCTCACCAATCTAGAAGACACTGTCCTCAAATCTTCTTATTTTCAAAATCTCTCTCATCATCGGCTCATTACCACATCAGAGAACCAGTATATGCCATACTTTGTCTTGTTAGCTGATTATAAGGTGGAGATAAAAAGGCATATAGGAAAAGAGCCAACATTCACCACTCAGTTTGAGCCTGATGACATACCTCAAGATGTGCGTGTTGGCTCCATTTTCCAACCTTGTTGGCATGAACGACTATTAACAGACTACCTCAAGATGATGAGAACATGGGCCACCATGCCTCTATATGTTAAGTATAACCCATGTTATTGCCCGGTTGTCCGCGATAGGTCCTGACAATCATTCACCATCAAAGTCCATAACAACAAATTGGGTAAACTATCCCTATTTTGCTCCCCCCAAAGCACCACCAATGGTCATCTATATGATCTCAATTATACGCCATTGGTCTGCTCGCTTAAAAAATGTACCAGACATCACAACAAAGATGTGTATGAAAATATTTGAGCTCATGACAATCGTCTTCAAATTGGGTAAAATATCCCTATTTTGCTCCCCCCAAAGCACCACCAACGGTCGCCTATATGATCTCAATTATACGCCATTGGTCTACTCGTTTAAAAAATATACCAGACATCACAACAAAGATGTGTATGGAAATATTTGAGCTCACAATAATCATCTTCAAGACTTTTTGAAAGGTTCAGGTTCCATACATTTCCGCCCCCAGATTTTCTGAAGTTAATAGGGATTTAGTATATGACATGAGCCAGACCCCCTCTGTAAACATAATTTTTGCATGGCATGCACATATCAAGTATTTCCTTGCTAGCTACAAGCAGACTTTAGAAGAAATGTTCTCCACCGAGTTCTAGGAATATCATTCCGAAATTTTTGTTCCCAGACCAACACATTTGTTGCATCTCTTTGCAATGGACAAGCCATACACACTGATCAGTTCCGCTTGCCACATTCCATACATTCCAAGTCCAATAGATTGGGATAAGCTCATGATAGATTTGGCTCGAGGATTGCACATTCAAGAACATCACCTAGCCACAAATGTTGTTGAATATTTTTAACTAGGCCGAAGACCAGGTCTAGACAGGGCCAAAAGCTAGTAGAAAACTATAAAAAGAGCTAGAGAGCTCATTTTTGAGGTTAGCTTGGTAGAGTTTTGAGCTATTGTAAGAGACTTTGAGTAATACAAAGAACTCCATTGTTCCTCTCTTTGTTCTTGCCTTGTGTGCACGTGTGTGCATGTGTTTGCATGCTTATGTGCTTCTCACTCATGCAGTTGTGCCATCACTTGCTCACAGTTGTCATACTAGTCCTCACATCTCCATGGATTGACAATTATGAGGTGGATCTCCTCACATTGGTACTTGCCATTGTGCTAGAGTGACATATTGCTAATAGCTATGCAAAACGTATCTCATGATGATGGCAAGGTGCATAACAACAAGACTGCTTTCATTTCATTATCCAGATCCATTTTTTGAGCCTGTAACTAGGAGAATATAGCATCAAACTCATTTAGATGAGCAACAACACTATCTATGTCCTTCATGCAAAGATCATATAACTTTCTCATCATATACACTTTATTTGATGCCGTCTTTCTACACTTTCATTGTCTAATACATTAAACTAAACATTATCTGCTAGGTGCAATCAAATGGTAGACCTAGCCATTTCACATATAGCTCATCCCAATCTTCTTCCATTGCCTCCTTTGTCAACACATCTTTAATCTAATTCTTCCATAGAGCAAAGTTTGTGCCATCAAATTTTCAGATCTCAAAATGGTCTTTTCCCTTGCAAGTTATAGCTCCTCCTCAGAACATTGGAACTAGACCCTGATCCACTAGATGTTCTGGAGACCTCTGATGCCATGATGGTAGAGAACTGAGTAGAATGATAATGGAGCTAGAAAGAGTCCAAACACCACTAAGCCTCAAAGAAGGATGACCAAGTGTCAGATTCTAGTAGAGAATTCAACAGTCTTCCTAGGAAAATGAATTAATGAGTAGTAATGAGCAACCAAAAGCATTAGGTGAGGATGTGTGCTCACATCGATAAGTGTATCAAGGAGTAAATCGAACATTGTATTGTTGACAAAACCAAAAAACCTAGAAAAAAATTGCCAGAGTATCCTCTGCAAAATGAGTATATGAACAATGTCAAAGTCTCACAAAACTACAAGTATTGGCATGTTCACCTGCATAGTGAATCATTAAATCCACTACATATAATCAATTACCCAAAAGAAACAAACTAGGCTTATCGAGCACCTATGAAAAACTATCATACATCTCCTATGGCAAGGCTGGGTAAGTCTTCCACCTGCATCACTGAAGAGACCCCGACATTGCGGTGTCTCATAGTTAAGAAAACCTCACCACGAGCCTCTTTATCAAACGTAAAAGGCTTTATGCAAAGACGTAACCGTATATCAATGACCACATGGGCATACATACACAATATCGACATAAACATACAATGTAAATGTGCTCAATATATGCAGTATAAAAAGCTGAATTCACTTCCCAAACACTGGCCAACAACACCTGCAAGTGTTTGTTAACTTTGTTCTTTAGGCTCAAAAACCTGCATAGACTTGCGGTGGCTACTCCACCATAACTAAAATCTTTCAAGAACCCTATAGATTAACAAGTGTGACTGAAAATATAGCCCAAAGGGTGCACATTCCTTGTCGACAAAGTACAAAGAACACTCTTCTTGATATTCTTCGACCTCTGTGGAGAGAACTATGCATGAAAATACTCCAAAATGGCTCCAAAAATCACCCCAAAAATGCTTCAAAAATAGGCTTTGAAAGCAAAGAATGAAGCTTTGAGGGCCCAAAACTTGTTGAAGATAATGTTAACCTTAGTCTTTTCCCTTCTTCAAGCACCACAAGGGTGTAGCTTAGTGACAAGAGATTGCCACAATTAAGTTAGCACTGGGGGGGAATAGTACTGGGATGGGTGACCTCCTGGGAAGTACTAGGAACCTTTGTCTTCCTTGATCATTGAGGTCCTCCCTTGTGCCCAGCCAATGACACCAATGGTGACTTTAGTGACTGGTATGACAAGGTATGCCAAGGTCTATGCCTTGATCGCCGCCTTAATCGTAAGCCTTGGGTGGATGGGAAGGTGCTCGCTTCGCTTGCACAAAAGGAACAAGGCTTTTCCATCGAAATGCTCAGATACCAGTGAAGTATTTCAATGGCAATGCACCACATTGCGCTCTCCTTCTTGAGTGCTCCACGATGATATCCTTGAAGTAGAAAACTGACCTCTAAGCACCACACACGGTACTCCACACAGAGGTTGCACAATATGTAGAAAAACACAGTATAGAGGGAGCATGAACACAGACTTCTTGGGTGTTACAAATGTGATCGAACTTATAGTCTGTTGTTGACCAACCACTATATGTTTTATTAAGGAACATATACAAAAATGTCCGGTGGCCATTTTGCCTTTCACATGGACACCAACGGTAACATCCTGAACCTTAGGGTTAATTGTCTAAGGTTGAATACATTACGTTTGATTGGAAAGATTCTCCTAGCCACTTGATTCTTATGTGAGAGCTTGGAGGATATTTTTTAGAAGGCATGTGATTCCATGTGTTTTCCTAAGCTTGCAAACCATGTGATCACATTGGTAGCCCATGTGATGGAAGGTACACATGTCTCCTTGAGAGGGACTTACCCCTTTGGTCTTTGAGCTATATATTGGAGGGGTTGTCTAGGTGGAAATGTGCATCGCTCTCCATAGTGTGGCCTTGCTATTCAACTTCCTTAGTACTTAGTTTGATTTTGTCGTGAAGGTATTGTCCTTCCACAATAGTACTATCAAAATTGAGAATTCATTGTTCATTTATCTCTGCAAAATATATCTTCCTATGCTATGCAAAGCGATAGGAACACTCTCCTTAGATGGGCTTTGGAAGGGTCCATAGGCCCCTCCCCTGAGCTAAGCCAAGAGGCTATCACCAGCCATCACAGATGTTGAGAATGGTGTCTGCATAGCTTACCCCTCCATCTAGAGGTGTGGAAGAGTTGTATGGGATATGGATCATGCGAATTGCTGTCCTTTTTCATCATAGGACATCTAATGAAGGCTCCATTTTCTCTATATGAAAGATCCAAATAAGCTTCTTATTCTGCACATGGGATAAACCCACACTCTAGTAGCAAAGGTAAAGTTTGTTACCTCTTTCTTTCTCTCTCTCAACAAAACACCGTGCCAAAGATGATCCATTCTACACAATGCACATCCACTTTGCGAGATCATCAAACTTCCAAGCAAAGAAAGATTGGATAGAGGACCATCAAATTGATAAGGGAAGTACCTACTTGTTTCCTCTCACTTTCTTTTATGGTTAATTAAATTGCACATCATTCAAATTGTGAGGATATGCAATAAATATTTTTTTTCTTTCACAATAGATGTAGCTCCATCTATTTCCTCTTTCAAAAGGTATCCAAAGAAGTGTAGCTTCTCATATGTGATAGATTCCATTGGTTTTTGTCTTCCTATTATTTTTAGAAATGGTGAATATAGCCTTCTAGAGGCTATTCTTTTCCATAATTTGAACATGAATGATCCGAGAGCTTCTTATCTCTTATTCTATGCATGCTAAATAGAATTATAGTAGTATGAAGAATGGTAGAAGTACATTAAGGAAGCATGTGCATGAATATGCATAAAATTATACCCTTTAGTATGCATATGAAGATGCATGATTTCATTGATAGACCGGCACCTATTGAGTACTCAAGAAAGTATCAAAATGCACAAGGAGAATGTCAACAATGGAAGAGGTGGGATGGCCCAATCCTACTTCATCACCATGAGAACACTCAAATAAAGTGAAGGGATGGATGAAACTTAATTTCGAGATAGATATTTTCACCCTTTTCTTTTCCTTGCAAACAAAAGATATTGCAATGCATGTCATTATAGAAATGAACTTGAAATTGGATGCATATATTTAGAAGACCTAAATAGCTTGGCCATATTCACAATTATTCATGGAAATGAACTCCACTATGCATCAAGTTCATATGATTTTGGAAAAGAAAGATTGATTGTGCTTAATTGTGGTCATGGTTAGGAGGAATGCATCTAATGCATTGTTGCACCTTGCATACACAAAGTTGAATGGAAATTTTGCACCATCCTTCAAACAAACAAAGTTCCAAGTTGGAGCTTTAACATTCTTTAAGGAAGGTTTTAGTTTCTTAACGGTATGCATGCTACACTTTTTTCAATAAAGGTGTAAACATTTACACTAAGTATGTGATACATCTTTGATAACTCTTTCGATGAATCTTGTTTTTTTTATTTTTGCTCAAAGAAGTTCTATGCACAAGTTGTGAGGCTCACGGCTAGTTAGGTGAGAGATTGTGTTCCATTCTCCTCCCAACCATGCAACTATAGTATCTCTTCTCTCTCTCTCTCCATGCAATCAATGCATGAGTGCCACATGGCCTCATGCTACTCACCATAATAAGAGGTGATTTTGACCCTTCTAACATGTCCTTCCCCTTAAGTTTAGGTTTGTCCTCAAGCCTGATCATGGACGGCATAGGTGAGAAAGACAATGAATTTTATGAACCCCATGTACCTGGTGTACATTGGTCATCTCTCCATAATACCCATATCCTTCTCCTTAATAAGACTCTTTATAAAGGTGGGAAACCGTCTCTGAAGGGTACTAACATGCTCTTGTGTTGCACTATCCACTAAACCATCATTCCACTTTACTAGTAACTCTTTATATAAGTGACTTCTCATCCGTGTTTCTCAAGTACATAGTATGCTATGAGGCTCATGTTGAATAGATTGAACATAAATAGGCTCTACTACCTCACTATCTAGAATGAGGCTATCATATTCACCCAGTCTTTTCTTTAAGCAGTTAACATGAAACACTAGATAGATTTGACCACTTTCTAGAAGTTATAGCTGGTAAGATATTTGAACTATTCTCGTAAGTTCTTGTCTTCATAGTTTTAGACCTACAGGGAACTCTAAGATAGACTTGCTCTCCTACCTCAAAGTTGATATCCTAATCCTACTATAAAATCCATGGAGATAATCCCCCACTTTGCATTGGGAATATCCAATCGATGGAGTACTCCTCCAATCCTCAACCTCACAGTTTTATTGACCTAGCATTTAGTGCACTTAAGCACATATGTTAGGACATCCTTATAAAGTCCATGCCAATAAAACTGCCTCTTAACAAGATCATATGTCTTGTTAATTCTTGGGTGTCTTGCACTAGGTGTGTCATGACATTCATACTATATGTGATGTCTCATCTCGAATTCTCTAGGAACACACACCTTACCTTTATAAAAAAGATATATATAATGGATAATGTAATTTTTCCACTTAAATCCTTCTTGAGTACTAGTAGATACTCCATCCTCATTGGAAATCCATATATTTAGATCCCCTTTCTCAATAATTTCACAAATCTTGGCATATGCACAATCAAGTCTAGATTTCCCTCGAATGGATTCAAGTAATTCACTAATGATCTGAGTAAAACTGACTCCATTGAGCATATGAATGTGATTAAGTGAATCAATCACCACATTAAACTTTGCCTTCCTATACCTAAGCTCATAGTCAAACTTCTAAAGGGTCTCTTCTCATTAGGCTTTATGACCTTTAAAGGTCTCTTTGACTGAGAGCCACTTAATGCTCTCTTGATCAGACACTATCCTAACTTTGGCACCATATAAATAATGAAGGCCACTTCTTCAAATCATGGACAATTACACACAACTCCTTCTCATAGATGGAGTAATTCTTCTAGGCATATTCTAGCTTTTTGCTATCGAAAGCCACTAGTTGACCATCCTAAACTAGAAATGCTCCTATAGCAAAATCAGTCGTGTCAGTCTCAACCACAAATGGTTGATTGGGATCCACTATCTATAATAGTGGATTTGTAGCTATTGCTACTTTTAACTTCTCCATACTTTTTTTTTTTTCATCTACCCATTGAAAGGCTTTCCCTTTCCCTTTAAGTTGTTCTATCATTAGAAAAATAATCATGGCATAATTGTTTATGAATCTTTGATAGAATCCGAATAAACCAAGGAATATTTGTAGTTCTTCCAATTTTCTAGGATGCAGCAATTCCATAATAGCACGCACCTTTTCAGGATCCATTTGAATTCCATGTTTGAAGACGATATGTTCAAGATATCTAACCTTAGGTTTAAAAAATTCACACTTTGCTTCTTTTGCAAAGACTCAACTTTCTCTCAACAATTGGAAGACTATCATAAGTGTTCCAAATGTTCCTCTTCTAACTTACTATAGATAAGAATATCATCAAGAAAGTCTACTACAAAATTTACTAGGTAAGGCCTCAAAACACTGTTTATGAGTTTCATGAATGTGGCTAGAGCATTAGTGAGACCAAATGGCATCACGAAGAACTCATAATGTCCATACCTAGTCCTAAAAGAAGTCTTTGGTACATCCTCTACATTTATTATAATATGATGATACCTTGATCTTAAATCAAGCTTAGTAAAATATCGAGCTTGATGTAAATGGTCAAATAGATCATCCAATCTAGGCATTGGAAATCTATTTTTAATAGTTACCTTATTCAATGCCCTAGAATCTATACAAAGCATCATAGAGCCATCTTTCTTTCTAATTAGGAGCATTGGTGATGCCCATGCAAAATTTCTAGGCCTAATAAACCATTTAGCTAGATAATCTTGGATTTGGTTTTCCACTTCATGGTCTTGTGCTAAAATAATTCTAGAAGGGGGATTACAAATAGGTTTATTACCAATAATCAAATCAATGGCATGGCCAATGTGTCCTCTAGAAGGCGGAAATCCTTTTGGAAAATCAAGTGGAAATACCTCTTTATATTCAAACATTAAATGTTTAAAAATCTTAACCACGCATTCTTACAAAAAAGAGTAATAGAAAGTCCATCCTTAGTTACATTATAATCAAAAGAAGATACATATGAAATGTCATAATCATGAAAAGCCTCATGAGCATCTAAAGCAAATAATGCATAAACATCCTATATATCACATGAATAAAAAAGGATATCTAACTGAATGCAAGATATAAGAGGTGTATTGGTACATCTCTTTAAGCTTGAATATAGAAAGTACTTCCATCCTTAACAAACTCAATAATATTGTTATGATAACTTCTTTTAAGTGTATCCCCTAATCGGCAAAGCCATTCTCTACCCAATAGTATATCTCTTCTATCCATATTCATAATTTAGAGATCTAAATGATCAATAAATCCTTGTATATTGATTTCCAAATGGGATACCATAGTATCTAATATTCTCTTACTTTCCCCTTGTATCATATATACTACATATTTATGTGCACTAGGCTATTTGGGAATCTTTAGTTTCTTGATTAGAGCATAATTAATAAAGTGATGAGTAGCGGAGTCATCAATAATGACTCTGACTATAGTCCCAAACACATGACCATGAAGCTTAACTAAATCATGTGGTCCAAACTGTTGTGACCACAATGATTGAGTTAAACAAAAAGTATGTTATATATATCCTTATGCATCACTTCCACTTCCTTACAGCTAGAGCTACCATAAATTGGAAGTGTCTACACAAGATGGAAAATATTTTTACCTTTGTCTAAGACCGTAGTATTTATTGGTCTTTACCTTTTATCTTCCCCCTTATGTACTAGGCAATTCCATTGAAAGTGGTTAGGAGATAGACCCCTAAACGATTAATTTTCCTTTTTAGACTTCTCGAAGTGATCTATACTAAGACTAGACCCTCTTGGATTTCATATTATGAATTTTCTTTTACCTAGGATTACCCTGTCTTAAATTTAGTGACTTGTGTGGGTCTAAATGTTTGATATATATCTATTGTTGTACAACTATGGTCTTCATACAATTGAGCATACTTGATAGCTTCTTCTAATGTTTTAGGAGCATTCCGTCAAACCTCAATCTTAATGGCTTTGCCAAGATCTCTTACAAACCCTCGTGTTTTTTGGAAATCATTTAGAACTCTCAATTGAAGAACAATCTCTTGATAGTGTGAGAGATAAATAGATAAAGATGTACCTCTTTGCATCACTCTATCCCAATCATCCCAACTACGTTCTTCCTCATTCTTAAGTAAAAATCTAAAAAAAACAACAACTTTAAATCGAGTCCAATCCATTGGAATAGCTTTGGATCCTTTCAAACTCATCCACCATTTTTATGCATGCGGTCCAAGCAAAAGAATCACTTCGAGAACTCAATACTCATGTGGGTCACTTTTAACTAATGCAAGCCTGTCCACTTTTGTGAAAATAATACATTTTTATTCATGTATCTATCATCCCCCATAAGCATAAGTGGCTTCAAGTCCTCCTTAAGCAAAGGTGTATCCCTAGCATGCTTATCTTTTATGATGGTAAGAGGTGTAATGGGTGTATGTTTTCTCCTAACCATGATAGAAGTTTCATGTGAAACTTCATGTTCAACCTCTTGTCTATGGACAAAAGAAGTAATAGTAGTCTCTAGAGTGATGAATTGGGTTTTGAGTTGTTCAAAAGCGGATGTCGTTCTCACTAAAACAAACTCTAACTTGTTTGTTTAATCAAGTAAAGCATGATGTTGAGAGTGTGTGATGTATGTGAGCTCAATGTATGCTCAACCATGAGGTTCAATGGCTCTCTCTTCTCTGTCATATCTCACAACTAAAAGTCACTCCTATTTATACTGATAAAGTGAATTCGAATTTGGAATTTCTTCTACCTAAAAGTGTTCCTACACTTTAGGTGTTGATTGATTTGATTCCAACCACTAAATAGTCTTGGTTCTTGGCTCCTAGCATCACAAGATCCTTCAACTCTTTTCCATTTACTTTTTTCCAATGAGATAAAACTCATGACTTTTACAAGAGATGTTCATATGCTAGTCTTTAGTGAATCCAATGTAGATGTGAGAAGTCCTATCCATTTGATCAAGCATTTAAGCTTGCCAAATGTACCAAAAAATTTCCTTGAGAAAACAAGAGATCTTTTCTTTTTTTAAGTCTTTTAAATGTACTTTTTTGCACATGTTTTCTAATTTGCTTTCATTAATCATGTTCAACAGGTTAGCAAAGAAATCCTTCACTTCTACCAAAATTCCTTATGTTGTGGAAGGGCAATACCTTCACAACAAAATCAAACTAAGTACTAAGGAATCTAACTAGCAAGGCCACACCATGGAGAGAGATGCACATTTCCATCCAGCCAACCCCTCCAATATATAACTCTAAGACCAAGGGGGTAAGTCCGTTTCAAGGGGACATGTGTACCTTCCATCACATGCATTCTCAGGGTGATCCCATGGTTTCCATGCTTAGGAAATCACATCCCTTCTAAAGGAAGACCCTCCAAGCCCTCACATGAAAATCAAGTGGCTAGGAGAAGCTTCTAATCAAGCCTAAGGTATTCAACCTTAGAAAATAAATCCTAAGGTTCAAGACCCATCTAAAATGGGTACCCAAGGCTTCTAACCCTTAGATCTATATAGTTATACAACATCCCCCCCCCACCTAAAAGAATTTTCATCCTAAAAAATGAGTGGAGATATATACGTTGGGGTATTCCCCCATGCCTAATGATCATTTTCTTTTATCAAGGCCTTCATCTCTCTAATTTTGGCTCTTTATTCAAAAGGGAAATCTCATCTTGGTTGACTCTTAAACGAGGAGAATCCATGTGTGGTCCAATCCCTGGCACAATCACTCAAAATTCCATTTGGTTTTGCACATGAAAAACTAAAGCAAGTGCAAGGTATGGAAACAAAGATAAGCATGGAACATAACATCTCTACCTAACTCCTTGTTTAAGCTATGTGCAATCTAGGCCTTCATAGTTCAAACATAGTGCAATCTTCTCGATATATTCCATTGGATCACGAGTCCCTTTTTCTTTTGGCCATCAAGAAAAACTACTTAACGAGATTCAATTCCATCATTCCATACCAATAAGTTCTTTATCCAATCCACAAATCTTCATCTCAATACTTTTGTGTTTCACCTTTTCTCTTCCCTTGAATGATCTCTATATGATATAATTTTATGGTATCAAGTTATGAGAGCAAGGATTAAGGTGCTAGTATACACCACAACTAATTTCTCAAGAATATTTGGTTAACCATTTCAAGTGGTGTAATTGATGTCATCAAACTTAAAGTTTGACCTGATAGTTGCTCTACATGGGCATTTTGGCTTTTTTCTTTAGCCAAATAAGAGATAACAATAATTCTTTCTTGATTAGATCCTATTTCCTCTTCTCAAGTTCAATTATTTACCCATGAGTTTTATTTACTGATATGACTTTTATGTTTCATCCAAGAAACATTTCTTCTTAGGTTTTCACTATTGGAATCCACAACTTATGTTGTGTTATCCCATCAAGCATCAAGATACATTTAAGATATGTTTTATAGCTCTTCCAACTTCTTTTCTTAAAACCAAAAAGGATTTCCAAAATCTTTTGAAAGTCTTCTCTTTCATCGGGGTTCCTTGAGAACTTCCAATCCTTGAGAACTTCATCTAGGTTGGAAGATGTAATGAAAGAAATTTGAAGCACTTGAATGCGAGAATTATTTCTATTTTTTGCATATTATTTACCTTAAAATAACTTATTTGGACCTTTTTGAGCATAAGGCATAAGTTCTTATGGACTTTCCCCCCTCTTTAAGAGTTTTCATACTCGAAAATTGCCTGAGAGTTTATTGAAAATTGTGCTCTTTCTATTAATTTTTTAGAGTTGAAAGAGTTTATTTTCAATCTTTTATTGTTCCCCTCAATTGAAATACTATTCTGAGCTTCTACTTTCTCTCCTCCAAACTTTTAGAAAAAAAAAATCCAAAGTTGAAGCTTGGATTACTCACAAATTTGGTGTCCCATACCATTGAATCCACTTTAGTTGTAGTGTAAGCCTAGACGTCCCGTACTATCTCGCTTACACTTCCACTTTAGTGAATATATCTTTATCTTTACCCTTGGGATCTTCTTTATTCTAATCAAGTGAGATCTATTACTTCTTACACTTGTAAGTGTTATTTCCATTACAAAGCATATCTAGTTCTCATGTCACAATGAAATTATAACTTATCAAGTATTATTTGTAATTTCAACTAGACAAGACTTAATCTCAAAGATGGAATTTCCGATGATTCTTTTGTTTAGATATTTCTTGAACAATTGTTCTTATGTAAATTGATATATAGAGCTTGTTCTATCTTTAAATTAGATATTATCTCTTGATATAATTAGTATTGAGAAAAGGAATAATTTACTTGCCAATCACATATTTAATCTCAAGTAGATGGTAACACCTTTTACCATTTGGAAAATCCTTTACCTCTAGGACAATATGAGATGGTATTTAGGTTTTTTTACAACCCTTGAGTTTTACGTTCTCTTCAAGCCTTCCATTTGCTTGGAAGAACAATGTAAAGCTCCAAATAGTTCTTTAGTTCTCTCAAACAAAGAACTTTCTTGAACCGAAAAACTTCCATCTTTGAACACTACATAAAAATTTTTATGCCATATTTTCTCTTTCTTAGAGCTTAAGAGTATCTATCCTAAGTTACCACCATTGTTTTGTGGTTGTAGAAGGGAAAAAATTTAATTTTTTACTTAAGTCCTTGGCCCTTCTCATCGGGCATGCCATGGGTTTTATGGAATAATTCCACAAGAGGAACTTTAAGCTTAAAGTATCTTACTGATGTAATATTAATCGGCTTATAATCCAAGAATATAGGAAGTGAATGGGAGTTTCAATATGGCCAATTGGCCCTTCTACCATTATTCCTAGATTAGAAGCTATAAGTAAACTTAATCTTGAAAAAATTGAATCTCTTCTAATCCCACAAACCCATGTACCTCATTCCAAAGGCATAATGATATGTAAGAAAGAGGTGGGAATCACCTCTTATTATGATGCATAGCATGAGGCCATGTGACACTCATGCATTGATTGCTTGGAGAGAGAGAGAAGAGATATTATAGTTGCATGTCTCGGAGGAGAAGGGAACACATTCTCTCACATGACTAGTCAAGAGCCTCAGGATTTGTGCATCGAACATCTCTGAGGAAAAAAAAATGAGATTCATTGGGAGAGTTATTAGAGATCTATCATTGGTAATCAGATCCACGTGAATCCATATGCACCGAGGCAACATGCAAAGATGTGACAAGCATAGAGGCAGGGAGTAAGCCCACTACATCCTCTTTGTATCATACATATAAGAGCATATACAATTTGAGTCATTTGTTCATGATAATCTTTGTCTATTGTTCTCTGCTGCTATCTCACCATTTTAGTGATTTTGTTTAATTGAGTTCTCTACGTATACTTAGTAAGTTGACTTGCTTTAACTTGGTTAAGGCAGACTAATATATCTAATTTCTATATATCAATTTTCATTATATTTGGATCACTATATCTTGTTGGAGTTAGACGTCTGCGGAAGCACGCGAACAGCACAAGGAAGAAGAAGAAGCTTGGAGCACAACACACAAGACTGAATTTATTACTAGAGAATGTACAAAGATAAGTAGCCCATTAGGGCAATAGGCGTATATACAAGCCGGGGGAAAAAAACCTCCTAAAGAGGGAAAAAAGTGCCCCGGCGGTCCTAGAGTGTTCACACACATCACTACCTAAATATATCAACAAATCCCCCCTGGGAGTGATGCGGTGAACAAGGAGCTGGCACTCATGTATAAGGAAGTGCCGAGCTATGTGGAAATCACTCCACAAAAGGAAGTAAGCCCAAAGCTTTGCGGAAAGCTTCAAACTTCTCCCTAGGCAGAGCCTTCGTGAAAAGGTCTGCAATGTTGTCCTGCGTGGGCACATATGCCAAGCTGATCTCCCCAGCAGAGAACCTCTCCCTGACATAGTGATAATGCACCTCAATGTGCTTAGTGCGAGCATGGAACACAGGGTTCCTCGCAACTGCCAATGCGCTCTGACTGTCAGTGAAGATGGTGGTGGCAGAAGACTGGCCAACACCCAAATCAGCCATAAGGCGTCTGAGCCACACACACTCAACAGTCGCTGTGAAAGCTGCCCTATACTCAGCCTCACAACTGGAAGTGGCCACAGTAGGCTGCTTCTTGCTCAACCAAGATATACATGAGCTACCAAGCATGAAGCAAAAACCACTGGTGGACACACGAGTGTCATAGCAACCAGCCCAATCTGAGTCAGAAAAAGCATGCAAATCTGGCGGTAGTGATCCCCCCTTGGGATAAAACAACCCAAGTAGCCGAGTACCACTCAAGTAGCGAAAGATGCGCTTAACCGCTTTCCAATGCGTGACTCTTGGGCAATGCATAAACCTGCTCATCTGTGAGACAGCAAACTGAATATCTGGCCGAGTAATGCATAAGTAAATCAAGCACCCAACAGCCTGCTGATAGAGAACAACATCAAATGCATCTCCAGCATCATGAAGACTCAATCGTAAACCTGTCTCCATAGGAGTGGCAATAGGCTTACAGTCTTCAAGGCCAAAATGCTGCAATAATGTGTCAATATATTTCGTTTGACACAAAGCCATTCCACCATCAACTTGCATAAACTGAATGCCCAAATAGTGATGCAAATGCCCCAAATCAGACATCTCAAATGAGGCATGCAAATCAGCCTTGAAATCAGCAATATGCTTCTCAAGAGGACCAGTGAGCAGCATGTCGTCTACATAGACAACAATGATCAGAAGCACATCATTAGCACGCTTAACATATAAGGTGCTTTCAGTTGGAGTGTTCTCAAAACCATGTGCAATTAGATAGGCATGTATTTTCTCATACCAAGCACGTGGTGCTTGCTTTAAACCATATAACGCCTTCTTTAACCTGCACACCTGGTTTTCATGCCCTTTCTGCACAAAGCCACGGGGCTGAAAAACATACACTTCTTCATGCAAGTCACCATTCAGAAATGCTGTTTTAATGTCCAACTGATGTACATTCCAACCATGATGGGCTGCAAGTGCACAAATGCTCCGAACAGTAGTTATACGGCATGTAGGTGCAAAGGTCTCATCAAAATCAATGCCTCTTTCCTGCGCATAACCCTTTGCAACAAGCCTAGCCTTATACCTGTCAACTGTACCATCAGGTTTACGCTTCAGCTTGTATACCCACTTAGTGCCAATGGCCTTCTTGCCAGGAGGCAAGTCACATAAAGACCATGTACCATTCTTCATTATAGCATCATATTCAGATTGCATAGCAGCCATCCAATTTTCTGAATTTTGTGCTTCATCAAAAGAAACAGGCTCATTCTCATCACAGAGACTAGATGCAGCCATAGCATAGCAATCTGATGCAAAGGAGGTACTATGAGAGCCTGAACGAGTACGATATGACAAAGGTGCATCTAATTTGCTGTCACGCAAAGTCTGCACCAGCCATTTTGGCATAGTTTTTGCCTGTTCAATATCAGCTCTCTCATCAACAAGTGCATCATGTAAATCTGCATCAGAAATGGAATGATCTGCATCATCATATGAAACCTGCAAAGGCTGAGAAGTTGCCTCATTAGGACCAGCGTTAGCCTGTCCACCTGTAAAAAGAGGCATCAAAGTATCATACATGTCTTTGGAGCTAACAGATGTCTCCTTAGTACATGAAAGCAATGGCTGAATAGCATCTTCCACAAAGACAACATCACGGCTAACCAGAATGCGTTTAGTCTGTGGATGATACAGACGATAGCCTTTACTTTCAGAACTGTACCCAACAAAAATACATTTTACTGCCTTATCATCCAATTTTCTGCGATGTTGTTCAGGCACTGATGCATATGCCAAACAACCAAAAACACGCAGATGAGCAATAGATGGCTTGCGGTCATGCGAAGCCTCATATGGAGTGATAGACTGCAACGCTTTGGTGGGACACCTGTTCAGTACATATGCTGCACACATGACAGCCTCAAGCCAGAAACTATGTGGTAAAGCCTGACTTTTGACCATGCACCTCGCCATCTCCATGAGTGACCTGTTCTTTCGTTCAGCAACTCCATTCTGTTGAGGTGTATACGGCACTGTACACTGGTGTTTTATCCCACGTTCAGCCAAAAATGCATTAAAATCTGAAGACATATATTCCCCCCCTCGATCAGAACGGAGGGTGCCCATTTTACATGCTGACAGATTTTCAGCCAAAACCAAAAACTGTTTGAAGCACATGAACACTTTGGACTTTGCTTTGAGTGGATATACCCATGCATGCCTGGAAAAATCATCAATGAAAGTCACGAAGTAAAGGTAATTTCCAAAAGAGGGTGTCTGCATAGGACCACAGACATCACTATGTACAAGCTGCAATTTCTGCATAGCCCGAACTGAACCATCTTTTGGAAAGGAAGAACGCTGCATTTTGCCCAAAATACAGCCTTCACAAACATGTTTTCCAGGTGCCTCAAGTTTGGGCAAAGAGGACACCATTTCAGATTTCTGCAGGCGTAACAAACTAGCAAAATTCAGATGACCAAAGCGTGCATGCCAAAGCTTTCCATCTGACATAGCCTGAGAATCATGAACTGCACATGCCGAATCATTCACAGATCTTTCATAGTCTATGAGCTTATACAGCCCACGACATAAAATGCCAGAAGCAATAATCACATCGCCATTTGAGAGATCATGGACTGTACACCTGTCATCAACGAATTTCACAACCAAGCCAATCTTGGCTAATGCAGAAACTGATAACAGGTTCTTTTTGATCCCTAGCACAAATAAAGCATCTGACAAAGTGAAAGAACTACCATCAGCAGTAGTCAGAATGATCTTACCAACTCCCATAACAGGATAAGAGGAGTTATTGGCGCATGTGACAGTATTCCCTGTAGGGGCAGGCTCGAGTGAAGAGAAGAAACTGCGTTGCGAGGTAATATGTTTGGTCGCCCCACTGTCAAAGTACCAAACATCTGAGTCTACTGCAGACATGCACTGATCATGAGAAGATGGGTCAAAACTGCAGACAGTAGTAAACGCCCATTCTTCTTCCTGCACAAGATTTGCACACTCTGTTTTTTGTGTAGAGGCCTCTGCAACAACCATTCCAGCCTCTTTCTTCTTTGCCTCTTTAGCAGCCAGTTTTGGACAGTTCTTTATAATATGATCATTTCCTTTACAGTACTTGCAGAACAATTTCTGCTTTTCTGATTTCTTCTCATCTTTATCCTGGTTCTTCGATTGTGCAGCATTTGCAGATTTCTGCTTACTAGTAGAAGAGCTCCATTTTCCTTTGCCCTTCTGACTAGCCAGGAAAGCTTGATCTGCAACACGCATAATGGACCTGTTCTGCCTGGACTGATCTTCCTGCAACAGAACAGAGACTAATTCCTCAAATGACAAGGCATTCGGATTGCCTTTCATCATCAATCGAAGAGTAGAGGCAAAACTCTGATATGAATCAGGAAGGCCATTCAGAACGGTCTGCACAAGTGAGCTATCTGGTATAACCTCATCAGCAGAAATCAATTGTTCCTTTAGGTCTTTGATCTTTGTAAGAAAACTGTCCATCGAATCACCTTCATTCATGTGCTCACTCTCCAACTGTTTTCGGAGGTAAGCAACACGAGCCTCATTCCTAGCCTGGTACAAAGTGGTAAGTGTATCCCAAGCATCCTTTGCTGTTCTGCAAGAGCGAATGTGAGGAATAATGGCACGTTTGACAGACAAAGCTATCAATGCATGTGCCTGGGCATCTCTGCCATCCCAACGAATCTGCTCTGCAGTAGGTGCAACAGAAACAGCAGCACGAACAGGAATCTGCGGAATATCATCTTCGACACCATCTTCATAAGCTCCAACACCTGTATTTGCAGTACCTGTCGTTACAGGTGTAACAGGACGTCTTTCAACACCCTGCACAATGTTCCACAATCCTTTTGCAACCAGTACATGTCGCATCATATAAGCCCATAATGGGTAGTTGGTACCATCCAACTTATCCTCAACAACCAACATACGGAATACATCACTGCTTTTAGCCATGGCCGGTGACTAAAATACCTTGATGCAGAAAATTGACTGTATCTCAAAAAGTTGAACAGAACTGCCCAGACGAGTTCTGCTAGACCTGTAGCAGATTCGAGACGCTTAAACTGGCGAACAGAAACTGGTATATACCTTTGGCACAAAAGGACGAAATAGCCTGCACAAGCACTGCGATAGTGCATTCGGAGGCCGAAACGAGCTCAGATCGCGATTTCGGCACCACAGAACGAAGCTGTTTTGATCTCGGAAACACCCTGAGTATGCTCACCAAATTTTGTGCGAATGTGAGACTGCAAACGGAGGAGTGTCGACGGCGCCCTAGAAGAAGCAACGACCTGCTCTGATACCAATTGTTGGAGTTAGACGTCTGCGGAAGCACACGAATAGCACAAGGAAGAAGAAGAAGCTTGGAGCACAACACACAAGAATGAATTTATTACTAGAGAATGTACAAAGATAAGTAGCCCATTAGGGCAATAGGCGTATATACAAGCCGGGGGAAAAAAACCTCCTAAAGAGGGAAAAAAGTGCCCCGGCGGTCCTAGAGTGTTCACACACATCACTACCTAAATATATCAACATATCTTGAGTTATGATTCATACAAGCTACCTGTGTCTACATACTATCATCCTCCTGAAAAGTCGAGATTACACCCCTGAGTTCTTAAACTCATTCCTCAGTGTATGCTCACTCTAAATTAGTGAAATAACTTGGAATAGTTAGATAATATCTTCACTTAGATTTTTTTAAGAGCTGTTGGGTCAATTATTATCAAAGAGTGAGAACTGAACATTTTCTTGAGAGGTCCAAGTAAAAAATAGCAAGTTTTTTTGAGTTCTCTTATGTGCAAGCTATCTGTTTTTGCACAACTATTTGGAAATGATGCTCCAAGGTACATAGTGGGTCTAAATGCATATTTGAGAAGTTAAAGATGTCTATTAAGGTGCCCTGAAGTTGCATTGGTAGGTGTAGAGCAGGATTATTGCAACACTACCTCATCTTTGGTGTGTATCCAACCATCTCCTCACAATGATATTAGAGCTACATCAACTCAACATGGGAGATGGATTTCCTTCATCCATTGACAAATTGGATCAAGGTAATTACTCAGCATGGTCACTTAGAATGGAAGCATATCTTCAAGGGATAAATCTCTATGGTTACATCTTTGGAGATGAGATGATGCCCATCCTCAAAAGCAAAGGAAAACTAACTCAAGAAAAAGAGGAAGAAAGGTTAATTACATGGTGTTGAAAGGATGCTCTAGCAAGTTCTTACATTCTTAAATCAATCTCTGATTTTATACTTCCATGCATTAGGAGCTACAAGACCTAACAAGAGACGTGGAATGCCCTTGAAGCATTTTTGCATCAAGCACTAGAGCCAAGAAAAACCAACTTTGGATGGAGTTTACCACACTTGGGAAGATGCCCAAGCAAAGTGTGACTGATTTTGTCACAAAAATGAAGGACCTAGGAGATCAACTTGGAAGCATTTGAGAAGTCATTGAAGAAGAGCAGATGGTGAGACAAGTAATCAATGGAATCAAAGTAGATGATAAATGGGAATCTTTCCCACAACAATGGACCTATACATTGACATGCAGGTACATTGACAATTTTTCACTCATGAGGCAAAACTTATGAAGAATGGAGATAACTCAAAAGGTAACCAATCCTCTACCCTATACATAGATAAGAATAAGAGTAAGGATAACAAAGGCAAAGGTAAAATATGTGATGATGAAGGTAGTATCTCCCAAGAAAATTTTGCAAGACGAGGTAGAGGTTCAAGAGGAAGAGGCAGAGGAGGTAGACAAGGCAGAGGGAGATTTTAAAGCTCTTCTCCATGTGTCATATGTGGCCCAACTAATCATGCAACTGAGAATTATTTCAGGAATCCCAAAAATCAAAGAGGAAGACACTTCAATAGAGGAGGCTATGTAAGTACAAGAGGTAGATCAAATAATTTCAATGGCTACAACAACAACAAATTCAACAATACAAATCATCAAGGAGGATATAGAGGAAGGAGAGCTTACAACAATTATAATGAAGAGCAAAAACAAGAGGACTCACTTCTATTGATGAACTATGAGTATGATGCACGGTAAAGTAGATGAACATGTATTTTATATAGATTTTGGTTGTTCAAATCATGTAGCAAGGAATGTGGCTCTACTCCCAAACTTAGAAGATCAAAGACATAAACATGAGGTTCAAATAGGAGATGGCACTAGATACTCAGTGGAAAAGATTGGAAATGTGAAAACTCCAGATGGAAACATGAATCTACTCTGCAAGGTCTTGTATGTACCTACCATAACAAAGAATCTCATAAGTGTTGGACAAATTGTAGAGAAAGGATTTCAGGTAAGGTTCACAAAAATGGAGCTTTTGTTGAAGATCCACAACAACGATTCAAGAGAATTGCAAAGGGAGAAAAGATAGGTAGACTCTTTACATTTGAACTTCAAGAAACTAGAAAAATATAGCCTTGTTCAATTCTGGTGGTCAGAACCTATCAGAATTAGAGATGTGGCACAAAAGATTGGCTCACATAGGTGAAAGAAATTTGAAGCAAATGTGCAGGGATCAAAGTGTGCTTGGACTACCAAATATATCTAAGAAACACATGATATATAAGTGTAGTACTTGTCAGCTTGGGAAATCACATAGACAACCCTTTATGAAGAGGGATACATTCATGGTGACTTGTTGGAGCCAGTCCACACTGGTGTTTGGGGACCTAGCAAGGAACCATCAATTTCAGGATCTAGGTACTATGTATCTTCTATTGATGACTATAGCAGATGGACTATCCTATACTTTATTAAGCATAAGGATGAAGTCTTCTCATGTTTCAAGAAGTATCTTGCTCTTGTTGAAAATCAAACATGTAAAACACTAAAAAGGCTAAGATCAGATGGAGGGGGGGAATATTTCTCCCATGAATTTCATACCTATCTCCAAGAGAGAGGTAATAAGAGAGAAATCACAACCAGGTACACTCTAGAGCAAAATGGAGTGGTAGAGAGAAGGAATAGGACCATAGTTGAAGCTGCAAGGTCTATGCTTAATGAGAGAAAATTACCAATTTGTTTGTGGGCAGAGGCTATATCCACAACCACCTATCTCATCAATAGACTCCCATCAAAAGCATTGGATGGGATGACACCCTATGAAGCATGGAGAGGAAGAAGACCTAACCTTGATAATTGCATTTGGATGCATAACCTATGCACATATTCCATCACAAATTAGATGTAAGATGGATCCCAAAGCAGAGAAATATGTATTCATTGGATATGAATTAAACCAAAATGGTTACAGTTTATATAATCAAGCACTAAAGGATTTATTGTTAGTAGAGATGTTGTCTTTGATGAGAACAACTCTTGGTTTGAAGATGATTGCAGAAAGGTCAAGTTACCTTGTGACCTAGAGGAAGACTTCCCAACATTGCAAAATGGGAATGATCACTTACATGAAGAATCAAGTGATTTTGATGATAATTAGAAGACACCAAGGAGGAATATCAATGCTTGGAACAACAAAGGTAAAGCAAGATACAAGAGTTGAGAGATGTTGCAAAATCTTCTCAATAGACAATAAGGAGATCAACTAGGGAAAAAAGGAAGCCAGAAAGGTATGGATTTGACACTTTTCTAGTCACAAAGCATTCAATTTATATTTCTCTGGATATCAATTCAGAAGAACCATCAACATTTGAAGAATCTAAGAAGAAATCAAAATGCAGACAAGGAATGGAAGACGAGATAAAACCTTTTCAAGAGAATAAAAAATTGGAATCGGTTCCCAAGAAGCCATCCATGAAGATCATTGGATCTAGATGGATCTCCAAGGTAAAGAAGAACTCAGATGGATCAATAAACATGTATAAAGCAAGGCTTGTGGCTAAAGGGTTTGCTCAAACCCAAGGTATAGATTATGAAGAAACTTTCTCTCTTATGGCAAAGATGCCTTCTATTAGAGTACTCATAAGTGTAGCTGCCTCAAAGAATAGGAACATCTATCAGATGGATGTCAAAAATGCATTCTTGAATGTTTTGATTTCAGAGGAGGTGTATATGGCACAACCTCTTGGATTTGTAGATGAATCACATCCTGAGTATGTGTGTAAATTCAGGAAATCTTTATATGGCTTGAAGCAAGCTCCTAGAGCTTGGAACCATAGACTAGCTACTTTCTTGCAGGAAAGGATTTCAATCAAACAAAGTAGACTCTTCACTTTTCATCAAGAAAAGTAAATATGAAGTAATATACTTATGTGTGTATGTAGATGATATAATCCTGACTGGTAATGACGTTGATGGGATTAGAAGAATCAAAGCCCAAATGAAGGAGGAGTTTAAGATAAGTGATCTTGGATTACTCAATCACTTCCTTGGATTGGAAGTAGTCTACACAGATCAAGGGATGTTTCTTACACAAAGGAAGTATATAAAGGACATGGTTGCAAAATTCAAAATGCGAGAAGCTAAAGTTGCAGGTACTCCCATGGAGGTCAACCACGAATTGAGTGCTCATGAAGGAGAACTTATTGAAGACATCACAAGCTACAAAAGCCTAGTTGGGAGTTTAAACTATGTTACCCTAAATAGGGTTGATATTTTCTATGGAGTAAGTGTGCTTAATAAATTCATGCACACTCCTAGGAAACCTCACATGGATGCAGCAAAGAGGATATTGAAGTTCTTGAAAGGAAAAATTAATGAAGGTTTATATTACCCCTACACATCCGATTTGAATGTAAAGCTATTCACTGATGCAAACTGGGCAGGTTCCAAAGATGATAGAAGAAGCACATCAAGATATCTATTATTTATAGGTACAAAGCTCATATCTTGGTCTTCAAAGAAGCAACCTACAATTTCTCTCTCATCAAGCTAAATACAGAGGTTAGCAAATGCAACACAAGAATCTATGTGGATCAAGACCCTATACACAGATTTAGGGTTGGATTTTGGCACTCCATAAATATTTGCAGCTAATATGAGTTCACTTCATCTGGTTGCGAATCTTATGTTTCATGCCAAGAATAAACATATAGAAGTCCACTACCATTTTGTTAGGGAAAATATTGTAAGGAAATACAACAACTCTCCTATGTATCTACTCACATGCGATGTGGCACTAGAGTAAAAAGTGCCCATGTATGCCACATTATCTTGTGTAGGCATATATACCAAATCAATATCTCCTACATGAAGGCGCTCTCTCACATAGTGATAATGCACCTCAATATGTTTGGTCCGTGCATGAAACACTAGGTTACGTGCAACAGCCAAAGCACTCTGACTATCAATGAGAATATGCATAGCAACATCAATCTCCATGCAAAGATCCATCAATAGGCATCTCAGCCATATACACTCCACTGTAGTTGTGAAAACTGCCCTGTACTCAGCTTCACAACTTGATGTCGCCATTGTAGGTTGCTTCTTACTCAACCAAGATATGCATGAGTCTCCAAGGAAAAAGCAATTACCACTAGTGGACACGCGAGTATCATAACAACTGGCCCAATCACTATCTGTAAAAGCATGCAAGCATGGCTGAACATCTCTGCCATAAAAGAGACCTAAGCTCAAAGTGCCTCAAAGATATCTAAACACACGTTTCACCGCTTGCCAATGCTTAGTGCCAGGGCTATGCATGAATCAACTCAACTGGGAAACTGCATACTATATATCCGGCCTTGTGTTGCATGCATATATAAGACATCCCACAACTTTCTGATAAAGAGAAGTGTCCAATGCATCACTGGAATCCTCAGTTGAGAACCTGAATCCTGCCTCAACTGGTGTGGAAACTGGCTTGCGATCCCCAAAGTCAAAACACTGAAGTAGTTTTTCAACATACTTTTCTTGATGCATAACAATTCCCCCCTCAACGGATACAAAGGGGTGATGAATCTCAATGCTTTTGTAGGGCAGCGATTCAACACATAATTTGCACACATGACCGCTTCCATCCAAAACTTATCAGGAAGATGCTTTCCTTTAACCATACATCATGCCATTTCAAGTAGAGTTCTAATTTTATGCTCGGCAACACCATTTTGCTGAGGTGTATATGGCACTGTACATTGGTGTGCAATACCTCTTTCACGAAGAAAAGCACTAAACTGATGTGACATGTATTTGCCACCATGATCCGTGCATAGAGTCAAAAGCTTTTGTGAAGAAAAATTTTCAGCCATAGCTAAAAATGCTTTGAAGCAAGAAAATACCTCATTCTTTGCTTTCATAGGATACACCCGTGTATGGCAAGTAGCATCATCAATGAATGTAACAAAATATACATGCTTCGCAAAAGATGGAGTCTTGACGGGACCACATACATCACTATGAACAAGCTTCAATTTTCTTGTAATGTGTGAGTGACTATCTTTTGGAAAAGAAGCACGATGCATTTTTCCAAGAATGCAACCTTCACATGCATGCTTTTCAATGGACTCAAGTGTAGGCAAACCAATAACCATATCCTTCTTTTGCAAGTAAAGCAAACTATTGAAGTTCAAGTGACCGAAACGAGCATGCCAAAGCTCCATTTCAGCCATGGAAGAAGTATGAGCAACTAAGGCATTCGAGGCAGCCCTCTTGTATGTATCCATGCGTTACAAGCCATTACATAATGTACCAGACATCACGATAACATCGCCATTGCTGAAATCATGAACCATACACTTATGATCAACAAATTGTACATGAGGTCCAACTTTGGCAATCAACGGAACTGAAATTAAGTTCTTCTTCATACCGGGCACATACAATGCATTTTTTAAGAGAATCACACCTCCATTTGTAGCCGTTAGCTCAATTTCTCCTAGTCCAATGATAGGATAAGAAGCATTGTTTGCACAAACCACATGTCCTCCTTTAGGTGCATCTTTCAAAGAGGCAAAAAATCTTTTGCATGATGTTATGTGGTTTGAAGCACCACTATCAAAGAACCAATCCGAATCAGCCTCACTCACAACCATACATTTAGAATGCAAAGAAGCATCATAATGACATGTAAGAACACATGCCCAAAAATCTTGAGCCATATTAGCTTCATCATTCTTTACATTTGCTGAATTTTCAGCAATAGACATGCCGGATTCCTTCTTCTCACCATCATTAGAGGAATGAGTGGAAGAGGAAGATTGAGGCTTTGGTTTTGATGAACCCAAAGCTGAACCATACTTGCTTTCCCCTTTTGTGAGATAGCAAGTGCTTGTGTTCCCTCAATCAAACCACTCCTATTCACTCTAGATTGCTCTTCTTGCAAAAGAAGAGACACAACCTCATCAGATGCATACATATTGGGATTTCCTTTTGCAACCAAACGGAGTGTAGTAGCAAAGCTTTGAAAAGATTTCGGTAATCCTTTCAACAATGTAGAAATGAGTGATGCATCCGGAATGATCTCATCTATGTTTAACAATTGCTCTTTCAAGTCCTTGATGCGTGTCACATACACATCCACTGACTCATTTTTAGCCATACATACATCCTCAAGTTGCTTCCTCAAGTATGCAACACGTGCTTCATTACACACGGCATACAAAGAAGCAAGAGTGTCCCATGCCTGTCGTGATGTAGGACATGACCGAATGTGTGGAACTATATGATGCTTCACTAAAAGCGCAATCAAAGCATGAGCTTGAGCATCTTTTCCATCCCATCTAAGCTGATCCTATGTAGGTGGAGAAGGAGAAACCACTGTACTTGAAGAAGAAACTCCATCTGTGACAGTAGACTATGAAGTAGAAGAACCTACTGGTCTTCGATCTACATCTGCCACTATGTTCCAAAGTTGTTTAGCAACAAGAACATGCTTCATCATGTAAGAACACATCGGATAGTTGGTCCCATCAAGCTTATCTTCAGCTTGAAGCATGCCAAACAAGTCATTGCTTCCCGCCATTTCACTAAAGAACAAGAATGTGAAAAAATCTTCACTTCGACGAAATTTGAAATGAATGTTGAAATTTCAGCTCACAAACTGTCACTCTGATGGCAATTCGGACTGCATGAATGGCTTCGAAATGGGGGTAAAACCTCAGTGCGCCTGGTGGAACTGTTTCTTGGCTGTTGAAACTCACAGTTCTATGCTCCAAAGTCGATTTGCACTATTAAAAAGTGCGCGTGCACCGTGATGCGAAAAACCGAAACTTGAGAAGGAGCTGAGCCTACTCTGATACCACTGTTGGGTGTGTGTAAAAGTGCGAGAGACACACAAGAAACACACACAAGGAGCACAAATGTAGCAATACACACGGAAAAGACGATGGCAGGAATAGCTCTCTCTCTATTGACAATAAAACTGAACTGTAGTAAGAGCTGAATAATATCCCTAAGTACAAAGTACCACCACATACGAGAGTATCAAGTATGTGGTAACATGGGGAAAAAACCTCTAGCCAACACTAGAGTAAAAAGTGCCCATGTATAGGGAAAAGGTTCACACCAAAGCTACTCGAGGAACACATAAGTGTAACAGCTCTAAGGTACATAGTGGGTCTAAATGCATGTTTGGGAAGTTAAAGGTGTCTACTAAGGTGATCTGAAGTCACATTGGCAGGTGTAGAACAAGATTATTGCAACACTACCTCATGTTTGGAGTGTATCCAACCATCTCCTCACAAACTTTAGTGATCCTTAAAAGGAGAATCGAGAAAGTTGATTGAGAAATCTCATATACATGAGAAATTTCATATACATGAGAATTGACAAAGTTCCGACAGAAATCTCAAGCCAATGAATGGATCTATAGGATCCTTCCTTTCTTAAAAGGACTTTTCTTTAGTATAGTCTGTTCAATACAGAACTATCAAAGGAGAATGTTTTTAAATAGTATGATATGTTCATTAAAGAACTACAAAAGAATTTCTAGCATATGTTTTCGGTCTCCTTCACTTTATTTTCTCTGATTTTTTCACTTCTTCCATTCATATCTCTAATCTATGCAAGAGCCTCCGAGCTTGACCTCTTCCCATGTCAACAGCTTATTTGTTGATGTTTCTTCTCTTTTTTGAACGTTACTCTCTCTCTCTCTATGATTTCCTTTCAATATCAGAGATCAGTCTGTGAGAAAGAGAATGAAGGTAAAGAGTAAAATACGAAAAACAAGAGAGAAACGAATCGGATTATCGTATGAGACAGCCGTAACCGTCTGGTTTCTTCTCTCCTTTCACAATAGAAAGTCAAGAGTCTTCCTCATTGTTTCATCTTTGGATTCTTGTTTTTCTTTGAAGACCATTCCATATTCTCATTGTTTCTGGAACATGTTAGTTGTGGAATCTGTTCATAGTATTGTTGCAAATAGCCCCCTTTCAATGCTAGCCAACACATTTCTTCATAAACAAAACATATTTCTACATGCCTGCACGAAGCGCTATTTCCTCTAATAGTCTACCATTTCTGTAAGCCCTCTACTTTATCCCATGTATTACCATAGCCAAAGTCTGTATGGAGTATAACATAAAATAATATGGCAGATCAGCCCTACTAATGGTCAAACCCATGAATAATCCCCTATTTATGCCTTTTAATATCCAAATCGTTCGTTAGGCATTAAAAGTATAATCGAGTTTTGTAAATCATTTCATCTAAGGTCTTATGTAGTAGCCAAAGTCCGGGACTGGGCATTCAAAAATTCCACGGCTACTTGTGATGACTCGTTTGAGGTATTGAAACATACAATATCGCACGCTGTATACATGTAGACATGATGAAGCTCATGGCTCTCCCCAGATCTCTTCCATTGAGAGCTGTCTCGTACTATTAGGCAAAAGAATCAAGAACTGTAAGAATGCTCCCCCATCCAAATGTTCAATGGTATTGATAATCATAGGAGATGAGCTTGTCAATGAATGGGTTCCCCACAAAGGGGATAGCATGTTTATCTCCTCTTCACTCTCTTATATCTTGTTTCTATTTGATCAAGTTCGACCTTTGTGTTGCAAAAAGAAAAAAGAATGGATACACACTACCTAAAATTTATTTCAAAACCATTTCTCATCAAATCACATGTTCCATCCTTCGATGATCCCAAAGGAACCCTTATCATCGCACACGAGGGATGTAAATATATGCAGATCTTGTGTTAATCCAAACCCACACAAGCATTTGTTTCTTACTTTTATCAAAAGGTGAACAAATGCATTTGTTTCTTACTTTTATCAAAAGGTGAACAAATGCCTCAAAGTTTCCCTCTCAAGTACATCCATTAAACATTCCATTCAATACTAGAAACGATATACATCAAACATACCAATTAATACTATATTCTGAGTGGATCTCTATGTTGTTGTGATGAATGCGTATAACATCCTTATGGTATCTACCTCATCAGATATGGAGTTTCCATGTGGAGTACAAATAAACGTAATATCCCGATCAAGACCTCCTCATCCTAACACAATTCAAATTCTCACTAGGATCCAATCTTCATATTCCAACATATGTGTACAATCCAACTCACATTATGTATATTTTAAATACATATGTTTGTTTGTTTGTATGTATGTATCTATGTGTGCATGCATATATGTATGTATTCATGTGTGTTTGTATGTATATATACATGTATGCATTCAGTGAGTCATGTATCACTACAAATAATATGGAGGCATAGCGACAATTAACACGGTACATTTTTGTCACCATGTGATCGTGCATTTCATAAGACTGGGCATCGAGCACACACCATCATTTAAAGAATGTTAATCTTGATGTTATTTCTGATGCTCATAGCGATGTTCATGAAAGCACCGCTAATTGAGCATCACTTATACGACTTATAAGAGAGCGTTGCATATCTGATGCTCACTTGTGTCACTTATGCGTTGCTTTGCATGATCTTGTACATGGCACTTTTACATCGCTTATGCGACAATGGTGTTTGATAAAAATAAGACATTGCATCGTTCTTCAATCATCATTTTACATGCATCTGATCAAAGAGATCTCCAACATTCAAATCTACGCTGTGCTTATGAGCTCCAACAATCTCTTTCTGAATCTCTTTTTTTTTTTATCTCTCTCTCTCTCTTATTGTCTCTCTCTCTCTTATTGTCTCTCTCTCTCTTATTGTCTCTCTCTCTCTCTCTCTCCCCCTCCTTCTTTCTACCTCTTTCTCTTTCAATTTCTCTCTCTCTCTCTCTCTCTCTCTCTCTCTCTTTTTCTCTCTTTTGATCTCTCTCTCTCTCTTTCTCTCTCTCCCTTTCTTCATTATAGGTTATTCAAGAAGTTCACCAAGCATGAAATATGGCTAATTACGGTAAGTACAATTTTTGTTCTTTCTATATCATTTAAATTGTTTCATTTTCATTAATTAACATACTCACACTTACTCATTCATATGCACATATACACATATACACACACATAATATGAATGAATTATATAATTAAGGTAATAAATCACATCTTAAATATAAACAATAATAAAAATCATTAGAACAAGACTTTTCATCAATTATTATCATAGGCACAATTCAAAAATAATGGGAATGAGAAAATGTATAGGTTTTAAAAAGTATGTATATCAATGTAAAATATATATCCAATGTAATATATCAATCATCTTGATCATGATCATCCACATCATCATGTAAGTCATAATCATCATGATTATCCTCATCATCATGATCATCCGCATGATCTGATGTATTTGTAGTGGCATCATGGGTAGAGGTGTGAGCACTCTGTAATGATCGAGATTGTTGCATCTGAGTTTGTCTCTCGACCTCATCTATCTCTACCTCTCCATAATACTGCTATATTACATATAAAAAACATAAATAAATAAAACATATAAAACATCAATAAAAATAAAATAATTATATGAAATTTAATAATACTCACAAAAGCATTTGGATGATCTTACATGTACTCAATCAGACATTGATATCCACAATGTGTAGCAAAATTGATTTCCTTTTTCATAGGATATCAACCATAATCCTTTTGTTCCATTGAAACAAATAAAAAATATTAATGATTAGTGTTCTAACTAAAATAAAAAATATAGTTTTAATAATACATATACTTATAAATCTAGCTACAAAACCATGATGGCTCATTTGGCCTAAGTGTGATGTATGAATTGACTCAACTCTCTTTTTTGCAATGGCTTGCATTTTTTTAATGAAACAAAAATACATAAATTAAATATAAAACATTTATAAAATATATGAGAATTATAAGTCATAGTAATATAAGCTATTCATTTGTATACCTTCTGCTGAGGAAATGATCCCTGAAGACGCAACTGTTTGCGAAAAAACTGCCATATCTCAAGTGGTATGTTTAGTCTTCTCTTATTTTGTTCTACCATACAATATCTCTTGTTATTTTAATCTCAAACAAAAAAAAATAAAAATAAAAAAAAACTTTAAATTTGCAGTCTCACTTTTTCCATTTATATCTCTAACGTATGATTGACCTCTTCCCAACACAACAACTTATTTGTTGAAAACATGTTTCTTCTCTTTTTGAACGTTGCTCTCTCTCTCTCTCTCTCCATCTTTCCTATGATTTCCTTTCAATATCAGAGATGATTGTGTGAGAAAGAGAATGAAAGTAAACTAAAATACGAAAAAACAAGAGAAACGGATCGGATTATTGTATGAGAGAGCCGTAACAGTCTGGTTTCTTCTCTCCTTTCACAATAGAAAGTCAAGCGTCTGCCTCATTTTTTTCGTATTTGGATTCTTGGTTTTCTTACTTATTGATGAGGATGAAGACCATTCCCTATTGTCATTGTTTCTGGAACATGTTAGTTGTGGAATCGGTTCATAGGCCCCTTTTGATGCTACCCAACATATTTCTTCATAAGTAAAACATATTTCTACATGGTACATGCCTGCATGAAGCGCCATTTCCTCTAATAGTCTACCATTTCTGTAAGCCCTCTACTTTATCCCATGTATATCTATAGCCATAGTCTGTATGGAGTATAACATAAAAGAATATGCCAGAGCAGCCCTACTAATGGTCAAACCCATAAATAATCCCCTATTTATGCTTTTTAATATCCAGATCATTCATTAGTCATTCAAAGTATGATCCAAGTAATCTTTCACACCACATAATCTACTTCTACTATATACTCTTACCTTGTTCAACCAGTCAAATTTATGAAAAAGTAATAAAGGTCTACCTTTCCCACTCCTCAAATCTCTTTAATTGAGAGCTCTCCCGCACTATTAGGCAAAATAATCAAGAACTGTAAGAGCGTTCCCCATCCAAATGTTCTATGGTATTGATAATCAATGGAGATGAGCTTGACAAGGAATGGGTTCCCCACAAAGGGGCTTCTTAAATCTCTTATATCTTGTTTCTATTTAATCAAGAAAAGTATTTTGGTAGTAGTATGAACAAAATTAGGACCGAAGTGGTGATAGGTATGTAAAGGGACCAGCCAAGTGAGCTAGCATGTACGGGTAATAATTAATGGTTGACTGCGAGTCCATGCATGTGTTTCAATAAGGGATATTGCCTCCAACGATTCTTGATCAACTTTGGAAATCTTCGCAAAATTTAATAACTTTGTCACTAAATTATGCTCCCTACATTCAATCAGTCTCGATAATTATTCTTGTTGACTACGAACCATGTGTCACAATAAGGGATTGAATTTCGTTGTTTCCAACGATTCTTGGTCAGCTTTGAAAATCTTTCCAAAATGTAACAATTTTGTCTCTAATAGGCTTTCTTAGCGTGCTAGGAAAGTATTGAATGATTGAGAAAGTAAGTAAGGGGCTAGCTGTTTGAAAACAAAAACGCTTCCTTGACAAATGATTTAGATATCTTCGGAACCATTGAACTATAGCCTTGCAAATAAAAAAAAGTCCACACGAACATCAAAATTCCAAATAATTTGACTTTATGCTCATACTTTATGCCACTACTGTCTTACATACCCCTTTGTTGCAGGTTGGATATGTGCGACCTCCAGCCCCTACCACCTATTGTGCTATTTGACATTTGATTCCCTTCATTCAGTGAGTCATGTATCACTACAAGAAATATGGGGGCATAGTGACAATTAACGCGACATATTTTTGTCACTACGTGATCGTGCATTTCATCGAATTGGGCATCACACAAACACCGTCATATAAACGACATTAATCTTGATGTTATTTTTGATGTTGTTTCTGATGCTCACAACGATATTCACGAAAGCATCACTAACTAAGCATCATTTATATGATTTATAGAAGAGCATCACACATATATATGTGTGTGTGCATGTATATGTATGTATATGCATGTATGTATATATGTATGTATGTATGCATGCATGTGTATGTAAATATATATATATGTTTATGCATGCATGAATGTATATATGTATTTATGTGTGTGTATGTATGTATGTATGACTGTATATATGTATTTATGCGTGTGTATGTATGCACTTGTGCATGTGTGTAGTTATGTATTTATGTACGTGAGTCTGAATGCATGCATGTTGTATTTAAATATGTGCATATGTATGAATGTTTGTTTCTATGTTTTTGAAAAGTATTTTGGTATGATTTAGATATCTTTGGAACCATTGAACTATAGCCTTGCAAATAAAAAAAAGTCCGCACGAACATCGAAATTCCAAACAGTTTGGCTTTATGCTCCATATAATCCACCTTCCTCAACTTCTGGTCAACAAAGGAAATGCGTAGTATGGTGGACAAAGATTCTAAACCCTGCAAATGTGGCCCTTGCATGCACCCAATAATATTGAGCTACATGTACATAACTCTGAATCATATATGTGAAGATATCCGATTCTTGGTCTCTTACATGAGAATGTATAAATTTTAAATGTAATAAAATTTAATCTAAACAATCCCTTCATTTATGAACATATACGAGCTCTACATGTGCGTTTTTTTGTATTTCAAAATTTCGCTATGATCGTTCTATGCGACGCATGAGATTTTGGGCAACTTTTTTTTCCAATCGCATATGTTTGGGTCACCTTTTTGAAAACTATGTATAACGGTATGATGATTTTAAAACATGTCGAGAAAAAGGGAAGATCTTTTTCCAATATGATTTTCTCCAATTATGACTCCGTATTCTTCATGGTTGAGTATTAATAGTTATATAAGTTGATGAGGTGCAAAGGGGACTTAATGTATTTGATTTTCTTTAGAAATTGAGGTATTATAATTAGTGGGGCTTTGGTAGAGCTCATTCTCGATCAAAAAATATAAATTTCATGGAAACAAGGAATATTGGTAGAAGTGAAGGATTGCTTTGCCAACCTATTGAACATGATTACGAAAGGTAACAAAAAAAAAGTGCAAACATGTATGTATACATGTATGCATACATATATACATACATACATACATACATGAATACAAACATGTATGTATGCATGTATATATATATATATATGTATGAATAGATATATATGTACATATATACATATGTATATACATATGAATAGATATATATGTACATATATACATATATATGTATGAATAGATATATACATACATATATACATATGTATATACGTACATATATGCATACATATATACATATACGTATGAATAGATATATGCATACATACATGCATCGAAAGAAATGTTGGATACATCGAAGGACGTGCTGGAGCGAAGAAATATACATCAATTCGCGAGAAATTCATTGAAAATATACAACAATTTGTGAGCTATAACTATACACATAATTAAATGAAAGATATAGTAAGAATCTCATTTCATGAGCATGATGTTTGATCATCCAAGGTCTTAGAGGAAGCTTATGAACATGATGGTGATGAGACCACCAAGGTCACCATGGGAGTTGTGAGCTCGGGTACCAATTTGGACTACCATGTGTTAGAGAGATGACTCTCCTCTCAACCTTATGCCTTGTATATATAGCTATGCGGACTCAATCTCTTTAATTTTAAACCACGTTTTAAAAGAGAAACTTTATTTGAGAACCACTCTTTCCACAATCAATCCACACTACTTGTTCTAGATTGATTTCTCACTCGAAAGGTGCTAGTTAAAAAAACGATCTGCAATGCTTAGACTCAGTAGAATTCTTGGGCGAAATCTTGCTCTTGCAAGACTTGAACCCAAGACCTCCTCCTTGTCATCCTTATGAATTAACCATTAGACTCAGATCTTATGTTTAGATCACATCTTTGGCCAAGACATAGGAATCACCAAACTGTGTGATAACTTATGATATGTCTGAGGTGGCTAGACACTAAGATCATCAACTTTACTTTAAAATAGTGTGTGTTTATGTATCTAGAGTTGTATGTTTAGTCATATACATGTATTCTTATTATTAGTATGTGAAAGTCAGATAATCATTGGAAGCATTTTCAACGTTTCAATAAGTTCTCCTCGTTGCCATCCTTAAGACTTATGTTTAGTCTCGGGATCTTTGACTAGACATCCGGCAAATGTTGTCTGAATTCAAATCTGTCTGAACTAGTTGGATACTCAGGTCATAGACTTCATGTTATAATAGTGTGTGTTTATGTACCTACATCTGTATGTTTATTCGTATACATGTATTCTTATTATTGGTGTCTATGTGAAAGTCAAATAATCATTGGAAGCATTTTTGATGTACATTTAAAAAAAAACATATACTGGTATATTTAGCCACACGTTGTGGATTGGACCACCCATTGTGAGACATACATTTATGTGTACTCTAAGTTTTATTCAATACCATGGAGATGGATCTCCTTAAATAAAAACATAAACTGATAGCCCTAAATGATGTTCCCTACATTCAATCAATCATTACAATTATTCTTTTTGACTAGGATCCATGTGCTTCAATAAAGGACTCTATTTATTTGATTCTCGTCCATCTTTGGAAATATTTCCAAAATTTACTAATTTTGTCACTAATAGACCTATATAACTTTCCGTATATTCAATCGATCTCGGAAATTGTTCTTGTTGACTAGGATCCATGTGTTTCAATAAAGTATTGAATTTCTGTCTTCAATGATTATTGGTGAGCTTTGAAAATCTTTCCAAAATGTAACAATTTTGTCAATAATAAGCCTAAATGATGCTCCCTACATTCAATCGATCTCCATAGTTATTCTTGCTGATCAAGCTCCGTGTTCCAATAAAGGATTGGATTTCTTTGTCTCCAATGATTCTTGGTCAGCTTTGCAAATGTTTGCTCAATTTTAATAATTTTATCATTATAGGCCTTTTGGTGTGATAGGAAACTTTTTAATGATTGATAAGTAAGAAGGCTAGGTATTTGAAAACAAAAACTCTTCGTTGACAAATGATTTAGATATTTCCATACTATCTTCGGAACGTAGTAACTCCAAAGAATTAAATGGATGCTCATATATTTCGAAGTGGTCTAGAGCATAATGGCCGTTGGAAAAGAAAATGTAGAATACATAGGAAATGGTCATCGTATGTGGTTTAATTTTGGGAAGTTATGAAGTGTATGGTTAAATGTTTGGCTCCTATTCGTAGCCTTTATTCATATCTCTTGTTGTGTGTTTGCTAACCATTATGTTTTCAACAACAGCGAGAACCAAAACAAAAAAAGCATAGAAGATGACAAGGAAGGAAAATTTGAAGAAAAGATAAGCAAATAAAGAAAATTTGGACATAGAAGGAGGCCCCACCTCAAAATAAAAGAAACCCAATGCAACTCAAATCTATATAACAAAAATGGATAGATCATAGCACAATAAAATCCATTTACAACCAACAACAAAAGAGAAAATTCAATGCATACCAACCTCGTCCTCAACATCCATACCCATTATAGAAACATTGTAGAGAAATTTGAGAATTCACATCATCAAGCCCAAAGAGGTAGTTGTCAAGCTCAGACCCAACAAGTTTTAAGGTAACATTTTTCTCTATTTAAAAATGTTTTTCGTATTCTATATGCAATCCCATATGACAATCATGAGCGAGTACTAATATCCATTCCCACATTGAATTCATTTGACAATCCTAAGCGTCCATATGTAAGTACCCTAGTGAGGGTGGGTTAACGATCAATCCAATCAAGATTCTCCTCACTCACATCAACCATAGAAAACAAGAATAAGAGAGTGGTCCATCTATTTTGAAAATTCCTACCGCATCATTGATATATTGGGACTCCCTTCTCTCTCCCAATGGACATTACTATGTTGGATCACTACCCTATAATTTTAACATTTAAGAGATTTGTTAAGAGTAGGAAAGATACTTGGTTCCATGGAGGCGATTCAACAAGAAATCTTTCTTGCCTAGAAAAACTTGCGTTCAATATTCACTCCTCTCCTTCTAGATGTTGGACATATGCTATCAATCAATCTCTATAAACGGCTCCATCGCTTGGAAAATGAAGCACATAAAGGCAACTCCAACATGAAAAAAGGCTTGCTTAATATTAGGAACGTCCTAGATATGAAGAGGACATGAGGAAAGGAAAAAAATTAGTTATACTAGAAATAATGGTGGGCAATGGTGTTGAATTCTCTTCGGATGAGGATAACTACTTGTTGGCTTTCAATCAATTTAACCAACTCCGAGGGGTTTCGGCTCTCCCTTTGTCTAGGAGGCATGATTGCATGGTCACTATATGTGCCTTCTTGATTCTCCCTTGACCGATCAGGAAATCCTTGAAGCTATTGAAGCCCTCCTCAAAGCTAAAAGCGTTGGCCTTGATGACCTCGCTAATGAGTTTTTTAAAACCTTAAAGATGTTATGGTGGTTTATCTCTACTTAGTTTTTTGTGAATCTCTTACTTTTGATGCACTCTGAAAATCTTGAATGAAAGTGTTGGTAAGATAATCCACAAGAAAGACACTAAGAACATAATTGAAAACTAGTGGCCTATCACCATGTTTTAGAGTGGCTACAAGGTCTTCTTCAAGGCCATTGCCAACAACATTGCGACCCATCCCTAGTCCGTGATCAAGGAAGACTAGAAAGGCTTCGCCAATGGTAGATTCATCCTCAAAGTCATAATTGATTATTGGGAGGGATTTATTTACACAAAGGAGTCTTCCCAAAACATTCTATCCTTCAAGATTGATTTTGACAACGTGTACGACATATTGGGTGGGATTTATCCTCCAATAACTAAAGGACCTTGAATGTGGCAATAAGTTCATAGAAATTTTTTTCATGCTTTAGGGGAATGCATCTACCTGTATCAACATTAATCGCAAGTTCTTCTTGCTATCTACCTCGAGCACTTTATCAAGAAAGTTTGCTAGTTTTCCCCCTTTCCTTTTGCTATTGCAAGTGATGGACTTAGTTGACTTGTGGATAATCAAGTGCAATTGGGTCTTATTAAGGTTCCATAGCTAGGATTTGATGGTTTTGAGACTCCTCCCTTGTGACTCCAATGTGCTTATTCATAATGAATCTGAGTATGTCTCCCTCTTTTGGCAGTAGTGTTGACACTCAAGGAAATGCACAAAGCATGGAAGCACATCAAAGAAGTGGACACACAAGAGGACGCAGTATGTAGGGAGCTCCAAGAAGCACATGTCAAATTTTCAGAAGAAATCCCTATAAAAAGAGTGATTTTCATCACTAAAAACCATTGTAAATACCATTTCACATTTTTGCAACTTCATCTTGTTCAAGCTAAGGAGTCCTCGAGCTTGAGGAGTACTAGGTATCATCCTACCAATTTTCATAATTTTTAGACTCCGTTTGAGCCCCCAAATAAGCCCTAGAACCTAATTTTTAACTAGGCCAGACACTAGGTCTGGACAGGGCCAAAACCACTCAAAAAACTATAAAAAGAGCTAGAGAGCTCATTTTTGAGGTCAGCTTGTTAGAGGTTTGAGCTCTTGTAATAGATTTCTTTTGTAATCAAAGACCTTCCATTGTTCCACTCTTTGCTCTTACCTTGTGCATGTGTGTGTGTGTATGTCTCTTACCTTGTGCATGTGTGTGTGTATGTGTGTGCATGATTGTGTGCTTTCACTCACGCACTTGTGCCTTCACTTGCTCACAGTCTTCATACCAGTCCTCATGTCTCCACGTATTGGCATTTATGAGGTGAATCTCCTCACATTGGTACTTGCCATTGTACTAGAGTGACAATTACCTTGAAACTTTTATTAAGGTCTCTATTTATAGGATCCCTTCTTGGGCCGAACCCACATTTTATAAGGTCTCAAGGTTGAACTTTAGAGTGGCCAAGACTTTTGTTTAGATCTGCTAAATATTTCTTATAGATTTCTAGGAAGAAGAACCCTTTTCTAATGGAGAACTTACACTTTACAAGAATCCCTTTGATGTAGAATGTAATACATAGTAGTAAAGCAATACAGATGTACAAGCAGATCCTTGTAAAGTAATAAAGGTGTTTGTGTCTAATATGGATGGGATGCCATAGATACAGTTGCCTTCCCAGCCTTTGAAATCCTTCAATCTCTTGGATCTCACAGTTCAAGATACTAACGAAGAATGAAGCCTATGAAGGATCTTGGGAAGCAAAAGCGTAAGCAAACTAAACCTTCCCTTGCTTGTCACTTGTCAATTGCCTCTGATGTTAGCCCTTCCACATGATCACCACCTTGCCAATCCCCGACCTCCTACGGTTCCTTGACCATGCACCGGTATCCAATGCGTAGGCCACTCAGAGCCCAAACCACTATAGCTCCTTGCTCGAGAGTCTAGATTCAACATCTACCTTCTTCTTCCCAATGTTGACACCCGTGTCTTTAGTTTTCATCCGTCCTTCTAAGCATTCTCCACTTCTCAGAGTGCAGAGATGCCAACTTTCACCTGTCACAATTAGAACTTGTCAATCACCACTGATATGTTTGTATTCCTCTTTGATACTGTAGGTAGCTTCTCTAATCCTATCTAGAATCATCAACTATCCTATCACCTGACTCTTCACCTTGTCCACTGTGCCTCTCACAACCTCACCTTCAAATATGCCTAAATCATTCACTTTTGCATATGTTCTCATCACTTTGCATTTCTCTGTTCCCATTTTGTTTGCCACCTCCTGTGTGCTTCTATTTCTCATGTATTTTAGATAACCTATGCATGCATGTTGCAACTTAATTTATATCTCAATGCGCTTCATGCGGATGCTATCTTGCCGATGGTGTACTATTCTATTTCTCATGATGTACAATGCTATGTTCTTATATTCTAGGTCTCTTCTCTATCTTAGTGTATCTCACTGTCAGGGTGCTTAACTCTATCTCAGATTTTTGCATCCACTCTCCCTTATGTCCTTCTTGTCCATCTCTCTACCCTTTTTGGATTCTCAATAGTGTCTACGTATATGTCTCTTCTAACCCTTCTCCTCACTCTTTCATCTGTCTATAGAAGGTCCCTTATATACTAGCGTGTTTGCCCATTGGTCTTGGTGCTTTTGATCCTTCTTTTCTTTGCCTTGCTATACCATGATAGCTAGGACAATCTAACCTGTCCATTCGCATAGAGGAATTATACTGAGATCTTGGATTTGCACCCCAAGAAGGGCATTATAGATGGGACCTTAGGTTGGTAATGTAAATGTTGGTTGGAGTTATAATCATGGATGTGTAACAATATTTGGACATACACTGGTCTGGATTGACTGATGCTTCACTCTTAGAGTCCATAAGGCCAATTATTTGAAGTAGATGCTTTAGTTTGCTTCAGACTATCTAGCCACTATATAGCCAAAAGTGACATAAACTTTGGAATTAGTCCCTATGTGTTCGAAATCAAAGACCCTTACAAATAATTGATACTTGAGACATCCTAGTGGATGTACACCCATCAACCATATGAAGCTAGTTATACCTATTGAATCCATCTAAATTGGAATATATTTTCCACCCTGCAACTACATCCAACATAATATTAAAAAATGGCAAGGGAAAAGGATCAAGAATAGAGGCTGCATTAAAATTTTTGTAATCCACACAAATTGACAACTCTTTATGTTTCTCTGGAACATAACAATAGGGGATACCCACTCTAGTACTCAATCATTACAATAAATCCTACTCAGAGTAATTAGTCCAATTCTTCCTTGACATGATTGGAAAAATTTGGATTCATCTGGTATCCTTTCTAAATAATTGGGGATGCATCCGATTTTAAATCAATCTTATGGTTATATAGATGTGGATCAAGGCTCTGCATATCTTCTTGAGATCTAAAGAGGATCCAATTCCTCATTTTCTAGGTAATTTAGCATAGTTCCTCCAAGCCTAGGGTTTAGGACAAGGAAAATAAGAGTCCCAAGATCCCTAAAGGGGAAATTAAGCATTCACCCAAAAATGTCCATGCTAGATGTGACCAAAGTATCCTTGCCTCTATGCTTTTAAAGGATCCACAAAGAACCCCTATGATATTTTTTGCACGACTACTTAAAAATGCTTATGCATGGATGAGATAACTAAGAGAGAAACTAAGGAAACACATTCAATGAATGAAGGATACTCATCATCTAGAAATGTTTTTTTTTGTACATGCACTTAAGCATTGGAGACATCTATTATTAGGGGATAAGTTTGAATTCGAAAGTGATCATCAAATACATTTTCACACAACCATTGCCTAATAATAGGCAAAAGTGTTGGATTAAACTATCAAATGAGTATGACTTTACATTATGTATTTGGTTGGTAGAGAAAATAAGGTAATTGATGCATTGAGTCAAGAAACGTTATGCAATATCCTTTTTGTAACAGATTCCAATTATCTTAATCAGATTAAAGAAGATCTGAAACATGATTCTTTTGTTGATATATTTAGGTAGTGATGTGTGTGAACACATTAGGACCACTGGGGCACTTTTTTCCCTCCTTAAGAGGTTTTTTTCCCCCGGCTTGTATATACACCTATTGCGCTAATGGGCTATTGATCTTTGTACATTCTAGTGGTAATACATTTAGTATTGTGTGTTGAGCCCCAAGCTTCTTCTTCTTCCTTCTGTTGTTTGCGTGCTTCCACAGATGTATAACTCCAACAATTGGTAACAGAGCAGGTTGCCGCTTCATCTAGGGCATCATCGACACTCCTTCGGTTGCAGTCTCAGAATTGCACAAATTTTGGTGAGCATACTCAGCATGTTTCCAAGATCAAAACTGCTTCGCTTTCTGGTGCCGAAATCACGATTTGAGCTCGTTTCGGCCTCCGAATGCACTATCATAGCGCTTGTGCAAGCTATTTTGTCTTTTTATGCCAAAGGTATATAACAATTTTGTCTCGAAGTCTGCTACAGGTCTAACATAATTCTTCTGGGGAGTTCTGTTCAACTTTTTGAGATACAATCAATTTTTTGCATCAAGGTATTTTAGTCATCGGCCATGGCTGAAAGTAGTGATGTATTCCGTATGTTGGCTATTGAGGATAAGTTGCATGGTACCAACTACCCATTATGGGCTTATATGATGCGACATGTATTGGTTGCAAAAGGATTGTGGAACATTGTGTAGGGTGTTGAAAAACGTCCTATCACACTTGCAACTGTTACAACTGCAGGTACTAAAGCTGATGTAGGAGGTGTCGAAGATGATGATATTCTGCATATTCCTGTTCATGTTGCAGTTTCTGCTGCACCTACTGCAGAGCAAATTCATTGGGATGGCAGAGATGCCCAGGCATATGCATTGATAGCTTTGTCTGCCAAACGTGCCATTATTCCTCACATTCCCTCTTGCAAAACAGCTAATGATGCTTGGGATACACTTACCACATTGTACCAAGCTAGGAATGAGGCTCGTGTTGCTTACCTCCGAAAATAGTTGGAGAGTGAGCACATGAATGAAGGTGATTCTATGGAAAGTTTTCTAACAAAGATCAAAGACTTGAAGGAACAATTGATTTTTGGTGATGAGGTTATACCAGATAGCTCACTTGTGCAGACCGTTCTGAATGGTCTTCCTAATTCATATCAGAGTTTTGCTTCTACTCTTCAGTTGATGATGAAAGGCAATCCAAATGCCTTGTCTTTTGAGGAGTTAGTCTCTATTTTGTTGCAGGAGGATCAGTCCAGGCAGAACATGTCCATTATGCATGTTCATCGAAGAGGGAAGACAAAGATGAACAGAAATCAGAAAAGCAGAAATTGTTTTGCAAGTATTGTAAAGGAAATGATCATATCATAAATAACTGTCCAAAACTGGCTGCTAAAGAGGCAAAGAAGAAAGAGGATGGAATGGTTGTTGCAGAGGCCCCTAGACCAAAAAGAGATTCTGCTAATCTTGTGCAGGAAGAAGAATGGGTGTTTACTAATGTTTGCAGTTTTGACCCATCTTCTCATGAGCAGTGCATGTCTGTAGTAGACTCAGATGTTTGGTACTTTGATAGTGGGGCGACCAAACATATTACCTCGCAGTGCAGTTTCTTCTCTTCACTCGAACTTGTCCCTACAGGGAATACTGTTACATGTGCCAACAACTCCTCTTATCATGTTATAGGAGTTGGTAAGATCATTTTGACTACTACTGATGGTAGTTCTTTCACATTGTCAGGTGCTTTGTTTGTGCTAGGGATCAAGAAAAATTTGTTATCAGTTTTTGCATTAGCCAAGATTGGCTTGGTTGTGAAATTTGTTGATGATAGATGTACAGTTCATGATCTATCAAATGGCAATGTGAGCATTGCTTCTGGCATTTTATGTCGTGAGCTGTACAAGCTCATAGACTATGAAAGATATGTAAATGATTTGGCATGTGCAGTACATGATTCTTAGGCTATGTCAGATGCAAAACTTTGGCATGCACGCTTTGATCATCTGAATTTTGCTAGTCTGCTATGCCTGCAAAAATCTCAAATGGTGTCCTTTTTGCCCAAAATTGAGGCACCTAGAAAACATGTTTGTGAAGGCTGTATTTTGGGCAAAATGCAGCATTCGTCCTTTCCAAAAGATGGTTCAATTCGGGCTACTAAAAAATTGCAGCTTGTACATAGTGATGTCTCTGGTCCTATGCAAACACCTTCTTTTGGAAATTATCTTCACTTCGTGACTTTCATCGATGCTTTTTCGAGGCATGCATGGGTATATCCATTGAAGGCAAAGTTGGAAGTGTTCATGTACTTCAAACAGTTTTTGGTTTTGGCTGAAAATCTGTCAGCATGTAAAATGGGCACCCTCCATTCTGATCGAGGGGGTGAATATATGTCTTCTGATTTTAATGCATTTTTGGCTGAACGTCGGATAAAACACAACAGTGTATAGTGCCGTATACACCTCAATAGAATGGAGTTGCTGAACGAAAGAACAAGTCACTCATGGAAATGTTGAGGTGTATGGTCAAGAGTCAGGCTCTACCACATAGTTTCTGGCTTGAGGCCGTCATGTGTGCAACATATGTACTTAATAGGTGTCCCACTAAAGCGCGGCAGCCTATCACTCCATATGAGGCTTGGCATGACCGCAAGCCATCTATTGCTCATCTGCATGTTTTTGGTTGTTTGGCATATGCATTAGAGCCCGAAAACTGGATGATAAAGTAGTCAAATGTATTTTTGTGGGGTATAGTTCTGAAAGTAAAGGCTATCATCTGTATCATCCACATACTAAATGCATTCTGGATAGCTGTGATGTTGTTTTCGTGGAAGATGCTATTCAACCATTGCTTTCATGTACTAAGGAGACATCTGTTAGCTCCAAAGACATGTATGATACTTTGCTGCCTCTTTTTACAGGTGGACAGTCTAATGCTCATCCTAATGAGGCAACTTCTCAGCCTTTGTAGGTTTCATGTGATGATGCAGATCATTCCATTTCTGATGCAGATTTACATGATGCACTTATTGATGAGAGAGCTGATATTGAGCAGGCAAGAACTATGCCAAAATGGCTGGTGCAGACCTTGCGTGACAGGAAATTAGATGCACCTCTGTCATATCCTACTCGATCAGGCTCTCATAGTCCCTCTTTTGCATCAGATTGCTATGCTATGGCTGCATTTAGTTTGTGTGATGAGACCGAGTCTGTTTCGTTTGATGAAGCACAAAATTGAGAAAATTGGATGGCTGCTATGCAATCTAACTATGATGCAATAATGAAGAATGGTACTTGGTCTTTATGTGACTTGCCTCCTAGCAAGAAGGCCATTGGCACTAAGTGGGTATACAAGCTGAAGCGTAAACCTGATGGTACAATTGACAGGTATAAGGCTAGGCTTGTTGCAAAGGGTTATGCGCAAGAAAGAGGCATTGATTTTGATGAGACCTTTGCACCTACATGCCGTAAAACGACTGTTCGGAGCATCTGTGCACTTGCAGCCCATCATGGTTGGAATGTACATCAATTGGACATTAAAACTGCATTTCTGAATGGTGACTTGCATGAAGAAGTGTATGTTTTTCAGCCCCATGGCATTGTGTAGAAAGGGCATGAAAACTAGGTGTGCAGGTTAAAGAAGGCATTATATGGTTTAAAGCAAGCACCACGTGCATGGTACGAGAAGATACATGCCTATCTGATTGCACATGGTTTTGAGAACAGTCCATCTGAGAGCACCTTATATGTTAAGCGTGTTAATGATGTGCTTCTGATCATTGTTGTCTATGTTGATGACATGCTCCTCATTGGTCCTGTTGAGAAGCATATTGCTCATTTTAAGGCTGATTTGCATGCTTCATTTGAGATGTCTGATTTGGGGCATTTGCATCACTATTTGGGGATTCAATTTATGCAAGTTTATGGTGGAATGTCTTTGTGTCAAACGAAAAATATTGACAAATTATTGCAGCATTTTGGCCTTGAAGACTGTAAGCCTATTGCCACTCCTATGGAGATAGGTTTACGATTGAGTCTTCATGATGCTGGAGATGCATTTGATGCTGGTCTCTATTAGGAGGCTATTGGATGCCTGATTTACTTATGCATTACAATTACTTATACATTCTTGGACAATTCACATTCACTTCATATAGTCAACTAAAGTCACATATGACTATTCCCTTGTAAAAAGCATTTACTTTTATCCTTGTAAATGTGCATATGTTAATTGCACTTACTCTCACATGCAGTTAGGAAGAATCAAATCATGAATCACTTGGTAGATGATTTATAAGAAAGAAAGTCCTAAAGTTTATGATGCACTTTATGGTAAGATCTTGAATTTGAATTGAAAAAATGGCTCCAACTCTAAGCTATAAAAGATGGATAAAAATCTCGTGTGGAGGGAGCCCATTTTGGAGATCATTTGAGAGGCATCTATAGTGCTTAGTGAGCTCATCCTATAGCTCAATCACTACCCTCACGTTGTGAAATTATATATTGCCAATGTCCTTGTATCTCTATGTGATTTAATACATATACATTGATCATATCTCACTCTCTCTTCTCTGTCATGTTCATCTCAGAATAGCCAACTTCTCAGACTTGTTGCTCAATGCATACTTGATCATTTGATGTGATTTAAAGTGGTATAGATTCAACATACTATCTATTTTGTAGCTACAAAGTTGCATTATTCCATCAAGCAATCTTGAGATATTTTTAAAACTCTGCTCATTGGTTTGCATACTGTAGAAGCCCAAAAATATCACGATGGTCATCTAATGTAATCCTCTGAGTACACTTGATAATTTCAAGTGAAATGACTTGTGATTGGTAGCTATCTAAGTCAATTAGATACTCCCAAAAGGAATTTGATCAATTGCTAGTAAGTTAAGAGCACTGTTCATTTTATGGAGGATGTGTAGAGACCAAAATAGCAAGTAAAAGCTCATAGTTAAATCTCCTACTCATCTGTTTTGATCCATTGATTAGAGGATCATACTCCAAAGAACTTAGGTGATTATTTGTGATTCCTTGAAGGCTCAAGGCATCTACTTCGCACTCAAATTTTTCTTGGGTGGTGTGAAGGAGGGATTTGCAGCACCACTTCATCTCTAGAATCTATCCACCATCTCCTCCAACACAATCCCTATTCACCTCCTACCTCCATCTCCTTCATCATGAGATTTTCAACTCAATCATATCCTCATGTCCACCTCATTTCCCTCCTTTGCCTTGTGAGAGAGAGCTAGAGAGCAACTATGTGCAATTTGTTTTCTATGTGTTTGTGAGCTTTTTCGTAGGTTTCAACATCAATAGTAGTAGCATCACTAGTAGGTATGATAAAAATTTTCATGCATCTCGAGACAATGACCTTTGTCTATCAGGATAGAAAAAAACTTTTCATATTTTGTAATTGCAAGTTAGGCACAATAGAACACAACATTAGGGCTTTCCAAATCAGTAAAAATGATTCAAAAATAGGTTTTTTTTATCCACCATGATAGACACCTATCTATCGTACGACAGATGATAGATAGAAGTCATGATAGACTCTATCTATCACAATAGAAACCTATCTACCATGACAAACAAGTCTATCACAATAGAGAGATCCCATGAATATGACCGTCTATCATGATGGATGTGTCCATCATGAGAGAAAAAATCACACGAAAAAATTAGTCTATCACACAACATATGACAAACAAGATCCTCGATAAACCCATCAATCATGACATACATCTATCCATCTCGATAGACAGACTACAATGGGTGATAGACGATGATCAATGTCTATTGTCATAGACCTGTCCATTGTGAAAAATGTGCTCAGTCCATCATGATAGACAACAATTTGTGATATACATTGTATATCATGATAGATAGGCAAAAATGACAATTTTTAGGGTTGATTAAATTTGATCATTTTTAGCCTAATTTTTGGGATTTTTGCAAAGATTTGAAGCTACTTAGAAGGGCTAGCCAAGATACTTGTCAACCACCACTAGCACTTGCCAATGTAATCCCTATGAAATATGCATTGACAAAAGATAATCTAAGCAGATCCATACTACCAACATCCTCAATGATCTCAAAAAGCGATCCAAATGTGCAAAGTTTTGACTCAACCCATGTGGATAAGCAAGCGGCATAATACACCAAATCACCTGAGCATAATGAGATATAATAGTAAAATATAACTTTAGAACCTAATTAGGAGACCAAACACTTGAGTATGATGTATGCAAATTAAAACCCTAGGCACCAATTAAGACAAATGAGATCTCAAGCTCCTAGAGGATCATGTTATAGATGTCACGGAGATCACTTTATTCATGATTGTCCACTTCCTCCACCACAAAAACCTCAACCTATAGTGATCCAAGGCTTTTTCCCTAATTGTGGAAAGGAACATCTCTTGAGATATTGTCATAAAAATCCAACCAATGCACAAAAGATTACTCCAATCAATTTTATTGGCTTGATAGTAGAATCCAATGGAAGTGTGAAAAATGCTATCCCCATACAAGTAGTCTCTAGAGCCTAGGCTCTATAAAAAGCCCTAGTTGTAGAGCACGAAAAGAAATCAGAGGCTAGTGAGTAAGAAAACACAAATAAAAAGAGGAAAAGATCTTGGAAGGACAACAAAGAGAAAATGAAGAGGAAATCGGTTAAGAAGCTGAGTGAACTAGAAGAGAGTCTAAAAGAAACAAAAACAAAAATAATTCCAACTGCTTCTCAAACGCACTCTTAGATACACCCACCACCTAACCCACCTCATCAAATTCCACCACCTCCTAGAGCGGGATCAGTCTTAGCATATCCTAATCTTTAAGACTTGGACATGATGTTCAAGGCTTATTAAGCTTGAATTCAGGAAGGGCCAAATGTGGTTGTGTTAGAGAAGTGTTATCCGCGAGCATATTTAGAGATTCAGACGACTACACTCTATGCAAAAATGGTGGAACTAGCTCAAGCTATGTTTGAGGCCAGCTTCCTTTTCAATCGGACAAACGCAACTAAACCACAATTACATTTTGAAGGATTTTTGGAGAGGATGGAGTAGCAAGTAGCTAAACCCAAGTACTGTAGCTACTCTAGAAGGCTCAAAATAATGGAAGAGAAAAAATAAGGTTACCATCAGATGAGGTTTATGTTCCTAATTTGACACATGATGGAATTCCTTCCTCAATAGATTGCTATTTCCAAGAGTTCTTGAGAGATACAAGAGGAAAAATGGGCCAAGGAGCAAGAGGACCCTCCTTCTATTGAAATGGTGAATGATCTTCATCATTAGTTCCCTCATGATGTTCCCTCTATCTAGGGGGAGCAAGAGGATGTGCAGTCAAGGGAGAAATTAGACTTTGAGTCCAATTCCTTGCAAGAATTGCCTCAATGGTAAGAAACGAGGAATTAGTTCTACCTATGAACATAGAAGTAGTGAAGAACACTAAAGTGGAATGTCATCTCACTTTAGAGGAGCTACTTAAAATTAAATTTGAGTTGTGGAAACATGTAGATAAACAAGTGCCAGCAGTATCTAAGTCCTAATATCACGTAGGATCACATAAGATGGTGCTAGAGATACCCTTGGATAAGATAGCGGATATGAGCAAAGGAGAAGAAAGAAACACCTATCTTCATATCACTTATCAAGGTTATACAAAGAAAGCTATTTTATATTCAGAAGCATGATTTGCTATTGGCATCACTTCCCTATGGAAACATTGGGGCAAATCAGATCTAAGACCAACTCGAATGAACTTGCAAATTGCAGATGGGCATATTGAGAAACCTTTGAAAGTACTAGGAAGGAATAGCTCTTGCTACTTGTGGTGAAGCGTTTGAGCACACATTTTCCATATGTGATTTTGGTAAGAATCACGTTTATGAGGTGATTTTAGGAAGGCCATCTATGAGGCAAATTCAGATAGTGCAAGATTGGGGGACCAAGTCTCTATACTTACATCATTTAGGTGTAACCACTAGATTCAAACTCAAGGATTACTCCCATAGGGATGTACCACCATTGCAATAGAACCCGATCCATAGAACAGTAGATGGGACATGATCCGTACATTCCATAGGATCAGATTCTTCATGGATGCACAAAGACACACATTTATGGATGTGTAAAGTTGCAATGGAAGAAGAGAAGAAATTAGAATCTAGAAACTTAGGTGCTAGTGAGAATCCTAGATTAATTCAAGACCCAACATATGCACCTATAGTATTTCTTGATGAAGAATTTGAACCCCATGGTTGGGCTAAAATATTAGTTACGATGGGCCTAGTAGCTGATGAGGAACAATGGACACACCATTATGACAAAGATGTCTATGAAATCTTGGTTTTCACAATAGAACTACTTATGTTGAACCCAATTATAGAGGAGTTTGAGCCTAGTACATCAGTAACAACTAAAGCTAGTGATGATGATGATGAATCCATCTTCATGGAACCATTTTGTGCCTCAAAAAAAGAATAACATTTATTGGATAGATGCTAGGACTCAAGAACTTGAAAGATGTAAGATTGAGAAGTGTTGAGATATCAAGCTCAACATGTGATGATCCAAGATGACACGTATCACTTTTTCATTTCTTTGACGTGTATAGTAGTCATGTTAGTATATGTCAGGGATACATTGAACTTTACTAGATTTATCTACCGAGACTGATGGCAATTTTTTTTCTTGCTAGCTCACTCATTTGTGGAAATTAGGATTTTCTTTATGTACTATTCTTTATATATTGGACTTGTATTGTTGTTTTAGGTCATTATTGTACATTCCTTTTATGTAATAGAAGAAGAAGAAGATCATTCTTCCTTGCCTCAATCTATGTGTGTGCTCCTCTTTGATTGTGAGAGTATGTGTGAGCTCTCTTCCTTATCTCCTTCCTCGTGACATGGTATCAAAGCGACTGTGGGTGTAGAGAGCTCGTGGAGAAGGCCGATGATGAAGAGTATGTGAGAAGGCATGGAGAAAGTGCAATTCAAAAAAAACCTCAGATTGCTATGAAAATTGGCATGAAGCTAGAAGGTGTCAAAATATTATCAAAAGTTATCCCTTTAGGGTCACTAGTTTTTGTCAAATTTCTCTTTCCAAGCAATCTCGACCTCCATTTCAAAACCACAAGGTGGGGCCTATAGAAAAGCCACATCAGTTTGCAAAACTATGATTTGCATCCTATTTATCAACACTCATATATTTGAGATGCAAAATTTCAAGCTTCCATGTACTCTTGATACACGAAAACTATGTTTTTCTAAGATTGAACTGTCACATCATAGTGTGAGAGCATTCAAGCAGAAGTACTAATTGTAGTGTCTTTGTAGTGTTGTGAATTGCTGTAGAAATGGAAAACGTAGACGGAATGAGTCAACTTATGAGCGATAAGGTGGACAAGAACAACTTCCATGCTTGGAGATTTAGAATGTTGAATTTGGTTAGATATCAATCTCAATATGTGATGATCTAGGATGACAAGCATTACTTTTTCATTTCTCTAACATGTATAGTGGTCATGCCAGTATATGTCAGGGACACTTCATTGAGTTCTATTAGATTTATCTACCGAGAGTGATGACACTTTTGTTTCTTGCTAGCTCCTCATTCTCGGACATTAGTTTTTCCCTTGTACTAGTCTTTATATATTGTAGTGGTTGTATTCTTGTTTTTAGGTCATTCTTGTACATTCCTTTTTATGTAATAGAAGAAGAAGAAGATCATTCTTTCTTGCCTCAATCTGAGTGTGTGCTTCTCTTTGATTATGAGTGTGTGTGTGAGAGCTCTCTTCCTTATCTCCTTCCTTGTGACATGGTATCAGAGCTAGTGTAGCTGTAGAGAGCTCGTGGAGAAGGCGACGGTGAAGATTACGATACAAGGCATGGAGAAAACGTGATTCACAAACGACCTTTGTTTGCTATGAAAACTGGCCTGAAGGTAGAAGACATCAAAATATTTTCGGGAGTTATCCCTTTAGGGTTCACTTGTTTTTGTCAGATCAAAGTTTTTGAGTCATCTCGACCTTCGTTTTAAGCATGCAAGGTGGGCCCACAGAAAAACCAGGTCAGTTTCAAAAACTATAACTTGCATTGTGTTCGACAACTCATATATTCCAAATCTAGAATTTCAAGCGATTCCGTGTACTGTTGATACATGAAAACAGTGATTTTCTGAGATCGAACTGTCACATCATAGTGCGGCACTATTCAAGCAAAAGTGTTGCTTATAGTGTTTTGGAGTGTTGATAATTGCTGCAGAAATGGAAAATGCAGATGGAATGAGTTAGCTTATGAGCGATAAGCTAGACAAGAACAATTTCCATGCTTGGAGATTTAAAATGACGAATTTCTTGATGGGAAAAGGCTACTGGAAGTACATCGAAGGAGAGAATGAAAATGCTCCATAGTTACGAGAAAGGAATCGGACTGTAGATCAATTAAGAGCATATGAGGAATGGAATCAAGGAGCATGAAAGGTAATGTAATGGCTATTTGTTAGCATACAGGATAGCATGATTGGACACATACATGATGCCAAGACTCCGAAAGAGGCTTGGAATAGTTTGGTCACATTGTATGAGACCAATACAAAGGCACAGAAATTGCAACTCAAGAACGAGCTGCATACATTGGAGAAGAAGAGCATGTCGGTAAGTGACTACACCTTGAAAATCAAAAGCATATGTGAGTCACGTGCATCTATTAACGTGAATGTAGATGATGATGATAAGGTGGAAGTGTTCCTCCGTGGTTTAGGAGCTGCATATAAGCAGTTCATAACTTCTATACAGACTAGGGAAAATATTTTGAATTTTGCTGATCTGGTATCTATGCTGATTATTGAAGAAAAGAATCTTGGGGAGGATTCAAACTCCCAAGGAAAATCTAGTTTTGAGTAGGTATTCTACTCTAGCAGAGGAAGAGGCAGAGGTAGAGGTTTCGGAAGTGGAAGAGGAAATAGTAACCAAGACCAAAGTCAACAATAGAATCATGCACGAGGAAGAGGAGAGTTTCGAGGTAGGGGGAGCCAAAGAGGCCACAAAATTTTTTGAAGAAATGATTGAGGTAATGACAGTAAAGGATGCTGGAATTGTGGTAAACCTGGACACTTTAAGCATGATTGCAGGTTGAAGAATCAAAATAACAGAAGGCAGCAGAATAACTATGCATCCACAAGTGCAGATGATTCTGAGAAGCTATTCATGGTTCATCACATGATGAATATGATGTCTGCTGGTGTTTCAAAATCAAATGATAATGTCTAGTATGTCAATTCAGGTGCTTCAAATCACATGAAGAGTCATGCAGAATGGTTTAGTAGTTTCCAAAAATTGCAAGTTCCTGGATATGTTGAAACAGGTGATGATACATCACATCCTATCAAGCATACAGGAAACATAGCATTGTCTATGGAGGACGGGAAGGTAAAACATCTTACTGATGTGCTACATGTTCCAAACATAACAAAGAATCTGGTTTTTGTTGGACAAATGGTTGACCAGGGATTACAAGTCAGGTTCAATGCTGATGGTTTATATGTAGAAGAGTACAAACAAGGTGGAAGATTGATTGCCAAAGGAAACAAAGTGGGTAGGATGTTCACCTTGAATGTGAAAATTCCTGAAATGAATGCAGCCATGTTTGCAAAAGGTGCAGGAGTTATTGCTGATATAGAGATCTCACACAAAAGAATTGGACATGCAAATCTGCAAAGGCTGATATTGATGCAGTCAAAGGAGATCGTTCACGAACTACCAAGTTTCAAGGTTTTAGAGATGCAAAAGGTATGTGCAACATGTCAATTTGGTAAACATTCAAGATCATCGTTTCCACATGACAAGCATGTTATTGAGAATGTGATAGAAATAGTATGTACAGATGTTTGGGGTCCTATAGAGACCACATCTATGGGCGGTTGCAGGTTTTATGTTACTTTCGTTGATGACCATACACGAAAAGTGCGGGTATATTTCATGAAAGAGAAGAGTGAGGTATTCACTCACTTCCAGAATTTTAAAGTTATGGTGGAAAAGCAGATAGGGAAGTATATTCAGACATTAAGATCTGATGGAGGAGGTGAATACATGTCAAATGAGTTCAACAATTTTCTTAAAAGTCATGGAATTCGATGTCAGTTTTCATGCAGGTACACACCACAATAGAATGGCATTGTTGAACGAAAAATAGACATATTGCAGAAATAGCTAGAGCCTTGATGGCTGAGAAGAATATGCCTGATTGTTATTGGACATAAGCTATGCATACGACTGTATACATCATGAACAGAACTCCAATTGCTGTCGTACATCAAGTTACACCTAAAGAGAAGTTTACAGGTAAAGAGGCAAACTTATCACATATGAAAGTATTTGGCTGTATTGCATATGTACATGTTCTAGATGAAAGCTTGATCCAAAAGCAAAAAAATGTATCTTCATTGGGTACTCCCTTGAGCAAAAGGGATATAAATATTATAACCCACTCATACGACAAGTGAAGGTGAGTAGAGATGTGGTATTTGATGAAATGTCAAGCTTCTATGTAGATGCCAAAGAAGGACTGAATCTTGAACCAAATGACAAAGAAAATGCTGAAAAATCAAGTGCAGAATCTCAACTTTTGAGGGGACCGGATGCATCCCCAAGCAATAGTTCCAACTCAAATCCATGGAGTGGAAGATTGCACGGAAATTTCAGTCTAGAAAATTCATCAAATACATACAAGAAAGGTAAAGAAAAGCTTTTTCCTAATAGTAAAACACGTGCAGGTTTTGAAGACATTGATGGAGATTCAAGCAATTCAGAAAAGAGTCTTGATGAGGAACTTGGATTGCCCTCTGTGAAGACTCCAGGGGTAAGAAAAGCACATGCAGATGATGCAAGGAGAAGTGAACCAAGACCAAGAAGTTCTGGGAGGATGAGGAATTCAATGCAACGATTGACGTATGATAGTTATATGGCTCGTCATTGTGCCTACATGACAAAGGTAATACAAGATGCTAAAACTTCTTGTTTTGAAGATGCAATTGGAAATGCAGATTGGGAAAAACCTATGGATGAGGAGATGGCTTCACTTTATGGAAACGAAACATGGAAGTTGTTCCCATTGCCACAAGGAAAGAAACCCATAGGCTGCATGTGGGTTTACAAGGTAAAACACAATTCTGATGGTAGCATAAGCAGGTACAAAGCACGATTGGTAGCATAAGGATATGCACAAACTTATGGCATTGATTATGAGTAAACATTCAGCCCTGTAGCTAAAATGTCTGCTGTTAGAACACTTGTTGCATTAGCTACAACAAAAGGATGGAATTTGCATCAGATGGATGTGAAGAATGCTTTCCTACATGGTGGGTTACAAGAAGAAGTATATATGGACCAACCACATGGATATGAAGACTCAAAGCATCGAGAATATGTTTGGAGGTTGCAAAAGGCTTTGTATGGGCTGAAGCAAGCTCCTCGTGCATGGCATGCAAGGATTGCTGATTACTTGACCACCATTGGGGTTTCTATGTGTGATGCAAATCATTCACGATATGCAAGGAAGGGTGATGATGGCATCACGATTGTGGCTATCTACATTCATGACTTGATTGAAGCTGGTGATAATGAAGAAAACATCAAAGAGGTAAAACAACTTCTTATGTAGGAATTTGACATGAAGGATCTTGGTGTGCTATGCTACTTCTTGGGCATTGAGTTTATACATACAGAAACAAGTATATGGATGTCGCAAAGGCAACATGCCTTGAATATGCTGCAAAAGTATGGTATGGGTGATTGTAAGACGATTTCTATGCCATTAGATCAAAATTTGAAGTTGGATACTACATCAGGTGAAGCATTGGAAAATACTACTATGTACAGGAAAATTGTGGGAAGCTATATATATCTCACAATTACGAGGCCTAATCTTAGCTACACTATTGGACTTGAAAGTCAATTTATGCAGGTTCCCAAGAAGCCACATTTGGATGCTCTGAGGTGCACTCTACGCTATGTGAGTGCTACTTTGGATTATGCATTGTTTTATGAGGCTGGTGTAGATTTGTAGGTTCATGGATACACCGATGCAAATTGGGATGGTAGCATTCCAGATAGAAGATCTACTAGTGGATTTCTATTCTCACTTGGGAGTGCTACTATTACATGGAGCAGCAAGAGGCAACCAATGGTTTCTTTATTGAGTATAGAGGTTGAGTATAGAGGTGCTGCAATGGCAGCATGTGTGGCATCATGGCTAGAGATGCTGCTTGCAGATTTAGGTGTGGAAGTGCAAAAGCTTATCACTATCTATTGTGATAATCTTAGTAGTATACAGTTAGCACAGAACCCTATTTTTCATGCTAGAACAAAGCTTATCGAGGTACATTATCACTTCATCAGAGAGAAGGTATTAGCAGCTTATATTGATCTTGTTTATGTGAGAACAGATGAGCAGGTTGCTGATATCTTCATTAAAGCACTTGGAGCAGAGAAGCTGAAGAAGTTTCGAAAGATGCTTGGGTTAAAGGACATGGCATTGAGCTTGAGGAAGAGTGTTGAGATATCAAGCTCAACATGTGATGATCCAAGATGACATGTATTACTTTTTCATTTCTCTGACATGTATAGTGGTCAGGTCGGTATATGTGAGCGTCACTTCATTGAGCTTTATTAGATTTATCTATCGAGAGTGATGACACATTTGTTTCTTGCCAGCTCACTCATTTGCCGACATTAGGTTTTTCCTTATGTATTGGTCTTTATATAGTGCAGTAGTTGTATTCTTGTTTTAAGGTCATCCTTGTACATTTGTTTTTATGTAATAGAAGATGAAAAAAGAAGATCATTCTTTCTTGCCTCAATTTGAGTGTGTGATTCTCTTTGATTGTGAGAGTGTGTGTGTGAACTCTCTTCCTTATCTCCTTCCTTGTGACAAAATTTACTTATGGGAAAAGGCTATTGGAAGGACATCGAAGAAGAGAACCAAAATGCTCCACAATTACCAGAGAGGAATCAGACTACATACCAATTAACAACATATGAAGAATGGAACCAAGGATCACAAAAGGTAATGTATTGGCTATCTATTATCATACAAGATAGCACGATTGGGCACATAGAGGATGCCAAGACTCTAAAAGAGGCTTGGAATAGTTTGGTCACATTGAATGAGACCAATACACATGGACAAAAATTACAACTCAAGAGTGAGCTGCATACACTCGAGAAAAAGGGCATGTCAGTAAGTGACCACACCCTGAAAATCAAAAGCATATGTGAGTCACTTGCATCTATTGGCGTGAATGTAGATGATGATGATAGGATGGAAGTGTGCCTTCGTGGTTTAGGAGATGCATATAAGCAGTTGAAAACTTCTATTTAGAACATGGAAAATATTCTGAATTTTGCTAATCTAATGTCCATGTTGATTATTGAAGAAAAGAATCTTGGTGAGGACTCAAACTCCCAAGGAAAACCTAGTTCTCAATAAGTAGTTTACTCTTGCAGAGGAAGAGGTAGAGGTTTCAAAAGTGGAAGAGGAAATAGTAACCAAGACCAAGGTCAACATCAGAATTATGTAGGAGGTAGAGGAAAGTTTTGAGGCAAGGGGAGCCAAAGAGGCCGCACAAATTTCCAAAGAAATGATTTAGGTAATGATAGTAAAGGATTCTAGAATTGTGTTAAACGTGGATACTTTGAATGTGATTACAAGTTAAAGAATCAAAATAACAAAAGATAGCAAAACAATTATGCATCCACAAGTGCAGATGATTTTGAGAAGCTATTCATGGTTCATCATCATAGGCTGATGTTTTGAAATCAAATGGTAAGGTTTGGTATGTTGATTCAGGTGCTTCAAATCACATGAACAATCATGGGGAATGGTTTAGTAGTTTGCAAAAATTTCCAGCTCCTGGATATGTTGAAACAAGTGATGAAACATCACACCCTATCAAGCATACAGGAAACATAGCACTGTCTATGGAGGAGGAAGGTAAAACATCTTGTTGATGTGCTCCATGTTCCAAATATAACAAAGAATTTGATTTTGGTTGGATAAATTTGTTGACTAGGGAGTACAAGTTAGGTTCAATGTTGATGGGTTATATGTAGAAGAGTACAAATAGGATGGATGATTCATTGCCAAAGGAAACAAAGTGGGTAGGATGTTCACCTTAACTGTGAAAATTCATGAAATGAATGTAGACATAATTGCAAAACATGCAAGAGTTATTTGCTAACATAAAGATCTGACAAAAAAAATTGGACATGCAAACTTATAGAGGCTGAAATTGATGCAGTCAAAGGAGCTTGTCAATGGAATACCAAATTTCAAAGTTGCAGAAATCAAAAGGTATGTGCAACATGTCAATTTGGTAAGCAATCAATAGCATCATTTCCGCATGACAAGTGTTAGTGAGAATGTGCTAGAAATAGTACATAGAGATGTTTGGGGTTCTACAAAGACCACATCTATGGGCGGTTGCAGGTTTTATGTTACTTACTTTCATTGTTGACCATATTCAAAAAGCATGGGTATATTTCATGATAGAGAAGAGTGAGGTGTTCACTCACTTCTAGAATTTTAAAGCTATGGTGGAAAAGTAGACAGGGAAGTATATTCAAAGATTAAGATCTAATGGAGGAGGCAAATATATGTCAAATGAGTTCAATAACTTTCTAAAAAGTCATGGAATTTGATATCAATTTCCATGCAGGTACACACCACAATAGAATGGCATTGTTGAATGCAAAAATAGATATATAGCAAAAACAACAAGAGCCCTTGATGGCTCAGAAGAATATGCCTCATTGTTATTGGATAGAATCCATGCACAATGTTGTATACATCATGAACATAACTCCGACTACTGCTATACATCAAGTTACACTTGAAGAGAAGTTCATAGGTAAAAAGCCAAACTTGTCCCATATGAAAGTTTTTGGCTCTATTGCATATGTACATGTTCCATATGATTTAAGGATGAAGCTTGATCCAAAAGAAGAAAAATGTATCTTCATTTGATACTCCCTTGAGAAAAAGGGATATAAATGCTATAACCCACTCACACGATAGGTGAAGGTAAGCAGAGATGTGGTGTTCGATGAAATGTCAAGCTTCTATGTAGATGCCAAAGAAGGACTTAATCTTGACTCAAATGAAAAAGAAATTGCTAAAAAGTCAAAGGTAGAATCTCAAGTTTTGAGTGGACCAAATGCATCACCAAGAAATTGTTCCAACTCAAATCCATGGAGTGGAAGATTGCATGGAAATTTCAGTCCAACAAATTCATCAAATACATCCAATAAAGGTTAAGGAAAGCTTTCTACTGGTAGTAAAACATCTAGAGGTTTTGAAGACATTGATGGAGATTCAAGCGGTTCAAAAAAGAGTCTTGATGAGGAACTTGGATTGCACTCTATGAAGACTCCAAGAGTAAGTAAGGCACATGCAGATGATACAAGGAGAAGTGATCCAAGACCAAGAAGATCTGCAAGGATGTAGAATTCAATGCAATGATTGACAAATGTTAGTTACATGGATAATCATTGTGCCTACATGACTGATGTAATACAATATCCTAAACCCTCTTGTTTTGAAGATTCAATTGGAAATGCAAATTGGAAAAAAACTATGGATGAGGAGATGGCTTCACTCTATGGAAATGATACATGGAAGTTTTCCATTGCGGCAAGGAAAGAAACCCATAGGCTGCAAGTGGGTTTACAAGGTAAAGCACAATGCTGATGGTAGCATAAGCAAGCACAAAGCACGATTGGTAGTAAAAGGATATACACAAGCATATGGCATTGATTATGAGGAAATGTTTAGCCCTATAGCTAAAATTTCTACTGTCAGAGCACTTGTTGTAGTAGCTACAACAAAAGGATGGAGTTTGCATTAGATGGATGTGAAGAATGCTTTCCTACATGGTGAGTTATAGGAAGAAGTATACATTGACCAATCACAAGGATATGAAGATTCAAAGCACCTAGAATATGTTTGCAGGTTGCAAAAGGCTTTGTATGGACTTAAACAAGCCCCTCTTGCTTGACATGCAAGGAGTGCTGACTATATGACCACCATTGAATCTTCTGTGTGATGTAGATCATTCATTATATGCAAGAAAGGGTGATGATGGCATCATGATTATGATTATGTATGTTGATGAGTTGATTGTCGGAGGTGACAATGAAGCAAGCATTAAAGAGGTAAGGCAACTCCTTATGCAGGAATTTGACATGAAAGATCTTGGTGTGCTATGCTACTTCTTGGGCATTTGGTTTATACATACAGAAAAAGATATATGGATGTCACAAGGGCAATATGCCTTGAGTATGCTGCAAAAGTATGACATGGTTTATTCTAAGCCAATGTATATGCCATTAGATTAGAGTTTGAAGTTGGATACTACATCAAGTGAAGCATTGGATAATGCTACTATGTTTAAGAAAATTCTTGGAAGTTTGATATATCTCACAATTATGAGGCCTGATCTAAGCTACACTATTGGAATTGAAAGTCAATTATGGAGGTTCCCTGGAAGCTGCATCTAGATGCTCTAAGGTGCACTCTAAGTTATGTGAGTGCTACTTTGGATAATGCATTGTTTTATGAAGTTGATTAAGATTTGCAAGTTCATGGATACACCGATGCAGATTGGGCTGGTAGTATTCCAGCTAGAAGATCTACTAGTGGCTTTCTAGTCTCACTTGGAAGTGTAGCTATTACATGGAGCAACAAGAAGCAACCCACTATTGCTCTGTCTAGTCCAGAGGCTGAGTATATAGGTGCTATAATGGCAGCATGTGAAGCATCTTGGTTAGAGATGCTAATTGTAGATTTAGGTGTGGAAGTGCAAAAGCCTATCACCATCTATTGTGATAATCTTAGCAGCATACAGTTAGCATGGAACCCTGTTTCTCATGCTAGAACAAAGCATATCGAGGTACATTATCACTTCATGAGAGAAAAGGTATTAGCAAGTGATATTGATCTTGTTTATGTGAGGATACATGAGAACATTGTTGATATTTTTACTAAGGCACTTGGAGTAGAGAAGTTGAAGAAGTTTTAGAAGATGCTTGGATTAGAGGACATGATGTTGAGCTTGAGGGGCAGTGTTGAGATATCAAGCTCAACATGTGATGATCTAGGATGACACATATCGCTTTTTCATCATGTATAATGGTCACATCTATATATGTGAGGAATACTTCATTGAGCTTTACTCGATTTATCTACCGAGAGTGATGTCACATTTTTTTTCTTGCCAATTTATTGATTTGTGGACACTAGGATTTTCCTTATGTATTGTTCTTTATATATTGCACTTGTTGTATTGTTGTTTTAAGTCATTCTTGTAAATTCCTTTTATGTAATAGAATAAGAAGATCATTATTCCTTGCCTCAATCTATGTGTGTATTCCTCTTTGATTGTGAGAGTGTGTGTGTGAGATGTCTTTCGTATCTCCTTGCTTGCGATAAGAAGAAGCTGACCATGATACAAGATGACAAAACTGAGGAAAAGAAAAGAAAGAAAAAGTTAACCAGAGAACATGAAGAAGAGTCTTTGTTTGAAGTGCTAGAGATTTTCAAGAAATATGAGATTGAGGACAAGAAGATCATGAATGGAATGCCTAAAAGATAAGCTCTCAAAGGAGAAGCATAGGACAACAAATAAAATATCAAGAAGATAATAATGACCACAAAATATAGGGAAGAGAGATGCACATACATAGGACATGATCCGAGTGAAGAACAAGAAAGTGTGTTAATAGATTTGTTGAGACAATATAGAGATGTATTCTCTTGGAGGTACAAGGGCTTGAAAGGAGTGGATTTGGATGTCTGCTCTCATAGGATCCCTATGAATTTGGAAGCCAAGCCAACCAAATAGAACCTTTACACATATAATGATAATTATGCGGCCAAAATCAAAGAGGAAATTGATTGCTTAATAGAAGCACGATTCATCTATGAATTTTTTTATATCAAATGGGTATCCGCCATTGTGGTAGTGCCCAAAAATAATGGAAAATTTCACATGTGCATTAACTTGAAAAAAGTTAACAGAGCCACCATAAGAGATAACTATCAGTTTCCTATCACTGAGCACCTATTCGAACAAGTAGTGGGAACGAAAGTCTACAACATCCTTGATGGTTTCTCTAGTTACAATCAAGTTGCCATTTCCCCTAAAGATCAACATAAGATGGCTTTTGCCACTAAGTGGGGTATGTTTGCATTTCGTGTGATGCCATTGGACTCACCAATGCACCTACTACCTTTCAAAGGCTAATGTATCATGTGTTTAAGGAATTCTTGAGGAAGAACCTAAAGTTCTATGTGGATGATCTGTGTGCTCATTCCCACATAAGAAAAACACATATCCCATAGCTTAGCAAATCTTTGAAAAATGTAGAGAATATCAAGTATGCTTGAACCCTGAAAAATGTGATTTCATGGTTAGGCAAGGCAAGAGTTTAGGCCACAGTGTGTGAAAGAATATGATCTCAATAGATGAAGATAAGGTAAGAGACATTGCACAACTACTTAGGCCAAGGATGGTCAAGGAAGCACAATCTTTCATGGCTCATTGTGGATACTACCAACACTTTATCCACATGTATGCCGTAATTGTAAAGCCTTCAAATAGCCTCTTGACTAACTTTGAGCAGAGTGAAGAATCTAACACCTCTTTCAATGATCTGAAAAGGTGATTGTGCTCAAGCCCAATCTTGACAACTCTACATTGGAGCAAACCATTTTACGTTCATGTGGATTCCTCCAATTTTGTTATTGGATGCATGCTAGCACAACCAACTTGTAAAGGAAACATTCGCCTTCTTATCACTTATGCAAGTAGACAATTAAATACAATAGAGAGGAATAATACTACTATAAAAAGAGAAGGATTAGGCATGGTCTATGTAGTTAAGAAGTTTAGACATTATTTGCTTGCAAATAAGTTTAAATTGTTCACAAATCATCAGACTCTACTTTATTTGGTGAACAGACCTTGCAATACAGGCTGATTAGTAAGGTGGTTTTTCTTACTAATGAAATATGATTTTTAGGTAGTCATAAGGCAACATAAGAATCACCTTAGGGCAGATCACCTTTCTAGACTTACTTGAGGAGAATCACCGCAAGGAGTATCAGATAAGCTCCTTGATGCATACTTGTTCAACTTGGAAGTAATGCCTGATTAGGCTAAAAATTTGTGCCCATTCTCACCTTTAGACCCAAAAAACCCCATAGTAATAATAAATGATGAGGAGATTATCAAATCTCAAAAATACCATATGCTAGGAGGAATGATATGCAAGTAAAATGATCAAGGAATCTTAGCTTGTTGTGTGGATGAAGAGGAGAACAATAAATGGTTGCAATTAACACATGTGGGTGCATTAGGGCAACATCATTGAAAGCACCAAACCCTACAAAATTTGGAAAGATTAGGTGTATATTGGCCAAAGATGGAAGCAAATGTCTATAGCATGTTCAATTGTTGAACTTGTATTAATAGACCACCTATTGAGTATGCACCATTGTATCAAGTGTTGTTAATATAGGATTGGAGCAATCCCCTGGTTAACTTTCTAAGGAAGAACAAATTCCCTCAAAAGAGGACGTTGGCATGACAAAGAAGCCTAGAGAAGGAGGCTTGAGAGATGATAATCTGTACATGCATGGATGTGATGGATATCTCAAACTATGTGTACATGAAAGTGAATACTTGAATATCTTAAAAACTACACATCAAGGTGTGGCAAGTGGACACTTTGGACTTGATCGAGTGATCAAAGACACCTTTTCCTTAGGTCTTTGGTGGGCTTCCTTTCACATGGATGCACATACCTATGTGAAGCAATGTAACATATGTTAGAGGACTCAATATCCAACACGCAAGGATGAGATGCCACTAAGATCCATGATGGGAGGACATGCATTCTCTAAGTGGAGAATAGACTTTGTAGGTCCGATTTCATCCCCCAACGAAGAGTTTACATGCTGAGTATATCATTGTAGCAACAATTTATCCAACCAAATGGGTAGAAGTGAAGGCAATGAGGATAAATGATGCACAAAAAACAATAGAGTTTTTATTCAAAAATGTATTTACGTGATATGGGTTGACAATATAAATGGTAAGTGATCGTGGAACTCACTTCTTGAATGAGATAATATAATATCTTTTACAAGATTTCAAGGTGATTCACAAGAAGTAAGATCCATATCACCCACATGCCGATGGACAAATAGAGAGCACTAATAAGATCCTATGTATGGTATTGACAAAGCTCATGAATAATAAGTGTTTTGATTGGGACAAACAACTTCATCATGTTGTTTGGGCATATTAAGTGGACTGAAAAACAGTACTCAATGCCACTCCCTTTTAGATAGTATTCGGCCAAATTTTTGTGCTCCCATTAGACTTCTTGACACCCACAATCAAGCTGGAACAAGAGCATGAATGGACTATCCATGAGCTACCTTCATGGATTTTTGACCTAGAAAGATTAGGTGAGACTAGATTGAAAGTAGTTGCATGCATATGTGTAGAAAAGAAAAGAAAAAAAGAATACTTTGATGCACATGTGAAGGATAAAGTATTAAAAGATGGTGATTTAGTTTTGATATACACCATAAAGCAACATGCACATAAACTAGGGAAGCATGTCTATGGACCCATGAAAATCAATAGGATATCAACGAGCAATGTAGTCCAACTAGCCACCTTAGAAGGAGATGTGTTACCAAACTATATATGTGGATGTCGAGTCAAGCTCTATCAAGAGCCTTTGATTGAAGAGATGCCAAGTCAACTTAACATGGCTAAGAAACACGAAGAAGATGAGCTAAAGATACGGGATGAAGTAGAGGTAGAAGCCTTAGAGTGCATTAGATAAATGAAGTCAAGAAGACGAAGCATAGATTGGCCTAGGAACTAGAATTATCACTTCTATAAAGAAGCCCCTAGGTATCACATGGTGATGTGCCAAGCTAAGAGAAATTCTTCACCCAACATCCTTGATCGACGTCCCTTTATCTCAGTAGCATTAGGACAAGGCATGAATGCTAAGACAATTAGAGCATTAATTGATTCAAGAGCTACAACTAATGCTATTAGGTATTCTTGTTGCCAGGGCATGGATTTTTCAATTAATCCTATTGAAGCCTACCTTATAGGATATGGAGGTGTGGTAACCCCTTGCATGGATGAGGTGGAACTTCCCATCTTGATTCATGATGTCCCTATGAAAGTTAAGGTGCTAGTTTTCCATGATGAAGATCTCACTGAGTCTTTCATTCTAGGTCAAGGCTAGTGTTGCAAGGATCTTAATTCACATGCACATAGAGAATACTAGTATTGAAAGTACACAAAAAATAGATATGCAAATAGACGAGATAGTACATAAGATTGGGTGCAATCTCCCTCCATGCACTCTGTTTTGATAGGTCCATAGAGTGCATGTATTTATAGCATTTTCCATTATGTCAAAAATAGCAGTTACAATGAGGCTGGATTCAAAAAGCAAGAGTGAAAGTAAAAGGTTTCTCTCTTTTATGGAGATCCTTTGCCGTTATTAACATAAACCATGATCTATAGTGATCCTTATCCTAACCACTATTTTACTACTTTTTCTAGAAATAACCCTCTATGTGTGTCTTTATTTACAAACTATATATAAAATATAAGTCTTATTATTTTATCCAGACACATCCAAAATGTCTATGCCCATTCATGCCCTCATGAACCTTCAACTGCTATATCAAAACACCAAAACACATTAATAACTCAATAAATTAACACTCCAATAATTCCTTGTTCAGCTATATCAAAACACCAAAACACATTGATAAAATACCAAAATACATTCCTTGTTCTGCTATATCAAAACATTCCCCTTAGTTGAAAAAGCAACTAACCTCAGTTGATAAAATAAAATAGACATGGATGGTTAGTCACATGTCCCATCACTAAACAACATAGGCATGTGCCATGTAAAAGCACATGCATGGAAATGTTCATGGAGGAAATAAATTAATGAGATTATTTATGGAGTGATAACATAATCTTTAATTAAGTGAATAAAAGAAGGTACATTACTAACTATTTGAAATGTATTTTCATTTTTTTTTTTGTCGGTCATGGTTTAGAATATGCTCTAAAAATTCTAATTTATTTTGGGAAGCGTAACTAAAGTATGCTCCTACATACTAAATTCTATGTGTAAATGCATCACATGTAAAGAACTACAAGATTAAAGAAATACAAAAAGGAAAGTTTGATAATCAAAGAAAATTAGACTTGTGAAAAGGTTGTTGTTGATGTGGTTGTTTCAAATAGATCATTTTAATAATCAATTGGTACTCTTTCTCTACATCATGAGCAAAAGAAATAGCTTCGTGAAGCATTGTGGGTTGGAGTGAATGAAGCTTAGCTTGGATCTCCTTCTCCAAACTATCATCATACTTCTTCTTCATGGTAACTTCAGAAACATCTTCAAGCAGGCAGATAAATACTAGGTATTGCTAGAACCAGTCCATATACATCGTAAAAGTAATACCCTCCTTCCAGGTAAATGCATCCCACAAATGTTGAACATGTAGGTGGAATTGTAGGGGAAGAAAAGACTCCTTAACATTTTCTTGAAAATCCTTCCATCTGGTCGGATGATCTGCACTATGACATAGGGCATTCCACCAAAGTTGAGCCTTTCCTACTAAATAGTCAGTAATTTTACTTTATCACTTTTAGAATATGATTCATCAGGATAGAAATCATTAAATTGTGATAACCATGAGAGAAATAGTCTTTACAACCCTTGCAAGCTTATCCTCTTTAGATTGCATCTTTTGAAGTACTTTTTCATGTTGTCGGATCTCGTTTTGGGTGCCTCAAAGTTTGTGCCACTGAAGCTGCAACTATAGCTTGAGTGGTACCTTAGGTAGAGATGAATCATGAAAATCCTCCATGGTATTTGTAGGGTCCATGGGTATGTAGACAAAGAAACCCCTTTGCTAGATATGTGAAAACAATTTTGAGATTGCTTGAATTACAATGAAAAAGCAAAGTGTGATTCTTGGGAATTGAAAAAGTAAAAGAGATGCAACTTGTGTTAAATATAACTAAAAAGGTGTAGAGTGACAATAGAAGGGAATAAAGTAGTGGTAGACCACTTCACTTGTGGGTCCAAATCCTCCCTACTTCGTGAATAAAAGACTCCTTATTGCCACTTCTTAATCAAATGATGTTTGTGCATAGCCAACAGCTGCCGTCCTCTTTTTTGATTGGTACACTTGAAAAACTTGTGTTTGAGCCTTTTTGCATGATTGAGACTTGATTTTCAACACTCCCCCTCAAGTCTCAATGCCTAGGTCCTTCATTCCAATGCAAGCCTTGAAGTGTTGTAGCTTTACTCCATCCAATGCTTTGGTAAACATATCTGCATATTGGTCCTTTGTATTGACATGCTCCACCTTGACATCCTTTGACATGATCTTCTCTCGAATAAAGTGGTAATGCACTTCTATATGCTTCAACACTACATGGAACACTAGATTTTGAGTCAAGCATATGCTACTTATGTTGTCACAAAAAATAAGTACTTGCTTAACCTGCAAATCAAGATCAACAAACAACTTCTTGAGCCACATAAGCTCACATGAGACTTGTGCTAAGCCTCTACACTCAGCTTCGATTGATGAAAGAGCCATGGTTGGTTGTTTCTTTGACATCCATGAGATGGTCTTCTTCCCTAGCATGATGACATATCCACTAGTGCTCCTCCTATCATCTTTGAAACCTGCCCAATCAACATCACAATAAGCTTGTACATTTAATCCATCATCAAATGGATAATATAGAACTTCATTCATTGATCCTTTGAGGTACCTAAGTACCCTTTTGGCTGCAACAAGATGAGGTACTCTTGGTGCTTGCAAAAATTGAGGTAACACTCCAACTACATGTGCAATATCAGGTCTTGTCATAGTAGCATACAAGAGAGAACCAACGATGACTTTCATGTCCTTTGTTCTTGGCACCAATGACCAAGTATCAATTTCTTCAAGTGCTTTGACTCTCCTCCATGGATTCAATCCATTCCCTATGCTTATTTTCTTCTTCAAAAAAGTTAGGTTCTTCACAAGCTATAACTTGACTCATGTAGGCATAGTGTCTTGCAATGAATGAATCGTAAGTTAACCTTTGAACAACGTATTTAACCCTATTGGATGAACTTACCTCACCATTAGGTGGTAGGAATCTCCTCCTCCTTGGTTTAGATGCTTTAAATCTTGGATTTTCTAATTTTTCCATATCTTCATCACTTGTAGATTCCATGTCTACCCATCGATGGTCTTTGTCATTTGCCTTTTCCTTTCCTTTGCTACTTCCTTCACTTGAATGAGCTTCATTCCTTGTCCTTACATGCCAAGCTAATGTAGTACTCTGCTCTGATGGTGTGCTTGAAGTGGTTGGACCACTTATCTCCATGCTTTGTTGTTGCTCTTTGAACTTCTTCTCGGCTTCATATGCATTGTCAACCTGTAACACATCTTTGCCACCATATCAAGGTAGTAACTCGTCAAATATTACATCCCTAGATACCTTAAGCTCTTTGGTACACGGGTTATAGCATCTAAAACCCTTTTTCTCTGAAGAATATCCAAGAAATATACACCTATCTGCCTTCGGGTCTAACTTGTGTCTCAATTCTTGAGGTATGTGAACATAACACACACAACCAAATACTTTGAGATGCCAAAGGTTGGGTTTCTTACCACAACAAGATTCACAAGGTGTAACTCCATGTAATCCTAAGGTTGGACACCTCTTCATAATGTATATGGCTATATTTGTTGCATCAGCCCAATAAGAGTTAGGGACATTCATTTCATTTAACAAAGATCTAGCCACTTGTGCTATGTTTCTATTCTTCCTTTCTGGCACCCCATTTTCTTGAGGTGTATACCTGCAAGTGAATTTCCTTTTGATGCCATGTGTCATGTAGAAAATCTAAAAATTCATTTGAAAAATACTCTCCTCCTCCATCTGATATGAGAGTCTTTATATACTTCCTTATTTCCTTCTCCACTAGGTTTTTGAATCTCCTGAAGTGGTAAAACACCTCTGACTTTGACTTCATGGAATACATCCAAACAAACCTTGAATGATCATCTATAAATGTGATAAAATATCTATTACCTCCAATGGATGGCTCCCTTGTAGGTCCCCATACATGTGTGTGTATTAGATTCAACACTTCATTGCTCACATGTGCTCCCTTCTTGAACATCAATCTGCTTTGTTTTCCTAATTGACAAGCATGGCACAAATATTGCATATTCTAAGATGTAAGATCAAGTAGACCACTCACCAAGCCCTTCCTTTGCATGTCCTTCATCCTTTGTAAGTTTATGTGCCCAATTCTTTTATGCCATAAGTCGATTTCTGCAATTTGTTTATTTCCAATTGACAAGTAGACAATGTGAGAGGTTGATGGCTTTACCTCCATGGTGAAGAGTCTTCCTTGCTTCTTTCCTTTTCCTATGAGCTTGTAGTCCTGCATGGGGTCTTCAACAAAACATCCTTGCTCATTGAACCTCACCTCATAACCTCTTTCAACCATTTGACCTACCGAAACCAAGTTCTTTGTGATGGTTGGCACATGCAACACATCCTTCAACACCTTGGAGCTTTGAGATCCATTCAATGCAACATCTCCCACATGTGTAATCTTGTGCTCAATGTCATCCCCTGTCTCTACATGTCCTTGAGTGATGGGTGAATGTAAATTAAAGAAAACATCTTTATTGCAACACATATGGTTGCTACAACCGCTATCAATGTACCATGTAAAATTTGAATTGACTCTTTCACTTGAACCATACATCATAAGCAAGTTCTCAATTTCTGAATTTGTTGAAGTACTAGCATACCTAACTTGGTTCCTTTTGTATCCTTGATTGCCTCCTCCGTTGGACCAACAATCTCTTGCATAATGGCCCAAATTTCCACAATTGTAGCATTCTCCATTGGATGCTTCTCTTCCATGTGATCTTCCTCCTCTTCCTCTACTCCTTCCTCTTTCTCTTGATCCATAGCTTTGGTTGGAGCTTTCTTGGTTGCTTGAACTTCATCTTGACCTTCCTCTCCCTTTGCCTTGGGAGTTTTGTCCACCTCTTTTGCCTTTGCCTCTACCTGCATAGATAACTTGGGCTTGGCTGCCCTTTGATTGTGAACCTCCTTGGTTCATCTCCTTGGTCACCATCAATGTGACTAATTGATCAAATTCTGGTAGGGAATCCTTACATAAAATGTTGTGGTGAATGCTTTCCACCTTTCATCCTCTCTCAAGCCATTGAGAGTATGCGCAACAAGATCATCGTCTTTGATTGGGCTCCCAATTGAGCCTAAAGCATCTACAAGCTCCTTAACCTTCAAAATGTACTCATTTATGTTAGTACTTGGTTGTTAGGATAGAATGAGTATGACTCTCCTATCCCTTTCTATCCATTCATTAAGTTCCTTGACCTACCCTTGAAGTGGTGGATCATGTACATGAGGCATTGGCTCCGTGCCACTCACTAATCCCCACAATCCTTTGCCCATAAGGTAGTTGCTAACTGTAAATTTCCATGGTTGATAATTGCCTTTCTCTAACTTCTATACTTGTGCATTATACTAAGCCATACTAAGCTCTAAGATTCTCCTCTAGCTTCTCCTCAAGTGTTTGTATGCTTTAGAAGGTGTGGATATTACCTTTTGATATCTTCTCCCTTGCTAACCTTTGACTAGTTGAGATCTCGATTGACCTAGCCCCCTTTCGATATCTTCTTGCTTTGTTGAGTCCTCCTTGTGCTTCCACAAGTTGTCTTGATCCCTTAAAGTCTTCAATATGATGTCACTAATGTCTCCAAGCCTCCTAAATGGCTTTGATACCACTGATGGCGTATGATTCTAACACCCTAATGCAAAAATGGAAGATGGTTTCCCTCCACTAGGTCCACAAGCAGTGATATATGCTCACTATTCTAATCTTTTCTCTACACTAGTACAGAGACTTAAAATAAATTTTTAGAGACTTGTAGTAGACTATAAGAGCTACCCAAAAAGCTTTAAATCATCCCAAATGGATATTCCGTTTGGGAGAACCACCTTCTGAAAAAGAGGCTACCTGTTTGCAACACTCTCTGCTTATGTGCAGAGATATACCTTCACAAAGTTGGCAATTTCTCACAACTCACTCAGCCAAATAACTTGAAACTTTGGCTAACTACACCTCTAGATAGAGAGGAGCAAAGTCATGAGAAAATGAGGTAAGCAAGCAAGGGGGCTGCTTGCTGGAGTTTATGACTTCACCAAACTAAGTGGAAAACTCGTGGAATGCATACAACACGAAACAAAGGTGGGATGATGCTTATATAGAGTTTTACTTTTCGTACAATCTAGCTTACTACCCACCAATAAGTCTAGGTGCACTTTTTGGTGGCTCATTTGATGAGATTTGAATTTGATTGAGTTTGGTGGAGCTTCTAACTTTATTCCACGACTTTGGCTTCTCGTTTTTGATTGGTCCACTTGCAAAACGCGTGGTTGAGCCTTTTTGCATGATTGAGACTTGATTTTCAACATTTTTCTCAGAGTGTAGTTGGTCATTTGCAATGATTTAATGCATGATAGAATCAACATACTATCTATTATATGCCTACAAAATTGCATAAGCATTGCGTCTTGGAATCTCGAGATATTAATATATCCATGCTCATGGTTTTGAGGACTGGTACAACCCTGAAAATCGGGATGATGCTGTGACTTGCTAAACTCTTTTCCCTTCATGTAGTCCATCATTTTATGAAATCACTAATGGATTTTAGCTTACTAAGTTAATTAGATTTCCCCAAAAGGAATTAAGTCGATTGCTGCTGTGGCCAGAGAATTGTCCAAAACACTGAACAGGTGTATAGACCAAAATATCAAGTTTTTTACCCTTGGTTCAATTTCTACCTATCTGTCTTGATTCATCGTTTTGAGAGTGAGCTTCCAAGGTGCATAGGGTGTCTAATACATCCTTTGAAAAGTTAAAAGGGACCATTACATATCCCTAGAGTTCATTTGGCTGGTGTAGTGCAAATTTTTTACAACACCACTTCATCTTCATCAAGTATAAATCCATCTCTGTAGAGTGGTATCAGAGCAAGTTTGGACAACATGGTAGATGGATTTCCTTCATCAATTGACAAACTGGATAGAGGTAGCTACTCAACCTGGTCATTAAGACTGGAAGCTTATCTTAAAGGCAAGAATTTATATGGTTATATATCTGGAGATGAAGTTATGCCTAGTTTTAGGAACAAAGGTCAACCAACAGAAGAAGAGCAAGAAAGATTGAGCACATGGTGCTACAAGGATGCACTTGCAAGGTCTTATCTCTTCAACTCTATCTCAGATTTTTTCGTTGCCTCACATTAGAAGTTGTAAAACATGTCAGGAAGTGTGGAATGCACTAAAAGCCTTCTTCTCTTTAAGGACCACGAAGCGTCAACTATGGCAGGACTTCACAACTCTCAAGGAAGCTCCCAAACCAAATGTGATTGATTTTGTCACAAAGCTCAAGGAAATAGTAGATCAGTTGGGAAGCATTGGAGAGGTAATAGAGGAAGAGCAAATTATACGACAGATCATCAATGGCTTGAAGGCAGATGATAAGTGGGACACATTCACCACAACTATGGATCTATACATGGATATGCATTATCGGATTTCAATACACTCAAAGGGCAACTACTTACTCAAGAGGCCAATATTATCAAGAATGGAGAAAGCTCCAAAGGTAACCAATCTTCTACCTTGTATACTGATAAAGGAAAGTCCAAAGAAAACAAAGGAAGAGGAAAGAAAGTGGATGAGGAAGCAGGTACACATCAAGCTAACTATGCATGTAGAGGAGACATGGTAGAGGTAGAGGTAGAGGAGGAAGGCAAGGAAGGGGGAGATCCCAAGACTATAATTCATGCTCTATTTGTGGATTAACTAATCATACAATTGAAAATTGCTTTAGGAATTCCAGGAATCAAAGAGGCAAAGGCTACAATAGAGGAAGTTATGGCTACTCAAGAGGATGGTTCAAGAATTACCATGGCATTCACAACAATTACAACCATTCAAACTATCAAGGAGGCAATAGGGGAAGAAGAGACTTCATTAACTACATAGAAGACAAATTAAGAGGACTCATTGCTAATCATGAATATGGTCATACCACAAGGTAAATCTGATGAGCATGTTTTCTACATAGATTCAGGTTGCTCCAATCATGCGGCAAGAAATGTGGCACTCCTATCAAATTTAGGAGATCCAAGGAACAAGAATGAAGTGCAGACAGGTGATGATACAAGACATTTGGTGGAAAAGATAGGAAATGTGAAAGCACCCAATGGAAATATCAACCTACTTAGCAAGGTACTCTATGTCCCTACCATCACAAAGAATTTGATAAGCGTAGGACAGATTGTGGAAAAAGGCATACAGGTTAGGCTCACAAAAGTAGGAGCATTTGTTGAATATCCAAGTCAACGATTTAGGAGAATTGCAAAGGGTGAAAAGATAGGTAGATTTTTCACATTTGAATTACAAGTTATTAGAAACATTACTCTCTTTAACTATGGTAGTCAGACACTCACAAAATTGGAAGTATGGCACAAAATGTTAGCACATATTGATGAAAGATCATTAAAGCAAATTTGTAGGGACAAAAGTGTACTATGAATCCCTAACTTGTCTAAACAACACCTGATTTATAAGTGTAGTTCATGTCAATTTGGAAAGTATCATAGGTTACCATTCATGAAGAAAGGATATATGCATGGAGATCTCTTGGATTTGGTTCATACAGATGTATGGGGAACCTAGCAAGGATGCTTCAATATCTGGATCAAGGTATTATGCCTCCTTCATTGATGATTGCAATAGATGGACTATATTATATTTTATGAAACACAAAGATGAAGTCTTTTCATGCTTCAAAAGATATTTGGCTCTTGTGGAGAATCAAACAGGTAAAACATTAAAAAGGCTAAGGTCAGATGGAGGGGAGAGTACTTCTCCCATGAATTTGACTCCTTTCTTCAAGAGAGGAGAATCAAAAGAGAGATCACTACAAGGTACACTCCTGAGCAAAATGCAGTGGCAGAAAGAAGGAATAGGACAATTATTGAAGCTGCAAGGTCTATGCTAAATGGGAAGCACTTACCTAATTACTTATGGGCTGAGACTATATCCACAGCCACTTATTTGATTAAGAGGTTACCTTCAAAATCACTTGATGGCATGACACCATATGAGGCTTGAAATGGAAGAAGACCAAGCTTGGATCATTGTAAGATTTTTGGATGTATTGCTTCTGCTCATGTTCCTTCACAGGTTAAAGGGAAGATGGATCCCAAAGTAGAAAGGTGTGTATTCATTGGATATGACAATAATCAAAAGGGCTACATATTATACAACCCAACAACCAAAGGATTCTTGGTGAGTAGAGATGTAGTATTTGATGAGAGTAGTTGTTGATATGAAGATTCATGTAGAAAGGTCAACCTACTTTATGATCTTCAAGAAGAATTTCCAAAAGTTGTTAAGGATAATCCTTCTAAAGTTGAAGAGTAGGATACCTCAGAAGATGATGAAGCAACGCAGTATGAAAAACTCAAAATGTGGAAGTCTAAAGGTAAAGAAAAAATGCAGGAACTTGGATAAGAGGCAGAATCATCACATCATGGCCTAAGAAGGTCCATGAGGGAGAAAAGAAGACCAGAAAGGTATGGGTTGGATACTTCTCTAGTCACTAAACAGTCAATCTATCTAGCACAAGAAATAAATCAAGAGGAACCCTCAACATTTGAGGAAGCAAAAAAGAAATCAGAATGGAGGCATGCAATGGAAGAAGATATTGGAGTTAGACGTCTGCGGAAGCACGTGAACAACACAAGGAAGAAGAAGAAGCTTGGAGCACAACACACAATACTGAATGTATTACTAGAGAATGTACAAAGATAAGTAGCCCATTAGGGCAATAGGCATATATACAAGCCGGGGGAAAAAACCTCTTAAAGAGGGAAAAAAGTGCCTCGGCAGTCCTAGAGTGTTCACACATATCACTACCTAAATATATCAACAAATCCCCCCTAGGAGTGATGCGGTGAACAAGTAGCTAGCACTCATGTATAAGGAAGTGCCAAGCTATGTGGAAATCACTCCGCAAAGGGAAGTAAGCCCAAAGCTTTGCGGAAAGCTTCAAACTTCTCCCTAGCCAGAGCCTTCGTGAAAAGGTCTGCAATGTTACTCTTGCGTGGGCACATATGCCAAGCTGATCTCCCTAGCAGAGAACCTCTCCCTGACATAATGATAATGCACCTCAGTGTGCTTAGTGCGAGCAGGAAACACAGGGTTCCTTGCAACTGCCAATGCACTCTGACTGTCAGTGAAGATGGTGGTGGTAGAAGACTGACCAACACCCAAATCAGCCATAAGGCATCTGAGCTACACACACTCAACAGTAGCTGTAAAAGCTGAACTATACTCAGCCTCACAACTGGAAGTGGCCATAGTAGGCTACTTCTTGCTCAACCAAGATATACATGAGCTACCAAGCATGAAGCAAGAGCCACTAGTGGACACACGAGTGTCATAGCAAGCAGCCCAATCAGAGTAAAAAAAAGCATGCAAATCTGGCGGTGGTGATCCCCCCTTGGGATAAAACAACCCAAGTAGCTGAGTACCACTCAAGTAGCGAAAGATGCACTTAACCGCTTGCCAATGCTTGACTCCTGGGCAATGCATAAACCTAGTCATCTGTGAGACAACAAACTGAATATCTCACCGAGTAATGCATAAGTAAATCAAGCATCCAACAACCTGCTGGTAGAGAACACCATCAAATGCATCTCCAGCATCATGAAGACTCAATCGTAAACCTATCTCCATAGGAGTGGCAATAGGCTTACAGTCTTCAAGGCCAAAATGATGCAATAATGTGTCAATATATTTCGTTTGACACAAAGCCATTCCACCATCAACTTGCATAAACTGAATGCCCAAATAGTGATGCAAATGCCCCAAATCAGACATCTCAAATGAGGCATGCAAATCAGCCTTAAAATCAGCAATATGCTTCTCAATAGGACTAGTGAGCAGCATGTCGTCAACATAGACAACAATGATCAGAAGCACATCATTAACATGCTTAACATATAAGGTGCTTTCAGTTGGATTGTTCTCAAAACAATGTGCAATTAGATAGGCATGTATTTTCTCATACCAAGCACGTGGTGCTTGCTTTAAATCATATAATGTTTTCTTTAACCTGCACACCTGGTTTTCATGCCCTTTCTGCACAAAGCCACGGGACTGAAAAAAATACACTTCTTCATGCAAGTCACCATTCAGAAATGTTGTTTTAATGTCCAATTGATGTACATTCCAACCATCATGGGCTGCAAGTGCACAAATGCTTCTGAACAGTAGTCATACGGCATGTAGGTGCAAAGGTCTCATCAAAATCAATGCCTCTTTCCTGCGCATAACCCTTTGCAACAAGCCTAGCCTTATACCTGTCAACTGTACCATGAGGTTTACACTTCAGCTTGTATACCCACTTAGTGCCAATGGCCTTCTTGCCAGAAGGAAAGTCACACAAAGACCAAGTACCATTCTTCATTATTGCATCATATTCAGATTGCATAGCAGCCATCCAATTTTTTGAATTTTGTGCTTCATCAAATGAAACAGGCTCATTCTCATCACAGAGACTAGATGCAGCCATAGCATATCAATTTGATGCAAAAGAGGCACTATGAGAGCCTGATCGAGTACGATATGACAGAGGTGCATCTAATTTGTTGTCACGCAAGGTCTACGCTAGCCATTTTGGCATAGTTCTTGCCTGCTCAATATCAGCTCTCTCATCAATAAGTGCATCATGTACATCTGCATCAGAAATGGAATTATCTGCATCATCACATGAACCCTACAAAGGCTGAGAAGTTGCCTCATTAGGGCCAGCACTAGACTGTCCACCTGCAAAAAGAGGTAGCAAAGTATCATACATGTCTTTGGAGCTAATAAATGTCTCCTTAGTACATGAAAGCAATGGTTGAATAACATCTTCCACAAAAACAACACCACGGCTAACTAGAATGTGTTTAGTCTGTGGATGATACATACGATAGCCTTTACTTTCAGAACTGTACCCAACAAAAATACATTTTACTACTTTATCATCCAATTTTCTGCTATGTTGTTCAGGCACTAATGCATATGCCAAACAACCAAAAACACTTAGATGAGCAACAGATGGCTTGCGGTCATGCCAAGACTCATATGGCTTGCGCTTTGGTGGGACACCTATTCAGTACATATGTTGCACACATGACAACCTCAAGCCAGAAACTATGTGGTAAAGCCTGACTCTTTACCATACACCTCGCCATCTCCATGAGTGACCTGTTCTTTCGTTCAACAACTCCATTCTATTGAGGTGTATATGGCACTGTACACTGGTGTTTTATCCCACGTTTAGCCAAAAATGCATTAAAATCAGAAGACATATATTCCCCCCCTCGATCATAACGAAGGGTGCCCATTTTACATGCTGACAGATTTTCAGCCAAAACCAAAAACTGTTTGAAGCACATGAACACTTCAGACTTTTCCTTCAATGGATATACCCATGCATGCTTGGAAAAATCATCGATGAAAGTCACGAAGTAAAGAAATATCCCAAAAGAAGGTGTTTGTATAGGACCACAGACATCACTATGTACAAGCTGCAATTTCTGAGTAGCCCGAACCGAACCATCTTTTGGAAAGGACGAACACTGCATTTTGCCCAAAATACAGCCTTCACAAACATGTTTTCCAGGTGCCTCAAGTTTGGGCAAAGACGATACCATTTCAAATTTCTGCAGGTATAGCAAACTAGCAAAATTTAGATGACCAAAGCGTGCATGCCAAAGCTTTGCATCTGACATAGCCTGAGAATCATTTACTGCACATGCCAAATCATTTACAGATCTTTCATAGCCTATGAGCTTATACAACCCATGACATAAAATGCCAAAAGCAATAATCACATCGCCATTTGAGAGATCATGAACTGTGCACCTGTCATCAACAAATTTCACAACCAAACCAATCTTGGCTAATGCAGAAACTGATAACAGGTTCTTCTTGATCCCTGGCACAAAGAAAGCATCTGACAAAGTGAAAGAACTACCATCAGCAGTAGTCAAAATGATCTTACCAACTCCCATAATAGGATAAGAAGAATTGTTGGCGCATGTAACAGTATTCCTTGTAGGGGCAGGCTGGATTGAAGAGAAGAAACTGCGCTGTGAGGTAATATGTTTGGTTGCCCTAGTGTCAAAATACTGGCAAACATCTGAGTCTACTATAGACATGCACTGCTCATGAGAAGATGGGTCAAAACTTCAGACAGTAGTAAACGCCCATTCTTCTTCCTGCACAAGATTAGCAGACTCTGTTTTTGGTGTAGAGGCATCTGCAACAACCATTCCAGCCTCTTTCTTCTTTTCCTCTTTAGCAGCCAATTTAGGACAGTTCTTTATGATATGATCATTCCCTGCATAGTACTTACAAAACAATTTTTGCTTTTCTGATTTTTTCTCATCTTTGTCTTGGTTCTTCGAATGTGCAGCATTTGCAGATTTCTGTTTACTAGTAGAAGAGCTCTATTTTCCTTTGCCCTTCTGGATCTGCAACACGCATAATGGACCTGTTCTGCCTGGATTGATCTTCCTACAATAGAACAGAGACTAACTCCTCAAATGACAAGGCATTTGGATTGCCTTTCATCATCAACCGAAGAGTAGAAGCAAAACTATGATATGAATCAGGAAGACCATTCAGAACGGTCTGCACAAGTGAGCTATCTCGTATAACCTCATCAGCAGAAATCAACTGTTCCTTCAAGTCTTTGATCTTTGTTAGGCATAGAATCACCTTCATTCATGTGCTCACTCTCCAACTATTTTCGGAGGTAAGCAACACGAGCCTCATTCCTAGCTTGGTACAATGTGGTGAGTGTATCCCAAGCATCCTTAGATGTTCTGCAAGAGCGAATATGAGGAATAATGGCACGTTTGGCAGAAAAAGCTATCAATGCATGTGCTTGGGCATCTCTGCCATCCCAACGAATCTGCTCTGTAGTAGGTGCAGCAGAAACTGTAGCACGAACAATAATATGTAGAATACCATCATCTTCGACACCTTCTGCATCACCTTCAGTACCTGCAGTTGTAACAGTTGCAGGTGTGATAGGACGTTTTTCGACACCCTACACAATGTTCCACAGTCGTTTTGCAACCAACACATGTCGCATCATATAAGCCCATAACGGGTAGTTGGTACCATCCAACTTATCCTCAACAGCCAACATAGGGAATACACCACTGCTTTCAGCCATGGCCGGTGACTAAAATACCTTGATGCAAAAAATTGATTGTATCTCAAAAAGTTGAACAAAACTGCCTAAACGAATTCTACTAAACTTGTAGTAGACTTCGAGACGCTTATACTGGAGAACAAAAACTGGCATATACATTTGGCATAAAAAGATGAAATAGCCTGCACAAGTGTTGCGATAGTGCGTTCGGAGGCCGAAACGAGCTAATATAGCGATTTCGGCACCACAAAGCGAAGCCGTTTTGATCTGGAAAAGATGTTGAGTATGCTCACCAAAATTCGTGCAATTATGAGACTGCAACCAAAGGAGTGTCGACGATGCCCTAGATGAAGCGATGACCTGCTTTGATACCAATTGTTGGAGTTAGACGTCTGCGGAAGCACACAAACAACACAAGAGAGAAGAAGAAGCTTGGAGCACAACACACAATACTGAATGTATTACTAGAGAATGTATAAAGATAAGTAGCCCATTAGGGCAATAGGCATATATACAAGCCGGGGGAAAAAAACCTCCTAAAGAGGGAAAAAAGTGCCCCGGCGGTCCTAGAGTGTTCACACACATCACTACCTAAATATATCAATAGAAGAAATTGAAGATCTTAAGCAGAATAACACTTGGGAGTTGGTTCCCAAGTCTCAATCAATGAAAGTGATAGGCTCAAGATGGATCTACAAATTGAAGAAGAATTCAGATGGCTCCATTAACAAGTATAAGGTGAGGCTTGTGGCAAAAGGCTTTGCACAAACTCAAGGAATTGATTGTGAGGAGACCTTCTCTTCTATGGCAAAGATGCCTACAATTAGGGTTTTGCTTAGTATTGCCTCTTCCAAGAATTGGAAGATACTTCAATTGGATGTAAAAAATGCAGTTCTTAATGGATGGATAACAGAAGAGGTATATATGGCACAACCACCTGGTTTTGAGAATCACATATATCCTAATTATGTGTGTAACCTTAATAAAGATTTATATGGACTCAAACAAGCCCCAAGGGCTTGAAATCATAGACTTGTCTCATTCTTGCAGGACAAAGGATTTCAACCTAGCAAGGTAGATCCATCACTATTCATAAAAAGGAGTAATTCTGAAGTCATCTATTTGTGTGTGTATGTGGATGATATTATACTAACAGGAAATGATGCAGATGGAATCAAGAAAGTCAAGGAATAGATGAAAGAAGAGTTTAAGATAAGTGACTTAGGATCATTCACATACTTCCTAGGATTGGAAGTGGTTTACAAGGATCATGGTCTATATCTGACTCAAAGAAAGTACATTAAAGACTTGTTGACAAAGTTCAAAATGCAAGATTGCAGGATTGCAGGTACTCCAATGGAGGTTAATCATAAATTGACCTCACATGAAGGTGAAATCATAGACGATGTGACAGGTTATCAAAGCCTTGTGGAGTGTTTGAACTATGCGACATTGACAAGGGTTGATATATGTTATAGTGTGAGTGTGCCAAGTCAATTTATGCACACACCTAGGAAACCTCATATGGAAGCTACCAAGAGGATACTTAGATATCTCAAAGGGACCACAAATGAGGGGCTATACTACGCTTATGTATCTGATAGTTTGAAATTGTTCTCTAATGCAGATTGGGCTAGCTCCAAGGAAGACAGAAGGAGCACCTCCGGATATCTCACCTTTGTAGGTTCAAAACTTTTCTCATGGTCATCCAAGAAGCAACCCACAATTTCTCTCTCTTCTACTAAAGCTCAATACATTGATCTTGCCATAGCTACACAAGAAGCAATGTGGATCAACACACTATTTACAGATCTTGGATTGGAAATTGGAACTCCAAGTATCTTTGGTGACAACATGAGCTCCATTCATTTGGTTGCCAATCCAATTTTCCATGCAAGGACTAAAAATATTGAAGTACATTATCACTATGTAAGAGAGAAGATTGTGAGCAAGGAAATTCAGCTATCTTATGTGTCAACCCATCCACAATGTGCACATATCTTAACCAAGGCACTAGATTGAACCAAACTCACAAAATTTAAAGGTATGATTGGCTTGCAGGTAATCTTGGACAATTGAAGACGTTAAGCTCACTTGACTTGAGGGGAAATTGTTGGAACAAGTCGATGGCAAGTCTAAGTGGTGGCTTGAGTCATCAAAGACATAGGAACTTGAAATGTCTAGTCTTTGTAAAGTTCAGTTGTGATCTCACCCTTGTAACTTTTTGAGTACTTACTTGATGTAAAATTAAAGGAATCTAAAGTGGTTGAATCCACTTGAGAAAAAGGGAAATAGAAGCCACAAATTCACGATTGAAGTAGTTGGAGAATCAATCAAACACTAAAAGATTGGAGAGAGATTTTAGGTGAGATTCAAATTCAAATTTGGGCTCCAAACATCACTATAAATACATGGCTTTTTAGTCACGATTTTACACCTCTATGAGAAGGGCTTCATGCCAACTGAGAGTGTGCTCTCAAGGCACACATATGTATCAGTTAATCCATTGTACTTTACAATCAATATACATTCATTTTCATTATCATTTGTGTCCATATCTTCATGCTTTTGTAAGCATATTGTTCATTGCCATATCTCTCAGTTTTCTCAGCCAATTTGTAGAGATGATTTCTCTGAGCTTGGTGCATTCTTTTTAGTGATTCAACTTGATAAAGTTAGCTCTCTAAGTCTATTATATACTCACAAAATTTCAATTAATTTGGATTTCACAACTCGGAGATATGTTTAATTGAAGTCACCTATATCTTTGTCAGTTGAAATGGTGACATCATTATTACTTTTGCCATTTTATGTCATGGGCTATATAAGCTCATAGACTATGAAAAATCTATAAATGATGCAACATATGTAGTACATGATTCTCAAGCTATTTTAGATGCAAAGCTTTGGCATGCAGGCTTTGGTCATGTGAATTTCACTAGTTTGCTATTCCTGCAAAAATATGAAATGGTGTCCTTTCTACCAAAACTTGAGACACCTGGTAAACATGCTTGTGAAGGTTGTATTTTGGGCAAAATGCAGTGTTCCTCATTCCCAAAAGATGGTTCAGTTCGAGCTATTAAAAAATTGCAGCTTGTTCATAGTGATGTTTGTGGTCCTATGTAGACTATGAAAAATCTATAAATGATGCAACATATGTAGTACATGATTCTCAGGCTATTTTAGATGCAAAACTTTGGCATGCAGGCTTTGGTCATGTGAATTTCACTAGTTTGCTATTCCTGCAAAAATATGAAATGGTGTCCTCTCTACCAAAACTTGAGACACTTGGTAAACATGCTTGTGAAGGTTGTATTTTGGGCAAAATGCAGTGTTCCTCATTCCCAAAAGATGGTTCAGTTTGAGCTATTAAAAAATTACATCTTGTTCATAGTGATGTTTGTGGTCCTATGTAGACACCCTCCTTTGGGAACTACCTTTACTTCGTGTCTTTCATTCATGCTTTTTCCAGGCATGCATGGGTATATCCATTGAAGGAAAAGTCCAAAGTATTTATGTGCTTCAAACATTTTCTGGTTTTGGTCGAAAATCTATTAGCATGTAAAATGAACATCCTTCGTTCTGATCGAGGGGGGGAATATATGTCTTCTAGTCTTAATGCATTTCTAGCTGAACATGGGATAAAACATTAGTGTACAGTGCCATATACACCGTAACAGAATGGAGTTGTTGAAAGGAAGAACAGGTCACTCATGGAGATGGTGAGGTGTATGGTCAAGAGTCAAGTTTTACCACATAGTTTCTGGCTCGATGTTGTTATGTGTGTAGCATATGTACTTAACACATGTCCCACTAAAGCATTGCAATCTATCACTCCATATGAGGCATGGCATGGTCAAAATCCAAGTGTTGCTCACTTGCATGTCTTTGGTTGTCCAGTGTATGCATTAGTGCCTGAACAACAATGCAGGAAATCGGGTGATAAAGGTGTGAAATGTATTTTTGTTGGGTACAATTCTGAAAACAAAGGCTATTGTCTGTATCATCCACATACTAAACACATTTTGGTCAGTCGTAATGTTGTTTTTCTGGAAGATGCTATTCAACCATTACTTTCATGTACTAAGGAGACATTGGTTAGCTCCAAATTTGCTGCCTCTTTTTACAAGTGGAGAGTCTAGTGTTGGTCCAAATGAGGAAATTTCTCAGCCTTTATAGGTTTCATGTGATAATGGGGATCATTCCATTTTTTATGCAGATTTATGTGATGCACTTGTTGATGAGAGAGCTAATATTGAGGAGGCAAAGACTATGCCAAAATGGCTAGTGCAGACTTTGCATGATAGAAAATTAGATGCACCTTTGTCATATCGTAATCCTTCAAGCTCTCATAGTGCTTCTTTTGCATCAGATTTCTATGCTATGGCTGCCTTTAGTCTTTTGTATGAGAATGAGCCTATTTCGTTTGATGAAGCACAAAATTTTGAAAATTGGATGGCTGCTATGCAATTAGAATATGATGCTATCATGAAAAATGGTACATGTTCTTTATGTGACTTGCCTCCTGGCAAGAAGTCTATTGGCACTAAGTGGGTATACAAGTTGAAGTGCAAGCTTGATGGAATAGTTGACCCGAATGACTACTATTCGTAGCATCTATGCACTTATAGCTCATCATGGTTGGAACGTACATGAGTTGGACATTAAAATTTCATTTCTAAATGGTGACTTGCATGAATAAGTGTATTTTTTTAGCCTCGTGGCTTTGTGTAGAAAGGGCATGAAAACCGTGTGCAGGTTGAAAAAGGTATTACATGGTTTGAAGCAAGCACCACATGCTTGGTATGAAAAGATACATGCCTACCTGATTGCACATGGTTTTGAGAATAGTCCAACTGAGATCACCTTATATGTGAAGCATGAAAATGATGTGCTTCTTATCATTGTTGTCTATGTCGATGGCATGCTGCTCACTGGTCCTATTGAGAAGCATATTGTTGATTTTAAGGTTGATTTGCATGCCTCATTTGAGATGTCACATTTAGGGCACTTGCATCATTATTTGGGCATTCAATTTATGCAAGTTGATGGTTGAATAACTTTGTGTCAAAAAAATATATTAACACATTATTGTAGTGTTTTGGCATTGAAGACTATAAACCTATTGCCACTCCTATGGAGACAAGTTTAGGCTGAGTCTTCATGATGTTGGAGATGCATTTGATGATGTTCTCAATCTACATGCCGTTGGATGCTTGATTTACTTATGCATTACTCAGCTAGATATTCAGTTTTTGGTCTCATAGATGAGGAGGTTTATGCATCGCACAGGTTTCAAGCATTGGTGGTTAAGCGCATCTTTCACTACTTTAATGGTACCCAACTACTTAGATTGTTTTATCCCAAGGGGGGATCACTACCACTAGATTTACATGCTTTTTTTTACTCTGACTAGGCCACTTGCTATGACACTCGTGCGTCCACTAGTGGATTTTGCTTCATGCTTGGTAGCTCATGATATCTTGGTTGAGCAAGAAGCAGCCTACTGTGGCCACTTTGACTTTTGAGGCTGACTATAGGGTCGCTTTCACAGTGACTATTGAGTGTGTGGCTCAAACTCCTTATGGCTGATTTGGGTGTTGGTCAATCTTCTGCCACCACCATCTTCACTGACAGTCAAAGCCACACATTTCGAGTTGCAAGGAACCCTATGTTCCATGCTCGCACTAAGCACATTGAGGTGCACTATCATTATGTCAGGGTGAGGTTCTCTGTTGGAGAGATGGGTTTGGCATATATGCCCAGACAACAGAACATTGCAAAACTTTTCACAAAGGATCTTCCTAGGGAGAAGTTTGAAGCTTTCTGCAAAGCTTCGGGCTTACTTCCTTTTGTGGATTGATTCCACATAGCTTCGCACTTCCTTATACATGAGTTACAGCTCCTTGTTCACCACATCACTTGTAGGGGGGATTTGTTGATATATTTAGGTAGTGATTTGTGTGAACACACTAGGACCGTCTGGGAAATTTTCTCCCTCTTTAGGAGGTTTCTCCCCCTAGCTTGTATTTATGCCCATAACCCTAATGGGTCACTTATCTTTGTACATTCTCTTGGTAATACATTTAGTATTGTGTGTTGTGCTCCAAGATTCTTCTTCTTCCTTGTGCTGTTCGTGTGCTTTTGCAAACCTCGAACTCCAACAAGTATCTTTTAGTCCTAAAATGATTGTTAAAGTAAGATTGGATACTCAAGAGAAATAAGACTTCAAAGGAAAAATTTAAACTCAAGGAGAATAAAAGGACCTTATAAGACGCTTCAAAATCAAGTAAGTAAGAAGATCACGAAGTAATTAACTTTTAAGATAAAGTTTTTTTATTCAAAAATTACTTGATGAATTTTTGAATAAATAGGATTTTGAAATGATCCTTTCAACTAGTTTGGGAAAGACTAAGTTCGTTAGAAAGCACTTAGTTGATAGTGCAATTTGCTGACATCAATTTCTTGACTCAAATTAATGCAGAAGAATTGCATTCCTAGAAAGGAATTCATAAAGATATTGAATAAATGTCTTAATTTTTTGAGAAATAGCACTTAATTGCAAAACTCTCACCTAGTTATAAGCCATAGATTCTAGTATTACTCAATATTGATGCGAATCCTAGGGCGTACTATTACAGATGCACTCGTAGACATTTGATCAGATAGTGTACAACACAGAGCTCTAACTAGTATGGAGTTGAGTCATAGCTATTTTAATGCACCTTACCAAATGAGAATACATATAAGATGGTGGTGAGGATTCTGAAAGCTTGAATACATTCTCATCTATTCATTCATAGAAAATACCTTCAACATAGAATGTACCAATAGCTATACTATTACCCCATGCATCACATATTGTCTTAATTGCTTCCTGCTTTGCTTGTGTACACATCAACACATAGAAATATGCACCTTTTTTTCCCTCCTCCATTCACTACATAGTTTTCAGATAATCACCCCCACCAAAACTAAATGTGTCAATAATCATGTCAACCTCTGCATCATGAGCCACAATTGGGACACTAGTGTGATAATTCTAGCTCTCAACTTATTCTATATTCGTGCATCTTCTCCAAGACCCTTGAATCCAATGGAAACAAAAACAAGATAGTTGGCGAACACCAATGCTATGACCATAGACTTTCAAAACCCACCAAACAAAATAAACAAAGCAAACTAGTGGTATTCCTTCATAATCCCATCTTAATTTAGGGTCTATGTCCTCAAGTCTGATCCACTGGTTAGTTTCTTATTTTTTAGAGCTGTTTCCAATGTCTGAACCCCTTTTTCTAGAGCCTCTTAGCATTTTGGAGGTTCCAGGAAGCCACATCCCTGATGCTCAAGATCGAAAACTAGATTCAGACATTTTTTCTAATACCAACCATCCGTTTCCAATCTTCTCTGACTCTGACAAATTTTTTGAGCTTGTTCCAACTCTTCCATAAGGAGTGCACAAGGTTCGAGCCTTTGGGGGAAACTCAAATTGGGGAGAATAAAAGGATAAGAAGGTCCAAGTCCTTCCAATCAAGGAGGCCCACCAACATAATTGTGTTCTTATTCCTGAAAATGAGCTTGGCCCAAGAAGTCTCACAGTTGCACCAAGCCTTGATGATCCATTTTTTCGGCAACTCATCAGCGATGCCTTTGATTTCCATAATGCCTAGACCCCCACAATATTTTTGGTTGATATAGGTAGACCATTTAATTTTCAGAACCCCTCTTCTATTGTGGTCCCCCGTCCAAAGAAAGTTTCTATAGATTCTTTCCAATTTGTTAAGCTCTTGATCTTTTGGTCTCCGACAAGAGAGAAAGTAAATGGTTGAGGAGAAGAGGAAGGTATTAATTACCATGGCCTGGCCCCCGAGGTTGATTTGCATGCTCATCAAGTATGCTAACTTGTTGTCTAGTTTGGAAAGGACCCAATTCCGTCGTTGTTCCATTGAGACCCAAATGCCTTTGGAATATCAAGTGGTGGAAGACCTGATCCCCGAGGATAATTTTGCAACCTTGCTCAACTAGCAATTGGGGTGGGGTCCAATGACGAAATGGAAAGCAGTTTTTGAGTGGTTGATTTTGAAACTAGATGCCTTGCAAAAAGTATCAAGGCACCCCCAAAAGGACTCAATGTTTGACATATCATTCTGCACAAATGCATTCAGGTCATTTGCAAATAGTCTCATGATCATCTGACCATGGTTGAGAGGTAGAGAGAGACCTTTAATATGGCCCATTTCCATGTGGGTTGAGCCCTTCCGTGGAAATAGTGAAGGGCAAAGGGGCCGATGGGCATCCTTGCCAAATAGATCATTTTAATATGATAGTCTTTGATAACTGGCCCTCAAGGTCTTTACGAGATTGGAGAACAAAGTCCCATTCTAGCTTGTCATAGGCTTTGTCGAAGTTGATTTTAAGGAATACTACATCTTGCTCGGACTCTACAACAAACTGGAGACCTTCCCAAATATCAGTAATAGCTTCTAGTATTGATCTACCCTTGATGAATCCTTTTTGGTCCTTGCTAAGCCACCTCTTCAAGTGATAAGAAATTTTGTTCGTGATTACTTTCACAACAATCTTGTACCCCATTTGAAGCATCGTGATCGGGTGCCAGTTTTCAATCATATTCTTGTTACCTTTTTTATGGGTAAGTTTGATGGCACCATTGTTTAGGCATTTGGAAAGGGCACCAAAAGCCAAATCCTCTTGCCAAACCAAGTGCAATGGGGTGGTCACCACCTGTCTGAAAGAATTAAAAAATCCATTTGTGAGGTCATCAGGACCCGGACTTTTCCCATTCGGGAGCATATTGATGACTTTGAGAATCTCATTATCTAAAATGGGTGCATCAAGGAGATACTTCAGATTGTGTGGTATTCTTGAGGGAGAGACTCTTGAGGTGGTCACCATTCAGTCCCTCCTGTGTGGAGAGAGAGGCCTCAAAACCCCCAGGAGATTAGTAAAATGGTCGACAAAAATAGCACTATTTTCTTCTTTCATTTTGCATTCAACCCCATTACTACCTATCAAGAAGGGGATAGAGTCTCTAGTTTGCTTCCTCTTGAGGATGCCACACATCTCTTTAGTTGGTTTGTCAACCTTACTTGCCCACCAATCTTTGAAGTATACTTGTCAGCTTTTCCTTTGAATTTCTTCCTTGTATCTTAGCATGCCTCTGATTTCCATAGCCCCAGCTGGTATTGGTAGTTCCCTTTGTTCACTTCCTCCTCAAGGTGCAAGAGCCTCTAATAGAGCTTCTCTCTTTTCCTCCACTGAACATTGCAAAGGATCTTGTGAGTCCTAACCAAAATTTGATGAGTCTTCTCAACTGCAACCCTACCTTTGGTGAAGGCCGGGTACCAAACCAAGGAAATTTCCTGACGGAAAGAGGGGTGGGAGAAATCCTTCAGGAAAGCATGAAAACAAGGTGCTTTTCTAAATTTGGCTATTTGCTTGAAAGTGAGAATAACAGGGTAGTGGTCTGATACTACAAGGTCAATATGTTAAGAGATGTCAGGCTAGCCCCATTGACAAGTAATGTTCTATGCAATATAGCTTCTATCGAGTCTTGCTCTCCTCAAGTCATCCCTGGATTGGAGGTTTGGCTAAAGAAGCCATTTGTATCTTTAATCTCCACTAGCTTGATTTTGTCCTAGATATCTTTCTTTTGACCATCAATGGTATGCCCCTTGTTGTTATAGTGATTCGAAGGGCCTTCCAACATGTTGAAGTCCCCATAAAGCATCACGTTGTGTGGAATTGAGTCCAAAGAAACCCAAGTGTCAATCCGCTCTGACTCCCTGTTTGGGGCATACATGGAGACGATAGTGAATCCGAAGGGTCCTCTAAAGGAAGCAACTACCCAACCATGTTTTTGATCCTCACAGAAGTTGACAAGTCTACCCGCACACAAGCTTCTGCACTTGAACTTATCTTATCTTCTTGGTGGCTTCTTGGTTTTGTTTGTTTTTCGAGGTGTTCTATTTCTAAGAGCACTCTTTAATCGTGTGTCCTTGGAGACCACAGTGAAAGCACACATTTGACAAATTCTTGTATGTGATTTCCTACTCCTAGATTTCCCCTTTCCCTAGGTCAATGGAAATCTTTGAGGGGAGAGATTTGTTAAGGTCAGTCTCAATGCAGATGTGCAAGTGCCAATGTGCATTGAAGGAGTATTTTGCTCCTTCGTAGATGAAGCCCCCCATGTCATCCCTCCAAGCCAGTGGATGACCAATAGGTACAACAATATCCTATCGATATATTTAGGTAGTGATATGTGTGAACACTCTAGGAGCGTCGGACACTTTTTTCCCTCTTTAGGAGGTTTTTCCCCCTAACTTGTATATACCCCTATTGCCATAACGGGCTACTAATCCTTGTACATTCAAGTGGTAATACATTCAGTATTGTGTGTTGTGCTCCAAGCTTCTTCTTCTTCCTTGTGTTGTTCGCGTGCTTTCATAGACCTCTAACTCCAACAATTGGTATCAGAGCAGGTTGCCGCTTCATCTAGGGTGTCATCGACACCTCTCAAGTTGCAGTCTCATAATTGCACAAATTTTGGTGAGCATACTCAAGGTGTTTCAGAGATCAAAACATCTTCACTTTATGGCATCGAGATCGCAATTTGAGCTCGTTTCGGCCTCTAGACGCACTATCATAGTGCTTGTGCAAGCTATTTCATTTTTTTGTGCCAAAGGTATATTACCATTTTTGGTTCGCCAGTATAAGCGTCTCGAAGTCTATTACAAGTTTAGCTAAATTTATCTCAGCAGTTCATTTGCTGTTGAGGATAAGTTGTCTGTTATGTGCTTATATGATGTGACATGTATTGGTTGCAAAAGGACTGTGGAACATTGTGCAGGGTGTTGAAAAATGTCCTATGCAATTGTTACAACTAAATGTACTGAAGTTGATGCAAAAGGTGTCGAAGATGATGATATTCTACATATTCCTATTCATGCTACGATTTTTGCTACACCTACTACAAAGCAAATGTGTTGGGATGGTAGAGATGCCCAAGCACATGCATTGATAGCTTTGTTTGTCAAGCGTGCCATTATTCCTCACATTCGCTCTTCTAGAATAGCTAAGGATGCTTGGGATACACTTACCACATTGTACCAGGCTAGGAATGAGGCTTGTGTTGCTTACCTCCAAAAATAGGTGGAGAGTGAGCACATGAATGAAGGTGATTCTATGGATAGTTTTCTGACAAAGATCAAGGAATTGAAAGAACAATTGATTTCTACTAATGAGGTTATACCAGATAGCTCACTTGTGCATACCGTTCTCAATGGTCTTCCTGATTTAGATCAGAGTTTTGCTTTTACTCTTTATTTCATGATGAAAGGCAATCCAAATGCCTTGTCATTTGAGGAGTTAGTTTTTGTTATGTTGCAAGAAGATCAGTCTAAGCAGAACAGATCTATTATGCATGTTGCAGACCAAGCTTTCTTGACTAGTCAAAAGGGCAAAGGAAAATGGAGCTCTTCTACTAGTAAGCAGAAATCTGCAAATGCTGCACATTCAAAGAAGGAAGACAATGATGAGAAGAAATTAGAGAAGCAAAAATTGTTTTGAAAATATTGTAAAGCAAATGATCATGTCTTTAAGAGCTATCCAAAACTGATTGCTAAAGAGGCAAAGAAGAAAGAGGCCGGAATGGTTGTTGCAAAGGCCTCTACACCAAAAATAGAGTCTGCTAATCTTGTGTAGGAAGAAGAATGGGTGTTTACTACTGTTTGTAGTTTTGACCCATCTTCTCATGGGCAGTGCGTGTCTACAGTAGACTCAAATGTTTGGTACTTTGATAATGGGGTGACCAAACATATTACCTTGTGGTGCAATTTCTTCTCTTCACTCGAGCCCGCCCCTATAGGGAATACTGTTACATGCACCAACAACTCCTCTTATCATGTCATGGGAGTTAGTAAGATCATTTTAACTACTACTAATGGTAGTTCTTTCACTTTGTCAGATTCTTTGTTTGTGCTAGGGATCAAGAAATTTTTTTTATCAGCTTCTACATTAGCCAACATTGGCTTGGCTGTGAAATTTGTTGATGACACATGTACAATTCATGATCTATCAAATGGCGACATCATTATTGCTTCTGGCATTTTGCGTCGTGGGCTGTATAAAGCTCATAGACTATGAAAGATCTGTAAATGATTCGGCATGTGCACTACACGATTCTCAAGCTATGTCAGATGCAAAGCTTTGGCATGCACGCTTTGGTCATCTGACTTTTGCTAGTCTGCTATGTCTACAAAAATCTGAAATGGTGTCCTCTTTGCCCAAACTTGAGGCACCCGGAAAACATGTTTGTGAAGGCTGTATTTTGGGTAAAATGCGGCATTCATCCTTTCCAAAAGATGGTTCGGTTCAGGCTACTCAGAAATTCTAGCTTGTACATAATGATGTCTATGGTCCTATGCAAACACTTTCTTTTGGGAACTATCTTTACTTCGTGACTTTCATCGATGATTTTTTCACGCATGCATGGGTTGTTGGTGCAAGTCAACCACCAATTGATGTTTTGGATAAAGACTTGAAGTCAAAGGATGAAGAAAAGATCAACAATTGAAAATTGACGATAGAGTATGTTTAGGAAATGAAGACTTGTATACATATGTACATTAATTTATAGTTAGCTCACTTATACCTTTTGTATGGTCATGAGCTTGTACATATATGTCTATATATACAAGTAGAAAGTTGGGGAAAGTATGAGAGAGCATGAGAAGAGAAGAATTAGAAGTTGAAAGATCCATTAGATATTTTAGAAGTGAGGAAGAACTCTCTCATCATTCAGATGTAAAGTTTTCTGAATAGAAGAAAACGTTGCACCCGATATTTTGCTATGTTCTCCTTTTGTGTTTGAACATTTCAAGAATCCTTTTGTAGATGTCTAATTCCATATTTAATGCTTCTATGGTTAAAATTTGAGGGCCTAATTGTAAACAGGTTGAGAGAATTATGTGTAGGAATATTTGTATGTGAAGAAGTGTTGAGTGTCTTCAGAAACAGGCGCAATCTCAATGGTCAAAGAATTGATCATTTCTGAGTGCAGAGATGTAAATCTTTGCACAAATGAGGAGTCAAAATCTAAGTTGGAAGGTAAGCCATCTATGACTAAAAGCATTTGCTTAAACGGGTTCTAGTTTGGGAGGACTATGTGTTAGAAGTTGCAGGTGTCAAAATTGATTCTAGAAGAGGATAGTTTCAGACATAGATAGATTTTTTGGATCCTTTCTCAAGATCTACTGAATATTTTGAGATGCTTTAACTTGGAGAATGTGCACAATCTCTAGCAACACCTTGTACAAAGTTTTATAAAAAACATTACACATTTGATTAGTCAATGAGTGAATTACGTGCAGCAGACTTTTCTGAGTAGTGACTCTCTTCACAGTTAGTTCAAAATTTTGATAATTTGGTATTGGTTCTCCAAATTGGTAGAGATTTTGAGTTATTCTTGATATAGAGGTGCTCTAACATCAATTATAACTTGTTCTTTTGGAGACTAACACTCTCCATCAGTGGTATCAGAGCAGGAATCATCAAAATTGAACAAGGGAGGACCCCGACTACAACAGTCATACAGAAATCAACACTTGAAGGTTCAAAAGGTGGAATTTTAAAGAGAAATCTTGAGAAGGAGGTCTGAAGCTATCAAGAAAATCAAAAGGAACTTGATTCGAAGTAAAGGTACACTTATTCCTCATAAAGTTTGAAGAATTTAATACACAGGTGAAGGAAGGATGGGAGATTCTCTTCAGATAGAGAAACTAGATAGAGAAAACTATCCAGCTTGGTCAATGAGTATGGAAGCTCATCTCATGAGCAAAGACTTGATAGGTTTCATCACAGCTGAAGATGAAAAACCACAATTCAGAGATCCTAGTGTTCCAACTAGGGATGAACTCTCAGATTTGAAGACTTGGATGAAGAAGGATGCTCAAGCAAGGAGCATTATCTACATGGGAGTTAATGAATACTTGCTACCTCATATTAGAGGTCTTGAAAGTGCAATTGATATATGGAATGCTTTGGAGGATCATTTCCAAAACACTACAAAGTCAAGGAAGGCATCTTTGTGGGCACAATTTACCACATTCAAGAAGAAGTCCTCTCATTCCATTCCTGATTATGTAACAAGGATGAAGGACATTGCAGATGCATTAGGAGTAGTTGATGAAGATATTGAGGAGGATAAATTGGTAAGGCAAATCCTCACAGGTTTGAGAGGAGATGAGAAATGGAAGCCATTCATAGTGTCTACTGAATTTTCACTAGATCATTTTACTCCTAATTTAAATCAGTTGCTAGGACACATGCTAACTTTTGAATAGGGTGTCAAAGGTGATGGTGATAAGAGTGCAAGTCAAGCAATGTATTCAAAGGATAAGAAGGAGAATAGCAAAGGCAAGCAACAAGTAAATGAAGAAGAAGGTACAACTAGCCAAGCCAACTTCCTAAGAGGAAGAGGAGGTGGCAAAGGTAGAGGAAGAGGCAGAAGCAATAAAGATGGAGCCAAAGCTTGCTAGATTTGTGGTAAGACAAATCATTTAGCTCATGATTGTTGGCATAATAATCAGAATAATGGAGGATATAGTCAGAACTTTTATTCAAGAGGAAGAGGTGGCACAAACCAAAGAGGTAATTTTAGAGGTAGAGGTAGTAGAGGCTAAAGAGTGTTGAGATACATTAAGGGTACACTCAAGGAAGGTTTGTATTATGTTTTTACATCAAATACAAACATCAATATATATAGTGATACAGATTGGGCAGGTAATCTTGATGATAGGAGATCAACTTATGGATACTTGTGTTATGTGGGAGATAAGTTAATCTCTTGGTGTTCCAAGAAGTAACAGACAATTGCTTTATCATCTACAGAAGCAGAGTATAAAGGTATGGTTGAAGCTACAAAGCAAGTCATATGGTTGAAGACTCTCATGAAGAGTTTTGACATCATTCAGAGTACACCCACTGTTCATGGAGATAATATGAGTTCATTGTATCTAGCTGCTAAGCTTGTTTTCATGCCAGGTTTAAGCACATTGAGATTCAATATCACTTCTTAAGAGAGAAGGTGATTGATAAAGAGATTGAATTCATACATACTTCAACAAAATATCAGATTGCAAATATGCTAACCAAAAGCTTGGATGGACCAAAGCTACAAAGATTCAAAGACATGGTAGGTACAAAGAAGATAGAGAAAACCTCAATTGATGATTGAGGGGGAGCTGTTGGTGCAATTCAACCACCAATTGATGTTTTGGATAAAGACTTGAAGTCAAAGGATGAAGAAAAGATCAACAATTGAAGATTGAAGATAGAGTATGTTTAGGAAATGAAGACTTGTATACACATGTACATGAATTTATAGTTAGCTCACTTATACCTTTTGTATGGTCATGAGTTTGTACATATATGCCTATATATACAAGCAAAAAGTCGGGGAAAGTATGAGAGAGCATGAAATGAGAAGAATTAGAAGTTGAAAGAGCCATTAGACATTTTAGAAGTGAGGAAGATCTCTCTCATCATTCACATGTAAAGTTTTCTGAATAGAAGAAAAAGTTGCACCTGATATTTTGTTGTGTTTTACTTTTGTGTTTGATCATTTCAAGAATCCTTTTGTAGATGTCTAATTCCATAGTTAATGCTTCTATGGTTAAGATTTGAAAGCCTAATTATAAACAGGCTAAGAGAAGTATGTGTTGGAACATTTGTATGTGAAGAAGTGTTGAGTGTCTTCTAAAATAGGCGCAATCTCAATGGTCAAAGAATTGAACATTTATCAGTGGTTAGTGTAAAATTTTGCACAAATCAGGAGTAAATCTAAGTTGGAAGGTAAGCCATCTATGGCTAAAAGCATTTGCTTAAATAGGTTCTAGTTTGGGAGAACTGTGTGTTAGAAGTTGCAGGTGTCAAAATCGATTCTACAAGAGGACAGTTTCAGACATAGATAGATTGTTTGGATCGTTTCTCAAAATCTACTAAATATTTTGAGATTATTTACCTTGGAGAAGGTGTGCAATCTCTAGGCGACACCTTGTACCGAGTTTTATAAAAACGTTACACATTTGGTTAGTCAATGAGTGAATTATGTGCAACAGACTTTTTTGAGTAGTGACTCTCTTCATAGTTAGTTCAAAATTTTGATAATCTGGTATTGGTTCTCCAAGTTGGTAGAGGTTTTGAGTTATTCTTGATATAGAGGTGCTCTAACATCAAGTATAACTTGTTCTTTTGGAGATTAACACTCTCCATCATGGTTATATCCATTGAAGGCAAAGTTTGAAGTGTTTATGTGCTTCAAACATGTTTTGGTTTTGGCTTAAAATTTGTCAACATGTAAAATGGGCACCCTCCATTTTGATCGGGGGGGGGGGATATATGTCTTCAGACTTTAATGCATTTCTGGTTGAACGTGGGATAAAACATTAGTGTACAATGTCATATACACCTCAATAGAATAGAGTTGCTGAATGGAAGAACATGTCACTCATGGAGATGGCTAGGTGTAAGGTTAAGAATTAGGCTTTACCACATAGTTTCTAGCTTGAGGTTGTCATGTGTGCAGCATATGTACTTAACAGGTGTCCCATTAAAGTGCTATTGTCTATCACCCCATATGAGGCTTGGCATGGTCATGAGCCAATTGTTGCTCATCTGCATGTTTTTGGTTGTCTGGCATATGCATTAGTGCCTGAACAACATCGTAGAAAATTGGATGATAAAGTAGTAAAATGTATTTTTGTTGGGTACAGTTCTAAAAGTGAAGGCTATCATCTACATCATCCACAGACTAAACGCATTCTAGTTAGTGGTGATGTTGTTTTTGTGGAAGATGCTATTCAGGAGACATGTGTTAGCTCCAAAGACATGTATGATACTTTGCTGCCTCTTTTTACAGGTGGATAGTCTAGTGCTAGTCCTAATGAGGCAACTTCTCAGCTTTTGCACATTTCATGTGATGATGCAGATCATTCCATTTCTGATGCAGATTTACATGATGCACTTGTTGATGAGAGACCTGATATTGAGCATGCAAAAACTATGACAAAATGGATGGTGTAGACTTTGCGTGATAGTAAATTAGATGCACCTCTATCATATCATACTTGGTTAGGGTCTTCATGATGCTGGAGATGCATTTGATGTTGTTCTCTATCAGCAGGCTATTGGATGCTTTATTTATTTATGCATTACTCGGCTAGATATTCAGTTTGCCGTCTCACGGATAAGTAGGTTTATGCATTGCCATGGTGTCAAGCATTGGCAGGCAGTTAAGTGCATCTTTCACTACTTGAGTGGTAGCGGGATTCTTGGATTCTTTTATTCCAAGGGGGGATCACTACCATCAGATTTGCATGCTTTTTTTGATAGTGATTGGGCTGGTTGCTATGACACTCATGTGTCCACCAGTGGTTTTTGCTTCATGCTTGGTAGCTCATGTATATCTTGGTTGATCAAGAAGCAGCCTACTGTGGCCACTTCTAGTTGTGAGGCTGAGTATAGGGTAGCTTTCACACTGACTATTGAGTGTGTGTGGCTCAGATGCCTTATGGTTGATTGGGGTGTTGGTCAGTCTTCTACCACCACCATCTTCATTGATAGTCAGAGCACATTGGCAGTTGCGAGGAACCATGTGTTCCATGCTCACACTAAGCACATTGAGGTGAATTATCATTATGTCAGGGAGAGGTTATTTGCTAGGGAGATCATCTTGGCATATGTGCCTACACAGGAGAACATTGCAGACCTTTTTACGAAGGCTCTACCTAGAGAGAAATTTGAAGCTTTCAGCAAAGCTTTGGTCTTACTTCCTTTTGTGGATTGATTCCACATAGCTTGGAACTTCCTTATACATGAGTGCAAGCTCCTTGTTCACCGCATCGCTCTTAAGGGCGATTTGTTGATATATTTGGGTAGTGATGTGTGTGAACACTCTAGGACCACCAGGGCACTTTTTTCCCTCTTTAGGAGGTTTTTCCCCTGGCTTGTATATACGCCTATTGCCCTAACGGGCCACTAATCCTTGTACATTCTAGTATTAATACTTATTGTGTGTTGTGCTCCAAGATTCTTCTTCTTCCTTGTGTTGTTTGCATGCTTGCGCAGATGTCTAACTCCAACATATCCCACAAGAAGTCATAGATTAAAAAGGGAAGCTTGGGAAGCTCAACCTACAGTGGGTAATGCAGGGGTTTCGACTTGTTTGGGACAAAATCTAGGAACCAATTAAACAAGCAAAAGGTAGACTTCCAAACTTGCCAAGTTCCCACTTGCAATGCTTGAAACACCATCTCCTCATTCTCGAAGACTAAAAGTAGGTGATTCATTGGTAGAAATTGGCATTTGCTCACTATCAAGCCATGTGGGAACCACTCCTTAAGAAGCCAGAGATGCATAGACTCTAAGGGGGGCCTTGGGTTGAACAGCTGGCCAATGAGGCACATTTTTAGAAGCTCTTCTTGCTTTGCCAAGATATATTCCCTACTTAAGGAAACCATCGGGGGAGCACTCTCAGGCAGATTCCTCGCATCCTCGTGAGAACCCAATGCCAGTGATGGTCACACATTGCTAACCACTAAAGAATGGATCACACTAGCCATAGGAGCCAAGAGCATGCTGAACTTAAAAAGCCTTTTTGAAATCCACTTTACACCTCTTTTACTCTCTTTTTTTCTCAAAAACCCATGACTGAAAACTACGTCTGGCTTCTTGGGAACTGCCCTTTCGGGAAACTTGTCTTTTGTCCTAAGCCAGGGCAACACTGGCATCGTGAAAACCTTAAGAAAGCTGAAGCAAACTACTAGCACCTCCAAGTAAGGACAACCGCAAGAGCCCACTCTAACACTTACTATGACACACACTAACTAGCACACTCTAACCCTAACTGTGGACTTCTGATTCCTTACACAGTGAAACTTAAGTGGAAAAACTTAACCCTTACTGTGACACATACAAAGACCAAATTTGAACCTTCAGTGCTACTGAGCCCTAAAAACTCTCCCTTTCCTTTTCAAACAAGAATAAAAGAAGGCACTAGCCATACCAACAAGCACGATGAGACTAAGGGGTCAAATACCAGCGATATTTGCGGGCTATGATACACGCAAGTCATTTGCGATACACGGGCCTTGGCAATACACACCTATCAAAGCCCTATTGAAAACCTGGGCGATACACGTGCCATGATACATGCAGAAGCTCTCTGGATTGCACCCCTCAACCTCTTAACTTGAAGGGAAAGGAGGAGCCAACCCCAACAGAGAGGCCCCTAGAGATGATGAAGCACCTCTTGATGCGACGCGCGTTACACTAATCTCGGCTATGGAAACTTGTCTGCGTGGCTAAGGTGACCTCGATGTCCTCACACATTGAATCAACTCCTGCTTTCTTCTACGTGACAAAGGCGGACTATTCTTCTACACGACGATGGTAGACTATTCTTCTCAGCTTCATTTTTGACGAAGGAAGAATATTCTTCTATGTGCAGATATGGTGAGACCTACCATCCTTTAAGTATTCTTTTGAGAACCTTTTAACTTTATAAATTAAATTTTACTTTTGTTTTGAAAATCATCATGTGAGTTACTATTGATGGAAGGGGGGGCACAGATGGAATTGATAGAGGCAAAAATTGACACACATGATTATGCACTTGATATTAGGGAGATTCATGGGCCTTGTGGGAGTTTCAAGAATACGAAAGCATGGGAATAACACAATTAAGAAGAAGAAGAAGAAGAAGAAGAAGAAGAAGAAGAAGAAGAGATTTGGATCATAACATTGAGTGTATTACTAAGATTATGTACAAAACATAAGTAGCCTGATGATAGGGTTACACATGTATATAATGGCTAGGCAAAGAAAACTCCTAAAGAGGGAAAAAGTTCATTGGTGTTCGTTAGTGTGGTCACACAAATCACTACCAAAATATACTAAAAAAATCCCACATCAGAGCGATTTGTGAACAAGGGGATGATGCTCATCTATAAGGAAATGTCAACCAATGTACCAAGGTCAATCCACAAAAGGGAGTAGACCGAAAGCTTTGGAAAAAGATTTGAATGTCTCATGAGGCAAAGCCATTATAGAAGATGTACAACATTAGCTATCTGGGCACATATACCAAATTGATCTCTTTAGTACAGAGTCACACTTTGACATAATGGTAGTGCACTTCAATGTGCTTAGTGCAAGCATGGAAGGTTGGGTTCTTCACAACTACCAATGTGCTCTGATTTTCATTTCAATATTGTGGTGCGAAAAGTTTGAACAACACCTAAGTTATCCATAAGGCATTTGAGCCACAAAAGCTCAATAACACTCAGCCTCACAACTAGAAGTGGCTAGTAGCCTGTAACTCTTCAGTCTTCTATGGCAAGTCAAGATTAAGTAGTCTGTGTGAGCGATCGTCTAATGGAGCTAGGATAGACATCGGCGTCTATGCGAGTGATCATCTGATGGAGGTGTCACGTAGCGTGTGAGGTGGTGTCATCGAGCGAGGTGAGTGAGTGCCTATGCGAGGAGGTTTCACGTTGGTGGTCACCGTTGTCCTCTCCCCCTCCCCTTTGGGTCGAGGGGTTGAGTAGTCACAACAACTGGACCCCCGTTTTGTGTTGCTGACTCTTGGTATTGCTTGGGAGCATTGCCTTGCAGGCTTTTGTTGGTGTTGCTTTGTGCGTGTATCGTTCACCTAGGCTTAGTGTATTGCTTGCCCTACTTGTATCGCCTGGGGTCAAGTGTATCGTGAGCCTTGCTTGTATCTTCCTTGTTGTGTGTATTGCTTGTAGGCTTGAGTTTCGTGTCGCCTACCATGTATCGCGAGTGGCTTGGTATCGATATCATTAGCCTGGCTTGGTATCATTATCATCATCCGGGCTTGGTACTATTATCGTCAACCTGACTTGTGTCACCTAATGCTTGGGGTCGAGTGTCTTGCCAGCATGGGAGTGTTTGCCTTTGCGAGTGTGTTTTGGGCCCGTATTCCCTCATCTAGGGGAGTGGTCGAGTTGGGCAGCTTCTCTTTTAAGTGTTCTAAAAGCCTTTCCATGTTCATTTTGTGAGAAACGCATTAAATCCTTTGGCCTTTGCATCTCTTGTTGTCCACTTTCAAGCTTTATTGTGGCCCCGAGGGGGAGGTGGTAGTGTGGTTGCGAGTGCAATCTGGGACCGCTTGGCCCTGTTTGTTTGTTTGCTCTTGACCATCATGGCCGAAGTGATCCATTCCTTGGTGGTTAGCAATGTGGGACCCCCCAGTGACGGGCTTGGTGAGATTGTTGGGGACCCTCTTGTTGACAGCCCCCTGGTGGTAACTTTAAGGAGGGAATTTATTCTGGCAAAGCAAGAAGAGTTAATGAAAACATGCCTTATTGGCCAATTGTTTGGCACAAGGCCCCTTTAGAGTCTCTGCATCTCTGGCTTCATAAGGAATGGTTTCCTCATGGTCTGATAGTGAGCAAATGTCAGTTTTTGTCGGCAAACCACCTTCTTTTCATCTTGGAGAATGAGGAGATGGCATCTCAAGCACTACAGGGCACCTAGCAAGTGTGGATAGCTACTTTATACCTTTAGTGGTTCCCAATTTTTTTTCCCAAACAAGTCTATACCCCTATGCTACCCACTCTAGGTCAAGCTTCCCAACCTTCCATTCTTCTTGTATGATTTCGTGATGGAAATTGTTTCATCGATTGATCTTAACAAAGCTCTACCCTCATAGATTGCCATAGACTTAGGGGAAGGGGAAGTTTGGGAGCAAGAAGTCACTTACAAGAATTTGCCAAGTGCGTGTTTCCATTGTGATCTTCAAGGACACATGATTAAAGAGTGTCCTTAGAAACAGAACACTAAAACCAAATAGAACCAAGAAGCTGCCAAAGAAGTCCAGAAAAGCATTAGGGTACAAGATTGACCCGCCATCATTGAGGAAGAGAAAGACACTAGGGTCTCAGAGCCAGACTCAGAACGGTTCACAAAAGTTAGATACAGAAGGAAAAGAAGCCCTTAGGGGCCTTTGAGAGGAACCCCATGGTTGTGCCTCCTCTAAATAACTTATATTGCAACATGCAAAAGGAGATTAACGAATTGGACTTTCTAGGAGAGAACTTTGTAGGAGGTCGACACCGAAGGAAAAACCTTGGAGATGGCTATCAACAAAGAAGATTTCCAAGAAGGCTATACCACTAGTAAAGAGGATGGCTTCACTACTAGCAATGAAGAAAACCCAAATAGTGAGAGCTCCATCATCGAATAGTCACTCTCGAAAAAGATGATAAATTCACTCCCAAAGAAGATGACTCATAAGGGAAAACAACCATTGGACATGCCATGGAAGAGCCCCCTTAAGGGTAAGTTATATGGACATGACCCCTCAGATTTGAGGAAAAAAGATGAACCCAAGAAGAAAAAAGACAGGGCCTATCTCCGTAAAGAGGGTAACCATCAATTATTATAGTATCATTTAATGTCAGGGGGTTGATTGACCCCTTGAGAGCAACTATTATTGGCCAGTGGTCTCGCGATAATAGACTAAACCTAGTTTTCATCTATATTCAAGAGATAAAAATCAATGGAGAGGATCTTTAGAAATGACTCAAATGCATCTCTCCATCTCATGTCTGGATTACCAATTCACACCCCAGAGGGATTGGTGGCACAACTATTGGAATAAATAACTTGTGTTTTGGTAAACTTGTCAAAGAGATGTGTGGCATCCTCAGGAGGAAGCAAACGAGAGACTCTATTCCCCTCCTGATAGGCTATAATGGGGTCAAATGCAAAATGGAAGAAGAAAATAGGGAGATGATTGTTGACCACTTTACTCAACTCCTAGGGGTCTCGATGCCCCTTTCTCCCCACAGACAGGATTGCATGGTTACCATCTCGAGAGTCTCTCCCTCAAGAGTACTCCATAATCTGAAGTTTCTCCTTGATGCACCCATTTTTTATAATGAGATTCTTGAAGTTATCGATGTGATCCCCAACGAGAAAAGCCTAGGTCCTGACCTCCTCACAAGTGAGTTTTTTGAATCCTTCAGATAGGTAGTGGCCACTCCATTGCGCTTGGTTTGGCAAGAGGTGTTGGCTTTTGGTGCACTTCCCGAATGCCTAAATAATGATGTCATAGAGCTTATCCACAAAAAAGGTAACAAGAACAGGATTGAAAAATGACACCCGATAATGATGCTTCAAAAGGGATACAAGATTCTTGCAAAAGTAATTGCCAACATAATTTCTTACCACTTTGAAGGGGTGGCTTAGCGAGGACCAAAAAGGATTCATCAAGGGCAGATCAATACTCGAAGCTATATTTGATATTTGGGAAGCTCTCGATTTTGTGGAGAAGTGCGAGCAGGATGTGGTTTTCCTTAAAACTGACTTTGACAAATCCTATGACAAGCTTGAATAGGACTTTGTTCTCCAGTCCCTAAAAGACCTTGCTGCAGCCAGAAATTCACTAGGATGATCGCTACTTTGTTGGGGAACACATCAATGCAAATAAATATCAACGGTCAGTTATCGAAGGCAATCAGATTAAAATGCTCTATTAAGCAAGGATGCCCATTAGCCCCTCTTCCTTTTGCAATTTCCACGGAGAGGCTCAATCAGCTCGTTCAACATCATGTGGAAATGGGACATATTAAAGGTCTCTCTCTTCCTCTCAATCAGGGCCAAATGGTCATGAGGCTATTCGTTGATGGCATGAACACATTTGTACATAATGATTTGATTGGCATTGAAACCTTTTGGGGGGGCCTTGACACATTTTGTGAGGCGTGTGGTTCCAAAATAAACCACTCAAAAACTGATTTTAGAGCCATCATCAGAAGGCCACTCCAGCTGCTGGTTGACTATGGTTGCCAAATTATCCCCGGGGGTCTTGTCTTCCACCTCCTTGGCATTCCAATGGGCTCTGATGTCTTGATGGAGCAATGTTGGTCATGGATCCTTTCCAAATTAGATAACAAGTTAGTGTACTGGAAGGGCATGCAGATCAACCTCGTAGGATGGGCCATGGTAATTAACACCTTCCTCATCTCCTCGACCATTTACTTTCTCTCTTGTTGGAGACTGAAGGATCAAGAGCTAAGCAAATTGAAAAGAATATGTAGAAACTTTCTATGGATGGGGGACCACAACAGAAGGGGGGTTCCCAAAATTAAGTGGTCTTGTTGTATAAGCCAAAAGGAGTGCGGGGATCTGGGAATTATGGACATTGAAGGCATGGTTGACAAGTTGGTGGCAAAATGGATCATCAAGGCTTGGAGCAACAATGGGACCTCTTGGGTCAAGCTCATCTTCAGGAACAAGAAAGTGATTACACTAATGAGGTTCCCTAGTTGGAGGGACTTGGACCTCCTTGCCCTTTTATTCTTCCTGATTCCGATTTCCCCTAAAGGCTTGAATCTTGTGCGATCCCCATGGAAGAGCTAGAACAAGTTCAAAAAAATTATCAGAATCAATGAGGATTGGAAATGGGCCGCATGTATCAAAAAAAATGACTCAATCTGGTTTTCGATCATGGGCATCAAGGGTGTGGCTTCCTAGAACCTCCAAAATGCTAAGAGGCTCTATATCAAGGGTTTCAAACATTGGAAACACCTCTAGAAACAAGAATCAGGCCAATGGATCAGCTTTGAGGACATAGAACCTGAAATAGGAGTGAACTACAAAGAATGGTCTCTCTTTCAGAGTAGATGCATCACCTGGGAATGATAAAAAACCTTACTCCTCATTGGGCAGGATGTGTCGTCCCAAGAGGGTCTTATCGGGCATAATGGCAATTGCTTATCCAAAATTCCTAGGATCAAGGTGAACACAGACTATCATACCATGCTTAACAAGAAGTGGTGCCTGACTTGGACAAGACTTCGCTGGGATTTGAAGTTCATTTCTATTTGGTATCCCCTCATCGAGATCAAAAAGTTGGTTCTCATGTGGCAAATTCTATATTGTGGTATGTTGACCAATCTAAAGGCTAGCAAAATTTGTGGGGCCCAACCGTGGTGCAAGCATTGTCACTATAGCTTTGAGGATCTGGGTCACATCTTCTGCACATGCCCCAAGTCTCTCCTACTCAGGTGGACCCTTGGGAGTATATTGATGCTAGAGGAACACATCTCTTGGAAGCAAGCACTTCTAGGCAAAGCGACTGGCTACTATGTGTCACTATGGAATGCTATTAGAGGGGAAGCCCTATGGAAGATTTGGAGGGAGTAGTGTGCATACAATTTTCGACACCCTCTTAAAGAGTGGTCAATCTAGAAGTCTCTGTTCCTGCTAGGCAAAAGGATCTCCAACTGCAAAAGGTCCCCTCCCTTTAGGCATCATAAAATGTTTCTCATCGAGCACAACAAGATTAAATCCAAGTGGGCCCCGCATGAGAGGGTTATTAACCTCCTTTGTAACTCTCTCTAGATCCACAAGGTCTAACCCTGCTTTGTGGGATTTGGGGCCTCCCATGGGCACTAGTCCCCTTCACTTGTATTTTTTTTTCCTTTTAAATTAAAGTCCAGGAGAGTAGGCCAAGGCCGAACTTCCTTTTATTTAAAAAAAAACTAGAAGTGGTTGGAGAAGAGACATTCAATCCTTTTGAAACATCAAATTGTTAAAGTTCTCTAGATTGTATATGATTTTTGGTGCAAATTGTCATTATGCTTTCCCTTTTTTTTTTTATTACATTGAGCTGTGCACCATGTTATTATTCATTCTATATCTTTTGGGTTTATTATCTCTAGACTGCCTAACCGTAATTATGTAGTATTTATGTCATTCTTTAAAATAAGTATCTTTACCACCTTTTGTTAATATTGTGCTAACAACAATCAGCGCCTACTAAGTAGTAGGTATACAAGCAAAACTTTCCACTCTTAAATTTCAACAATCAATTAGTTATGCATTTGCAAACAGGTTGCCACTTTCCAGATACTATCCCTACTAAGTACGCTGATTCCTTACAAGAATGCTATACAAGAACTTCTCAAAAATTGAAAAACAATTTAATATTCAATTATTTTTTATGAGGCCATCATAACTTAGAGCCTTTCAAATCCACCTAATTATTATATTGGAAACGCACTCTGAATTCAACAACAAGAATAATGAGGAACAACATAAAAAGGTAGCATAGGACATAAGATCAAGCATACCTTGTACTCGTAGGAGCATATTAAGACAAAGTTTCCATTTTGTGTGTTGCTTATCAAAATAATGCTTAGTATGGTATATCTTTGAACTATATTTATCAAGTACATGGACAGCACACACAAGCTGAGTAGGTGGATGACCCAGCTTCCAAATGAAAAGTATACTTTATCACTTTTTTTATGGGACTATCTTTTCATCAATCAAATCACCACTTACCTAAGCAATCAGGCTTTTCATGACCAGTTTCAAGCCCACCATGTTCCATATCTCATAACAATGATATGTCCTTTTATGTTTAATCCAATGGCCATGGGTCAATACGCAAAAGAGACACAGGTCAATTTCTTACAGCCATAAACCCATTTTTATCAAAAGCAAAAAGGTCCATTGGGGCCGCAAAGTCAGCTTCTTGGCTTTATATCATCACTTGTTCAATAGGTTCGATGCACAAGCTTTGTATTTTCCATATTCAATTTCGTCTTCGTGGTTTCAAAAGTACTACCAGTAGGGGACAAAGAATGAAATACAACTTTGTGAATGCCGTAGTCGGACCTCCTCTTTTTAGAGGTCAATATGCCTACAAATGTAACAATCATCGTAGTAAACAAAATATATACAAAGCAGGCCAGCAAATTCAGCTTTTTTTTTTGGCAAAATGAAACTTTAAATTAAACTCGTGAGAAAATTACGAGAGAGCTAAAGCGAGGTACAAAGAAGACACATAGTTTTATCGTCCCGTTCATGCAAGATCCACTTCTCTTTAATCTTGTTATAGAACAAACACCTATGGTCTTTAAAGGGGGATTCTTTTTCAAGTCCTCTTCCTTATGAAATCTAAGGAGTATTCTATGGCTTGCAATTCTAGGGAGTTTTCTATGGTTCACTCTTTGCGAGTCTCACCAAAGTTGGCAACTCATCTTTCCTTCCAAATTTTCCAAAGGGCTTCACTCCTCACATTCGAGAGAGCTAGAAAGTATCCAATGACCTTTCCTACAAGAGATTGTTTCCAATTGATAGGAGGGTCCAGCTGGAGGGCTATGCTAACTTGCTTCCACATATTGACACTCTTGGGGCAAGAGGAAAAGACATGACCAATGTCCTCTGTTCCTCTACACCACCGTCTTTTGCACTATTGATAGCTCTTGCATTGGTCCGTAACCCACGGTACACAATTTGGCATAACAAGACTATTTCATCAGTACTTGGTAAGATTATAGTGCAACTCTAGATTTCTCTTGAAGTCTCAAAATGTCTTTAGTATTATTTCAATTACTCCCCTTCATCTCATGCAGATATGGCACCCTTAATTGATGAGATGATCTTTCCACCACTACAAGAAATACGGGCGTATAGCGACGGTTAAGGCGACATAATTTCGTCTCTATAAAATTGCAACTTGCATCGTAATTAGCGTCACACACCGATCGTCGATTAAACGACGTAGAAAACGACGGTATTTGCGACTTGTGACGCGACGGGATTGCGACGTTCCCATAAAACATTGCTAAAACGACGCAATTTAAAAGCGTCGCATAAGCGATGCTTTTTTGCATCGCGTAGGCGACGTTAGTTGCCGTCGCATAAGCGACGGTAAAATTGTCCCCTATTCGACGACGATTAGCATCGCTTACACGACGATCTGTTGACGAACAAAAATTAAAACCTTGGAGGCTCTGCGATCGGCATTTTCACGCATCCGATCGAAGAGCTCTCCAACGTTCGCAATTGCGCTGCGCTTATGAGCTGAAGCAAGTATATGCAGAATTGTTGTTTTGCATAAGCTCTCTCTTATTGTCTCCCTCTGTCTTTGTTTCTCTCTTTCTACATCTTTCTCTCTTTGAATTCTCTCTCTCTCTCTAGATCTCTCTCTCTCTCTCTAGATCTCTCTCTCTCTAGATCGCTCTCTCTCTCTAGATCGCTCTCTCTCTCTCTAGATCTCTCTCTCTCTAGATCTCTCTCTCTCTCTATCTCTCTCTCTCTCTCTCTTTTCTTTCTCTTTTTATTGCAGGTTATTCAAGAAGCTAACCAAGCAAAAAGTATGGCTAACAATTGTAAGTACAATTTCTATTCTTTGTAGATCATTTGAATTGTGTTATTTTCATTACATAGCATACTCACACTTATTGATATGCACTCATACACTTATACATGATGAAGATGCACTTTCACACATATACATATATACACACACATATATACACATAGATACATGTGCACATACACTTAGACATACACACATATACACATGCATATGCACAAACATTCCTACAACCACATAAAAAGACGTCCATGCATACATTATTGTGTGTGTGTATATATATATATATATATATATATATATATATATATATATATATATATATATATATATATATATATATATATATATATATATACACACACACATACACACCTTAACATATATGCAAATACATGTATATGCACATCCACATACACATGCATGTTTCATACATATACACATGCATATATATACACATGCATATACATATACATATACATATACATATACATATACATATACATATACATATACATATACACACATATACATATACATGCATATACATGTACATACACATACATATACATGCATATACATATACACACACATACACAAGAACATGCACATACTCATACACACATATACATTTATACATGCACATGCACATACATACATATTATACACACACATACAAATGCACATACATACATATACACACACATACATATACTCTTAGGTACACACATATGAATGAATTATATAATTAAAGTATTAAAACACATATACACATGCACACACACATGCATATACCTACATATACACATATACATGCACATACACACACATAGACATAGAGTTATACATATACATGCATATACATATACACACACATACACAAGAACATGCACATATTGATACATACATATACACTTATACATGCACATGCACATACATACATATACACACACATACACATGCACATACATACATATACACACACATACATATACACTTAGGTACACACAAATGAATGAATTATATAATTAAAGTATTAAAACACATATACACATGCACACACATGCACATACCTACATATACACATATACATGCACATACACACATATACACATAGAGTTATACATATACATGCATATACATATACACATACGTACATACACATGCATATGCACATACTCATACACACATGTACACTTATACATGCACATGCACATACATACATACATACACATGTACATGCACATACATACATACACATGTACATGCACATACATACATACACATGTACATGCACATACATACATATACACACACATACATAATTAAAGTATTAAAACACATGCCTAATATAAACAATAATAACAGTCAATAGAACAAAACTCTTCATTACTTAATACCATACACACAATTCAAAACATAACTGAAATTATATATATATATATATATATATATATATATATATATATATATATATATATATATATATATATATATATATATATATATATATATATATATATATATATATACCCATATACATGCAAACATATACACATGCATATATATACATATACACATATACATACATATAACATAAACATACATATACATATCCACATATATACGTACACACACATGCATGCATATACACTCATTCATACAAAGTACATGCATTTATCCCACAATAATATGTAGTTGTGTATATGTGAATATGTGTGTATGTGTAAATGTGTATATGTGAATATGTGTGTATGTGTAAATATATGTATATGTGAATTTTTTGTTTATGTAGATAATCAAATTATTAATATCAAATATCATTATTTGTAGATTCTGATCAATCAGATGGAACTCCACCACCGTCTCCTCTTCGTGCAACGACTTTATACTGTAAGTATATGAAATATTTAATTTTAAATATATTTGATGGATACATAACTTATATTTTTTTTATGTTTCTTATTATGTGCAGATTCTGATAAATCAGAGGGTACTCCACCACCTCCTACCCATGCAACGACTTCACATGTGTCCTCCGATAGGAATTATGATGAATTTTACTATGAAGAGCATATTATATGTTGGTGTAACTCTTGTTATGGCACGTATCGAAGACCACGATTGGAATGTATTGAACATGAGGCAGAGTATGGTACTTTTGAGCGTGCACCATCACCTAGTCAACGTGATAATGCTTGGGTATGTATTTTCTATATATATTAATGTCATTATTTTATTTAAAAACCATATATAAAATCAAATTATTGTTGATATACAGGAATACTTGCTCGATGATGATGATGATGATGATGATGATTTTTCTCATAATGTTAATATACCTCGTACACGTCATGGACTTGCTGTTCATCAATTACAAGCAAAGGTTTCTAGAAATCCTCTACCTCTTGGTTTAGAGAATGAAACAGCTGGAGATTATCCAATGCCAGGTCATGATCGTTCTTTAGTACAAACATATGATAGAAGAAGATATGGAGGATGGAATAGAGGACCACTTCCTTTAGATGGAGAGGTTTTCAACTTTTGGGGTAATCACTATATGATTGCTCCATCCACTATTACTAATGGTGGTCGTGGTCTCTTTATTGTAGAGGATTTGTATGTGCCCTCGAACTCTGAAGTCACTCTTATGTCATTTTGTGGTCCTATATATGGATGGGGAGATTGGCATCGACTTTCACGTTATGTTCAAAGCATGAGTACTTATGGAATATGCTTGAACATAGCATCCCTTACTAGTAGAAGGATTTTACATGCAGAAAATGAAAGATTATATATTGATGGAAGACCTTACACACATGGAAATATAGCAGGTTTAATAAATAGTAGTCGAGGGTTACATAATAGTTCAAGGACTAATTGCACATTTGAGGAGCGTGAAAATAGTCATGAATCACCATACATGAGTAGAGATGTATCAAGATACATAGTTGTCAATGCTATTACTACATTACATGCTGGTGATGAACTATTAGTGAATTATGGATGGCGTAGACCTCCAAGAGCACCTTTTAGCTAGAGAGAATAAAAATTTTCTATCCATATTTAATAAGTTATATACTTAATTTTATATTTGAAGTTTACTTTTTATTCATTTATGGAATACTAATGAGTTTTATTTATATGTGTAGATTCCAACGTATGATGTTGATGATATTCGTCCACAGCATTCATAATTACCAGTAAGACCACGATTATCAGAAGCTTCCATGAGGAGGCTACGCAAAACTAATCATGTGCAATATGCAAAGTTGAAAGATCTATATTCAAAAGACGATAAAGTACAAGATTTGTGTGACAATGATGAAGATGATGGCATGGCAGATTTTATTGAGGATTGGTATCAAAAAGACAGTGAGAGAATTGATATTTCTAAAAATGAGAAATATCTTCGAGAGGAATGTCTAAAGCATGTATATGAAGGAAGTCGTTTGACACGACTAAGTGCGAACTTACTTATTCTCAACCTTCAAAATCGTTTTGGATGGAGTAATGTATCTATTTCGACACTATTAAGGTATAATTTTCATTTTTCTATCTATTTATATATATATACATAAATATATATATATATAAATACATGCAGGTTTTTATTCTTACTTTAGATAAGATAAGAATAAGAACTTGAATTGAATGGATACAATTGTTTGGATGGCAGGATACGATTGTTTGGATGGCAGGATATGATTGTTTGGATGGCAGGATACGATTGTTTGTTTTGGAGGATATGAATGATTTGTCGATTCACACATATGTTCAGTTTGAAATGTGAATCGACAAATCATTCAATGAAGGTACATACTTCATGTGTCCAAAACAAACAATCGTATCCTGCCATCCAAAACAATCAAATTTTGTGTAAATATTTTGAAAGATGCATTAATAGTTTTAAAAGATGCACGGACAAAAAGTGTCCATTCAATTCAAGTTCTTGTTCTTACCTTATCTAAAGTAAGAATAAAAACCTACATGTATATATGTATATTTATTTATTTACCTTTTTTAATATATCTTTTTTTGATAAACTTACAGGTTATTATCTGAAAAGTTTTTACCAAGTCAGAATATTCTTCCTACCTCACATGATGAAATGAAGAAGATAATCAACAATCTTGGTACAGATTATCAATGTATACATGCATGTCCTAACGATTGTATTTTATATAGAGGTGAATATGGAGACTCTTTGACATGTCCCAAATGTCAATCTCCTCGATATAAGGGTGAAGAAGGTAAAATCCCAAAAAAGGTATTGAGACATTTTCCATTGGCTCCATGGATTAGACATATGTTTCAAAGCCCCGAATTATCAAAGCTTTTGACTTGGGGACATGATCACAAAAGTACTGATGGAATAATCAGAATTCCTCATGATAGTGTTGCTTTTCAGCATATTGATTCTACATGGCCTGAATTTGCACAAAATCCACAGAATCTAAAGTTAGGAGTTGCATTAGATGGGGTTAATCCATTCTCCATGAAATCTAGTAAATGGTCAACATGGCCAGTGGTAGTCATAAACTACAATCTTCTGCCATATCTTAGCATTAAAAAGGAACATTTAATGCTTTCACTTTTAATCCCAGGCAAAAGACAAGTTAAAGATATGAATGTATATCTTGCTCCTCTCATTGACGATCTTCAAGAGTTATGGAGAGGTATTAATGTCATTGATGTATCGAAAAGCATCAATAAAAGACATATTACGGTTCGTGGTATTGTGGCTTGGACTATTCACAATTTTCCTAGATATGGCGTATGTTTAGGTATTGATGTAATTTTTTTATTCAATATGCATGTAAATAAATATGATTTAATCTAATTATATTTTTATCATTTTTCATGATGCAAGAATATCTACTAAGGGTTATAAAGCTTGTCCATATTGTGGTGATTGGTTGAGATCAACCTATAGTAAGAATCTCAACAGAAATATTTATCTTCGACATCGACGATTCTTGCCTGATGATCATCCATTAAGATCTAAAAGAGAAGCGATACATTTTAATGGAAAGCTTGAAATAGGTCAGTATCCAAAACCTATGACGCCTATGGATTGGTATAAAAAATGGATAGATGGACCTCTGATAGATCCAGAAGCAGAAACCTTCAGTGATGATTCAGATAAAGAGTATGTGAACAGAGGTAAAGGAAAATTGGCACTCGCTGAGAACATATCAATATGGTATTCTTTGGAGTATTGGAAAGAGTTAAAAGTATGTCATCTTCTTGATCCTATGCATATATTCAAAAATATTGGTTATTCACTATGGCAGCATCTTCTTGGACTAAAAGATACCACAGCATCAAGGAATGATTTGAAAGATAAAAAATCCAAACCAAAGTTATGGCGAGTTTTTGATAGACATTGACAAGAAACGACTTATGCATCTGCTCCTTGGGTACTTACAACAAAAGAGATATAGACTATCAACAATAGAATTCAATTGATTAAGACTCCTACAGGATATGGAGCATCGTTTCAAAACATGTTTACTATGGATGATAAGAGCTTATCTGGGTTAAAGACCCATGACTGACATAACTTTTTGAAACATATTTTACCTTTGGTTATCGATGGATGTACAACGAAAGGAGTACGAGATGTGATCTATCATCTTGGATCACTTATAAGGTAATTATGATACTTTTATATTTAATATGTATGAATATTGGATATCTTTTATTTTTTAATTAACTTCTTTATAATTGTTTTTATGATATGTATAGGTGGATTACATCCAAAGAGATCGATAAAAATTCGATCCCATAAAAAAAACGTGAATGCAAAGAGCTACTATGTTTGATGGAAAAAGAACTTCCTACTTCATTTTTTGATATTCAAGTTCATTTATTAGTCCATCTTGTAGATGAGATAGAGATTGCAGGTGTTGTCAACACTCGATGGATGTTTTGGGTCGAGCGATTTATGGGAATACTAAAAGGTTATGTGCGACAAAGAGCAAAACCAGAAGGATCCATGGCAAAGGGTTGGATGCTTGAAGAGTGCATGTATTACGTTAGTGAGTACCTTGAAAGATTTCATGAAGAAGCTCCACGTGCATGGACCAACGAGTCTTCTTCAAAAATAACAGATGAGGTATTATCAGGTAAGGGGGTTCCATTCTTATTTACATTTCAAGAAAAAAATGATGTTTCTACTTTTATAGCATATAATAGCGAATGCATGCAAGCATTCCTTAGCGAGTACGAGGAACTTCAAAGTCTCCGAAGTAAAAGGCGAAAAAACAAAAGATCTAGACGTAATCTTGATAATAATGAGATTACAGATATACCTTCTTTCAGGGATTGGCTATATAGTCGTTTGCAACAAGCCAACGCAAATAATGAAGAAATCTCAGATGAGCAAAGAGAGTTAATGATAGGTTGTGAACGAAAGGTAATTTTATTAAAATAATATTTTATTTTTTTCAGATATGTATGTTAGTTTCTATTTACTAATTGAATTTATTTTGCAGGGTCAAATGTTTACTAATATGTGGGCTTTTGGACAGCATATTAGAATCAAAGCCATTGATTCTTTACGTAAAACAGAGGATTCTAGTATTGTTGCTTCTTTCAAGCAACTATCACGTGCTAGCTCAAAAGACACGAACCTTATAGATAGCGAACTTGGTTACGTAGGAACTATTGTTGGTATCTACGAAATTTCATTTTGTACATTCAAACACGTAGAAAAAAGTTTATATATTTTTTTTAGAGTTAGTTATTTTTTTAAGCACCTAATAATGGGTTTTTGTTGTTATATATTTTGATAGGTCATTTTGAAGGTTGACTGGTTTCGAGCGGAGTATAAAGGTAGTAATTCTACATTAAGAAGGGAATTATCTGGGTTTTGGGCAATTGATTCTTCCAAGGTAATGCGATCTACTAAAGAACCATATATTCTTCCTAGGCATATTGAACAAGCATTTTTTTATAAAAACCCAGATGCTCATCCTTGGTGGCAAGTCATTCATGTGCAACCTAGAGGTAGGTCATTGTTTGAACAGTTTATTGTCACAGAGATCGAAGAAAGTCCTCTTGATGATTCAGCATCAGATAATGATACATCAACATCTGAAATAGAAATTAGAATCATTATACGTGATAATGATACTAATCTTTTTGATGAAGAGGATAATTCTCTACATGCTGATTCTACTGATGAGGAAGAGGAATTACCAGAAATAGATATTAATCCATCAACAGATGATGTGATTCATGAGAACATAGATTTAACAATAGAAGAAATAAATGAAATCAATAAGGATAATGAAGATGAGACTATATTGATGTCTTACCAAAATGATGGCAATAATGAAAACATATGAGCAGATTAGATAGCAAATTGTACTCTAGTTATCGATCAATAACTTGAAGCTTCTGAATGGATATCAGATAATAGGTTTTTTTAATTAACTTGAATAACGATGAATTAGAGAGATGAAATCATGTTCTTCTAAGTTAGAACATGAAGCTCGTGGGTATGCCTAATTATTTTATATATAGCTTTATCTTCGAGGAGCAAATTTTTATCATAGTATGCATATATATGTATTTCATGTATATGTATGTGTTTGCATGTGTGTGATATATGTATACATGTGTTAAGTATGCATATGTGTATATATGCATATGCATTTATGTAAAATATTCATGTATTCATGTAATATATGCAAGTGTTTATAATTGTGTACATGTATATATGTATATGTGTCTATGTGTAAATATGTACATGTAAATATGTATGCATGTATATATATGTTTATGTGTGCATGTAGGCATGTATATGTGATGTGTACATGTATATATGTATATATGTCTATGTGTAAATGTGTACATGTAAATATGTTAGTATGTATATATATATTTATGTGTGCATTTAGGCATGTATGTGTGATGCATAATATATCTCCATTTTATATTTATGTATCATATCTACATGATGTGTATATATCTTTACATATATTATGATCCTCGTTGATTCGAGTAGCTATATATAGAGGCATAAGGTTGGGAGGAGAGACATCTCTCTAGTAGGACGTCGGAGGTGTACATATACTTCAAACATATGGCTAAAAAGTTGAATTAGAGTTTTTAAATTAGGGATTTCAAAACCCTAATATCGAAATTAGTGTTTTCAATTTAGGATTTTTGAAATAAGATTTATTTATTTATTTATTTATTTATTTATTTATTTATTTATGTGTATGCATGTGTTGTGTATGTATGTGTATCTATATGTGCATATGCATGTGTTTTGTGTGTATATATGCATGTGTGTGTATGCGTGTATTTATACCTCTAGTCTCTCTCTCTCTCTCATATACATGCATAAACACACATACTCATATCCACATATATATACATAAAAGCAGTGCATACCGTGCATTGTCGCGACGATGAGCCATAAGTGTCCGCATCTCTTTTAAACACCAATTAAGGGACCATCCTGTCCCAAACTGTCTCTAGTGAACTAAGCACATATTTCTCATCCCTCTCATCATGCTCACTACAAAAATAAAAAACATAATGTAAATAAAACATAAGATATATATTTCAATTTATATGTAAAACTTTTACTTACTTCCACAGTAAGTGGATAAAGCGCAGGTAAGAGTCGCATAGTGCCCGCATTCTTCTCTTGAACTCCAATCCATTCCCTATATACACAATGTTTTCCTCTGGCTCTATGTCGCACTCTAATCCTAAGGTGCCTATGCATGTCCTCATAGGCAACTCTGCTCTGCTATCACGTGCTAGAGGTGGTATAGGTGTCCTGAAAATAGATAGATAGAAATAAATAAAAATATGTGTTATAATATCATTAAAAAAGTTTATGAAAACAAAACATACCTATGAGCAGCTAGCTCTCTTCCTGCATGTGGAGCCATAGAAGAGCCCTCATCTGATTGCTGGGTAAGCATCTTGATCGTATAATCCAGCTCCTCATCAGACACCTCTGCGTAATCACGCATTATGGCCCCTAGAGTATCAGACGGAACTCTTGCTCTCATAAGACTTTTTATGAGAGTGAGTTTTGCCTTTCTCTCTCTACTAGGATCCATAATACCTAACATATAAAACAAAATGGTTAGAAATCAATATATGTGTACATATGTAAGTGTGTATGCATTAAGTATGTGTATGTATGCATGTGTGTGTGTATGTATGTGCGTGTATATGTGTGTATGTGTGTATGCATGTGTATGTGTGTGTATGCATCATTATGTGTATATGTATCTATGTGTGTATGTGTGTGTATATGTGTGTGTGTATGTATGTGTATGTGTGTGTGTATGCATGTATGTATGTATGTATTTATGCATATGCATATGCATTATGTATGTATATATATGCATGTATGTGTATGTGTGAGTATGTCTTCTATGTGTGTGTATGCATATATGTGTGTATGTATGCATATATGTGTGTATGTGTGTATGTGTGTGTGTATATGTGTTTGTATGTGTGTATGCATGTGTATGTGTGTGTATGCATCATTATGCATGTAAGTGTCTATGTGTGTTTGTGTGTGTATATGTGTGCATGTGTGTGTGTCTATGTGTATGTGTGTGTGTCTATGAGTGTGTATGTGTTTATGTGTATGTATGTATCTATGTGTGTGTATGTGTCTATGTGTATATGTGTATGCATATATGTATGCATATGTGTGTGTATGCATGTGTATGTGTGTGTATGTGTCTATGTGTGTATGTGTGTGTATATGTATGTGTGTATCTGTGTGTATGTGTGTGTTTCTATGAGTGTTGATGTGTTTATGTGTATGTATGTATCTATGTGTATGTATGTGTCTATGTGTATGCATGTATGTATGCATATGTGTGTGTATGCATATGTATGTGTGTCTATGCATCATTATGTGTGTCTATGTATGCATGTGTATATGTGTATGCATCATTATGTGTGTATGTGTGTATGTGTGTATGTGTGTATGTGTGTGTGTGTGTCTATGAGTGTATATGTGTTTATGTGTATGTATGTATCTATGTGTGTGTATGTGTCTATGTGTGTATGTGTATGCATGTATGTATGCATATGTGTGTGTATGCATATGTATGTGTGTGTATGCATCATTATGTGTGTCTATGTATGCATGTGTATGTGTGTATGCATCATTACATGTGTATGTGTCTATGTGTGTATGTGTGTGTGTATGTGTGTGTGTCTATGTGTATGTGTGTGTGTCTATGAGTGTGTATGTGTTTATGTGTATGTATCTATGTGTGTGTATGTGTATGCATGCATGTATGCATATGTGTGTCTATGCATATGTATGTGTGTGTATGCATCATTATGTGTGTATGTGTCTATGTGTGTATGTGTGTGTGTGTGTCTATGAGTGTGTATGTGTTTATCTGTATGTATGTATCTATGTGTGTGTATGTGTCTATGTGTGTATGTGTATGCATGTATGTATGCATATGTGTGTGTATGCATATGTATGTGTGTGTATGCATCATTATGTGTGTCTATGTATGCATGTGTATGTGTGTATGCATCATTACGTGTGTATGTGTCTATGTGTGTATGTGTGTGTATATGTGTGTGTGTCTATGTGTATGTGTGTGTGTCTATGAGTGTGTATGTGTTTATGTGTATGTATTTATGTGTGTGTATGTGTATGCATGTATGTATGCATATGTGTGTGTATGCATATGTATGTGTGTGTATGCATCATTATGTGTGTATGTGTCTATGTGTGTATGTGTGTGTATGCATTATGTACGTGTATGTAAGCATGTGCATTATGTATGCATATAAGTATGTAAGTATGCATATGCATATGCATTATGTATGCATATGCATATGCATTATGTATGCATATGCATATGCATTATGTATGCATATGCATTATGTATGCATATGCATATGCATTATGTATGCATATGTGTGTATGTGTGTGTATGCATTATGTATGTGTATGTAAGCATGTGCATTATGTATGCATGTAAGTATGTATGTATGCATATGCATATGCAATATGTATGCATGTATGTGTATGTGTGTGTATGTCTCTCTATGTGTGTGTATGCATCTATGTGTGTGAATGTGTGTGTACATGTGTCTGTATGTGTGTATGCATGTGTATGTGTGTGTATGTGTGTGTATGCATCATTATGTGTGTATGTGTGTGTATATGTGTGTGTATGTGTGTGTGTCTATGTGTATGTGTGTGTATCTATGAGTATGTATGTGTTTGTGTGTGTGTATGTGTGTATGTGTGTGTGTATGTATCTATGCATGTGCATTATGTATGCATGTAAGTATGTATGTACATTGTATGCATATGCATATGCATTATGTATGCATATGTATGCATGTATGTGTTTATGTGTGTATGTCTCTCTATGTGTGTGTGTATGCATATATGTGTGTCTATGTGTGTATGTGTGTGTATATGTGTCTGTATGTGCGTATGCATGTGTATGTGTGTGTATGCATGTGTATGTGTGTGTATGCATGTGTATGTGTGCATGTGTGTGTGTGTCTGTGTGTGTATGTGTGTGTGTCTATGTGTATGTGTGTGTATCTATGAGTGTGTATGTGTGTATGTGTCTATGTGTGTATATGTGTTTATGTGTGTATGTGTATGCATGTATGAATGCATATGCATGTGTATGCATGTGTATGCATGTGTATGCATGTGTATGCATGTGTATGCATGTGTATGTGTGTGTATGCATCATTATGTGTGTATGTGTCTATGTGTGTATGTGTTTGTGTATATGTGTGTGTATGTGTGTGTGTCTATGTGTATGTGTCGCTACACGTCTATGAGTGTGTATGTGTTTATGTGTGTGTATGTGTCTATGTGTGTGTATGTGCATATGCATTATGTATGCATATGTATGCATGTATGTGTATGTGTGTGTATGTCTCTCTATGTGTGTGTATGCATATATGTGTGTGTATGTGTGTGTGTGTATGTGTGTGTGTATATGTGTGTCTATGTGTGTATGCATGTGTATGTGTGTGAATGCATCATTATGTGTGTATGTGTGTATGTGTGTATGTGTGTATGTGTGTGTATATGTGTGTGTATGTGTGTGCACGTCTGTGTGTATGTGTGTGTGTCTATGAGTGTGTATGTTTGGATGTGTGTGTGTATGAATGTGTGTCTATGAGTGTGTATGTTTGGATGTGTAAGTGTATATGTGTGTCTATGTGTGTATGCATGTGTATGTGTGTGAATGCATCATTATGTGTGTCTATGAGTGTGTATGTATATGTGTATATGTGTGTGTATATGTGTGTCTAGGTGTGTGTATATGTGTGTATGCATGTGTATGTGTGTGAATGCATCATTATGTGTGTATGTGTCTATGTGTGTATGTGTCTATGTGTGTATGTGTGTGTATATGTATGTGTATGTGTGTATGTGTCTATGTGTGTATGTGTGTGTATATGTATGTGTATGTGTGTGCGCGTCTATGTGTATGTGTGTGTGTCTATGAGTGTGTATGTGTTTATGTGTGTGTATGTGTCTATGTGTGTGTATGTGTCTATGTGTGTATGTGTCTATGTGTGTATGTATGCATATGTGTGTATGTGTGTGTATGCATTATGTATGCATATGTGTGTGTATGCATTATGTATGTGTATGTATGCATATGCATTATGTATGTGTATGTATGCATGTGAATTATGCATGCATATGTGTGTGTATGCATGTAAGTATGTATGTATGTACGCATATGCATATGCATTATGTATGCACATGTGTGTGTATGCATGTAAGTATGTATGGATGTACGCATATGCATATGCATTATGTATGCATGTATGTGTATGTGTGTGCATGTCTCTCTCTATGTGTGTGTATGCATATATGTGTGTGTATGTGTGTATGTGTGTGTATGTGTGTGTGTGTATGTGTGTGTGTGTGTATGTGTCTGTGTATGTGTGTGTATATGTATGTGTATATGTGTGTGCATGTGTATGCATTATGTGTGCATGTGTGTATGCAACCTTATTTGTGTATGTGTGTATATGTGTGTGTATTTGTGTGTATGTGTGTGTGTGTATGTGTATGTGTGTGTGTCTATGTGTGTATATGTGTGTGTGTACATATGTATGTGTATGTAAGTGTGTGTGTGTGTGCGCATACCTGCTTGCTGTTAGTTTGTGCGGACCTCTCTCTTTCTCGCGCGCTCTCTCTCTCTCTCTCACTCTCTCTCTCTCGGTCTCTTCTTGCTCGCGTCCAAGTCCCGGCACAAATGTGGCAGGAGAAATCAATTTTTTTTTTTTTTACATTCCAGAGATGAAATGTCGCTCTGCAGCGATGAAATTAGCGACGCTCTTTAATTAACGTCGTCTAAGCGACGCTAGCATCGCTTATGCGACGAGGGTCGGGAAAAAAAAATTCAAAATTTTGACCGTCGCTTATGCGACGACCACGTCGCATAAGCGACGCTTCCCGTTTTTTTCCCAATTTGGGGGCGTCGCTACGCCCCCCTTTTTCTTGTAGTGCACTCATCCCAAGCATTGGGTTTGCATCTAAGAAAAAGTCATTTATCAAAGTCTAGCTTTTGGATGGGATCAATGTCCTCAAACCCAATCCACTTGCTTCGCTTCTGGTTCCAAATGTGCTTCCACTAACAAAAAAATATCAGCATTGTTGGCGGTAGTCAAGGCATTACAAGACATGGGAGTCGACGTAAAGAGTCAGCACAAAGAGAAGGACCAAGTAGGCAAAGCAGACAAAGAAGATCCGACAATTAGGCCATACAATTTCTCCAAGACAAATCCTTTTTAATAGTGATTTTCATCACTACATGAACATTTTAAATACCATTTTTGGTAGAGTAGACTCCATTTTGTTCAAGTCGAGGAGTCCTTGAGCTTGAAGAGTACTACAAGTAGCTACATACCAATTTTCATAATTTTTAGACTTTGTTTGAGCCCTCAAATAAGCCCTAGAACCTAATTTTTAACTAGGCCAGACACTAGGTCTGGACAGGGCCAAGAGACATTTTGAGTAATACAAAGAAATCCATTGTTCTTCTCTTTGTTCTTGCCTTGTGTGCACGTGTGTGTGTGTATGTGTGTGCATGCTTGTGTGCTTCTCACTCATGCACTTGTGCCATCACTTGCTCATAGTCATCATACTAGTCCTCACATCTCCACGGATTGACAATTATAATGTGGATCTCCTCACGTTGGTACTTGCCATTGTGCTAGAGTGACACCAAATTTGGCACCGTTGTTGGGGAGAGAGCTTCGAGGACCAGCGTGTGATGGTAAGATGTAGAGTTGTGATGTTGGAGTAGTAGGTAATTCCTCTACTTCTCCATGTTTTTCTCTCTCTTACTTCACCATCATCATCACCATCATCCTCCTCACCATCTCCCACCTTGATCTCCACCTTCGCAAAATTTTCAATTTTTTGGTCATATCACCTTCCCCACCTCATATCCCTCATTTCACTTGTGAGAGAGAGTGTGAGAGAGCTATTGTGCTTATTGTTGTTGTGTGTTTTTGAGCGTTTCTTGCATGTTCCAGTTTGTATCATCATCTGCAGTAGGTTGCACAGGTACGAAAAATGTCTACACAGGTCCCGAGGCATTGATCTCTATCAATCACGATTGCCAGAAAACTTGAACATTTGGTAAAACTAAGTGCGTATTCATGATCTATAGGCCTTGAACATCACATCCACAAAAAAATCTCAAAAAATTTTGCATTTTCTCTGTCCATCGCGATTGACAGCATCAATCATGATTGAGAGTGTCCATCGCGATGGATAGCCTATCCATCGTGATAAACACACCGTGATGGACAGCTAATCGATCGTGATTGATAGTATCCATCATGACGGACACTTCTATCCATCACGATTGACTGAAAAATCATGATGGACACTTGCACACGATGAAATACTTATCCATCACGACGTATAGAGGCCCGATCAACACAAGAAAGCATGAAAATCCAAAAAAATCAATCAATCGCAATTGACGTCCCCATGACGGACTGTCTGTCCATCGCGATTGATAGCTGTCCATTGTGACTGATACATGTCCATCACAACCGACACCCCTATCTATCACGACCAATAGAAAAATCAATATTGACACTCTATCTCAGCTCGAAAGTTATCCATCGGGAGGTATAGGCCACGATTGACATAATATAATGCCAAAAACCTGATAAATTTTGTCCATTGCGATTGAAACCCCATCCATCGCGACCGACACCATCCATCATGACTGACACCTTTGTCCATCGCAATTGACACCCATCAATCGCAATTGACCCTGTCCATCACGATTGGCAGGCCACGATAGACAACTCTGTCCATTGTGATTGACATCTCTATCGATCACGATTGACAGCTTTTGGGCATATATTAAGCGATAGGAACATAGGGAGGCCCCAAGCAAATAAATCAAGAAACCTTGTTTTCTTGTTAGCCTGTTTTAATCCTGTTTTAACCCCAGAACCCTGAACTGTCATAACTTTCTCAAATGAACTCCATTTCTAGTGATCTTGACCTTCCACAGGGATGAGAGAGTTCGGGGATCTCTAAGGGAATTTTCATAGAAACAAAGTAGAATTGGGCCTTTGAATTACATGAAAAGACTTGGTTTGTTACGTCAATTAACTTTAAAACTTGAGCTAACTTTGGGACTTTTACAGGTCCATTGAGAGCTGTTGGAACTCAAGGTCAAGCACAAGTATGGAAGCACATCAAGGAAGTGGACACACAAGAAGAAGGAGCATGAAGGGAGCTCCAAGAAGCACATCTCAAATTTTCAAAAGAATTCCCTATAGAAATAGTGATTTTTATCACTAAAGAACATTGTAAATACCATTTCAAATTTTTCTAACTCCATTTTGTTCAAGATGAGGAGTCCTCAAGCTTGAGGAGTATTAGTAGTATCATCCTACCAATTTTCATAATTTTTAGACTCCATTTGAGCTCCCAAATAAGCCTTGGAACCTAATTTTTGACTAGGCTCTACACTAGGTCTGGACAAGGCCAAAACCAATCAAAGAACTATAAAACGAGCTACATTGCTCATTTTTTAGGTTGGCTTGTTAGAGATTTGAAGCTTTGTAGGAGAGCTCTTTTGCAATAGAAAGTTTTCCATTGTTCCTTTCTTTGCTCTTAGTGTGCATGCTTGTGTGCTTTCACTCATGCACTTGTGCCTTCACTTGCTCATGGTCTTCATACCAGACTTGACGTCTCCATGGGTTGACATTTATGAGGTGTATCTCCTCATGGTGGTACTTGCCATTGTGCTAGAATGACACCAAATTTGGCACCGTTGTCGAGGAGAGAGCTTAGAGGACGAGCGTGTGATGGTAAGATGTACAGTAGCGACGTTGGAAGGTAAAAAATAGTCATTTTCAGTTTAGTTTCTGAGTTTTTCTTCACCTTCTTCATCATCATCATCATCACCACCATCTCCTCCCATCTTCACCTTCTTAGATTTTTTTCACTTTTTGACTATACACTCCCGATTTTCGCCTCTTCTTCTTCATTCTTGGCTACACGATGAGTTCAGAGAGAGTTAAAAGATGAAGCATGGATGAAATACAAAGGTTTGAGCTATTAAAACATTGGAAACATGAGTGCTGGTATTGCAGCCATAAATAGCATGCATCTGGTATCATGAGTGGAGTATTGTGGTTTCGAAGGGTGACCTTCCATCTACAAACACATAGGAATGACAAGGAGGACACAAGGTACACATATTTGCAAAAACTTTTGAATTTGGACTTCAAAAACTCCAAGTATCATGTCCGATTGAGTTTTGGTATCGCAATACCAGAACTCCCATGTATTGCGATATTTGTTGAGTATCATGTATCACCTCCTTGAGGTATCCCGATACCATCAAGGTATCGTGTATCGGCAAGTTGAGGTATCGCAGACTACGGGTTGAGTGGTATCCTATTGTGCACCTTGTGGTATTGTATCCTGATCCACAAGCGGTATCGTATCGTGAAACCTCAGGTATCGTGTATCGTTGGTCTAGAGGTATCGTATTGTGAGAGCAAGTGGTATCGTATCATCTAGAAGGTATCATATTACATAGAACTTGGTATCATATCGTGCCTTAGATCTCTTGGTATTGTATTGTCTTGCCAACACTATCATATTGCGAGGCAGGTCGGTATCGTATCATTGCCACTTCTAGTATTGTATCGTTTGATAGCAATATCATATCCCAGAAATTGGTATTGCCTTGGTTGTATCGTATCGTCTAAGGTGGTATCATCCGTACTAGTATTCTGTACCGTGGAAAACAGAGGTATTGCATCGTGAAAATTTGGTATCGTGTATCGTGGTGGTATGAAGTATCATATCGTGGAATTCCAAGTATCACAACCACAAGTATCGTATTGTCAAACCCAATATCATGTATTGTCTGTTTTGAAGTACTCCCAGAGAGATCCTATTTCCCTGTTTTAACCCTTAGAAGTTCGCTAGAGTATTAGATATAGTATTTTGAAGTTGACCCTCAGGTGGGACCAGGAAACCAAGAGGACTTCAAAGGATTTTGAGCAATACAAAAGGGAAATTTTGGACTTGAAGATAAAGCTTATGGACATGAGATCTAGAAGACACCTTGGCAAGGATAGACAAAGTATTAGATCTTCTCATGCTAGTGTCAACCATATAGCTAAGTCTTGGGCACAACAACTAAGTGGGTATCCCTACATACTAAGTTTTGACACAAGTGATTCAGAAATATCTTTCAACATGGAGAGACCCACAGGTAGCTTAGACAATGCCTATTTACAGACACTAGAAGGCCCCTATAAAACCCAATTGGAATATATTCAGACCAACCGATTAGGTGCTCACATCTATGAGGATGGCCTGAGGTGATCAGTGGTCCAACTCAAAAATCCAAACCAACCCTTTGGACTTTAATACCCAGTGGTTAAGTTCGAAGAGGGTTCATACATTGATAAGGAAGGAACCATGTATGTGGTCACCAGCTTACCAGACAGGATAGATGAGTTTGGAAACATCATTCCTGAGAATGAGATAGGAGACCTAGAGCACGGAGACCTAGGATGAGAACCCAAGACTCCTCCAAGAAAATATGTCTTGACGAGGTTAATTACTCTAGAGTGGATTCCCCAAGACAACAGAAACATAGAATTATTCTTGAATAGAGAAACAGAGGAAGCCTTTTAGAGATTCAAGCCAGATCAACCTAACCTAATAATCACCATCTACGAATTCAAAGACCTTGAGACACCAGGCAAGGTTGTCTATCTAGGTAACACATCGGAACTAAAAGAGAGAGACATTGAACACATAGGCATCAAAGAGATGAACATGATTTTCCATTGCATAGACCCCGAGAGTACCCCAAGAACCCTTAGACCCTCTCAAGTGGTTAAGACAATGAAGAACTATTTTGATAGGTCAAGAGATCCTTATGATCATGTGGATGAGTTTAGACAAGTGTTAAGAGCTGAACAGGTAGATGACTTGTTCACCCAGTTCGAGACATTTGGTTTGACTCTCAAGGGTACAGACTTAGCTTGGTTGCAGCCCCTGAATAGTCGCAATTATCGGAACATAGGTCAATTGCTAGAAGAATTCATTGTAGAATTTTCCAAGTGGCATCAGGCATAACACATCATCCCTGATCCACAGTTTCAAGCACACACCGCAAGAAACAGTTCGACTAGTTGGACACAGATTTAAACAATATGTGGAGAGATGTCCTACACCTGAATTATCTACACAAGCAAAACATGTTTCCTTGTTTTTAGATGGACTTATAAGCGGGAAACTTAGATCATATGTATATCTCAAGGAGCCAACCACATTAGATCAATGCTTGGGAATGTGTATTGACATAGAAGACAACTTGGATGAGGAGTTAGAATCATCCAAACTCTATAAGGACTCTGACGCTTCTACTAGTCATACCTCTAGAACCTCCATAGAGATAGATGAGATAGCTGAGCAGGTTGCCAATAAGCTTGGAGTTCAAAAGAGACAAACACCAAGAGTCACCTCATTGAAGCGATATTACAATTGTGAAGGAGACCACATGGCTAATGTTTGTCCAATTATGGCTCAACCCCAAGGAAACCCTAATGCTCCATATTGCACTATTGAGAGAAAATACACAAATCATACGGATCAAGATTGTCCATACAATAGGCAGACTGTCAAACAAAATTATTAGCAACCTTACCAATAGGGTAGGTATCAAAACCAATATCAACAACCATATCATAGCCTGCAACAACAATATCAACCTCTGTACCAGCAACAATATCAGGCACCATATAGGCCACAACCAGTCCTAGGAAACCAACCACTAGCTCTTGCCTATGTGATCCCAGTTAAGTATACAGTAGTAGAGGAAAACCCTAATAGGGATTTGGTGCCACTAACCCCATTGGTCTTAGAAAATGACTCTCATGCTCATAGTTCAGACTACTCCCATGAAGATAGTCCACAAGCTTATTACACAGAGCCACCAAAGCAGAGTAAGGCTTATTCCTATCAATACGAGACACCACTTATGGAACAAAATTGGGAGCCATAATACTCCAATGTCATGTACACGAATCCTAACCCAAGGCCCCAATCGAGACAAGTAAGACCACAAGCCCCTAGAGGACCATGTTTTAGATGTCCAGGTGACCATTTCACATTAGGGGAAACAATGAACCCTACATGGGCCTTTTAGATTAAGAGATGATTAGTGATGGACCAATGAGAAGAGGGTGGTGGCCACAATCTACTCCCCCAAGCACCTAGACTAGGCATAGGCTTCCCTTGTTTCTTTGTAGTCAAAGGTGGTATGAAGGACTAAAAACCACGAGTTCTTCTCCAAAAGTGGTTTGACAGGCCTACATTTTGAATCATAGCCATTGGATTAACTCAAGGATATAATGGCTCATGTTAAATGTCAAAAAAAAGTCGGCATACTATATGGTCCCTTAGATGTGGCAAAGATCTAATGGTTTAGCTTGAAAATCCTCAAAAACTGCGCCTTTGTACCTCCATCGTCGGATTGACTTAAAAGGGAGTGGTCCAAATTCATTTGCCTTGAATTTTGGAATGCTTTGAGCTGGAGCCCTTGGATCACTTCTAGATCCAATGGCTATGAATCTTTATTCTTGAGAGCATCCCAAGATCAAGTCACAGCCGTCGGATCTTCAACCATCGGATATACGTGAATCCACCCCGCGACAGAACTTCGCCAACTCTCTTGTTGTTTTCTGCCAGTTTACATGCTCTCTCTCCTCATTGAATGCTTCCAAATTTGTCTTTTTGTGATAGACAACCTCCTTTCGATCCAATCCGTCCGTGAGCATTTCATCCAATGAATAAGAATGCCCACAACTGTTCCTCACTTGGGATCTCTTTTGTCTTCTTTTGACAGGAAAATTGAAGAAGATCATGGCCGTTCACGTGTGATTTTCCAATGGATACAATCTCCCATGACTGTATTCGACATGATCACATTCCTTAAAGGAAATATTTTATTGCAAAACCACTAGTGGTTTTTTTTTGTGGCCTTAATCCCTCTTTTGTTAATTTTAATCCCTAAAAATTAGGGATCCTTACAAGGCCCATGCAGGGTTCACTTTTTTCCCTAATGATTTGTGAATGTCCCCACTCACCGACTCTGGGACAAGGGCAAAACATCACAATACAAGGCTTTTGTCCTAAGTGTGGCAAAAAAACATATCCCAAGAGATTGTCCAAGGAACTCCTCTAGTGCACCCAAGGTTACACCGATTAATGTGGTAGGCTTAGTTGTGGATTCAAGTGCTAGTAGTAGTAATGTGGCTCCTATACAGGCAATTACTAGGGCACAAGCATTAAAACAAGATAAACCAGTTGAACAATCAGAGTCAAGTGAATCAAGAGAGCCTAGTAAGAGGAACACAATAACATGGAAGGATAGTAGGGAGAGAACCAATCGTAAGTGGAATAAAAAGTTATCTGAACTAGAAGAAAGCTTAAAAGATGCAAAAACAAAAATAGAATACATTGCACCTCAAAGCCCCTCGCACGTCGAAGCTCAATCCACTCCACCTCATCCCACCCCACCACTCATTGTAAATAAACTGCAACCACAGTTTGTTCTTGCACATCCAACCCCAGAAGACTTGGACATGATGTTGAAGGCCTACCAGGCTCGACTTCAAGAAGGGCCAATAGCTGCAAACCTAGGCAAAAGTTACCCTAGAGTAGATTTAGAGATTGAATGGTAAAAAATTGGCATGAAAATGGTAGAACTAGCTCAGGCTATGATCAAGGCCAATCAATCATTCAATCAGGCAAATTCTATCAAACCAGGTTTGCATTTCCAGGGCTTACTAGAAAGATTAGAGCAGTTGGTAAACAAACATCATATTTCTTTACCTCCACATGCTCAACCAATTGTTGAAAGAGAAAGCTCACCACCAATGAAGGCTTACATTCCTGATTCCACAGATGATGAAACACCTCTTTCAATTCAACAGTACTCTCAAGAGTTCTTACGGGAAATACAAGAAGAGAAATGGGCCAAGGAGAAGGGTAATCCCGCTCCTATTCCTGAAATTGATTATCTTTATGATAAATTTCCCCAAGACATTCCATCTATTTATGGACCAAGCATAGCAACAAGAAGAGGAAAGAATAGATTTTAAATCTAATTCTTTACAAGAGTTGCCGCAATTCACAGGCTCATGGGAATTTGAATCTCTTCAGATCAGAGCTCCCACAATATTGGTAAGAAACAAAGACTCACTGGTTCCAAGAAACACTCACATTGTGAAGAATGCTAAGGTTCAATGTCATCTCACTTTAGAAGAGCTGTTGAAAGAAAAACCAGAGCTATGGAATCATGTGGCGAATCAGGTTCCAAAACTTGATTCCAATATGCCAAAAGCAAGCTCTAAGCAAAAATTACAACAGATACCTCTAGACAAAATAGGAGACATGAGTGAAGGTGAAGAAGGTAATACTTATCTTCCAATCACCTACCAAGGTTACACAACCAAAGCTATCTTAGATTCAGCTACTGGTTTTGCGATTGCAACCACCTCCTTGTGGAAGCAATGGGGCGAACCTGCATTAACACCAACTAGAATGAAGCTTCAAATGGCTGGCAGCCATGTTGAAAGACCTCTAGGATTTCCAGAAGGGATAACTCTAACCACTTGTGGTGTAGAGTTTGAACACACATTTGCTATGTGTGACTTTGGCAAAAATAATTTCTATGAGATGATCTTAGGAAGACCCTACCTACGACAACTACAGATAGTTCAAGATTGGGGAACCAACTCCTTATACTTGCAGCACTTAGGGGTCACAACCAAGGTCAATTTGAAGGATTACACCTTCATAGATGTACCACCCCTACAGTGGGATCCTTATCCACAAGGTGCAAAAAGATTCAATCTCTGTGCATTCTAAAAGCTCTCTTGATCCATCCTGGATGCATGAGGATACTCATTTATGGATGTGCAAGGTTGTAGAGGAAGAGGAAAGACGCCTGAAAGCAAGAGAAGAAGGAACTTCTCAAGGAGATAGACCAATTAGAGACCCAATCTGCACACTGATGATCTTTCTAGATGAGGAATTTGAACCTTATGGTTGGGTAGAAATCTTAGCCACCATGGACATTGTTGTCAATAAAGAACATTCCACGCATTCCCACAGACTTGGAATTCTCCTGAGGAGCACCTTTGGAAGAACTCACCAATGAAGACTTTGAGTAGATTTTAAAGGAAGTGAATCTTGAAGCAGAAGAAGAACAACAATGGAAGGAGCTCAACTACAAGGAACAACACCACAAGTACCCACTCCCACTGCTGATGTGGATGAAGAAGAGGATGAAGACGATGTAGAAGATGAAGAATTCGAGGAAGGCGAGGAAGGGCATGAAGAAAAATATCAAGATGAGCAGCAACGACTACCAAAACTTGTAGGTGCTCTTGTGTACATAGCCCAGTTGCAAAGGTTACACGACACAATCAGAGCAGTGCAAGAGTTTCACAGACTTTCCTTTGCATCAGGCCAAGCCCTAATAGAACAAATGTTAGTCGATGGAGTGGACCCGCAATTCATCACTAGCCTCCAGCTACTGTCCGAATCCTTGGGAGTTTAGGAGGTTGTCTACACAGTAGTTTGAAAATCTATCTGATATGACCGGCATAGAGTGGATACATGACCACGGGCAGGCAAGAATATACAAATATCAGTAACTGAACCTGAAGCTACCATAGAGCCGACAACTACCCCAACACCCACCATCGATCTCACTACAAAAATCTTTGTACAGACATCACCAATCTCACCCCAACACCCTCCATCTCCTCCGTCTTCCCCACCCCCGCTGCCAACCAGGGTAGAAAATGATGTTGTAATAACAACCATGAACCAAACCCTAGCCTCTTCATCCTCCTTTCCCTTTCATGAATCAATATCTTAGGCCACCATTTTTTCTTTCATTAGCAACCCTTTTATCACCTCACCATTTTTGCCTTTCGAACCCATCATTGGACACCCACTCATACCTGTATAAAAGGACACATGCGATCCGCAGAAGGTAGTTCAGGTTTCCCTGCATACCCATATTCACACCTTCCCCTTCCTAGGGATCCATACTTCCCAACTGCCTCATCCATGTTCCCACAAACCTCACTTGCCACAATTGCCCCATCTCATTACATATCCTTCATGGAACAATTCATTCGTGCTCCTACTCCTTAGATGCTAGGTTCACAGACACTCACAAACACATCACTCTACACAGACACTACACTCACTTCACCTACCATACCCACATACATGGTAGCCCCTACATGCACTACACTGTCTGATCCCATGGATATTTCACCACCCACAACATCCCCTCCTCTCCCTACAATTCCATCATCACCCACTCCCCTACCCCCCTCATCACCACTCACCACCTCATTGGTAGACACAAAATCCACAACTCCCCTTCCCACTTCCATTCCCTCTGCATTCCAAACTCGTCCCCTCACATATCATAATATAAATAATTCATTCAATATGTTAATTCAGTGTGCGTATCAATTACAAAAAGAATATCAATGATTGGAAGAGCGTAGTGCTGCCTTCCAGGTAGAGTCACAAAGGCTACAAGTCAGAGTCACTACACTCGAAGCTGATCATCAAACACTTCTGGCAGAGTATACCACCTTACAACAGGCTCATACCAAATTTGAGTCTAAGATGTCTATTGTGGATGATAAAGCAGTCAAAGATTTGCAAAACATGCTCCAAGCACAAATGCTCATCAATGCTAAACTAAGATGCAATCTAGGGCCACTACAGAAGCACATGGTTGTTGCCTTGGAAGAGAACAAGTAGCTTCAACAACAAAACCAAGACAATTTTTAAGCAGCTATGGAAGGAACATGGAGAGCAGAAATTATCCCTACAAAGTATAAAGCAGTCCCCTCAGAAGACATACAAATCTTACTTGAGGATCATGCCAACTTTTTAGAGTCCTATGAAAAGATGGAATTAGAATGTGAGGATCCCTGGAAGCAGTTGGCCAATGTCAGCACATCTCAACCCAAGCCTGCCATCCCTCAACATTGTACTAAAGAACTAGCGGCCTTAAGAAAGCAGGTCGAAGAATTAACAACCAAAATCCTACCATATGAGAGGCCGCCCTCTCCTATTGAAGAATCGGAGCCTGAAATCGTGGTGGAGATCCCGGTCGAAGAGAGTTTTGAAGAGCCTTATGACTCAATGTCGATACTTGGTGGACACATCATGGAAGAGGGACAAGACACATTTGAGATCAAAGTCTGAGATTGGCTCAAGAGATTCAAACAAATCGGTCAAACACATGATGATAGAGTGGTCGTGTAGATCATGTGCCTTTCCAATTTAGAAGAAACTGTTCTCATGTCTGCTTACTTTCGGAACCTCTCCCATCAACGCCTGATTACCATGTCAGAAACACAATATAAGCCCTAATTTATCTTATTAGTTGACTATAATATGGAGATTGAAAGATATTTAGGAAAAAAACCTATATTTGCCACCCAGTTTCATCTTGATGATCTACCAGTGGATGCACTTGCAGGCTCGATTTTTCAACCCAGCTGGCATGAGTGACTACTCACAGACTATCTAGAAATGATGCGCACATGGGCCACAATACCATTATATATTAAATATAACCCATATTATTGTCTAGTAGTCTGTCGCAGATCATGAAAAGTGTTTGCCATCAAAGTCCATAATAATAAAGGATGCTTGGATTGGGCTAATTATCCATATTTTGCTCCACCTAGAGCACCACCCACCATAGCATACATGATCTCTACAATATGTCATTGTTCTACATGCTTAAAGAAGGTATCAAACATCGCTGCCATGACATGTATGAAAATCTTTGAGTTGATGACGGTCATACTCAAGACCTTCCACAAGATACAAACATCCTATATTTTGGCACCCAACTTTTCTGAAGGTAAGAGAGATTCGGTCTATGACATGAGCCAGACCCCCTCCATCAACATCATTTATGCCTGGCATGCGTGCACAAAGTATTTACCTGCTTGCTACAAGGAGACTTTTGAGGAAATGTTCTCCACTCGATTCTAGGAATATCATTATGAAATTTTCATTCCCAAACCAACACGTGTTACATCTCTTTGTGGAGGAAAATGCCATCCATGAAAATCAGTTACATTTGCCACATCTAGACATTCCAAGTCTAGTAGATTGGGATAAGCTCATGATAGATTTGGTTCGAGGATTGTGCATTCAAGAACATCAGCTAGCCATAGACGTCGTCAAATATTACATCAAGCACTCCCACCAACAAGGGCTTTTCAGGGATGATAGATCCGAGAGAGGAGGAGGTGTTGGCAACATTCAAGGCAGTCAAGGCATTACAAGATAGGGGAGCCAACGTAAAGAATCAAAGTAGAGAGAAGGACCAAGTAGGCGAAGCAGACAAAGCAGATCCGACCCTAGAACCTAATTTTTAACTAGGCCAAACACTAGGTCTGGAGAGGATCAAAAGCAAGTCAAAAACTATAAAAAGAGCTAGAGAGCTCATTTTTGAGGTTGGCTTGTTAGAATTTTAAGCTATTGTAAGAGACTTTTTGAGTAATAGAAAGAACTCCATTGTTCCTCTCTTTGTTCTTGCCTTGTGTGTGTGTGTGTATGTGTGTGCATGCTTGTGTGCTTCTCACTCATGCACGTGTGCCATCACTTGCTCACAGTCATCATACTAGTTCTCACGTCTCCATGTATTGATAATTATGAGGTGGATCTCCTCATATTGGTACTTGCCATTGTGCTAGAGTGACAAACATCCTTGACTACCTTGATTCTAGAGATTTGGAACTAGATGGAATCCTTTTTTTGAATTTGGGTTGCCCACTTCCAACCATTGTTGGCAAGAGAGTGGGGCTTTAGCTTATTCCAATCTTTGCACAAAGAGACTAAGCCAAAGCCATTGTGAATCATAGGTATTTGGGATAAAAGACGTGCGATACGATCATGGTTGTTCCCATTGGGGGAATTCCAAGAGATAGGCTTTGGTTGCTTCTAGAAATTAGCTTCAATCAACAAGCACTTCTATTCATCCATGCTTTGATCATCTATTTCATAGTTAGATTGTTCACCATAGACCCAACATTGAGAATGTCAAGGCCACCAACTAGATATTTGGGACACCTAGGTCCCTCATCAAAGAGGAAGTTTCATCAAGCTCTTTCTATCTTAGCCAACTCAATATTCATTCACTCTTTAGCAAACAAGGAAGTAAATGATGGAGAAAATCAAGTGAATTGATCACATCACTTTCTAGGCCATGTTCAATTGCATTCCCTTTCAATAATGAAGATTTATTTATAATTTATTGAGGACCCAATCGCATCTCTGACTCATTAAAGTCTCAAACCCTAGTGGGATCCCAAGAAGATGATAAATCAATGGTATTCATCATAACTTGCATTAAATAATGTGTAAACAACCAAAATACCGAAGAGTTATACTCATTGTCATCTTATGATTTTTTTCGAACACACTTAATAAACGGACAAAAAGGATTCCAACAATTGCATAAGAATTTTTGAGGATCATTCAACTTAATTTCAAGTAGATTGTAGTTTATGATGTTTACATTTGGTTATATATGCTTTGTAGGTTCTATGGTTTGCAAGGTAAAGAAAAGGGTGCAATCTGGAAATTAAGCTTCATCAATCTCTTGACTTTGTTTGACTACTTCCATGGTGGTGGACGCTTGCTCCATTCCACTACTTCTTTTCCTTTTGGGCACTTGGTACTTACTTGTGTGCCCGTATGGGAGCATCAACTTTTAAAGTCATGCAAGTTATGCATGCATATTAAAAGGTACAAAATTTTTATGCCATTTACATAAAAACAAGAATCATGCTCTTAGAAATAGATGTAATAACTTTCTTTTTGCCTTCAATTGTTCTTGATGCATGAAAGCTTTAAATATATGATTCTTGAATTCATATATCCTCAAGCTAATCAGTAATGGCATGCAGTCAAAGAGCATAATTGAAAGACTACTCAAATTTTATTGCAATCTTGTTATTTCTTTCTTCTTTTCAAAGAACCTTTCTCCATGCCTTTATCCTTGCCTCATGATGCTCCATAACTTATTGAAAGGATGTCCTCATTTCAAGGCTTCTTCAAGTCTCCTTAAATACTACTTGGCATGCTATTACTTACATTCATTTCTATAATAGGGAAATACAATATGCAAAGAATGAATAAAGCAATAAGAAAATACTCCCCCGAACATCTTCATAAAGACTATTTATTCTATGCATTCTCTTCTTCCATGTTCCTTTGACTTGCTCCAAGTGAGAAATGAAGAAAATGTTTTCTTCATTTGCTTCATGATGGTAAACCTCTTCTTCTTTCACGTGACATAAAAAGGAACTTCTAAGTTGAAACTTGAAAGAATTTTAAGAAAAGATTGAGGGCTAACCCTTAGAACATAATAAGATTGCATACTCTAAGGTTACTTTGTGTATATAGGAGAAGAGCATGAATTTGCTCTTAAGTTATCTCTCATATAGAGAAATTTAGACAATCCTATGAAGAAAGGCAAGGGGGTGAGAAATGTAGAGAATGCTATGAAGAAAGCTAAGGGAGTGTTTACAGAATTGGATGTTCTTAAAACGAGGCACTACAGCCTTTGAAAACGATAGAGTGGTTTCTTTCTAATTAAAGTTGAGGCAAAAAGATTAATGAACATCTTCTAAAGAGGTTGGAACCTCCATCCGTGTGAGGCCTACTATCACTTCACATTGCCTACATGGTCCTCGTCATCACATGTATATGTGATTATAGAGAAAAGGCTTACAGGTTTTGCTTCTCAACAACAAAGAACTGAAGAGGTTCTACGATCGATTGAGATTGGGGCTCTGGAAAGGAAGCTTTGCGCGAGGCTATTCTAAGTGGAACAACGAAATTTTTAAAGCTCTTTCGCTTGCGCATTCACACAGGGCGATAGAACTTCGAGTGTGTGCAAGATCTTGCGTGGCAGAAACGAACAGAGCAAAACTATCTTGGGGCAGGCCGGGGGCTCTGAACACACAAAAGAAATTTGTTCCGTGACGTGGCATTGAAAGTCTGATGGGCCGCTACTCTGTGTGAATAAAAAAGGAGCTTGTTCCATGATGTGACAAAAATTTATTGGAAGTTATCTTAAAACAAACGAGGACACCGCTTAGTGTGAAGCAAGCCTTATTTCTCACACGGCCATTTCACATAAGGCGGAACAACGGGAGAAAATTGAAATTCAACCAATAAAAAAATTACAGCTGCATATCACTATTCACATAAGGCCGGCGGCACACATTGATGCTGATCCACGTCACGGAACCCAAACCCAATATTTGTTCCGACCCTTACACTGCGTCCCATAGACGTTCTGCCTTCCATCATTCCATGTTGTTCAAAAATAATATAAAATAAAATTGATAAGCTACGTGTCCAAATCTTGATCATTTAAGGCAGAGAGAAATATGAAGTCTATCACAGTCAATGAGAGAGAGAAAAAACTGTTTTGATCTCATAATCGAGTCATATGTGAAGAGTCTAGCGAATGCAAATGTTTTTTTCTAAATTTTCAGACGGAAGAGTGGCAAATTATGTGTGCGTTCTGCCGCTCATATGTGAAACGGACCTGCAACCGGCTGTTAACAATGGTCTTGAAGGATTTGCGAGCGTGTAGGTGCTGAGAGGGCTCTGATGCATCTCACGGCACGAGAGAACTGGTGTGCGCATGCCAAAGGGAGCTCATGCTGCCGTTGATGGGATTTATCCCATATTCTTATTCGATGTTACTGTTTTTGCATTGCAGTATAAGTGCGCTATCAACAGATGAGTCTGAGCTTGCACCCTGTATAGTCACACGTACGTGTACTGGTGCTTGGGCTATAGATTAGTCCATGGTCCCGTACGTGTGACTCTTGCTTGTGCTATAGAATAGTCCACGGTTCCGTATGTGTGACTCTTGGTTGGGCAATAGAATAGACCATGGTCCCCGACTCCCCATGGTGTATATTTAGTGCCCCATCCTTGCAAAAGTGCACAACATCTCTGGCTGGTTTGGACTCTCCCATAGCGGAGGGTCACGTAGGACAATCTTTTTCTCTGTAAAAAGAACATCGAAGTTCTCTTGTGAGTAATACAAGCTAAAGAGTTCCTAGCTTCCACAAACAATTCAACTAAGAACCTAACTACTAAAACCACACTTGGGAGAGAGATGCACATATCCACCCAATCAATCCCTTCAATATATAATTCCAAGTTCAAAGAGGTAACTAAACCACATGGGAACATGTGTACCTTCTATTACATGGGTACTTCAGGTGATCACATGGTTTTCAAGTTTAGGAAAACACATGAAATCACATGCCTTCTAAAAGAAAATTCTTCAAGCTCTCACGTACAAATCAAGTGGCTAGGAGAAACTTACAACCAAACATAAGGTACTCAACCTTAGAGAATTAACCCCATGGTTCAAGATCCATATAACAAGATTAAAAAGTCATAAATTTCAAGGTCTTCACAAACCCAAAAGTTCTACCCCTTAGATCCATGTAGTTATACGATATCCTCATTCTCTCTCTTGTAACTTTTATCTCTCTTTTATTATTTATATATATATATATATATATATATATATATATATATATATATATAGAGAGAGAGAGAGAGAGAGAGAGGAGTTATAAGGGAGTGGTGTGTGAGCACGCATGTGTGTTTGAGAATTAGAAATGGGAAGAGAGATCCATATTTTTTTTGCATGGAAGAAGGGAGAGAATGATGACCATACATTGTGAGATAGAGAGGCCATACATTTGTCCCACAATTCATTTATAGATATTTGTACATGCTGCATCATGAAATGTTGGACGCAAAAATCTCTTCGCGTGGTATAACGTTACTGGATTGTACCTCAAGCTCAATTGGTACTTTGACTTGTGTGCCATCATGATTTACAAGCAAGCCTATGCAAAACTATACCCATGAGATTAGAAAACTTTGCATGGGAATGGGGGACGTGATGTAATGGAGCATGACTCCTAGAGAACCTCAAGAAACTTTTGGTGAATCAGTCATTGTACTCTTGAATAGAGAAGGTTGAGAGAGAGAGAGAGACAGAGAGAGGTCAAAAAACATTTGAAGTTGATGACTAATCAGCTCTTGTTTACCTGTTCATCATGAAGAGACATAAGTGGGGAAGCAAAGCCTTCCATGAGAATAGCTACTACTCGCATGAGTGTCTACAAATGAAACGTTTGAAGTGCACTAAATAAGATGCAATTCTTTAATTTTCACGGGTGATCCTGGATCTTGGAATTAGCACTTACTCTAGTTCATTGTCCCATGTACCTAAAGATAGAAATGAGATCTACATGATCTCTAAGTTCTTGTAGAAAGTAATGAATTTCACATGCTCTGTGAGAGTTCCATTGCATTTCATTACTATGTAATATTTTCATTTTACTTTTGGTATGATCAATGCAAGCACCTTGGGTCAATGCATATGGTTAAGAATTCGTATAATGGGGAAATTGACCACTACCTAAATTTTGTGTTATCTTTTATAGAATGAACATAATTTCCATATGTAGGATGATGGTTTTGGACCTTAATTACACCCAGAATGGTGGGGTCAAAAAGATTGATGTTGACATCCTTACTGCAAAAAGAAAGTGATTATTAGTTTTGTTCTTTTATCTACTTGTATCAAAAAATTTGTGTATTGTTTGTACATTGTGGAGCATGTGAAACCTTACTAAAGAACAATGTTGTTTCTCCTTGCTTTTGGTGATGGCCTGCGAGCAGCCTATGTATACATACTTCTCATTAAACTACATAAACTTGTTGAAATTATGCCACATAAGGATTTGCTTCAAATCTGGCCATATGGGTACACTGTTCTAACTCATAAAGAGGATCGGGAACATTAACTAAAAGTCTTCATCATAAGACCAAATTTGAGATTGTGATATGAATTTTGACCCTTTTGTTCCTCAATCATAATACAACTACGAACAAAAATTCTTTACTTACACATGTCCATCACGAAACCTCAACTTCTTTTTCTTTTTTGACATCCATTCAATACAAGGCGGCGTAATTCTGATGTCCGCATGCCAGTTATTTATTTCTAGAAATCTATAAGACTTATTGTAAGCTTTTTTTTAAGGGTTCTAATCTACTAGATTTGTTGTTAGATGAACCTTTTACTTTTTAATGTGTTGTCACATTAAGTTTTCTTTTGTTCTCTAAGACGCATATTCATGCTTTTTCCCAAACTAGAGGACCCCATCATTTAGGCATCCATAAACATCTTTTAGCTTTTTTAGACATAAGACCAATAGATGCTGCATTAGATATCTTGTTTTTTGATATTGAGTAGTGCTTTACTGAACAATATCCTTGAAGGAATTGCATCTTTTTCGCAACTTTGGTATCAAGAGTTTGCAATCCATAACCATTTTTATAATACCTCATGTCACACTCTCATATTCGAAAGATGCCTCTTTGAGGAAATCTCAAATTTTTTTAGATGAAGATGCCTTTCATTTTATCCCATTGATTTTTTCATACATATAATTTTTATTTTTCTGTTGGAGTTAGACGTTTGCGAAAGCACGCGAACAACATAAGGAAGAAGAAGAAGCTTGGAGCACAATACACAATACTGAATGTATTACCATTAGAATGTACAAAGATAAGAAGCCCGTTAGGGCAATAGGCGTATATACAAACTAGGGGAAAAAAACCTCCTAAAGAGGGAAAACAGTGCCCCGGTGGTCCTAAAGCCTTCACAAACATCACTACCTAAATATATTAAGAAATCCCCCCTAGGAGTGATGCGGTGAACAAGGAGCTGGCACTCATGTATAAGGAAATGCCAAGCTATATGGAAATCACTCCACAAAAGGAAGTAAGCCCAAAGCTTTGCGGAAAGCTTCAAAATTCTCCCTAGGTAGAGCCTTCGTGAAAAGGTCTGCAATGTTCTTTTGTGTGGGCACATATGCCAAGCAAATCTCCCCAGTAGAGAATTTCTCCCTAACATAATGATAATGCACCTCAATGTGCTTAGTGCGAGCATGGAACACAGGGTTCCTTGCAACTGCCAATGTGCTCTCACTGTCAGTGAAGACGGTGGTGGCAGAAGACTAACCAATACCCAAATCAGCCATAAGGCGTCTGAGCCACACACACTCAACAGTCGTTGTGAAAGCTGCCCAATACTCAGCCTCACAACTGGAAGTGGTGACAGTAGGCTACTTCTTGCTCAACCAAGATATACATGAGATACCAAGCATGAAGCAAAAGCCACTAGTGGACACATAAGTTTTATAACAACCAACCCAATCAGAGTCAAAAAACGCATGCAAATCTGGCGGTAGTGACCCCCCCTTGGGATAAAACATCCCAAATACCCGAGTACCACTCAAGTAGCAAAAGATGCACTTAACCGCTTGCCAATGCTTGACTCCTAGGCAATGCATAAATCTACTCATCTGTGAGACAACAAACTGAATGTCTCATCGAGTAATGCATAAGTAAATCAAGCATCCAACAGCCTAGCATGGTTGCATATACGTTTGGACAACACGTACTCTTGAGATGACTCTACAATCTGCAATGCTGCCAAAGCTTTACTACTATTATCGCCACCTCTTTAGAAAAACTCCTTGAAGTTATAGATGCGTGTTAGATGTTGAGCTTCAAGCTTTGGAGTATAAACTTATGAAATCAAAACAGTCAATGATGGAAGAGAAAAAGCATTACGACCTGCCAATCTCCTAGAAAAGGTATTGAACACTTGATCGATGTGATCATGTGTATGCACAACCAATAGAAAATTGACCTTAACTTTTTGAAATACTTGTTGATCAACACGCATGGATAAATATACAAAGTCTATAGATTTCTTGCTCTCTCTCTTAGTGTTATTAATTATAAATACAAAATTGGTGCTATATGATGCTCCCATGATTGCAAAACTCTATGAGTCATAATCCTAGTGACATTTGGATCACTACAACATATGAGTCACATACTGATGCTAGCCATACTGACGGTCATACCCCAGTGTGGGTATGACTGTTGGAGATGTTTGGAAAAACCATGCTGGCCATACTGAAGGTCACTTCGACATCGATATAATTGTTGGAATATTATCGCCAGTATACGCATAAAAAAAACTTGCCTTTGGTATATGTGTTGGTATAAGTGCTAGACATGCATCTCTATGAGTGTTGGTATAGGTGTCGCTATTTTCAGGGAACTATGCACACTTATACCGACGGCACATTTTAATCATGCAACAGCTAAAAGTCAGCTACTCTTCTGTCTTGAACTGCGATCAGTTTTATGTTGCGTTTGCATGTGCCTACATTGTGCTCGATCTCACACACCCACCTACATTGTGCTAGTCCTGTGCTTTTTGTATCTCCCCTCACACATCCACCCTCTGCTCTTTCCATACACACACACGTCTCTTTGTCCACACACACATACACACAGATCTCTCTCTCTCTCTACACACATACACATCTCTCTTTGTCTCTCTCTTTCATCTTCGTAAGCGATGCGTGCACTCCTTCACCCTCTCTCTTTCTCTATTCGTTTTTGTTTTCTAATTTCTCCTTTATGTTGATTTGCAATAGCTCTTTGACATTGGTTTTGTTGTAATTTGATGAGAGACGATGTTGATTGTGCTTTGATGAGCGATCCCAACGAAATTACATTGATGTAAGTGATTTATGTACATACTCAAATGCATACATACATACACACATATATACATACATACACATACAAAAACTCACACATAAAATCGCATACATACACATACACACATGTCACATATATATACACACATACACACATATACATGTTTTTCGGTTAGGGTTTTTAGATTAGATTTTTAGGGCTTTACACACGTGCATACATAGATATACACATACACAAACATGTCACATATATATACACACATACACACATATATGTGTTTTAAGGTTAGGGTTCTAGGAGGTTCACACACATGCATATATACATATACACATACACACATATATACATATTATACACATACAGACACATAAAGTGACATACTGAGGAACAACATAAAAAGGTAGCATAGGACATAAGATCAAGCCTACCTTGTACTCGTAGGAGCATATTAAGACAAACTTTCCATTTTGTGTGTTGCTTCTCAAAATAATGCTTAGTATGGTATATCTTTGAAGTATATTTATCAACTAGAAAAGTATACTTTATCATTTCTTTTTATGGGACTAGCTTTTCATCAATCAAATCACCACTTACCTAAGCAATCAGGATTTTCGTGACCAGTTTCAAGCCCACCATGTTCCATATCTCATAACCATGATATATCCTCTTATTTTTATTCCAGTGACCATGGGTGAGTATTCAGAAAAGCCACAGGCGAATTTCTTACAGCCATAAAACCGTTTTTATCAAAAGCAAAAAGGCCGATTTGGGCCGCAAATTCAGCTTCTTGGCTTCATATCATCCGTTGTTCAATAGGTTTCATACACAATTTGTATTTTCCATATTCAATTTCGTTTTTTATGGTTTCAAATGTACTGCTAGTAGGGGACAAAAAATGAAAGACAACTTTCTGAATGCCGTAGTCGGACCTGCTCTTTTTAGAGGTCAAGATGACTGCAAATGTAACAATCATTGTACTATCTGTAAACAAAATATATACAAAGCGGACCATTTAGTATTTTTTTTGGCAGTTCACTCTTTGGGAGTCTCATCAAAGTTGGAAACTCATCTTCCCTTTCAAAATTTCCAAAGGGCCTCACTCCTTATCACATTTCGGAGAGCTACAGAGTATCCAGTGACCTTGCCTACAAGAGATTGTTCCCAATCGATAGGAGGGTCCAACTAGAGGGCTATGCTAACTTGCTTCGACATATTGACACTCTTGGGGCAAGAGGAAAAGACGTGACCAATGCCCTGTCTTCCTCTACACCACCATCTTTTGCTCTATGGTGGAACTCCATAGGATTTGTTAGCTCTTGGATTGATCCATAAGCCATGGTGGAAAATTCGTCATAAGAGGACTATTTTCTTGCTTTTAATCAATGGATGTTTAATCTCATTAAACTTGAAATTACATCTTATACATCACCAATTAGTTCATCATTACTTGGTAAGATTGTGGTGCAACTCTAGATTTCTCTTGAAGTCTTAAAATGTCTTCAATATTATTTCCATTAGTCTGCTTCATCTCATGCAGATGTGGCACCTCTTAACTCATGAGATGATGAACTTTCCACTCATCCCAAGCATTGGCTTTGCACCTAACCAAACCTCATTCATCAAAGTCTAGCTTTTGGATGGGATCAATGTCCTAAAACCCAATCTACTTGCTTCTCTCCTGGTTCCAAATGTGCTTCCTCTAACAAAAACCTTTAGACCACAATTTTATGGCTTTTTGGATATCATCATCCTTGACTGCCTTGGTTCTGAAGATTTGGAACTAGATGGAATCATTTTTTTGAATTCAAGCTGCCCACTTCCAATCATTGTTGGCAAGAGATTGGGGCTTCATCTTATTCCAATCTTTCCACAAAGAGACTAAGCCAAAGCCTTTTTGCATCATAGTTATTCGGGAGAAATGAAGTATGATACCATCATGATTGTTCCCATTGGGGGACTTCTGAGAGCTAAGTTTTGGTTGCTTCAAAAAATTAGCTTCAAGCAACAAAACCTCGAGAGATGCCCTACGCCAGAGTTACCCACACCTACCAAACAAGTCGCTTTATTCCTAGATGGTTTGCTAAGTACCAAATTGAGATCGTATGTGTACATGAAGAACCCTAGAGCCATAGAAGAGTGTGTATGCATGTGCATAAATATTGAGGATAATCTAGGGGAGGAATTAGAGCTTTCAAAAATCTATAAAGATTCAGATAGCTCTACTAGCCTCACGTCCAAACCAAGTATGTCTATAGAGGAAATTGCAAAGAAGGTAGCTCAGAAGTTAAGAGTCTCTAGCAAATAGATACCTAGATTTTCCCCAATAAAATGATGCTATACCTGTGGAGGAGATCATATGGCTAATGTGTGCCCAATCATGGCTCAATCACAAGTGAACCCTAACATCCAGTATTGCACCATAGAAAGGAGGTACTCTAACCACACCGCACAAGATTTCCCATATAATAAGCAAGTGATTAAGCAAAATTATCCACAACCATATCCACAACAAGGGAGATACTAGAATTCTTACCCACCACAACAATATGTTAGGCCCCAACAAACCTACCAAACACCCTACCAAGTGCAACAAAGGCCTCAGCTAGTGTTAGTTCAACAACCTCCATCTCCAGCCAATGTGATCCCAGTGAAGTATGTAGTCAATGAAGAAAATCTGAGTAGAGCCTTAGTGCCAACATCAACATTGATTTCAAAAAGTGACCCGAATGATCACAATTTTGACTCAACTCATATTGAAAGTTCACATGCTTACTTTATGCAATCACCTAAGCATAACGAAACTTACTATTATGAAGATCCTAACAAACCTAGTTGGGAGCCAGAATATGCTAATGTCAAGTATGCAAATCCTAACTCTATGCCCCAACCTAGATGGATAAGACCCCCAACTCCTAGAGGACCGTGCTACAGATGACAAGGAGATCACTTCAATTGTGATTGCCCTATACTTGCACCTATGCAACCCCAATCAGTGACAATTCAAGGTTTTTGTCTAGATTGTGGGAAGGAGCACCTATTACGATATTTTCCTAAGAATCCCAACAATGTACCAAAGATCACTCCTATTAACATCATTGGATTAGTAGTTGATTCTACTGGAAGTGTGATTCCACTACCCCAGTGTAAGTAGTCACAAGAGCTCAGGTATTATAGCAAAATCAAGGCTTGGGCTAGGAAAAGAGTTATGAGGTTAGTGAGACTAAGAGGCTAGCCAAGAAAAGGACAAGAGATTGGAGGGAAAGCTATGAAAGAATGAAGAGAAAATGGACAAAAATAATGAGCGAGCTTGAGGAAAGCCTAAAAGAAACAAAAGCCAAAATAACTCACCTCTCAAACAGACTCTCACCCATTGCCCCCTAATCCACCGCCTTCCAATCCACCTTATGTAACCCCACCACTGCAAGATTACGACGACCACAACGTGCTAGAGAGATGACTCTCCTCCCAACCAAATACCTCTATATATAGCTCTCTCGAGGGGATTTCCTTCTTGGGTAGGTATATACTAACCATCCATGTATAAGCCATGTAATTGCATGTGTGCCTCCCAATTAGCTCAAGTTAACTCAAGTGGATGCTTCTAGAAGGGCTCTAGATCTCTTTGGGCAAAATACTCTCCCCATGTACCCCATGGGAATTGAACCCAAGACCCCCTCCTTCACACCCTTGAGACTTAACCACTAAGCATAGTGGATCACTTGTTCACAAGAGCAATGATCTCCTAGTAAGTCTAGACTCAAGATCTTTGGTCATACACACGATGACCAAACAATGTCCGATTTCAAATATGTCTGAACCGGTCAGACCCTTAGATCATAGATTTACTTTATTACATTCTTTTCCCCTTGAAAAAGGATTTTCATCCTCAAAAATAGTGCTATATAACTATTGTAGGCAACCCCTGAACCTCATGTTCTAAAATCAAAAGAACATGGTCATGTTCTAGAACTAGAAGAACATGTCTCATATCTGTGGTGGCATCCCTGTCCAAATGATTCAAAACACTGTCTCGCTTTGCACTTTAATAAACTGGTCAAATTACAAAGTAGTGAATGAATAATAAGCGTGGATCTAAAAACATCCCTAGCCAATTCACAGTTTTTATTTACTAGGTGCGATCTGAGCACAAACATGTGAACTAGGTGGATTCAAATTACTAGTGCATTTCTGGGCATGACTGGTGCATGGACTTAGTAACTAAGGCACCAGTCTTATCCCTCACAAGATTTTGAGAACTCTTGATTCACTTGAATTTAGTTTGGAGAAATTGAAGTTTGGTTGTCCCAAACATCTAACTTGGATGTTTGTACAATGATTTACTCCTATCCAATAGTTACTTGATTTTTTTCACTCGACTAGAGGACTACTATGTCCTAATGAGTTTAAAAATCCTATGTAAACTGCATAAGAAAGTTTACCATTTACTTTAAGTCAACCATACTATAACTTGACCAATTCAAATTCAAAATGAAAATTGTCCAACTTATAATAGTTTTCTCAAAGACTTGTGATAAAAGTTCTTGGGAATTTTCAATCTTATGAGCAATTCCTAACTTCTCTTTTGTAGAGTATACCTGACTCTAGAAATTCCTTTAGAGTTATGCCAAATACCTTGAAGCAAACTCAAATGAATAAGTCAATCTTGGACTTAGAATCTTTTGAAGATTGAAAAGGTTCTTGTTCAAAACATCTATCTATGATGTTTAATTTAGTTACCTGGTTTTAATTGGTTAATCCTTGGCTTTTGTGAAAAGATTCAGATATCATATCTGAGTCAAATCCAAAAGATTCAAAAAGCGAAAAGAAAGAACTAAAACTTTGTTCAACCAATTCAAACTTCAAAGATACAAAAACTTGATATGAGTCAAAGTTTAGATGACTCAGGACTTTAACATCTCAAAGATCTATTTCAACAAGTTATTGAAGCATTTTTCCTATCTTTGAGAGAAACAAATTCGATTCTCAAAAATGATTCATAGAAAATATAAACATCATCCAACCACAAGATACTAGTGTGGTAAACAACATTCGTGTGTCGACCCGCTGAGGTTCTATTGATGAGTTTTTACTCAAATAATGCTTCACTTGAGACTAATTTCATGCCTAAATTCAATCTTTATGACTTCTTACTTGGAATGCAATTCTTGTGCATTTCTTTGAGTCAAATGTTTGAATTTACCAAGTTACACTAGGAACTTAGTGCTTTATTAAATATTTCTAAATCAAGAGTTTATCTTGAAATGTTTTTTTTCAAATAAGAGCAAATATATGCCTTTATTTGAAAAAGAAGATCTTGGAAGTTACTTACTTCATATCTTCTACTTACTTGGTCTTGAAGTTATCTTGAAATATCTTGATATACTACTATATCCTCCTTCAATTTAAACCCCTTCTTTGAAGTTTTAATTCCCTTGATGATCAAACCTAACTTCAAAATACAATCTACGGCTAAAAGATAATTATCATCTCATGATCCGATGTCCCATACTATCTTTCCTATATCAATATGAGTATAAAATCTGGTGTCCCATACCACCCTATTTTATATTCACATTAATTTGTGGGTGATACTTATCCTAAAGTCAAAAACATATCTTGATAGAGTACCTTTTCACTTCATCTCTTTAAAAGAATTTTGAAGTTTTAGGCATTACCTCTAACTTGATATTCTAGGTTTTGATTCCTTTACATGATTGTCATACAATCACGTGATTTGCCTTGGAAACTTGAGAACCTCTTGATGGAATATCCATTGTTCTTTGCTAGGGTCTTCAAATGAAAACCAATTAGAATTCCAAGTAATTGAATTTTCATATATTCAAGTTCAATTGGTTTATTCTTGACCAATTTGTAGTGACAAGAGCTTTTGACTTCTTATCTTTAGATTCCTTTTTTAACTGATGCTTTAGGTACCTACCCCGATCGGGACTTTTAGGAATCTCTCTACTACTTAAGTCTTAGCATCCGCTCATACTTTTTGGATTTGCACCAAAATCCCTTCAAGAATAGGCAAACATTATGTTTTACCTTCCATACACTTAAGGACTATGTGAAGGGATAACTCTCACTACTTGTAGTGTAGAGTTTGAGCATACTTTTTCTATATGTGACTTTAGCAAACATCAATCCTATGAGATGATTTGGGGAAGACCATTCATGAGAGAGTTGCAAGTAGTACAGGATTGGCGAACATATTGATTGTATTTGCAACACTTAGGTGTTATGCCTAAAGTCAATCTCAAAGATTACTCTCATAGAGATGTGCCCCCAATACAGTGGAATCCCATCCATAGAGCCATAAAAGATACAAAATCAATGCATTCCATAGGATCATGATCTTCTTGGATGCATGAAAATACTCAAATGTGGACATGCAAAGTTGCAAAAGAAGAAGAGAAAAGAGAGAACGCTAGAGAGGTAGATGCGAAGGAAACTCATACATCACTTTGAGACCCAGCCTATGCACCAGTAGTATTCCCAGATGAAGAGTTTGAACCTCATGGTTGGGCAAAAATTCTAGTGACAATGTATGTAGCCATCAATGAAGAACAATGGAAACCAAATTACGATGAAGATGGCTATGACATTTTAGCTTTTACTACAGAACCAATCATGTGTGATTCAGTTATAGAAGAATGTGAGCCTAGATCGAAAGAACTAGAACAAGCAAGTGTCTCAAGTTAGAATCAATTATTATGGATCCTTTTTGGGCATCAAAAGAAGAATACCCCTCTAGGACAAGGAGAGCTTATGAATGATGTGAGACTAGCACACAAGTAACCAGCAAGAGTGAAGGCAAGAAAAGAAAGAAAAAACCACTTCCACAAGAAGAGGAAGAATCTTTATTTAAGGTCCGTGAAAACTTTAGGAAGTATGAGATTGAGGATAGGAAAGTCATGATCCAAATGCCTAAACATCAAGCACTAATAGGAGAGGCCTATGATAACAAAGAGAAAACTAAGAAAATCATTGTAACCATAGAAGAAAGTGAAGAACGATGCACGTACATAGGACATGATTTGATAGAGGATGAGGAGCAAGAGTTGATAGCCTTGCTAAGAGAATACATAGATGTTTTTGCATGGAGTTATAAGGACCTAAAAGGAGTAGACCGTGACATATGCTCACATACGATTCCCATGACCTTAGAAGACAAACCCTCTAAGTAGAAGCCCTACACATATAATGACAATTATGCTGCCAAGATCAAGCAAGAGATAGATCGATTGGTGGAAGAAGGATTTATCTATGAAATTGAGCACACTGAATAGGTTTCCCCCATTGTAGTGGTTCCTAAAAAGAATGGCAAGTTACGTATTTGCATTAACTTGAAAAAGGTTAACGTAGCCACTATTCGAGATAGTTATCCGCTTCCTATCAATGAGCATATGTTAGAAAGAGTGGCATGTAAGGAAGTCTACAGCTTTCTTGATAGGTTTTATGGCTATAATCAAGTGGTCATTTCTCCAGAAGATTAGCATAAGATGGATTTTGCCACAAAGTGGGGCATATTCGCTTTTTGGGTAATGCCATTTGGTCTTACCAATGCACTAGCTACCTTCCAAAGGCTAATGTGTGATGTATTTAAAGAGTTCTTGTGCAAAAACTTGGAAGTCCATGTTGATAATCTTTGTGCTCATTCCAACATCAAACAAACACATATACCTTAGTTGAGTCAAATCTTTCGCAAATGTAGAGAATATCAAGTTTTCCTGAACCTAGAAAAGTGTGTTTTTATGGGCGACAAGGCAAGATTCTAGGACACATAGTGTCAAACAATGGAATCTCCATAGATAAGGATAAAGTTAGATCTATAGCAAAGCTATCTAGGCCAAAGAATGTCAAGGAGGTACAAGCTTTCATGGGGCATTGTAGTTATTATCGACGATTCATTCACATGTATGCACTCATTGCAAAGCCTCTGTAATCTCTTTTGTCTAACTTTGAGTGGACAAAAGAAGGTGAAAACTCTTCTAATAAGCTTAAATGACAATTGTGTTCAACACCAATCTTGACCACACCAGATTGGAATAAGACATTTCATGTTCATGTGGATGCATCCAATTATACTATAAGTGTGTACTAGCACAACCTACTAGTGAAGGTAATATGGATCTTCCAATAGCTAGACAATTGAATGTGGCTGAACAAAATTATACTACTACTAAAAGAGAAGAATTAGGCATGATGTATGTGGTTAAGAATTTTAGGTGTTATTTGCTAGCAAATAAGTTTAAAATTCTTACAGACCATCAAGCATTACTCTCTAGTTAACAAACCATGCAAAACCTGCCGATTAGTAAGATAGTTCCTCTTACTAATTGAATGTGACTTTGAAGTGGTGGTTAGGAAAGGTAGGACTCACCTTAGGGTAGATCACCTTTCTAGAATAACTTCAGCAGAGTCTCGTCAAGGAGTGTCAGATGACCTTCGTGATGCCTATTTGTTCAATCTAGAAGTAGTGCGTGATTGAACAAAAGCTATAGTGCCTATTCTCACCTTTGGACCTAAACACCTTGTATTGAGAACTAAAGAATTGGATGTAGTCAGATCTCAGAAATACCACATAATGGCACGCAATGTGTATGAACACACTGATCAAGGCATACTGGCTTGCTGTGTAAATAAAGACAAGCATGCAAAGTGGTTGCAACTAGCACATGTAGGTGCACTTCAACAACATCACTCCAAACATCGGACCCTATAGACTCTACAAAGGTTAGGGGTATATTGGCCGACTAGGGAAGCAGATGTCCATAAATTATGCAAGGAATGCCAAATTTGTGCTATTAGACCACCAGTGGGACATGCCACTCTATACTACCTTTGGTGGACTTCTTGAGTATGAAAACATTCCCTCAAGAGATGACATTGGCCAAAAGAAAGAGCTTAGAGCAAGAAGCACTAGATTATTCACTCAAGGTGATAATCTATACAAAGGAGGAAGAGACGGCTATCTTAGATTGTGTGTCCATGAGAGAGAATACCTCAAGATCTTAGAGATTGCTCACCAAGGTGTAGCAAGAGGACACTTTGGGCCAGACATGGTGATCAAATCAATACCTTTTGTAGGTCTTTGGTGGCCAACACTTCACGTGGATGCACATGCCTATGTAAAGAGATGTGATATTTGTCAGCAAACTCAGTACCCAATATGCAAGGATGAGATGCCACTGAAACCCATGATGGGTGGGTGTGCATTCTCTAAGTGGGGAATAGACTTTGTAGGTCCTATTAATCCTCCAACTAAGAGTTCACATGCTGAATACATTATTGTTTCCATGGAATATCTAACCAAATGGGTAGAAGTAAACATCACAATGATGAATGATGCCCAAGCAATGGCTAAGTTCTTATTTGAGAACATGTTCACCAGATATGGGTTACCAATACAGTTAGTAAGCGATAGAGGCATGCACTTCTTGAATGAAATAATTAAAATCCTTCTCCAAGAATTCTTGGTGGTACATGAGAAGTCTGGCCCCTATCATCCACAAGCTAATAGACAAGCCGAGAGCACAGATAAGATCTTGTGTAATGTATTGACAAAGTTGGTGAATAATAAACACTCTGATTGGGATAAACAACTACACAATGTTGTATGGTCATATCAAGTCGCCTATAAGACGGTACTCCAAGCCACACCCTTTCAAATGGTATTTGGTTAAAATGCAATGCTACCATTAGACTTCTTGATCCCTAAATTAAAAGTAGGACAAGATCATCAATGGACTGGCCATGAACTCTCTTCGAAAATCTTTGATCTTAAACGATTAGGTGAAATGAGATTAAAAGCATCTATAGGAATATATGCATCCAAGAAAAGTAAAAAGGCATACTTTGATGCCCATGTGAAGGATAAGGGCTTGAAAGTAGGAGATTTAGTTTTACTGTACACCTTGAAGCAACACGCACAAAAGTTGGAGAAGCTTCGCTATGGACCCATGATTATTAATAGAATATGAACGAGTGGACCTCTCCAATTAGCCACCCTAGAAGGCGATATCTTACCTAGTTACATCACCGGATGCAGAGTCAAATTATATCAAGAACCCCTCACATATGAAATTCGTAGTCGACTCAATACTTCAAAGAAACATAAGGAAGAGGAAAAATGAGTCTGAGAAGAAGTACAGGCAGAAGCCTTAGAATGCATCCGACAAATGAAATTGAGAAGACAAGTTCGTGATCCACCTAGCTCAGATACTCATGACACACCAAGGTATCACATGGCCATGTATCAAGCATTAGGTGTAACTTCTCCTACAAGATTTGATCGACATCCTTTTGTGACCCTAGAGGTAGGATAGGGAGAGAGTGCAAAAATTGTAAGAGCTTTGATTGACTCAGGAGAAACCTCTAGTGCAGTTAGACTTTCTTACGGTCTAGAGTTGAAATTGAGTATCAATCCTATACAAGCATATCTCATAGGATTGGGAGGTGTGGAAACCCCGTGCCAATCCTCATTGATGGTGGGGCAAGGTGGAGCTTCCCCTCTACATTCGAGATGTTCTGATGATAGTCAAGGTGCTAGTGTGTCAAGATGAGGATCTCACCGAACCTCTTGTCTAGGGTCAAGATTGGATTTAAGATCATGCAATCAAACTGAACCTAAGAAGTGGACTTCTTTAGGCCTAAGTAGATCAAAACCACATCACAATTGAGTTAGAAAATCAAGCACACTAGGAACTAGGAAAGGCACCAACTCCTGGTCCTTCCAGGAACACACGTGATTAACAATGCTATTATTGTCCAAAGTTGTATAGTGTAGAAGAAGGGAACTCATGAAGGAGGTGTAGAAGCCAAAGTGGAACTCTCTTCTTTTCCAAGGGTGGTCCTAGAAAAACAAGCAAGGGAACTCAAGAAGCAAAAGAAACAGATACCCAAGATGCATGCTCAATGACTGGTGCAACATAAAGTACCTCATGGAATGAAGCAGATCTAGGTATGCAAGGGTGAACAAACCTTTGCTCTAGAGACAAGATCCCAAATATGCACCATGCAAACTACTTTGTCAAAGACTACAAGGAAATAATATTCTAGGAGTCTCCCAAAACGGACCATTTCTATTTGGGTCCCAAAGTGGTCGATGAAGGCTGACCCCAATGCTTGACAAATTTGGGTGCAAAAGTCCCAACTCCAAGATGATCTAGACTAGAGACCAATACATGTCCTCACTACCATAAGATGTAACCCTGTGCTAAAAGTCTAGAGAATTAAAACCTGTATAAAACCCCATGACCTAGTTTTGTAACTTAATTCACACCAGAGTAGATGCATTTTGAGTACACTGCACATCCAAAGTATGCATCTAAGGAAATCATTGACCTACTAACTGACACTCACCACACTAGAACATCTCAGTCACTAACTGGCTAACCACTAAGGGTATCATATTGGTGTTATAAAGGAGATAAAGTATCATCATGTTTTCATTGCAATGCTAATATGATCTCCTCTTTTAACAGATTCAAAGAGAAACAATAGTATTTGCATCATGGCTCACACAATGGGCACCAGTTCATAGGCAGGGATAATTCAAACCGGAGTTAGTATGGAAAACCTACCCATTGAAGTGCCATCGATCGAGAAAACCTGTAGAGTTGTGCCACCTCCAACAAATACCAATTCCTGATCCACCTATAAGACTTACAGAGAAGGTTAGTGATCAATCTCATTGGTTCAGCAGGATGTCAGGACAGCTCGAAGATGCAGCATACATGTGGGAGTCCAAGTGTGAATTTTGCAATGTGTGAGGACGGTTTCATTTTTTTCCAAAAGAATTTTAGACTCTCCAGAACACCCCATAACTACAAGTAATTTGGCAACGTGTAGGGTTAGTCGAATATTTCAAGGCACCCACACCAAAGCAAGACTTCCAATGCTACTATTATTTAGTCTCCACCCTACATGCTAGCGGTGTGAAAGATTGATAAGGCACCTTTTTCATTCCCTCTCTATCACACAACAATGAGATGAAGAAGTTCAAACTCACCTTAGAATTGATCAGAGATGCACTTAACATGCATGGCATGCATGTAGCCTCAGAGAAACATGCTTTGATAGCAGACAACATGAAAAATAAAAAGCTATTGAAGTTAAAGGATATGGAAGCACTTCCACCTAATGTTTCCATCCCTCTTCGACTATGCATGCAAAAATTTGCAGTTCTAGGCCAAGATAGATTCACTGAGCCACACAAAAGAATTTGGTCGAGTCTTTATCTAGCAGAGACAACCTCATTAACTACTAAGCTTCGTGTGTGGATTATGGAGCAGCTGTAGGAAGCTAATAAAAGATGGTCTAGGAAGCCACTGGTGAACATTTTCTATGCAATTACTCATATAATATATAGGTGTTTAGCATATGATGTGACCATTGAATGTGCACTGACCTGGTCACAATAACAACTATTTGAAGGATGCAAAGCTTCAACACACCAATCCAAGAGAATGAGGGGCACCATTCCATGTGTCCAAACATGAGAACTTCTTATGACCTCAGAGATCTCACCACGGCGAGACGCCACAGTGCCTTCCTTTACGATTCGAATTCCCTAGTTCGACTCTAGAGACACATCGCAAGCAGCTCCCTCTACACCCCCTCTACCTTGGAAGTTTGAATTTAGTACCGCTAGAGACATTGAAGGGATGAGTACCTTTGATTTTGAATCTTTTTTGCAGACCACTCAACTATCACATGTAGAGTTCTTTTTGGATGTAGAAGGACCTAACACATCTACACAAAGAAGGGGTAAATCGATAGAAGGCCACCATGTCCAATAGGGAGATGACCAACAAAGGAACTTATCTCAACAATTAGAACGGCTAGAGGGGGAAGAAGAAGAACAAGGAGAAGAAGAAGAAACTATTGAAGCCCCAACGTATATTGCAAAACTCCGTAGATTATACCAGATCATGGAAAGGGTGTAGGCACAACAATTACTTTCTAAACAGAGCAGCGGAGTGCTCATGGTCCAGCTCTTGGAAGAGGCCAGTGTTGAGTGTGAGTTTAGTGAAATTCTACTATGGCTTGTAGAAACCTATGGTGTAGTGGAAGCCATACGATCCACTTTGCAAAGGCCTCCTGCCCAATAGGATCCATGCAGATTCCAAACATGACCAAGGTTAGCAAAAAACATTCAGATCCCCATCACCACTGTGGAGGCAAATACTACAACAACCAAACCAATCGAGAAAACATTCCCAGAAATTAGCACTCGGGGCCATGAAACAACAATTGTCCATGAAGACACAATAGAGCTACTACCTCCAACACCTCCACCATCACCCCCTTGAACCGAAGTTGTAAATATTATTCCTACCATCAATACATTAGAGCAACCCTTCATCTTTCACAACCCCACTTCTAGTTCAACCCTATTTTCTTCTTTTAACAATCCCTTGTATCATATTGCCATTGTTACCTCAAAACCCCTCATTGATCTTGCCATTGGACATCTTGCCTCTACAACCTCATTCATCCAACACCCAAACATGAGATCCACTTTTCTAGGATTCCTTGTCTCTGAACCTCCTTCCATGGCATTCCCACCTCCAAGCTTGTACTTTCCACCCTCCATCCCACCAATCCTTCAACCTGCCCATGTCTTTCTTTCTCAACTATTTCAAGCCCCTACCCAAACCTCCTTGTCGGTCTCCTTCCCAATACCAACACCACAATTATTCACCACCACCTCACACACACACACACCTACCATTCTGATGTATATCATAGAAACCACACTCACCTCCATGCTTGATAGCAAAGACATTTTTCCACCCACAACACCTCCCATTTCCCCCATGTTTCCACCACCCCCACCAACTTACATCTACACACACCTCTCTCTTAGAAATAGCATCCACACTTCTCGTCCCCCATTCCCTCTTCCTTGCATCAACCACTATACAAATTGCATCATCATCTATAGATAGTGCATTTGACACTATGCTCTAGTGTATGTTGTAGCTAAGGACAGAGTACCATTGGTTATAGACACATAACCAGATGTTTCAAGAGCACTCTACCAAATTACAACAATGAATAACTACACTAGAGGAAGACAATGATAGTCTACAACCACAATTTCATACGTTATAAGAGGTCCATAGCACATTGGAAGCAAAGTTGCAGAATGTAGATGCAGAAGCCATGCAACAAGTCGAAGGACATCTACGAACACAAATGGAACGTAACTCACTCTAGTGCAACATGGAGCTACTAAGAAGGCATCTCTCAGCAGCCCACGAGGAGAATAGATGATTACAACTCCAAAATCAAGAAGAATTAGAAGCAGCAATAGAGAGCACACCAGGGGCGACCATAAGTCCATCAAAATTTCAAGCCGCGCCTGTAGAGAACATCAAGATTATCTTAGAAGAATATGCTAACCTGCTCAAGGCCCATGACAAGTTACCAGAAGAATTGGATCAACTGCAGTAGCAAAGAAAGTTAGATACTACAACTGTCACCTAGACCACCATATCAACCTCTTCACACATTACTAACTCTGCAGTGCTACAAGAACTACAAAAACAAGTCACCAAACTGCAAACAAGGTTGTTACAATATGAAAGACCACTATCCCCACCAGAGGCCCCCATAGAAGAAGAAATAGTATCCATTTCAGTGTAACAAACATTTGAGGATGACTACAATCCAGAACCCATTCCTGGTGGATGAAGAACAAAAGAAGGCCAAGATACATTTGAAGCTCCACGACCCCCATGGTTAAAACAAGTGGAAGGCATTGGGTGGACTCATGAAGATCGCACAGTGGTGCAAAATTAGGCAATGTAAATAATAGAAGAAACAATGTTGCAATCCAACTATTTCCAACCCTTGGCACCAAGGTGACTCATTACAACATTTGAACTTTAGTACAGGCCATATTTTGTAATTTTGGCTGACTATAATGCAAAAATTAAGAGATTCATGGGAAAGAAGCCTCATTCACGATGTAATTCCATCCAAAAGACTTACCACCGGAAGCACAAAAAGGTAATATTTATCAACCAACCTAGCAGCAAAAACTTTTATAAACTTACCCAAAAATGCTATGCATGTGGAACCATGCACAAAACAACACTCAATGCAAGGAATGGCTCAACTACGCATTCATCGTTCCATCACAAGGACCACCTTCAATTGCTTATATGATGGCCACTATATGCCACTAGATCCCTCGGTTGAAGCCAATGCCATATATCATAGTGCAGATAATGCTTAAGATTTTGGATATTATGTAGATTGTTCTCAAGACCTTCCAAAATACACAAGCACAAGTAGCTCTATCGAGCTTTACAAATGGAAATTATGATTTGGTGTATGACATGAGCATGACCCCAAGCATCAGAGTAGCTTATGCCTGGCACACTCGTATCAAATACCTCCTAGCCTGTTACAAACAAACCTTTGAAGATATGTTCACTATAGGCTTTTAGGAGTATCTCTTAAAGTGTTGGCACAAAACCAACACACCTGCTTCAATTATTTGCGAGTAGGCTATGTATTTAGAGTACTATATGAGACCACAACCAAATATCCCCAGTACCATCAACTAGGATGCATTGCAAGCTTATCTGACAAAAGGATTAACGCTCCAAGAACACGAGTTGGCCACCAATGTCATCCAATATTATATTGACCACCCTATAGAACAGAGGTCTATCAAGGGTGATACATGCTAGAGAGGGGGGAGTGTTGGCCTACAACCAATGAGGAGATAGAGCAGTCAAGTACAATCAAACACAGAAGAGGCCTCATCATTTTTTCATGACTTATTTTTAATCAAAAATGATTTTCATCACTACACAAATATTGTAAGTACCTTGAGCTTGAGGAGTATTAGAAGCACCTATGTATCAATTTTCATATATTTTAGACTTCATTTGAGCCCTCAAATAAGCCCTAGAATCTAACTTTTAACTAGGTAGGACACTAGGTCTGGATAGGGCCAAAAGCTAATAAAAATTATAAAAAGAGCTAGGAAGCTCATTTTTGAGGTTAGCTTGTTAGAGATTTGAGCTTTTGTAAGAGATTTCTTGAGTAATAGAAAGCACACCATTGTTTCCTCTCTTTGTTCTTGCCTTGTGTGCACATGTGTGTGTATGTGTGTGCATGCTAGTGTGCTTCTCACTCACACACTTGCACCTTCACTTTCTCATGGTCTTCATAACAGTCCTCATGTCTCTACCGACTCACATTTATGAGGTGGATCTCCTCACATTGGTACTTACCATTGTGCTAGAGTGACAGAGCCCCACAACCTTGATGTTTAGAATCTTGGGAAGAAAATGAAGATAAATACTCATGCAAATGTGATTCCCTTTCTGATCATGGTCAACTTAGAGTAGTGTAAAAGAACAAAAGACTTTAACAAGGCCAATTTCAAAGATTATATGTATTATGTGATAGGAGGATCACACTCTATAGAATCCCAAAAAGAGCTTGTCCAGGAGCATCCAACAACTTACTTCTTTAGGTATGCAAAGTGTAAGATACATGTTGGTGTCAGAATAGAGGAAGCCAATATTCTTGCTTGGGATCATAATAATGAAAATGATTATAGGTAGACAATGTCCTCTATTGAGAGAATATGATTTTTCCACTATGAATAAATATGTTGATGCTCTTAG
>CM035421.1:176463134-176468134 GCA_020310875.1 Ceratopteris richardii | reverse complement strand
GGTAAGTAGACTTCACAAAATCCAAAAAAAAATCACTTTTATTGCTTTTCAACCTTTGGTTATTCCAAAGGTATAAAACCCAAAAAGTTTCAATTCACAATTTAGTTGTATTTCTATAAGTATCATTTGAGCATAGACGACAAGTGTTGCCGAGTGTGTATCACGAGGGATTGGGCTATAGGAAGCTATAAGTGATAAGAACTTGAAGGGAACAGCAAAGAGGTGAGCCCAGCACCTCTTGCAAATTGGAAAATTCATCACATTTTACACAAAACATGATAGGACTTGCGATCAGTGTCACACAGTGTGTATCGGGGGTTTGAGAGAGGAAAGATCATTCTACAGGCACATAGGGGTGAAGAAGAGTGCACAAAGGACACATCCATAGAAGCGGAACTGGAGAGATGCACTTACAATGGGAAGGATGTATCAAAAAGCAAGGAACGAGAACTAATAGATTTGATTCAAGATTATAGGGACGTATTTGTTTGGACATACAAGGACATAAAAGGTGTGCATCCCTCTATTTGTTCACATCGGATTCCAATGACTTCATAAGCTAAACCTTCAAAACAAAGACCATATACCTACAATGACATATACTTTGCCAAAATCAAGGAAGACATAGATAAATTTTTGGTAATTGGCTTCATATATGAAATCAAACACACTGAATACCCAAGAAAAATGGTAAATTAAGAGTTTGCATTAATCTCAAAAAGGTTAATGCAGCCATTATTCGTGCCAGCTACCCATTACCCATTATGGATCATCTCTTGGAGAGAGTGGCAGGCAAGGAAGTCTATAGCTTCCTTGATGGATTCTCTTGTTATAACCAAGTAGCAATCACTCCTAAGGATCAACACAAAACAACATTTGCTATAGAATGGGGTGTATGTGCTTTTAGGGTTACGCCATTCGGCCTAACTAATGCTCTAGCCACCTTCCAAAGATTAATGTGTCACGTCTATAAGGAATTCCTTATGAAGATTATGGAAGTATATGTGGATGATTTATGCACCTATTCTTCCCAATGAATGGATCACATCCCTGAGCGGAGGAAAAGATTTGAGAAGTGTAGATAATATAGAGTCTGCTTGAACCCAGAAAAATGTGTCTTCATGGTATGACAAGGAAAGATTTTCAAACATATAGTATCTAAAAATGGAATATCCATAGATGAAGACAAAATCAAGGTAATTTTGGAACTACCTAGACCAAAGAATGCAAAAGAAGTGCAGGCATTTATGGGTCATTGTGGATATTATCCTATATTTATCCACATGTTTGCCATAACTACAAGGCCTCTTTAGGGATTAGTGACTCAAATCAATCCGATGGAAGATTGTGAGAAAGCCTTAACAAACTGAAAAAGCAGACTGAGTTTGGCTCCAATTCTAAAAGTGCCAAATCAGAACAAGCCGCTCCATATTCATGTGGATGCTTCCAAATTTGTCATTGGATGCATCTTAGCACAACGTGCGATCGAAGTAAAGCTCGATCATCCTAGGGCATGTGCGAGTAGGCAACTTAATCAAGCTGAACATAATTATACCACCACTGAACATGAAGGATTAGGTATGTTCTACATTGTAAAGAAAGTCAGACACTACTTACTGACAAACAAATTCAAATTCTTTATTGACCGCCAAGCTCTTTTATACTTGGTCAATAAACCTTGTAACACAAGAAGGCTTGTAAGATGGTTTTTACTCTTAATGGAATTTTATTTTGGAGTAGTAGTTAAGAAAGGAAAGACGCATGTCAGAGCTCATCATCTGTCTCGAATGAGACATGGAGAACCACCACCTGAAGTTGGGGAGGATCTGCCTGACACATACCTTTTTAACTTGGAAGTTTGTCCGCAATGGGCTCAAACATTGATTCCCCTACTTACGCATGGACCAAGTCATAGGATCAATTTAGATAAGAGCCAACAGTTATGGAATACACAAAATCTTCACATTGTGGCAGGAAGCCTATACCATCAAGATTCCAGTGGACTTCATTTGAGGTGTGTAGAAGAGGAAGAACAAGAGACATGGTTAAAGCACGCCCACACAAGTCAATGGAAAAACCATAGATGCATTAATAATACACTACACGAACTCAAAAGAGTGGGAGTCTATTGGCCAAATATGCAAAAAGATGTGCATTCTCATGTAACAAATTGTCCAACATTTCAAGAGAAATCGCATGAAGAGAACTCCACCCTATGCTATTCTACGGTAGCACCTAGATGGAGTTTACCATTAGTAAATTTTTCGAAAACTCATGAGTATCCTGAAGGAGCAAGCTTAGCAAGAAAGTGGGCTTTGGAGGAGCAAAGTAAAGATTATGTGCTCATAGGAAGACAATTGTTTAAGCGTGGATGGGATAATCGATTAAGATTGTGTATACATGCATGAAGATGAGTATATCCCTGTCTTAGAGATGGCCCAGATAGGATCTATAGGAGGTCATTTTTCTACCGAAAAAATTGCAAAAATGATTCTCTTTGTTGGATTATGGTGGCCAACCTTACATCAAGATGTGCCAACATATGTGCAGAGGTGTGACGTGCCAACAAACAAAATATCCCATCAAAAGAGATGAAATGCCATTGCGACCTATGATTAGTGCTAGAGCTTTCACCAAGTGGGGCATAGATTTTGTCAGACCGATTTGCCCACCTGTGAAAGGCTCTCATGCTAAATACATAATAGTGGCTATTGACTACTTGACCAAATGGGTAGAAGCAAATGCCACAAAGAAAAACGATGCAAGAACCACTGCCAAATTTCTATTCGAAAATATATTTACAAGATTTGGATTGCCAATAGAAATGGGAGTGATCGAGGCACAATGAAGTCATAGATGCTTTGATGAATGAATTCTTGATGATTCATAAGAAATCGGCCCCATATCACCCACAAGCCAATAGATAGGCAGAGAGTTCCAATAAGGTGTTATGTATAGTTTTGGCAAAAAATTATAAATATTGGATGATGAGATTGGGACAAACAATTCCACAATGCTTTATGGCTTTTAAAGTTGCAAGATTGCTATTGGTACAACAACATTCAATCTAGTATATGGCCAAAATTCAAATTTTCCAATTGATTTCTTGATTCCTACTCTTTGAGTAGCTCAGAAGTATGTGGACTCGACACAAATTGTCCCAAGAATTGGATCAAATTGAAAAATTGCATGAAACTAGATTGCAAATAGTAGTAGGCATCTATGCAGCCAAAAGGAGACAAAAAGTATATTATGATGCCCATATCAAAGACAAGGGACTCAAGGAGGGTGATTTAGTCTTGGGTGTATTCCTTAAAGCAACATGCAAAAAAGTTGCAAAGGAGAGGACATGGACCGCTAGTGACCAATCACATTTCGACTAGTGGATAAGTTAACTTAGCCACCATAGATGGAGAGATTTTACCCAATTACATAAGTGGATGTCACATGAAGAAACACTTAGAACCCTGACCGAAGAGATGTTTGCTAGACTTCTAGCACCCAAGAATCAGAAGGAAGAGGATGAGAGAATAAGAGAAGAAGCAAAACTTGAAGCGCTAGAATGAATACAAAAGCAGAAAGAATGGATGCGTGAGAGAGATGAGAGATATCGACAAGGAGTGGAACCAATCCCCATGGCCAACTATCAAGCATTAGAGACCAAAAGCCTAGGATGCCAAATCAAGCAACCCTACGTAAACCTAGGAGTGGGAGCCGAGGAATATCACCTCATGGATGCATTGATTGATACAGGAGTGGCATTAAGTTGCATACGCTCTTCATTAGCACAACTTGACCAACTAATGCATATATGATGGGGATAAGAGGGAACACCATTGAGTGTTTAGGTGAAGTTACCCTATCTTTACATTTAGGTAACAATTCGATGCAGCAAAAGCTTGTAGTTTGCAATGATGATGACCTGTTAGAGGAATTCATGCTAGGTCAAGACTGGATATATGAATTTGAGGTGAAAATCCACTTAGATTTAGGCTATATATCAGCCAAGATTGGGCAAAGAGAAGTATTTAGCCTATTACATGAGAGAGCTCTAAAGACTATGAGCCAAGAATTTAATGATTGAATGTATGCATGCTTGTGAACCTATACCGATGTCTAGCCCTATCTAGCTAACTTCTGTTTCTAACCTAAACCCCGAAACCCCCAATCATCTCACACTTGATACTCAACTAAATCTTTCTTCTCAATCTAGCCCACCTGAGGGACACAATGAGGTTTCTACTACTAGTGAGTGACGGAGACTCCCACAACCCAAAACATAATTGCCACATAGTTATCCACCAACGAGAAAAGGAATGAAGCTAATATGTATTTGCAAGGATCAGGTGGATGACTCCAAGCATCAGATGATAAAGAATCAGGAGGTGACTAATTGAAGGCTACAGAGATCAAGCCAACCAACTAAAGATTGCATTAAAAAAATAATACAAGTGTGGATACCAAAGAAGTTGAGGGTAGCTCAACCTTCAAGAAATCAAATATGGATACCCAAGACATCATTCAAGACCATTAAGGAGCAGCCCAGATACTACATGAAGGTAAAAATCGATCCAACAAACCCTCCAAGAGCCAAAGAAACCACAAGAATAGAAGACCACCCTACAATCGAACAACAACTCCACGAATAATAAAATACATATGGAGAGTGAAAGAGACGAGAAACCAAGCAACTCTTGGAGGCACAAATAACTTCAGAACAATGCTTAAAACCAAAGACCAAGAAGATGTGGATCCCAAAGTCAAAACAAAAGATGCCATTGATGGAGGCGAAGAATTCCTCTCCCACTCATCTTGAGTCAAATGCACCTCGAGTATGCATGATAGCGCCACATTACAAGGCCATGCATTTAACACACAAGTTTCTCTGTATCAATAGTGGTGCACATTTCCCTTCACGATAATAGGAAACCACTTGCACTATATAATAATAATAATGAACAAAAATAAGCATTGCTTCAGCTATGATACTAACTTTTCTA
>CM035421.1:176445634-176455634 GCA_020310875.1 Ceratopteris richardii | reverse complement strand
AACAAAATAATTATATAAGATTTAAAAATACTCACAAAGGCATCAAGATGATCTTGTATATACTCTCCCAAACGCCGATATCCAAAATGTGTAGCATACTCGATCTCGTGTTTCGTAGGATATCGGCCATAATCCTTTCGCTGCAATGAAACAAATAAAAAACATTAGTTGCTTGCATTTTAACTAAAATAAAAAATATACTCACAATAACACATATACTTACAAACGTAGCTACAAAACCATTATGGCCCATTTGACCTAAGTGCGATGTGTGGCCCGACTCCACTCTTTTCTTTGCAGCAGCCTGTTTATTCAAGAAAAAAAATACATAAATTAAATGTAAAAAATTACTAAAATATCTAAAAATTATAAATATAAACTATTAATTTGTGTACCTTCTGCTGAGGAAATGACTCCTGAAGACGTAGCTGTCTACGAAAAAACTGCCACGACTCAGGTGGTATGTTAGCTCGCCTCTTATTTTTTTCGACCATACAATATCTCCTGTTAATATAATCTCAAACAGAAAAAAAAGTCAGAATACATACACATATATACACACACATACACATACACATACACATACACATACCCACATACACATATACATGCAAACATACACGCATGCATATATGTATATATATACACATATACATACATATAACATAAACACACATATACATATCCACATATATACGTACACACACATGCATGCATATACACTCATTCATACAAAATACATGCATTTATCCCACAATAATATGTAGTTGTGTATATGTGAATATGTGTGTATGTATAAATGTGTATATGTGAATATGTGAATATGTGTGTATGTGTAAATATGTATATGTGAATTTTTTAATTTATGTAGATAATCAAATTATTAATATCAAATACAATTATTTGTAGATTCTGATCAATCAGATGGAACTCCACCACCGTCTCCTCATCGTGCAACGACTTTATACTGTAAGTATATGAAATATTTAATTTTAACTATATTTGATGGATACATAACTTATATTTTTTTTTATGTTTCTTATGATGTGCAGATTCTGATCAATCAGAGGGTACTCCACCACCTCCTACCCATGCAACGACTTCACATGTGTCCTCCGATAGGAATTATGATGAATTTTACTATCAAGAGCATATTATATGTTGGTGTAACTCTTGTTATGGCACGTATCGAAGACCACGATTGGAATGTATTCAACATGAGGTAGAGTATGGTACTTTTGAGCATGCACCATCACCTAGTCAACGTGATAATGCTTGGGTATGTATTTTCTATATATATTAATGTCATTATTTTATTTAAAAACCATGTATAAAATCAAATTATTATTGATATACAGGAATACTTGCTCGATGATGATGATGATGATAATTTTTCTCATAATGTTAATATACCTCGTACACGTCATGGACTTGCTGTTCATCAATTACAAGCAGAGGTTTCTAGAAATCCTCTACCTCCTGGTTTAGAGAATGAAACGGCTGGAGATTATCCATTGCCAGCTCGTGATCGTTCTTTAGTACAAACATATGATAGAAGAAGATATGGAGGATGGAATAGAGGACCACTTCCTTTAGATGGAGAGGTTTTCAACTTTTGGGGTAATCACTATATGATTGCTCCATCCACTATTACTAATGCTGGTCGTGGTCTCTTTATTGTAGAGGATTTGTATGTGCCTCCGAACTCTGAAGTCACTCTTATGTCATTTTGTGGTCCTATATATGGATGGGCAGATTGGCATCGACTTTCACGTTATGTTCAAAGCATGAGTACTTATGGAATATGCTTGAACGCAGCATCTCTTACTAGTAGAAGGATTTTACATGCAGAAAATGAAAGATTATATATTGATGGAAGACCTTACACACATGGAAATATAGCAGGTTTAATAAATAGTAGTCGAGGGTTACATAATAGTTCAAGGACTAATTGCACATTTGAGGAGCGTGAAAATAGTCATGAATTACCATACATGAGTAGAGATGTATCAAGATACATAGTTGTCAATGCTATTACTACATTACATGCTGGTGATGAACTATTAGTGAATTATGGATGGCGTAGACCTCCAAGAGCACCTTTTAGCTAGAGAGAATAAAAATTTTCTATCCATATTTAATAAGTTATATACTTAATTTTATATTTGAAGTTTAATTTTTATTCATTTATGGAATACTAATGAGTTTTATTTATATGTGTAGATTCCAACGTATGATGTTGATGATATTCGTCCACAACATACACAATTACCAGTAAGACCTCATTTATCAGAAGCTTCCATGAGGAGACTACGCAAAACTAAGCCTGTGCAATATGCAAAGTTGAAAGATCTATATTCAAAAGATGATAAAGTACAAGATTTGTGTGACAATGATGAAGATGATGGCATGGCAGATTTTATTGAGGATTGGTATCAAAATGACAGTGAGAGCATGGATATTTCTAAAAATGAGAAATATCTTCGAGAGGAATGTCTAAAGCATGTATATGAAGGAAGTCATTTGACACGACTAAATGCGAGCTTACTTATTCTCAACCTTCAAAATTGTTTTGGATGGAGTAATGTATCTGTTTCGACACTATTAAGGTATAAATTTCAATTTTCTATCTATTTATATATATATATGCATAAATATATATATATATATATATATATATATATATATATATATATATATATATATATATATATATATATATATATATATATACATGCAGGTTTTTATTCTTACTTTAGATAAGGTAAGAACAAGAACTTGAATTGAATGGAAACTTTTTGTCCGCGCATCTTTTAAAACTATTAATGCATCTTTCCAAATATTCACAATGGTGACCTGGATGAGTCGCATGCATAGAGGTTACTCAAGAGACAGCAATCTGATTATAATGGAGTAGTCCACTTTGTATCCTAAAGTTCAGATGCTCATCATTGACATGCAAGAGGTTTACTGCATACCCAAGAAATCCTGCTCTATCTTGAGTAACCTCTGTGCATGTGATTCATCCAGGTCACCATTATATGAACATATGTGTGAATTGACAGGATACGATTGTTTTGCGTAAATATTTTGAAAGATGCATTAATAGTTTTAAAAGATGCGCGGACAAAAAGTATCAATTCAATTCAAGTTCTTGTTCTTACCTTATCTAAAGTAAGAATAAAAACCTGCATGTATATATGTATATATATTTATTTACCTTTTTTAATATATCTTTTTTTTATAAACTTATAGGTTATTATCTAAAAAGTTTTTACCAAGTCAGAATATTCTTCCTACCTCACATGATGAAATCAAGAAAATAATCAACAATCTTGGTATAGATTATCAATGTATACATGCATGTCCTAACGATTGTATTTTATATAGAGGTGAATATGCAGACTCTTTGACATGTCCCAAATGTCAATCTCCTTGATATAAGGGTGAAGAAGGTAAAATCCCGAAAAAGGTATTGAGACATTTTCCATTGGCTCCACGGATTAGACATATGTTTCAAAGCCCCGAATTATCAAAGCTTTTGACTTGGGGACATGATCACAAAAGTACGGATGGAATAATCAGAATTCCTCATGATAGTGTTGCTTTTCAGCATATTGATTCTACATGGCCTGAATTTGCACAAAATCCACAGAATCTAAAGTTAGGAGTTGCATTAGATGGGGTTAATCCATTCTCCATGAAATCCAGTAAATGGTCAACATGGCCAGTGGTAGTCATAAACTACAATCTTCCGCCATATCTTAGCATTAAAAAGGAACATTTAATGCTTTCACTTTTAATCCCAAGCAAAAGACAAGTTAAAGATATGAATATATATCTTGCTCCTCTCATTGACGATCTTCAAGAGTTATGGAGAGGTATTAATGTCATTGATGTATCGAAAAGCATCAATAAAAGACATATTACGATTCGTGGTATTGTGGCTTGGACTATTCACGATTTTCCTGGATATGGCGTTTGTTCAGGTATTGATATAATTTTTTTATTCAATATGCATGTAAATAAATATGATTTAATCTAATTATATTTTTATCATTTTCCATGATGCAGGAATATCTACTAAGGGTTATAAAGCTTGTCCATATTGTGGTGATTGGTTGAGATCAATCTATAGTAAGAATCTCAACAAAAATATTTATCTTCGACATCGATGATCCTTGCCTGATGATCATCCATTAAGATCTAAAAGAGAAGCGATACATTTTAATGGAAAGCTTGAAACAGGCAAGTATCCAAAACCTATGACACCTATGGATTGGTATAAAAAATGGACAGATGGACCTTTGATAGATCCAGAAGCAGAAATCTTCAGTGATGATTCAGATAATGAGTATGTGAACAGAGGTAAATGGAAATTGGCACTCGCAGAGAACATATCAATATGGTATTCTTTGGAGTATTGGAAAGAGTTAAAAGTATGTCATCTTCTTGATCCTATGCATATATTCAAAAATATTGGTTATTCACTATGGCAGCATCTTCTTGGACTAAAAGATACCACAACATCAAGGAATGATTTGAAAGATAAAAAATCCAAACCAAAGTTATGGCCAGTTTTTGATAGACATCGACAAGAAACGACTTATGCATCTGCTCCTTAGGTACTTACAACAAAAGAGATACAGACTATCAACAATAGAATTCAATTGATCAAGACTCCTACAGGATATGGAGCATCGTTTCAAAACATGTTTACTATGGATGATAAGAGCTTATCTGGATTAAAGACCCATGACTGGCATAACTTTTTGAAACATATTTTACCTTTGGTTATCGATGGATGTACAACAAAAGGAGTACGAGATGTGATCTATCGTCTTGGATCACTTATAAGGTAATTATGATACTTTTATATTTAATATGTATGATATTGGATATCTTTTATTTTTTAATTAACTTCTTTACAATTGTTTTTATGATTTGTATAGGTGGATTACATCCAAAGAGATCGATAAAAATTCGATCCCACAAAAAAAACGTGAATGCAAAGAGCTACTATGTTTGATGGAAAAAGAACTTCCTACTTCATTTTTTGATATTCAAGTTCATTTACTAGTCCATCTTGTAGATGAGATAGAGATTGTTGGTGTTGTCAACACTCGATGGATGTTTTGGGTCGAGCGATTTATGGGAATACTAAAAGGTTACGTGCGACAAAGAGCAAAACCAGAAGGATCCATGACAAAGGGTTGGATGCTTGAAGAGTGCATGTATTACGTTAGTGAGTACCTTGAAAGAGTTCATGAAGAAGCTCCACGTGCATGGACCAACGAGTCTTCTTCAAAAATAACAGATGAGGTATTATCAGGTAAGGGGGTTCCATTCTTACTTACATTTCAAGAAAAAAATGATGTTTCTACTTTTGTAGCATATAATAGCGAATGCATGCAAGCATTCCATAGCGAGTACGAGGAACTTCAAAGTCTCCAAAGTAAAAGGCAAAAAAACTAAAGATCTAGACGTAATCTCGATAATAATGAGATCACCGATATACCTTCTTTCACGGATTGGCTATACAGTCGTTTGCAACGCGCCAACGCAAATAATGAAGAAATCTCAGATGAGCAAAGAGAGTTAATGATAGGTTGTGAACAAAAGATAATTTTATTAAAATATATATTTTATTTTTTTCATATATGTATGTTAGTTTCTATTTACTAATTGAATTTATTTTGCATGCTCGAATGTTCACTAATATGTGGGCTTTTGGACAGCATATTAGAATCAAAGCCATTGATTCTTTACGTAAAACAGAGGATTCTAGTATTGTTGCTTGTTTCAAGCAACTATCACGTGCTAGCTCAAAAGACACGAACCTTATAGATAGCGAACTTGGTTACGTAGGAACTATTGTTGGTATCTACGAAATTTCATTTCGTACATTCAAACAGGTAGAAAAAAGTTTATATATATTTTTTTAGAGTTAGTTATTTTTTTAAGCACCTAATAATGGGATGTTTTTGTTGTTATATATTTTGATAGGTCATTTTGAAGGTTGACTGGTATCGAGCGGAGTATAAAGGTAGTAATTCTACAATAAGAAAGGAATTATCTGGGTTTTGGGCAATTGATTCTTCCAAGGTAATGCGATCTACTAAAGAACCATATATTCTTCCTAGGCATATTGAACAAGCATTTTTTTATTAAAACCCAGATGCTCATCCTTGGTGGCAAGTCATTCATGTGCAACCTAGAGGTAGGTCATTGTTTGAACAGTTTATTGTTAGAGAGATTGAAGAAAGTCCTCTTGATGATTCAGCATCAGATATTGATACATCAACATCTGGAATAGAAATTAGACTCATTATACGTGATAATGATACTAATCTTTTTGATGAAGAGGATAATTCTCTACATGCTGATTCTACTGTTGAGGAAGAGGAATTACCAAAAATAGATATTAATCCACCAATAGATGATGTGATTCATGAGAACATAGATTTAACAATAGAAGAAATAAATGAAATCAATAAGGATAATGAAGATGAGACTATATTGATGTCTTACCAAAATGATGGCAATAATGAAAACATATGAGCAGATTAGATAGTAACTTGAAGCTTCTGAATGGATATCAGATAATAGGTTTTTTTTATTAACTTGAATAAGGATGAATCCTACTAGAGAGATGAAATCATGTTCTTCTAAGTTAGAACATGAAGCTCGGGGGTATGCCTAATTATTTTATATATAGCTTTATCTTCGAGGAGTAAATTTTTATCATGTGTGTATGCATATGTGTGTGTATTCATGTGTATTATATGTATACATATATTAGTATGCATATATATGTATTTCATGTATTTGTATGTGTTTGCATGTGTGTGATATATGTATACATGTGTTAAATATGCATATGTGTATATATGCATATGCATTTATGTAAAATATTCATGTATTCATGTACGTAATATATGCAAGTGTTTATAATTGTGTACATGTATATATGTATATGTGTCTATGTGTAAATATGTACATGTAAATATGTATGCATGTATATATATGTTTATGTGTGCATGTAGGCATGTACATGTATGTGTAAATATGTACATGTAAATATGTTAGTATGTATATATATATTTATGTGTGCATTTAGGCATGTATGTGTGATGCATAATATATCTACTCCATTTTATATTTATGTATCTTATCTACATGATGTGTATATATCTTTACATATATTATGAATCATGATCCTCGTTGATTCGAGTAGCTATATATAGAGGCATAAGGTTGGGAGGAGAGACATCTCTCTAGTAGGACGTCGGAGGTGTACATATACTTCAAACATATGGCTAAAAGGTTGAATTAGAGTTTTTAAATTAGGGATTTCAAAACCCTAATATCGAGATTAGTGTTCTCTCTCTGTCTCTCTCTTTTTTCTCTCTCTCATATACATACATACCGTGCATTGTCACGACGATGCGCCATAAGTGTCCGCATCTCTTTTAAACACCATTTAAGAGACCACCCTGTCCCAAACTCCGTCTCAAGTGAACTGAGCACGTACTTTTTATCCCTCTCATCATGCTCACTACAAAAATAAAAAACATAATATAAATAAAACATAAGATATATATTTCAATTTATATGTAAAACTTTTACTTACTTCCACGGTAAGTGGATAAAGCGTAGGTAAGAGTCGCATAGTGCACGCATTCTCCTCTTGAACTCCAATCCATTTCCTATGTATACAATATTCCCCTCTGGCTCTATGTCGCACTCTAGTCCTAACGTGCCTATGCATGTCCTCATAGGCAACGTCTCTGCTCTGCTATCACGTGCTGGAGGTGGTATAGGTGTCCTGAAAATAGATAGATAGAAATAAATAAAAATATGTGCTATAATATCATTAAAAAAGTTTATGAAAAAAAACATACCTATGAGCAGATAGCTCTCTTCCTACGTGTGGATCTGCAGAAGAGCCCTCGTCTGATCGCGTAAGCATCTGGATCGTATAATCCAGCTCCTCATCGGACATCTTTGCGTAGTCCCGCATTATGGCCCCTAGAGTATCTGACGGAACTCTTGCTCTCATAAGACTTTTTATGAGAGTGAGTTTCACCTTTCTCTCTCTACTGGGATCCATAATACCTAACATATAAAACAAAATGGTTAGAAATCAATATATATACGTGTATGTGTGTATGCATGTGTATGTGTGTGTATGCATCATTATGTGTGTAAGTGTCTATGTGTGTTTGTGTGTGTGTATATGTGTGTGTGTGTGTCTATGTGTATGTGTGTGTGTCTATGAGTGTGTATGTCTTTATGTGTATGTATGTATCTATTTGTGTGTATGTGTCTATGTGTGTATGTGTATGCATTTATGTATGCATATATGTGTGTATGCATGTGTATGTGTGTGTATGCATCATTATGTGTGTATGTGTGTATGTATATGTGTGTGTTGTCTATGTGTATGTGTGTGTGTCTATGAGTGTGTATGTGTTTATGTATATGTATGTATCTATGTGTGTGTATGTGTCTATGTGTGTATGTGTATGCATGTATGTATGCATATGTGTGTGTATGCATATGTATGTGTGTGTATGCATCATTATGTGTGTCTATGTATGCATGTGTATGTGTGTATGCATCATTACGTGTGTATGTGTCTATGTGTGTGTGTGTGTATGTGTTTGTATGTGTGTATGCATGTGTATGTGTGTGTATGTATCTATGTGTGTGTATGTGTGTATGTGTGTATGTGTATGCATGTATGTATGCATATGTGTGTGTGTGCATGTGTATGTGTGTGTATGCATCATTATGTGTGTCTATGTATGCATGTGTATGTGTGTATGCATCATTACGTGTGTATGTGTCTATGTGTGTATGTGTCTATGTGTGTATGTGTCTATGTGTGTGTGTCTATGTGTGTATGTGTGTGTGTATATGTGTTTGTATGTGTGTATGTGTGTATGTGTCTATGTGTGTATGTGTGTATGTGTGTGTGTATATGTGTTTGTATGTGTGTATGCATGTGTATGTGTGTGTATGTATCTATGTGTGTGTATGCGTCTATGTGTGTATGTGTATGCATGTATGTATGCATATGTGTGTGTATGCATGTGTCTATGTGTGTATGTGTGTGTATATGTGTGTGTGTCTATGTGTATGTGTGTGTGTCTATGAGTGTGTATGTGTTTATGTGTATGTATGTATCTATGTGTGTGTATGTGTCTATGTGTGTATGTGTATGCATGTATATATGCATATGTGTGTGTATGCATATGTATGTGTGTGTATGCATCATTATGTGTGTCTATGTATGCATGTGTATGTGTGCATGCATCATTACGTGTATGTGTCTATGTGTGTATGTGTGTGTGTCTATGTGTATGTGTGTGTGTCTATGAGTGTGTATGTATTTATGTGTATGTATGTATCTATGTGTGTGTATGTGTATGCATGTATGTATGCATATGTGTGTGTATGCATATGTATGTGTGTGTATGCATAATTATGTGTGTATGTGTCTATGTGTGTATGTGTGTGTGTATACATTATGACAGTGTATGTAAGCATGTGCATTATGTATGCATATAAGTATGTATGTATGCATATGCCTATGCATTATGTATGCATATGCCTATGCATTATGTATGCATATGCATATGCATTATGTATGCATATGCATATGCATGTGTATGCATATGCATGTAAGTATGTATGTATGCATATGTGTGTGTGTATGCATATGCATGTAAGTATGTATGTATGCATATGCATATGCAATATGTATGCATGTATGTATATGTGTGTGAATGTGTGTGTGAATGTGTGTGTACATGTGTGTGTATGTGTGTATGCATGTGTATGTGTGTGTATGCATCATTATGTGTGTATGTGTGTGTATGTGTGTGTGTCTATGTGTATGTGTGTGTATGTATGAGTATGTATGTGTTCATGTGTGTGTATGTGTCTATGTGTGTATGTATCTGTGTGTGTGTATGTATCTATGCATGTGCAT
>CM035421.1:176183134-176440634 GCA_020310875.1 Ceratopteris richardii | reverse complement strand
AATAGTTGGAGAGTGAGCACATGAATGAAGGAGATTCCATGGATAGTTTTTTGACAAAGATCAAAGATTTGAAGGAGCAGTTGATTTCTGATGATGAAGTCTGGCCTGACAGTTCACTTGTGTAGACTGTTCTGAATGGTCTTCCGACTTCATATTAGAGTTTTCCTTCTACACTTTGATTGATGATGAAAGGCAATCCAAATGCCTAAACATTTGAGGAGTTAGTCTCTTTTCTATTGTAGGAAGATCAGTCTAGGCAGAACAGGTCCATTATGCATGTTGTAGATCAAGCTTTCCTAGCTAGTCAGAAGGGCAAAGGTAAATGGAGCTCTTCTACTAACAAACAAGAATTTGCTTATTCTGCACAATCAAAGAAGGATGAAAGAGATGAGAAGAAAACAAAAAAAGTAGAAATTGTTTTGCAAATATTGTAAAGGAAATGATCATGTCATAAAGATGTCCCAAAACTGGTTACTAAAGAGGCAAGGAAGAAAGAGGTTGGAATGGTTATTGCAGAGGCCTCTACACCCAAAATAGAGTCTGCTAATCTTATGCAGAATGAAGAATGGGCATTTACCACTGTTTGCAGTTATGATCTCATCTTCTCATGAATAGTGTATGTCTAGAGAAGACTCAAATGTTTGGTACTTTGATAGTGGGGCAACCAAACATATTACCTCGCTGTGCAATTTCTTCACTTCACTCGAGCCTGCCCCTACAGGGAATACTATCACATTCGCCAGCAACTCCTCTTATCTTGTCATGGGAGTTGGTAAGATCATTCTGACTACCACTGATGATAGTTCTTTTACATTGTCGGATGCTTTATTTGTGCCAGGGATCAAGAAGAATCTGTTATCATTTTCTGCATTAGCCAAGATTGGCTTGGTCATGAAATTTTTTGATGATAGATGTGCAGTTCATAATCTGTCAAATGGTGACATCATTATTGCTTCTGGCATTTTATGTCATGGGTTGTATAAGCTCATAGATTATGCATAATTTGTGAATGACTTAGCATGTGTAGTTCAAGATTATTAGGCCATGTCAGATGCAAAGCCTTTGGCATGCACGCTTTGGTCATCTAAATTTTGCTAGTTTACTACATTGGCAAAAATATGAAATGGTGGCCTCTTTGCCCAAACTTGAGGCACTTGGTAAACATGTATGTGAAGGCTGTATTTTGGGAAAAATGCAATGTTCCTCCTTCCCAAAAGATGGTTCAGTCAAAAAATTAGATGGTTGTTATGCAATCAGAATGTGATGTTATCCTGAAAAATGGTACCTGGTCTAAATGTGACTTGCCTCCTAGCAAGAAGGCCATTGGTACTAAGTGGGTATACAAGCTAAAGTGTTTAAGGAAGATGGAACAATTGACAAGTATAAAGCTAGGCTTTTTGCAAAGGGTTTTGATGAGATCTTGCTTCTGCATGCCGAATGACTACTGTTCATAGCATTTATGCACTTGCATCTCATCATGGTTGGAATGTACATCAATTGGAGATTAAAACTTTTGAATGGTGACTTGCATGAAGAAGTGTATGTTTCTAAGCCCCGTGGCTTTGTGTAGAAAGGGAATGAAAACTAAGTGTGTAGGTTGAAAAAGGCATTATATGGTTTGAAGCAAGCACCACATGCTTGGTATGAAAAAATACATGCCTACCTGATTGCACATGGTTTTAAGAAGAGTTCAATTGAGAGAACCTTATATGTTAAGTGTGCAAATGATGTGCTTCTGATCATTATTGTGTATGTTGATGACATGTTGCTCACTAGTCCTTATGAGAAGCATATTGCTGATTTTAAGGCTGACTTGCAGGCCTCATTTGAGATGTCAGATTTGGGCCGCTTGCATTATTATTTGGGCATTTAGTTTATGCAAGTTGATGGCAGAATAGCTTTGTGTCAAAGAAAATATATTGACATATTATTGTAGCATTTTGGCCTTGAAGACTGTAAACCTATTGCCACTCCTATGGGGACAGGTTTATGGTTGAATCTTCATGATGATGGAGATGCATTTGACGTTGTTCTCTATCAGCAGGCTATTGGATGCTTGATTTACTTATGCATTACTCGACCAGATATTGAATTTTTTATCTCACAAATGTGCAGGTCTATGCATTGCCTATGTATCAAGCATTGGCAGGCAATTAAGTGCATCTTTCGCTACTTGAGTGGTACCCGAATACTTGGATTGTTTTACCCCAAAGGGGGATCACTATTGCCAAATTTACATGCTTTTTTTACTCTAACTAGTTTGGTTTCTATGACACTCATGTGTCCACTAGTGGCTTTTGGTTCATGCTTTGTAACTCATGTATATCTTGGTTGAGGAAGAAGCAGCCTATTGTGGCCACTTCCAATTGTGAGGATGAGTATCGGGCAGGTTTCACAACGACTGTTGAGTGTGCATGGCTCAAATGTCTTATGGCTGATTTTGGTGTTGGTTAGTCTTTTGCCACCACCATCTTCACTGATAGTCAGAGTGCATTGATAGTTGTGAGAAACCCTGTGTTCCATGCTTGTACTAAGCACATTGAGGTGCACTATCATTATGTCAAGGAGAGGTTCTCTACTGGAGAGATCAGTTTGGCATATGTGCACGCATAGGAGAACATTGTAGAACTTTTCACAAAGGCTCTGCCTAGGGAGAAGTTTGAAGCTTATTGCAAAGCTTTGGGCTTACTTCCTTTTGTGGATTGATTCCACATAGCTTGGGACTTCCATATACATGAGTGCCAGCTCCTTGTTCACCTCACCACTCCCAGCGGGATTTGTGGATATGTTTAGGTAGTGATGTGTCTCAACACCCTAGGATCACTAGGGCACTTTTTTCCCTCTTTAGGAAGCAGTTATCCTCCAAGAGGAAGATTTACAATTTTTTATTACACTAGCAATTTGAACATGATAAGGAGAAACCTTCTCAAACGCCAAGAAACTTTTAAGCCCAATAACTCTAAGGGCATATGACATACAATGTTGAAGTTCAAGCTTCAAAGATAATACATAAATGGAATATTGAATGAGTTACCACTTGGAGCTACATGAATCAATACATCAAGCATGAGAAATCAAGCTCAATTTTGAATTTGAAATTTCCCTCACAACATCCATAAATCTTCAATCACACTTAGGTATGATAAAAGCCTATAATTTAGGAAAAGTGATTTCTATCTTTAAGGATTCTTTTTAAAAAGTGCTTTGAATTAGTGGTCTTGCATTTGTGTGAGGTCTTTGAGCATTTGAATAAGATAGTAGGCCCCTTGATTAGCAAGCCCCTTGCGTGCTTGAGAGATTTCATTCATCTTTGTGATGTCATATCTAGCTCACATATTTCTAGGTATATTATCTAGATAACCCTGAGTGTCAAACAAGGTTTCCTTATCATTTCTCACTCATTACATGTAACCTTTATTTTGTTAAAAAGCTATTCTTTTCATCTAAAGTTTTCTGAAAGCTCGTTTTCAATCTCTGCATATTTTGAGAGAACTAGGTCCAAAAGTGAGTAATGGTCTATTTGTGTATGTCTAGCGAAGGCTATAACTTGTATATCTTGGAGGCATTGGTTCTCCTAGTAATAGTAAACATTTTGCAAATTAGCAAGGTCTCTAAATATATTTTATGTGTGCAAAAGCTATTGGGTTCACTCCTCAAGAGAATTGATTGTTTTGGTGAACAATGGTTTTGTGATTGTGCTTGTGCAGCCACCATTTGCTTCAAGGCTACATAGGGAAGTTGTATTCTCCCATCAGTGGTATCAAAGCTTTTCAACATACAAAAAGCATTCAAGGAGGACCAAGAAAAGCCATTGAAGGATCTTGAAGGAATGGGGGCTCTTGGATCAAGTTCAAAAGTGCACACCAAGCAAAGGAGTAGTCTACTACTAAAGAAGGGGAGCATCAATCTCATTTGTTGGGCACTTTTGAAGTACAGAGGTAAAAGATATTATTATTTCTCATTTCCTTAGCATCAAAGGGATATAGGAGAGTGCATTAGAGTTCACCATGTCAGAATATAGCACTCAAATTGATAATTTGGATAAGAATAATTATCAACCATGGAGGTTTAGAATCTCTAGTTATCTCATTGGAAAAGGATTATGTGGTGGCATTAGTGGCACATATGCTAGAACTAGATTAGGAGAGAATCCAGTTCTTGATCCATTAAGACATTTTAGAGACTAGAATGAGAGAGTCCTCTTCATATTATCCTGGCACATTAGCAATGCCATGATAGGGCACATACAAGATCTAAATACTTCAATGAAGGTATGGGAAAGCCTAGAAAGGATTTACTTCACTTCAACCAAAGCTAGGAAGATTCAATTGAAGAATGAACTTAACAGCTTGAGGGAAATGACTACATTTTGAAAATCAAAGAGATCAATGATGCATTCGGTTCCATAGGTTTTCACATAGATGATGATGTCCTAGTTGCATACACCTTGAATGGCTTATGGATGATAAGAAGAGAAAGGATTTTACAGCATCTATGTATGTCAGAGATACTCTTCCCAAGTTTGAGTAGTTTGTGGCCTTGATGGTCACTTAGGAGATGAATATTGAAGGCCCAAAGACAAAGAGAAATGAAGCGCGAGCTTTCTATGCAGGTAAAGGTAGAGGAGGAGGAAGGAGCTAAGGAAGAGGAAGAGGTAGACAATGGAGAAGATCAAATGGTGATCTTGATCAAGATCAAGGAAGCAAATATTCTCCATTAAGGGGGAGAGGCAAGTTCAGAGGTAGAGGAGGAAGGTTCAATCAAAATAGAGACAACCAAAACTCAAAAGTTTGCTTTATTTGTGGAAAGTATGGCCACTATGCAAATGATTGTTGTCAAAGGGTGAAAAAAAATTTAACCTACAAAGGTCAAGGTAATTATGCATCTACTTCAAATGAAAATGAGAGCATGCTAGCTATGATGAAGGTGAGTGAATACAAGACACAAGGATCAAGTACATGATACATTGATAGTGGATGTAGCAACCACAGAAGTTACAACAAGGAGTTCTTCTCAAACATGTAGGTGCCATCAACCAAAGGGCATGTGAAAATAGATGATGACACTCCTCATGTTGTAACACACATAGGTGATGTTGGGGATGTAAGGGTCATGTGACCTTACCCCCATATTTATATATATACATCATATATAGAGCATTGCCTCAAGAGAGATCATTATGTGGGTTTCGAGGCTCCCACGCATATCCGCGCGTCTTTCCTCTCTTCTCTCTCCCTCCATTTCCTCCTTCCTCCTCTTGTTCTGCACACCAAAGCCCTTCATTGGTATCAGAGCATGTTGAAGGCTTGTGTGCAAGAAGCTTCAATGGAAGCTTAGGTGAGAAGAGGTAGAAGTGCAGATCGGCATCTCTCAATAGCAGTTCAGTATTTCGGCCGTAACTTGAGTTAGGAAGCTCGGATTGATGCGTTTTAAAGTTTTGTGCGTAGCTAACACAGAGAGCTACAACTTCGCAGAATGGCACAGAACCTGGTTCGAACTTCTGAAGTGCCGAAAATTCGAGAAACGCAGAGAATTGTAGAAAGCGAATCTACATTGAGTAGGACAGCAGATCGGTTTTTTCGTCATAACTTGAGTTCTACAGCTCGGAATGCGATGATTCAACTTGCTGCTCCTAGCTTGAAAAGATAGCTACAACTTTGCAGAAGAATTCAGATTCAGATTCTCAGTGCAAGGTCACCGAAACTGCAAAATACAGAGTAGTACTGTTGCAAGTGAAAGTAAAATTGACAGCAGGTGCTTGTTTTGAACATATCTTGAGCTACACACCTCCGATTGAGGTGTTCTTTATCTCCTTACGTAGCCAAGAGTCAGATCTTGAAGTTTGCTGAAGAGCAAAAGTTCAGATTCAGAGGTTATCACCTCTAAAACAGCAAAACACAAAGCAGTACATTTTCACTATAACAACCCTAGTTGCACTTGGAGGTTGAATTTGCCTTTGGAACTTCTTCGAGAGAGAATTTTTGGTGTGCAAGCTCTTATTTTCAGAGCTTCAAAGCATTGTACATGTATGATCATTGTGGTAGCTCCTCCATATGAGAGTAGAGCATGATCTTGTTACGTGTTTGGCATGTAAGATGACATTGTGGTATACTCTTTTTTGAGAATTATGTCATCATGAGTTCGATCATGGATGTATAGTGGCATTGTGGTCTATATCTTGCTTATGCCACTTGGTTATGGATTTACTTGCCGGTTGCACAGACTTTTGTGAGAGTTGATTTTGGATCTTGTTTGGTACTTGTATCTTTGTTTTCTTTGCAGGTACAGGATCTAGATTGGAGCCTCAGTTACACGTTTGTTTGTCACCATTATTAGAATTTGGTCATTGATTGATATGTATTTGCCAGTGTGATTCTTGGCATATGTGGATGGTGATTCCCACATGGTTATTTTGGTTCTAGAGTCCATTTTACAGAGGAGATGCTGCCGAAATTTCATCGGCTTTTATGCTAGAAAGGAGCTCTAGTGGATCTTGAAGCTTGTGCAATAGCTTTGGATCATAGTCTATCTCCATTCATTTGGACTTGGTCATAGGTTGTTTGCGACAGGTTGGACCATCTTACAAGATTCATTCTTGAGTGGGAGATATATCATCATTGTATTAGCATATATTGCCATCAGTTTTTGGGCATGTGTATTTGCCATTATCTTTGATTGGTTGGATCAGTGACAGGTGGTGACAGATTATTCATTGTTCTTTGGTTATTGGTTATCTTGTTGATTGCTCAGTTTACAAGGGATACTCTGTCGAATTTTTCCCAGGATTCTTCCACATCTATTTGGTCACTTTGGAGAGTTGGTGAGCAGGACTTATGCTCATGGTTTTATGTGCATGCTAGATGCATGGTTATGGAAAAGTGGTTCACATAGTTCCTTCTCCATCGAGGCATTTGTGATGTGAGTTATGCATATGGATATGCATGCGTGATCCTATTCAGTATAGAGTATTGTTTTTAGTCTCTTATTACATTACTAGTCTCTTGGATTGCCAGCATGGTGTCTTCTCAATTTGATGGCACTAACTTTCCGAGATGGAAAGCTCAGATGTGGCATACATTGGTTCGTGCAGGGTTACACATGTATGTGCATAGAGATGCACAGAGGCCTCGTGACATGCCCGACCATGTATGGATGGATATGGATGCATTGGCCACCTCCACTATCCGATTACAGCTTGTGGATTCTATATATGAGTCTGTTATGTATGAGGAGACGAGTAGTGCATTATGGCAGAGACTACATGATATGTATGCGAGTCCATTGACTCATGTGAGACATAGATCACATCGATGACTTTGATGTTGGCATTGTGGTCATGAGGGCCATATTCGACGACGTTGCTTCAGGCGGATGCAACGACGATGTCAGAGATATGCACGTGATGCAGGTCAGGTAGTGATTTCAGGAGATTCTATGGCAGTTGATTATGCCAGTGATGGTGATATCACTTTCTCCTATGGTTCATCTTTGGATTCCTCTTATTCATTGGATGGCACACATATGGCTTGGTTGCTTGATGCATTAGCCATTTTTCATGTTACTCCATATCGTGAGTGGTTTTATCGATTCTCAGGTGAGAGTCGTGGATGTGTGCAGTTGCCTGATGGTACAACATATGATATTGAGGGTGCAGGAGATGTATGTCTTATGCTACCTAGTGGAGCATCACTTATGCTCAGACATGTACGCTATGTGCCTTCATTCCCTATGAGCTTGATTTCAGTTAGCCAGTTACAAGAGAGCAGATGTTATGCATTCCTTGGCGAGCATCATTTTTAGTTGTAGTTGGGACAGCTTATGCTTGTCAGAGGTGCCAGGGTTGGGCATAGGTATCCACTACAGGTACTTCATGTGAGAGACAGTCTCGTCTTAGTGGGAGTTCAGCCTTATGTGCGATGTGAGACTCGTCATGTCTCATTTTGTCTACCTACAGATAGGTCTGTTGACATTCATGATGCACATGTATGGCAGGATTCAGATGCTCAGATGGATGCACATGTAGAGCATGTTTTGGATGCTCATGATGCTTATATAGAGCATGGTTTGGTTGATCATATGGATGCTCATATGGAGCATACTTTGGATGATCAGTTGGATGCTTTAGAGCATGATGTGGATGCTCATGTAGAGCATTGTGATGATACTCAGTTAGAGTTAGATCATCAGTTTGATCTTTGTGTTGATGTTGTGCAGTTAGCTCATGCGGAGCATGATGATACACTTGGTGTGGTAGAGCACGATAGCTCTCATGGTACACAGTGTATGGTAGAGCATATTAGGTCTCATGATGCACAACTAGATACATCCTTGGTTGTGAGCATGGCTGATTTAGATGCTGAGGAGTCAGCAGTTATGCAGTCATTCTTGGATTCGCTCATGCCAGATGTTGACACAGATATATCAAGACATGTTGGTCTTGATGATAGTGCTTTGGATGCCTTGGATATAGGCATGGCCGACATACTTAGGTTAGCCAGGATAGCACATGTTTCGTCAGCATTTGGGAGTCTGATGTACGAGTTGTTATGCTCGAGACCAGACATTGCAGTTGCTATTGGAGCATTTGCACTTGGAGTTGTCAGTCGTTCGATGATTGACACAGGCATAGAGCGAGTGGGAGCTTTGCAGGAACTTCATGAGTTCTTGCATCAGTCATATGTGAGCTCGACTCTTATTGATATGAGTCTAGAGCAGTTTGAGGTGCATGGATACACCTTGTTCGAGGCAGTTGGTGTAGGCTGATCTGGTATGAGTAGAGATCCGGACTCTTCCTGTAAATTATTGTATAGTCCTACATCATTCTTTGTATATATTACCACTTATGGTCACATTGACCCTTAAGTGGGACATTGTTGGGGATGTAAGGGTCATGTGACCTTACCCCCATATTTATATATATACATCATATATAGAGCATTGCCTCAAGAGAGATCATTATGTGGGTTTCGAGGCTCCCACGCATATCCGCGCATCTTTCCTCTCTTCTCTCTCCCTCCATTTCCTCCTTCCTCCTCTTGTTCTGCACACCAAAGCCCTTCAATTGATGCTATGTTGGATGGTTCCCACAAAGTCAAGTGCTTGAAATATGTTTTTCATGCTCCCACAATCACAAAGAATCTAGTATCTATGGGGCAAATGGTTGAGAGAGGATTACAAGTCAAGTTCAACCAGACGCGATGTTTTTTTGGAAAACCCTAAAGACAGGTACAAATTGATAGCCAAAGGTAGGATGGAGGGAAGACTAGTCATCTTGGATGTGAAGCCTAACTTCAACCACAAAACCTACTTCACATTTGGAAACAGGAAGGTAGCATAATTGGACCTATTGCACAAAAGGTATGGACACATCAATACTTAGAGATTTAAGGGCATGGCGAGGAAGAGGTTAGTGCTAGGGTTACCTATTCTCTATAATGAAAACCTTAAAAATTTGTGTGGAGCTTGTTAATTGGGAAAGCTAACTAGGTTTTCATTCAAGAAGAGCAATTATTTGATCCATCATCCACTTGTTTTCATCCATATATATGTATGGTGGCCAAGAAAGGAAAATTCAATTGGTGGTAATAAGTACTTTGTAACTTTCATTGATGATTGCACAAGGAAGACTTGTCTCTATTGTATGAAGAATAAATCATATGTCTTTTATTATTTCAAGGAGTTCAATGTTATGGTTGAAAAAGAATGTGATAGGTACATCAAGTGTTTCACACCAAATGGAGGGAGAGAATACTTCTCCCATGAGTTCTCTGATTTCTTGGAGACAAATGGCATTAAAACAAAAATCACATGCAGATACGCACCACAACAAAATGGTGTGGTAGAAAGGAAACATAGGTACATTGGAGTGTGATAGGGCCATGATGGATGTAAGGAATTGAACTCACAACTTCTTGGTTAGGAATGTGATGAGTTAACCACTTGCCCCAAAAGCCATGGTTGAGGATTACTTCCTAATCCTCCCTCTTAGGGTGTAGTTCAACCATCTCCTACCTATCAAGGGTGTGGTTCAACCATCTCCAACCTATCACTTCATTACATTCTTCCCCCCTTGGTCAATCGTTGTCCTCAATGATCTACTCTTGTATCCCTCTAGCCTTAGTGATCTGCCCCTTGAAATCCGTAGGTGCCCTTGAATTGATGTCCTCAAACTTGCACAATTTCTTGAAACGTGTTTGCAACCTTGCTCTCTTGAACCCTTGCTCTCAACCTTAGTGTCTTGAACCTTCTTGTTTGAAACCTTGGTGTCTTGGGCCATCGTTCTCAACCTTAGTCTTGAACCTTGTTCTCACCCATGTTTGGTATCTTGAACCCTCAATCAAGTGCCACACATGGTTTCCCAATGGCTTTACACTTTCTAGCTAACTCAATAGATTTGGAAAGCTCATTTTGAGAGCTTTCCAACATTATCTTACATGCCTCGATCCGACCTAGGGATTGAGAGATACACCTCAATCTTTGTTCGGATAACTTGTGAAAGCGACATGCACTACTTTGTACTCTTTCGTATAGAGGATGCCCAAGCATTTTTTTTAGAGACCATTAGGTCAATCCACCTTTCCCAAGCCTAATTCCTAGGCTCGAATACCAATGTAAGGAATTGAACTCACAACCTCTTGGTTAGGAATGTGATGAGATAACCACTTGCCCCAAAAGCCATGGTTGAGGATTACTTCCTAATCCTCCCTCTTAGGGTGTAGTTCAACCAACTAATACCTATCAAGGGTGTGGTTCAACCATCTCCAACCTATCACTTTATTACAATGGGTATGCCCAATTGCTAATAGGATGATGCAACAACCACAATTATATACATCATGAACATAGCTCCCACATCAAGTATACATGCTACCACACCTTAAAGCTTGGTATAATAGGAAGCCAGATGTTTCATACTTGAGAGTCCTTGATTGCACATGTTATGTACTGATTCCAAGTGAATTAAGGACCAAGCTTGATGTTAGATCAGAAAGGTGTGATTTTATTGGTATGTAGATAAGCAAAAGGGTTATAGGCGTTATAATCCAACAATAAAGGAGCTAAAGATATCAAGGGATGTAAGATCTGATGAACTATTACCTTGGTATGCTACAGATGTATCTATGAAGGGTAATGAAGATGAAGGAAAGAGGACCTCAAGGGATGAACCAGAGAGCATCGCTCTTAGTGGACCAAAGGATTCAAATTTTCAACCTTCATACGATAAAGGTAGTCCTAGATCAAGTCAATTAAGTGCTAAAAGGAGTAAAGGCAAGGCAAGAATCACAAAAGTAGAAGAGGATGAAGACCTATGGATTGATCTCAATGCAATCCATCATGGGAAGAAGGGGGAGAGCTCAAAGAACAACAAAAAATATCCAAATCAATGGAATAGTGAGATAAGGACTAATAGGTTAAGGTATCTACTTGAAAAACTTACCTATGACTCATTTATTGGCTTATATGAGCAAGGTTATTGAAGATCCCATATGCTTTAAAGAAACAAACACATGCAGGGAAAGGCAAGAAGCTATGCACGAGTAGTTTCAGGCCTTGGAGGACAATCACACTTGGAATCTTGTACCAAGAAAGAAGGATATGAAGGTAATTGAAAACAAGTGGGTTTATAAGGGAAAAAAACCTTCAGATGGTAGTATTGCTAGGTATAAAGCTAGGCTTGTAGCCAAAGGATTTGCTCATATGTATGGAATAGACTATGAGGAAACATTTAGCCCTATGGTTAAGACGACCACCATTAGAAATATCATTGCCATTGCAGCAAGCAAGAATGGAAAGATGTATCAACTTGTTCTGAAGAATGAATTTATGAATCGGGAGCTAGAGGAAATTGTATACATGGACCAATCATTAGGGTTTGAGGACAAAGGTAGGGATGGTTATGTTTGCAGGTTGGAGAAAGCATTATAGGTCTTAAGTAATCCCCAAGGGCATGGAATCAAGGGCTTGTGGACTATTTGATTAATTGTGGATACAATCAAAGCAAGGTAGATCCATCATAATTCTACAAGAAGGAAGGTGAATCATCTGTCTAATTATGTGTATATGTAGATGACCTAGTTATTATAGGTGACCATGAGGAAGGTATCAAGGACATCAAAGATAATCTTGGAAAGGAGTTCTAGATCTCAAGCCTTGTAGAATATCTAAGGTATTCTCTAGGTATTGAAGTCATATGTATTTGTCTTATGCAGAGAAATTATTTTGGATGTGTTGAAAAATTATGGACTTACAGGATGCAAACCATTGAGCAACCCTATGGAGGTAAACACAAAAATTACTTCAATGGAAGGTAATGAAATTTAGGATCCACTTTTGTATAGCTCTATAGTAGGATCATCCAATTATACCACCATTACAAGGCCAGACCTAGCATATATAGTTGGTGTGCTATTCAATTCATGCACACATCTAGGGTTCCACATCTACTTGCAACCAAGAGGGTACACACATATCTCAAAGGTACACTCAATGAAGGTTTATTCTATTCTTTTGAAGATGAATTGCAGGTAAAAGCAAATATATATGCTGATTGGGTTGGATCCAAAGAAGATAGGAGGAGTGTAAGTGGATATCTAGTGATGCTTGGAAAGAAGGTCATCTCTTGGATGTCAAAGAAGCAACCCATAGTTGATATATCCTCTACTAAGCTGAATATGGTGCTTTAGCTCAAGTAACATGTGATCTTATGTGGATCAACAAGCTAATAATTGAATTAATTTTTAAGGTTAATAGATTTCCATTCATGTGTGACAACATGAGTAGTGTGTACCTATCTACCAATCCCATGTTCCATGCTAGGAGCAAATACATAGAGGTACACTATCACTCCATCAGAGAGAAGTTCCTGGATAAGGTAGTTCAAGTGCAACATATAAGTGCCAAGGACTAGTGTGCTGACATGTTCGCCAAACCTTTGGATTCAATGAAGCTTACAAGGTTCAAGAAAGGCATTGGATTCTTAGAGCTATGTTGAGGAATTGGATCTCGAAGCTTGAGGGAGAGAAATTCAAGCTTCTGAGTTAATACATAAATGGACCATTGGATGGATGCCACTTGGAGCTACATGAAGCAAGACATAAACCACGAGAAATCAATTTTAAATTTGAAATTTCCCTCATAATAGCCATAAATATTCAATCATACTTAGATGCAATAAAAGCCTATAATTTAGGAAAAGTGATTTCCAGCTTAGAAGGAATCTTTTCAAATCTATATTTACACACAAAGTCCTTGAATTAATGATCCCACGTGTGTGAGATCTTTGAGCATTTGAATAAGCTAGTAGACCCCTTGCTTAGCAAGCCCCTTTCTTGCTTGAGAGATTTAATTCATCTTTGTGATGTCATATCTAGCTTACAATTTTATGTGTATATGAGCTAGATAGCTCTGAGTGTTAAGCAATGTTTCTTTATCATTCCTAACTCGTTTCGTGAATTATTTGGTTTGTTAGAAATATATTCTTCTTTTCTAAAGATTTCTCAAAGTTCGTGTTGAATCTCTATATATTCTGAGAGAACCATGTCCAGAAGTGAGTAGTAGTCTATCTATGTATGTCTAGTGAAGGTGATAACTTGTCTATCTTGGAAGCATTGGTTCTCCTAGTAGGATAAACCATTTTGAGTGAAACAACTTGCATTAGTAAGGCCTTTAAGTATTGTTTATGTATGCAAAAGCTCTCTAGTTCAGTCCTCAAGAGTTCAAAGAATGGATTGTTTGAGTAAACAGTGGTTTTTTGTGAGTGTGCATGTGAGGCCACGATTTGCTTCAAGGATGCATAAAAAGTTGTTTATTCAGTAGGTAGACTCTTTAAAAGAAGAAATTTTATGAAAAACTTTCATGTTCCTATAGATCCAATAGCCCATAGAGTATTGGCCCTCAAGAGCTGCTAAAGCCCTAATTCCAACTTGCAACATTCTCTAAGAAGTATTTCTCTGTCTTCAAGCTTGTTGTCTCTAAGAGAGAAATAGATATTGTGGATAGGTCTCCATATCTTGTGAGCATTAGGACACTTGACAAATAAGTGGGCCAAATCCTCCAAACTATCACAAAAGTCACATTTGCCTTCACCTTTATTAATATACAGATCCCTATTGCTTGTCAAGATGGCATTATGGATGGCCTCCATTGCAAGAAAGAGTGTTTAGTTGGCCACACGAAAAGCCCAAACACACTTGAGTCTATGTCTCCATTGACAGGGGGTCCAATTAACATTTTGTCTCCAGTTGATTTTTTTTTTATAGTTTTAGTAACAAAGCCCTTGTTATCTTTGTATTGCTTCAACACGTGGGAGGCAACTTCTTGAATCCCAACAGTCTTGTCTTGAGAGAATTGATTAATCTAGTCCAAGAAGAAGGCCTTGTGATGCGAAATCACCTGTTTACGAGAAGAAGATAGAGAATTTAGTAGGGATATACTAAGATTAGAGTTATCCTCACCATCCTAAACGACTAAGACCAGCTTCTTATGCCATTTCTAAAACACTCATTTATTCCCAAATTGGCATTCTTCCATAGAGAAATCCTTCTTTTCCATAAAGATTCTTCCATAAAGAAATATTAGTTAGTAGTAAAATAAATACAAGGGGTGTAAGCCTTTTTAACCTCTATCCAAGCATCCCACATTCTACAGCAAAGAGCACTTCCCATTGGTTTAAAAATATGAGGAAAGACAAAAATATTCCAAAGAGTATGGTTAGTCTAACATTTAAAATCTTTTATGGAAAATGAGTGTGAATTTCTTTTGATCAGGCATGCCCAAAAGTCATTGGAGTTTAAGGACCTAAGGATCCATTTTGTTGCAAGATTAGTGGCCATTTTAATTGGAAAAATGATACCAACACCTCCCTCATTTTGGGGGAGGCAGTAGATGTGCCAAGAAATTTTACAAAGTTTATTAATTTGATAATTGACTCCCCAAAGGAACTTTCTAGCTAGGGAGATAACGTGATTTAATTGTTTATTAGAAGGCTTCTAGATAGAAGTCAAGAAAATAATGGGTCTCCCATTGTTGAGATCATCTTTAGGACATCTTTTGTGAACAAAATTAAAAACACTAGTATTGATACAAATTGGAAGAGTACCTTTGGATATAGCCTCTTTCCACACCAATAGAATATAGGGGATCAAGAAATCTTTAAGAACAATGTAAAATTTATTTGGAATACCATTGACGCTAGGGGACTTACATGATTTAAATTTACTAATGGTTTCTTTAACCTCACTGACAGGGGCAGGTCCACGATAGAGACTAGGCCTTGAGGAATAATCTTTTTTCTTTTAAGAGCAATAGAGGCCCTAGCACTTCGAATATCCTCCCCACACTTTGGAGTGCTAGAGAGAACGTGGTAAAGAAGCATAGAGCCTCCTACAATTTCTCCTTAAAATCAATAGCCAAACCTCTTGAATTCTTCTTGAGTTAAGGAATAAAATCCATAATTTTCTTCTTTTTCATGCGATAAAAAATTTTCTTATTAGGTTATTTACTTGACCAACCCAATATTCCTTTGAAGAGGAGAGAGAACTACTAGCCACAAAATAATCTTTCAATTCAAGTCGATCTTGAAGTTCCATAAGCTTGTCCTCAAAGGAAGGATAAGTTAGAAGAGGACTTATGGAGGTTTTCCATCATAAGTAGTATTTTTGTACTTCTAGTGGCCCAAATAATCCTAGCAAGTCTTCTATAATGGCTAAAAGTTTTTTGAATGTCTTTGACAACATGTTTCTAAGAGGATACTTAGGTGTTATTGGGCAATGTGGTGAATAAAGGAGTTTTTAACCTTGTTGACCATACAAAGAAGCTTAAGGAGGAAAACATCCAAATGAGGCCAATGAGCCCTTTTAATAGAACAATCCTTAGACAGGGTTAACATGAGAGGGACTTGATCCGAAAGGGCAAAAGAATGGTCAAGTGAATATTTAGTTTCCCTATAGAGGTTTATGTATGAAGCATTTGCAATAATATCTATCAAGTATGGTAGCGAGGTGGTCAGAACCTTTTTGGTTCTTGTGCTAGGAAGATCTTGAATTCTGGGAGATATCTATTAGATTCTTAAAGGTTAAGAGATTATACCAGGCAAAATTCTCAGAGACATTGATAATTTGGCCTTTTCCATCCATACAATCATGGACATTGGTGATCGTGTTAAAATCACCAATGAGCATAAGAGATCCATTAAGACTTGCAATCTCATTCCAACATTGACATATAGTGATAGTGATGGCCGACCATGGATGTGTGGGACTAACTTCAAATTTATTGACAAGATGAGAGTCCGATAGAGATATCAACAAAAGTTCCATGTAGACCAGAATTATGATTGGTAGAGTACCACTCAAAGTGGTTATATATCATTTTGAGATTCGATCTAAGCTTTCCACCCCCTACCTTGATTACTTGTAGACAAAGAACATGAGGGGTTAATGACCAATCTTTTAACTAGCTATTAATCACTTTACACTTCATAGAATTGGTGGTCCCTTTAACATTACAGGTGATGTAAATAAACACCTTCATCTAAAAGTAAGAGAAGGAAACAACACTCTTTAGATAGGGAGCTCTTAGACATGGTCTTTGAAAACACAAAAGTACATATCTTGAAATAGTTGGTAAAAGTTCTCAACCAAATGATCAGATTACACTTTTTATTCAAGTCAACTTGCAATATAATGATATAAAAAAAAATCCAAAAACTCAGATAGACTCATTTTTTATAGGTTTTAGAAGGCTTATTTATCAAGACACAAGTTCTCACTCGATCTTTTCTTTTAGCTTTATCCATTTGGTTTTGAGTAGAATCTATACATTCTACAGGATTCATATGAACATCTTCACCCTGAGAAGAGTCATGAGATTAAGAACTAAATTGTTCGTTATCCTACTTCTCAAGCTGGATAGTAAACTCATCTTCATGACTTTGGTACAAGGAGAACTAATAGTACAAGCATAGTGTTGGAGTTAGATATCTACGGAAGCATGCAAACAGCACAAGGAAGAAGAGGAAGCTTGGAGCACAACACACAATACTGAATATATTACCATCAGAATGTACAAAGATAAGTAACCCATTAGGGCTATATGCATATATACAAGTCGGGGAAAAAAACTCCTAAAGAGGGAAAAAAGTGCCCCAATGGTCCTAGTGTGTTCACACACATCACTACCTAAATATATCAACAAATCCCCCCTAGGAGTGATGCGGTGGACTAGGAGGTGGCACTCATGTATAAGGAAGTGCCAAGCTATGTGGAATATATCCACAAAAGGAGGTAAGCCCAAAGCTTTGCGGAAAGCTTCCCCTAGGTAGAGCCTTCGTGAAAAGGTGTGTAATGCTCTCTTGCATGGGCACATATGCCAAGCTGATCTCTCCACCAGAGAACCTCTCCCTGACATAATGATAATGAACCTCCATGTGCTTAGTGTGAGCATGGAACACAGGGTTCCTCGCAACTTCCAATGTGCTCTAATTTTCAGTGAAGATGGTGGTGGCAGAAGACTAACCAACATCCAAATCAGCCATAAGGCATCTGACCCACACACACTCAATAGTCATTGTGAAAGTTGCCCTATACTCATCCTCACAACTGGAAGTGGCCAAAGTAGGCTGCTTCTTTCTCAACCAAGATATGCATGAGCTACCAAGCATGAAGGAAAAACCACTAACAGACACAGGAGTGTCATAAAACCAACCCAAACAGAGTCAGAAAAAGCATGCAAATCTGGCGGTAGTGATCCCCCTTGGGATAGAACAACCCAAGTACCCAAGTACCACTCAAGTAGCAAAAGATGCACTTAATCACTTGCCAATGCTTGACGCCTCAGCAATGCATAAATCTGCTCATCGGTGAGATAGCAAACTAAATATCTGGCTGAGTAATGCATAAGTAAATCAAGAATCCAACAACCTATTGATAGAGAACAACATCAAATGCATCTCGAGCATCATGAAGACTCAATCATAAACTTGTCTCCATAGGAGTGACAATAGGTTTACAGTCTTCAAGGCCAAAATATTGGAATAATGTGTCAATATATTTCATTTGACACAAAGCCATTCCACCATCAACGTGCATATACGGAATGCCCAAATAATGATGCAAATGCCCCAAATCACACATCTCAAATGAGGCATGCAAATCAGCCTTAAAATCAGCAATATGCTTCTCATGAGGACTAATGAGCAGGATTTCATGAACATACACAATAATGATCAGAAGTACATCATTAACACGCTTAACCTTTCAGTTGGAATGTTCTCAAAACCATGTGCAATCAGATAGGCATGTATCTTTTCATACCAAGCACATGGTGCTTCCTTTAAACCATATAATTCCTTCTTTAACCTGCACATCTGGTTTTCATGCCCTTTCTGCACAAAGTCATGGGGCTTAAAAACATACACTTCATGCAATTCATCATTCAGAAACACTATTTTAATGTCCAACTAATGTACATTCCAACCATGATGAGCTGCAAGTGCACATATGCTACGAACAGTAGTGATTTGGCAAGTAGGAGCAAAGGTTTCATCAAAATCAATGCCTCTTTCCTACACATAACCCTTTGCAATAGGCCTAGCCTTATACCTATCAACTACTCCATCAAGTTTATGCTTCAGCTTGTATACCCACTTAGTGCCAATGGCCTTCTTGCCAAGAGGCAAGTCACATAAAGATCAGGTACCATTTTTCATGATAACATTTGTTGGAGTTAGACGTCTACGAAAGGACGCGAACAACACAAGGAAGAAGAAGAAGCTTGGAGCACAATAAACAATAATGAATGTATTACCACTAGAATGTACAAAGATAAGTAGCCCGTTAGGGCAATAGGCATATATACAAACCGGGAAAAAAAAACCTCCTAAAGAGGGAAAAAAGTGCCCCAGTGTTCCTAGAGTGTTCACATACATCACTACCTAAATATATCAACAAATGCCCCCTCAGAGTGATGCGATGAACAAGGAGCTGGCACTCATGTATAAGGAAGTGCTAGGTTATGTGGAAATCACTCCACAAAAGGAAGTAAGCCCAAAGCTTTGCGGAAAGCTTCAAACTTCTCCCTACGCAGAGCCTTCGTGAAAAGGTCTGCAATGTTCTCTTGCATGGGCACATATGCCAATCTGATCCCCCCAGGAGAGAACCTCTCCCTGACATAATGATAATGCACCTCAATGTGCTTAGTGCGAGCATGGAACACAAGGTTCCTCGCAATTGCCAATGCACTCCGACTGTTAGTGAAGATGGTGGTGGTAGAAGACTGACCAACATCGAAATCAGCCATAAGGCGTTTGAGCCACACACACTCAACAGTCGCTATGAAAGCTATCCTATACTCATCCTCACAACTGGAAGTGTCCACAGTAGGCTACTTCTTGCTCAGCCAAGATATGCATGAGTTACCAAGCATAAAGCAAAAACCACTAGTGGACACACAAGTATCATAGCAACCAGCCCAGTCAGAGTCAAAAAAAGCATGAAAATCTAGCGATAGTGATCCCCCCTTGGGATAAAACAACCCAAGTAGCTAGGTACAAATCAAGTAGCAAAAGATGCGCTTAACCACCTACCAATGCTTGACATTTGGGCAATACATAAACCTGCTCATTTGTGAGACAACAAACTGAATATTTGGCCGAGTAATGCATAAGTAAATCAAGCATCCAACACCCTGCTGATAGAGATATCATACATGTCTTTGGAGCTAACAAATGTCTCCTTAGTACATGAAAGCAATGGTTGAATAGCATCTTCCACAAAAACAACATCACGGCTAACCACAATGTGTTTAGTCTGTGGATGATACAGACCATAGCCTTTACTTTCAGAATTGTACCCAACCAAAATACATTTTACTGCTTTATCATCCAATTTTTTGTGATGTTGTTTGAGGACTAATGCATATGCCAAACAACCAAAAACACGCACATGAGCAACAAATGGATTCCGATCATGCCAAGCCTCATATGGAATGATAGACTACAACGCTTTAGTGGAACACCTGTCAAGTACATATGTTGCACACATAACAGCCTCAAGCTAAAAACTATGTGGTAAAGCCTGGTTGTTGACCATACACCTCGCCATCTCCATGAGTGACATGTTCTTCCGTTCAGCAACTCCATTTTGTTGAGGTGTATATAGCACTATACACTGGTGTTTTATCCCATGTTTAGCCAAAAATGCATTAAAGTCAGTAGACATATATTCCCCCCCTCGATCAGAATCGAGGGTGCCCATTTTATATGCTGAAAATTTTTCAGCCACAACCAAAAACTCTTTGAAGCACATAAACACTTTAGACTTTTCTTTCAATGGATATACCCATGCGTGCCTAGAAAATTCATCAATGAAAGTCATGAAGTAGAGATAATTTCCAAAAGAGGGTGTCTGCATAGGACCATAGACATCACTATGTACAAGCTGCAATTTCTTAGTAGCCCGAATTGAACCATCTTTTGGAAAGGAAGAACACTGCATTTTGCCCAAAATATAGCCTTCACATACATGTTTACCAGGTGCCTCAAGTTTGGGCAAAGAGGACATCATTTCACATTTTTGCAGGCATAGCAAACTAGCAAAATTCAGATGACCAAAGCGTGCATTCCAAAGCTTTGCATCTGACATAGCTTGAGAATCATGTAGTGCACATGCCAAATCATTTATAGATCTTTCATAGTCTATGAGCTTATACAGCCTTTGACATAAAATGCCAGAAGCAATAATGACATCGCCATTTGAAATATCGTGAAATGTACATCTGTCATCAACAAATTTCATAACCAAGCTAATCTTGACTAATGCAGAAACTGATAACAGATTTTTCTTGATCCCTGGCACAAACAAAGCATCTGAAAAAGTGAAAGAACTACCATCAACAATAGTCAAAATGATCTTACCAACTCCCATAATAGGATAGGAGGAGTTGTTGGTGTATGTAACAGTATTCCCTGTAGGGGCAGGCTCGAGTGAAGAGAAGAAACTACGTTGTGAGGTAATATGTTTGGTCACCCCACTATCAAAGTACCAAACATCCGAGTCTACTGCAGACATGCACTGCTCATGAGAAGATGGGTTGAAACTGCAAACAATAGTAAATGCCCATTCTTCTTCCTGCACAAGATTAGCAGACTCTGTTTTTGGTGTAGAGGCCTCTGCAACAACCATTCTAGACTCATTTTCTTTGCCTCTTTTGCAACCAGTTTTGGATAGTTCTTTATGATATGATCATTCCCTTTACAGTACTTGCAAAACAATTTCTGCTTTTTTGATTTCTTCTCATCTTTATCTTCCTTCTTCAAATGTGCAGCATTTGCAGATTTCTGCTTACTAGTAGAAGGGCTCCATTTTCCTTTGCCCTTCTAACTAACGAGGAAAGCTTGATCTGCAACACGCATAATAGACCTGTTTTGCCTAGACTGATCTTCCTGCAATAGAACAGAAACTAGCTCCTCAAATGACAAGGCATTTGGATTGCCTTTCATCATCGAACGAAGAGTAGAAGCAAAACTCTAATATGAATCAGTAAGACCATTTAGAATGGTCTGCACAAGTGAGCTATCTGGTATAACCTTATCAACAAAAATCAATTGTTCTTTAGAATCCTTGATTTTTGTCAAAAAACTATCCATATAATCACCTTCATTCATGTGCTCACTCTCCAACTATTTTCGGAGGTAAGCAACACGAGCCTCATTCCTAGCCTAGTACAATGTGGTGTATACCAAGCATCCTTAGCTATTCTACAAGAGTGAATGTGAGGAATAATGGCACGTTTGACAGACAAAGCTATCAATGCATGTGCCTAGGCATCTTTGCCATCCCAACGAATTTGCTCTACAGTAGGTGCAGTAGAAACCACAACACGAATAGGAATATGCAGAATATCATCATCCTTGACATCTTCTGCACCAACTTCAGTACCTGCAGTTGTAACAGTTGCAAGTTTGATATGATGTTTTTCAACACCCTGCACAATGTTCCACAGTCCTTTTGCAACCAATAATGTCGCGTCATATAAGCCCATAACATGCAGTTGGTACCATCAACTTATCGTCAACAACCAACATACGGAATACATCACTGCTTTCAACCATGGCCGGTGAATAAAATACCTTGATGCCAAAGCGAAGCAATTTTGATTTATGAAATAGCTTGAGTATGCTCACCAAAATTCATGCAATTCTGAGACTGCAACTAGAGAGGTGTCGACGATGACCTAGATGAAGCGGTGACCTGCTCTAATACCAATTGTTGGAGTTAGACGTCTGCAGAAGCACGCGAACATCACAAGGAAGAAGAAGAAGCTTGGAGCACAACACACAATATTGAATGTATTACCACTATAATGTACAAAGATAAGTAGCCTATTAGGGCAAAAGGCATATATACAAGCCAGAGGAAAAAAACTCCTAATGAGGGAAAAAAGTTTCTCGGCAGTCCTAGAGTGTTCACACACATCACTACCTAAATATATCAACAACAACATATTCAGATTGCATTGCAGCCATCCAATGTTCATAATTTTGTGCTTCATCAAACGAAACAGGCTCACTCTCATCAGAGAGACTAGAGGCAGCCATAGCATAGCAATCTAATGAAAAAGAGGCACTATGATAGCTTGAACGAATACGATATGATAAAGGTGCATCTAATTTGCTTTCACACAGAGTCTGCACTAGCCATTTTGGCATAGTTTTTTCCTCCTCAATATCAGCTCTCTCATCAACAAGTGCATCATGCAAATCTGCATCAGAGATGGAATGATCTGCATCATCACATGAAACCTATAAAGGCTGAGAAGTTGCCTCATCAGGACCAACACTAGATTGTCCACCTATAAAAAGAGGCAACAAAGTATCATACATGTCTTTGGGGCTAATAGATGTCTCCTTAATACATGAAAGTAATGGTTGAATAACATCTTCCACAAAAACATCACAACTAACCAGAATGCATTTTGTCTGTGGATGATGCAGATGATAGCCTTTGATTTCATAATTGTACCCCACAAAAATACATTTTACTGCTTTATCATCCAATTTTCTGCGATGTTGTTCAGGCACTAATGTATATGCCATACAACCAAAAACACACAGATGCGCAATAGATGGCTTGCGACCATGCCAAGCCTCATATGGAGTGATAGACTGCAGTGCTTTAGTGGGACACCTAGTGTTACGTACATATGCTGCACACATCACAGCCTCATGCCAAAAATTATGTGGTAAAGCTTGACTCTTGACCATACACCTCGCCATCTCCATAAGTGACCTATTCTTCTATTCAACAACTCCATTCTGTTGAGGTGTATATGGCACTATACATTGATCTTTTATCCTAGGCTCAACAAGAAATGCATTAAAGTCAGAAGACATATATTCCCCCCCTCGATCAAAATAGAGGGTGTCCATTTTACATGTTGATAGATTTTTAGCCAAAACCAAAAACCGTTTGAAGCACATGAACCCTTTGGACTTTGCTTTCAATGGATATAACCATGCATGCCTGGAAAAATCATCAATGAAAGCCATGAAGTAAAGATAGTTTCCAAAATAGGGTGTCTGCATAGGACCATAGACATCACTATGAACAAGCTACAATTTTTGAGTAGCTCTAACTGAACCATCTTTTGGAAAGGAGGAATGCTGCATTTTGCCCAAAGTACAGCCTTCACAAACATGTTTTTTGGGTGCCTCAAGTTTGGGCAAAGAGGACATCATTTCAGATTTCTAGAAGCATAGCAAACTAGTAAAACTCAGATGACCAAAGCATGCATGCCAAAGCTTTGCATCTAATATAGCCTAAGAATCATGTACTACACATGTTGAGTCATTCACAGATTTTTTGTAGACTATGAACTTATACAACCCATGACATAAAATGCCAGAAGCAGTAATCATGTCTCCATTTGACAAATCATGAACTGTACATCTATCATAAAAAATTTTCACAACCAAGCCGATCTTGGCTAACACAGAAATTGATAACAGATTTTTCTTGATCCCTGGCACAAATGAAGCATCTGACAAAGTGAAAGAACTACCATAGGCAATAGTCAGAATGATCTTACCAACTCCCATGACAGGATAAGAGGAGTTGTTGGTGCATATGAGAGTATTCCCTATAGGGACAGGCTCGAGTGGAGTGAAGAAACTACACTGTGAGGTAATATATTTTGTTGCCCCACTATCGAAGTACCAAACATCTGAGTCTACTACAAACATACACGGTTTAGGAGAAGATGGGTCAAAATTGCAAATATTAGTAAACGCCCATTCTTCATTCTACACAAGATTAACAGACTCTATTTTTGGTTTAGAGGCCTCTACAACAACCATTCCAACCTCTTTTTTCTTTGCCTCTTTTGCAACCAGTTTTGGATAGCTCTTAATGACATGATCGTTTGCTTTACAGTATTTACAAAACAATTTCTACTTTTCTGATCTCTTCTCATCTTTGTCTTCCTTCTTCGAATGTGCAACATTTGCAGATTTTTGCTTACTAGTAGATGAGCTCCATTTACCTTCGCCCTTCTGACTAGCCAGGAAAGCTTGATCTGCAACACGCATAATGGACTTGTTCTGCCTAGACTGATCTTCTTGCAACAGAACAAAAACTAACTCTTGAAATGACAGGGCATTTGGATTGCCTTTCATCATCAAACGAAGAGTAGATGCAAAACTCTAATATAAATCAGGAAGAACATTCAGAACGGTCTACATAAGTGAGCTATTTGATATAACTTCATCAGCAAAAATCAATTGTTCCTTCAAATCCTTGATCTTTGTCAGAAAATTGTCCATAGAATCACCTTCATTCATATGCTCACTCTCCAACTATTTTCGAAGGTAAACAACACGGGCCTCATTCCTATCTTGGTACAATGTGGTAAGTGTATCCCAAGCATCAGTAGCTATGAGGAATAATGGCATGTTTGACAGACAAGGCTATTAATGCATGTGCCTGAGCATCTCTACCATCCCAACAAATTTTCTCTATAGTAGGTGCAATAGAAACCGTAGCACGAACAGGAATCTGAAGAATATCAGCATCGTCAATGCCATCTGCATCAGCTTCAATACCTGTATTTGCAGGTGTAATAGGACGCTTTTCGACACCCTGCACAATGTTCCACAGTCCTTTTGCAACCAATACATGTCGCATCATATAAGCCCACAGTGGGTAATTGGTACCGTCCAACTTATCCTCAATAGCCGACATACAGAATACATCATTGCTTTCAACCATGGCCACTGACTAAAATACCCTGATGCAGAAAAATGACTGTATTTGAAAAAGTTGAATAGAACTACCCTAGTGAGTTCTGCTAGACCTGTAGCAGTCAAGATGCTTATACTGGGGAACCAAAACCTGTATATATCTTTGGCACAAAAAGACAAAATAGCCTACATAAGCGCTATGATAGTGCATTCGAAGGTTGAAACGAGCTCATATCGTGATTCCAGCACCACAAGGTGAAGCTGTTCTGATCTCCTAATCACCCTGATTATGCTCACCAAATTTCATGCGATTCTAAGTCTGTGACCAGAGGGGTGTCGATGACACCCTAGATGAAGCAGCAACCTGCTCTGATACCAATTTTTGGAGTTAGACATCTACGAAAGCATGCTAATAGCACAAGGAAGAAGAAGAAGCTTGGAGCACAACATACAATACTGAATGTATTACCACTAGAATGTACAAAGATAAGTAACCCATTAGGGCTATAGGCGTATATACAAGCCGAGGGAAAAAAAACCTCCTGAAGAGGGAAGAAAGTGCCCTGGTGGTCCTAGTGTATTCATACACATCACTACCTAAATATATCAATACATAGCTAGTGCCAACATTGGAACTCGTTTTTTTTTGGCAAACTTGAGTCCAACCTTCTCCTTCAAGGATAGTGTTGGTTGTATTACCAAATTTTCAACTTCTTTTCTAATAATAGGACCAAAACCAACCTCATTAGAGTTAACATTCTCTTTAGGATGTGTGAATCCCATTTAGCATTAATTCCACCTCGAGCTTTTTTCCCAGAACTTTACCTATTATTGAACCTAAACCATTAATCCAAGGATAAAATTCGATGGGGAGATGAGGGAACTCGATCCACACAAGCACCTTTGAGGGTTTTGGGCCTCTAGGGTTAAACCCCTCAAACCACTTAAAGAAGGTGATGGGGTGTTTTCTATGAGCCATTGCCCCTAGGCGATTACTTGCAGTGCACAATTGGATTCATCAAAAGAAACTAACGAAATAGATGTTCGATAAATACTGAATTTGTTTAACAAACAAGCCTTGGTGTTCCGAGTGGTTTCTAATCCAACTCTTAAGCACTTCCTAGGGGTCTTCACGTATCACAACCATTCCTTTCGTTAGCGCTGCACGAGAACTTCTTACTACACCTCCTCACTATGTGTAATCCGAGTGGTATACATAATTGTGATCCTCTTACTTTCTATGAAGACAAAAATCCAACTCAACTTGCCATCCCTAAACTTGGTAGAATACAGGAAAGAGCGAAGGAATACACTACACCTTGTCCACTTGACGTGCCCTTTTCCACCCAAACAACATTTGCACACTTAAGTGTGGCGTGTCGACCGATCCCTCCTTTCTCTCCATCCATACACATGTGCAAATGACCATGTTGAAATAAACTTGCAATCTATGTAGTGACCCGGTCGACCCGGAAAGTCACCTTTCTATTCATTAAATGAATGAATGCGAGGTTTGCTTTGCCAAAGAGGGAAGATTCTTTTGATCAAAGACTCACTTGAAGGAGAAACAGGAACTCTGATATGTTTCATTTCGATCATTGGATGTCGAAGATAGAGAAGTGTTAAAGTAAAAGAGAATACATTCTTTTTACCATCGTGGCGGAAACATTTGTAGACCTCGGTTTCTCTTGTGTCTGCAACTCCATGTCGATGTCAGTGCCGAGAGACAAAGCAGGGACACGACAGTACTACAACTGTGAAGAGAGACGACCGCAAGCTATTCATAGACGAGAATCCAAAGAATGGAATCAAGAATTCGACAATATTATAATAGGTTGCACTGGATTGAAGTGGCAGATGAGACATTGAGATATGCGCGAAGTCTTTGGCAGGAGAGGGGAAATGCAGTCCTTGGATACTTGCAGTTTCTCCACTGGAAAGGAGTGCAGCCGGCCATGATCAGGATCTGCAGATGCAGTCTTTTTAAAACAATTTCTTCAGCATTACATGCCAAGCCATGCCATGATAAAATGAGGTAGGCTCTTCATCACGCAAAGCATCGTATACATTGGTCAAGCTTCTCGCTTTCGTATGTTCATGGGGTGTGTGTGTGTGAGAGAGAGAGAGAGAGAGAGAGGAATTTGGAGCTTACTGCATCACGAGTCGCGACACACCTCAAAGGAGCTTTGAACTGGCTTCATTTAGAGTTTTGCAGAGCTTCATTTAGAGCTTTGCGTAGGCAAACTCTCCGTCATGCATCACTCAGAGCTCTGGAAACCAGCTATTCCTTTCATTTTATAATTATATTCCGTTAGCCTTTAAGATTTTAACATACAGATATACTGTAGAGGAGGTTTCCTCGAATATGTTAGCCCACCACCACAGTAACTCACTTGGATGATCCTCGCCAAAACAGAAAAATTGTAGCAAGTGAAGACGAGACGGTGAATGAAGAGGGGACGCAGAGCTCGCATTTTGCTAGTGCTTCAGCGGTCAGCCCTCATAGCCATGGGCCTGAGAGGAGGAGTATGGTCATGGGAACTTGGAAGGTCATGTCGTCGTATGGTGAAACGAGAGACGAAGATGATGCATCTGCTGATGGGGGGGCGTTGGGAGGGGGGCTTGCGCGTGCTTGGCGAGGGCTCTGGACCCCGCATGGACAACCCACGATCGTGAAACCTCTTTCGCTTACACACAAATGCGCGCATCCACATGCCCGCCCCTTTCGCGCCTCCATTTCTCTTCCGGATCCTCTCTTTCTGGGTTTTCTTTTGTCTCATCTACGCCTACAACGTCCATCCACCCTTTGATCACTTCTTACACCATAATTTACGCTTCCCCGCTTGGCCTCTCCACCTTCGAGGGACTTCCGCATCCCCAACGATTCTGTTCAATCTCCGCGCTTCCGAGCTGGGTGCAGAAAGGTGAGCCTGCAAACGCATTTGTCAAGGACATCTTTGTTTTGCTTTCTTCCATCAATGAGAGCGTTCGCTATTGTGAATCTCTGGATACTGGCCCCTTGGTTGATGGTTCGTTCGCTTGCTTAAATTTCTCTTAATGCTGTGTGACATTCCCGCTGCTTGCTTTCGCCCCTATCTAGTCTCCTGCATTTGTTATTTGGCGTCTAAACTTTGCACATTCCTTTGAGGCCGTCTCCCCAGGCTTCTCACTATCTTGGAAGTCACTGGAAGAAAAACATGGGACTTAGGATAATGATGGTAAGCATTAGCCTTTGTAATGAACTAGAATCCAACTCCCTACTGTATCTCTCAACAGGCGGAAACGACTAGGTCTAATCTATCTTCCAGCGGCTTTGCCCTAGTTGCAGCGGACTAGTAACAAAATGCCAGAAACTACCGAAGCTTTGTAACCAGGATGCCCATTGATTAGAGCACAAATCCTACAGACTACTACATAGCACAGTTCATTTCCATCTGTAGCCGGGGAATTGTTCCTTGATTACATCCCCCGACACTAGTGCATGACATGGAGTATATAGGAGTTTTCGGTATCGTTCTTATACGCTCGATCTACGTATGGATAGAGGCCATAGCAGAAACTTTACATTCTCTATTGTTAATCTGCATTCTGAAAAAACTTTCCTTTATTGGATACCCTACAATGGTCGATATCGTCGAAGTGCGAGGTTTGGGGGCTGTAGCCATGTTCAATGTGTTAGTCACTTGTTTCGGTCTAGTTTCCGGTCGACACTCTTAGGCTTCCAGCTGTTCCATCGAGTATAAAGAATTTCAGAGTCTAGCCGTTTCAGTAGCAGAAATATTCCGAGGAAACTGAAAGTAGTGGCACTTCACAACGAGTCACAACTGCCACTTGCGTACGAACTTGACTTATTCGCCACAGCACGTAGTGGAAGTGTTGTATTGGCGGGCGGAAGCCTGCGTTGCGTATGCTTATGATGCCATAGCTCTTCAGTAAACTAAGCTCCCTGCACCTTCATTCTATCTCGTTTAGTGCTTCTTAAGAAGTTTCATCTCCGATGTCCATTATCCTTTTCCAAGACGAGGGGTTTTGTGTGGGCTTACCTATACCTCTTACATTGTATAGTAACATGATCAGCAATTTAATGTAGTCTCGATTTCCATTCTGTTGTGCCTTCAAACTGTCTACTGTGAAGCTTAGGCGGGATGCTTTCAATGGGCATTTACCTTTGCGGCTACATGATTTGCATTCACAAGATAAACTGTACTGTATTTTCTCTGGTATATCGAGGCTGGTGCTGACCTTTGTTTTGGTGGCTTGCAGATTTTTTTTCATAAAACTCATGCAACTTGGAGCTTACCCAGCAAAATATTGTCTGAAGTCTGTGTCTAAAAATCCGTTTGTGTCTAAAGTGTAGCATGTGCTCACGCGCTGGCGCTCTAGCTTGATATCATTTCCTCCAATTCAATATCCAGTGTCTCCAATATATAGTCCTTGTACACTATTCGTTCTTGTCAACATGCCGTGGACTTTGTCTATCAAATTTCTTTGCAGGCACCCGTTTTTCTTGGTTTTTCTTTACATTATGCTTATTAAGTAGATTTTAGTGTATTTCCAGCTCCACGCAGCCCTCCGTTAATTTACAATTGTTTGCTATTCTTTGCGATATTCGCTCATTTCTGTGAATTACCGATGTCAGATATAGCGGTCTTGTAGTGCAAGTCTTGAGTATATTTTTCTTTGTTCTCATCTGCTTCCTGTATAATTGTGTACGTTTGGATGTTTTGACATTCGATATCGTCCTTTTGGTCGATCTTACCCTTCCCGATGGATTTTGGAGTCTTAAAGCGTTCTTAAATTGAGCATACTTGTTTCCTCTTTGTGTACCCTTGAAAGTCTCCAACTATCTATACCTCATTCACCAGGAGATTCCAAGTTATGGTTTGTCAAGGTGCAAGTTTTACAAGATTTCGAGCTCTCAAACACGAAAGCGGAATATCTGGACATAGTACTATGATCGTCAGAGTTATTGCCTGCTTTCAACCGGTGCAAACTTGTCAGGTAGTTTGTTGTTATCACGTTGTGGACTTAGTCTTTCCTTAGGCTTTGATGATACACGATTCTAATAGGTTTCTCCATTTGTTGGCAGGCTGAATACTTTCGCCAGCTGCTCAAACCTGTTACGTAGGCGGGTGCTCTAATCAGCTTCTTTGGAGTATCTGTGTCATACGGTTGGTTGGCTCCTGTGGGAAGATGCACGTGCTGTCGACAACACTAGTGACCATGACTTCCCAAGTGAATTACATTGAAAGTGCATCATTTGGCACGGTATTTCAACAAGTGTAACAAGAGAATTGACCTATACTCCTTATGCTTGTTCAGTGTTTTCACGTGATAAGAAGCTTAATTGATCAGGATCCTTCCACGTGCACGCACTCTTTCTACACCGAGGATAACTTGTTGATCTAGCAGTGTTTGGAATTCAATATTTTCGCTTCCTTGAGATGGAGCAAAGTGACACTCAAATGATTTCTTCAACCTTACATGTTGTAGATGGTCATTCAGAAAAGTCCAATTCTATTTCAGGCAATGTGGGTGCAGCGAACACCGATTATGTTTGTCATACCTTTGATGAGGTTCACAATGCGAAACTCTTTTGCAAGGAAGGGCCGGGGGCTGTGAATGTTTCGCTAGCGAACATGAATTTTAAAGGATCAAAGATGGAATTACAAGGTTGCGGTTGCGGACAAGCCATTACCTATAAACATTCCCTTTCACCTTTTGCTGCTACTGGTGTTCCTTCTTTGATCTTAGCGAGTCAAACAGAATTTGGGTCACTGGACCCTGCAAAGATTGATCTTTGTTGTCTCAAAGCTGGAAGCAATACCCTTAATGGACCTTGTCAATTCCTGCACGATAATCTGGGAGTGAGGCTTCCTCGTCACAGAGGGTTCACATACGACCAGATTGACAGAAAGTCCAGGACATTTTTCCACTCTACACCGGCAACTGAGCATACATTTATCTCAGCACAGCCGAAGTTGGAGGCAACAGTTTCTGACAAGGTAGGTCTTCTATCAGCTACAGATGGAAATGCTGGTGAAAAGAACCAATTCATCATTCCATCTGAAGCTAATAGTGCTCTCGGAGTAATGGAGAAACTCAGTTTTCCCCCTGTTCGGATTTTGCCACCTTGTGCTCTCTTACCCATGCAACGTCCTTGCGCACAGCCTAAAGATGAATGTGCGACCTCCAAAATTTACCCATCTGGTGACTTATCGAATCCCTTTTCTGAGCACAGAGAAGTAAATACAGAAGACCTTTCTGATTTTTACCATGAAGATACAGAAGACCTTGAAGCTTTATTAAGCTCTGATGATGAGGATGAAGTAAGCAGTACTGGCCATTCTCCAAGTGATTTAACCAGGGAACATTCTTACAAAGGTGTCCTCGGCACTTCTGGGCAGAGTGAATCATTTAGCAGGAAAAGACCGAGGGAATCCGACACCGATGTTTATGACGATGCTTGTAGTCTGGCGACTATTGCAAGTAGAATACACCAAGCTCCGTCGACCCAAAAGGCATCGACTATGGGTACGAGAGTGTCTTACCACCATCAGAGTGGCTTCTGGCAAGTCGAACCAGTGGGGACTCCAAAATTTTCGGCAACGCCCACCTTGGCGATCTCAGATGAATCGAGCTCTAATAGCGCTGCAAATAAACAGAAACGTCAGAAGAAGTCAAGTGGTATGCAATTGGAGCATCTCTCTCCGCCGCTAATTGGAGATTCTAGAAAGGAGAAGATGAGGAACATTTTTCATCTTCTTCGTGGAATTTTCCCCGGAGGAGAGTCCATGGGCGCTACATTTGTCCTTGATCAGACAATTGAATATGTGAAGACCCTGCAAACCGAAGTGCAGAAGTTGCAAGCTCAGAAGTTCATTCGACGGTGAAATAATCATCTATGGATGTGTCGTAGTTTGTGTAGTTTTCGAAGTCATTGAAGTAGTTCTTGCAGGAACAGCATTGCATAGCTCACCATCATCATCTCTAGACTCGTTCGGATGAGTTCTCAATTTCCTATTCTATTCCTTGTATGCGAGCCTGTCCGCTCATTTGACGTGGTTCTTGCTTCTCGAACGTATTCCTGACGTGATAAGCTGCAACTACCAGCGGCAGACCATGGTTTTGCTGGCTTGCTTGTATATGAGCAGATCATGCCCTTCTTTCTTTTTTTTTCCTTTTGTAAAGTGTTCTAAGCCGACTCGACTCATGTTTCTCCGTCATGTCCTCATATCGCTAGGTCCGTTTTGAAGTTTCCACGCATTTCTGACATTCTATGCAATAGCTGAATGCTCTCTATGGTTAGCTGAACGCTCTCTCGGATGTCCATGCATTGCTGCCAATGCTGTGCTACGGGTGGAGGGAACGCGAGAGAATGGAAATTGTTTATGTAAGATGGGATTTATTAAATCTAAGTACATCACAATTTCCTTCAACCATTCATAAAAAGTTTCGCCGTGCAGGAAGTAGAGTTGTCTGATTTTATATGTCTGTTATCTCTCCATTTATCTTTTCTCACATCATTTCTTGTCACACGGGCGTGGGCTAACAAAATGCGAGCTGTCACGCGTTTTCTTCTCCAATGTATGTGCGTGGGTTGAGAGAATGCGAGCTGAGAGCTCTGGTGGAGAAAGACAACCTCACACGCATGAGTTGACAGAATGCGAGCTCGATGTCACCGAATTTTTAATCAATCTTGACCTTGATGTCCGTTACTGCATCTTGTGCTTTTAAGGTTCCTAACATCACGCTAAATTCTAACTGTAAGCTTTGCACTTAGCCTAGGCTAAAATTAAAACAAGGGGATCGCTAAATTCTAACCGTAAGCTTTGCACTTGCCTAAGCTAAAATTAAACAAGGGAATTGAGTGTTTTTTAACCTTTGGTTTCTGCTCTATGGTGTTCTCGCGCTCAGGTGGGCATCCCAAGCAAGCTTTCATACGTGAGCACTACAAGAAGATGCCCTAGATATTATCGGAACCTGGAAAAATGGCCAAAATATCACTAAATTTGACCCAAAACATTTTTTCCTAATAGTTGGTTTGTCCGAGAGAGATGGGTCTGTAGTGATAGGTCGGTGTGTTGCAATAGAGGTGGCCTATCATGATAGAGTGCTTTGTCATGATAGTAAGGGTCTATCGTGATTGTGGGACATATGTCATGATAGACAGGGTTTGTCATGGGGCTAGTTTGTCGCAAGAGAGGGTATCTATCATGATAAGTGGGGCCTATCAGGTTTCTTTATCCGTCGTATTTTTTGCATTCTATCATATTAGAGGGTGTCTATTGGGATAGAAATGTGCTCCATCAACGCTGGTATGTCACAATATAGTGCCTTTCATGATACGCATGGTATTTTGCGATTGACGGCCTCAATCTATCTGGATAGACCGGGGTCTATCATGATAGAATGGTCTATTATGATAGATGGTGGTCTGTCACAACAAAGGGGCATTACCACATGGGTGATCTATCGCAATAGACTTGTTTGTCATGATAGAGGATTTTTATCATGATAGAGCTTGTCTGTCAAGTCTTTGGTGTGTCATGATTGAGCCAAAAACTTAGAATTTCTAACTTCATCTACACTACTAGGATGGATTGCATTGAGGAGCTCTACAAGCCTGTGTTGGTGCATTCTCCAAAATGCATCATTTTTCGTACATCACTAAAAAGATAGTTTGTCACCTTGAGAAGCAAGAAATGGTCTACCATACTTGTGCAGGTCCCTAGAGCTGATGATGGTCCAAAATCAAAAAAAAAAAAAAGTGAGAATGCAAAAAAAAAAAAAACACACACACACAATCGTTTCTCTCTCTCTCTCTCTCTCTCTCTCTCTCTCGCGTACAAGCAAATGAGGGAATGTGAGGGGATGGTGGATATATGGTGGGGATGCTGCAATTTTGGCAAGGATGGAGATGGTGGAGGGGGATGAATGGAGGTGGCAAGGATGGAAATGATGATGAAAAAATCAAGAAAAGAAGAAAAAACCTTACCAAAAATTCCTACCTATTCGCCGAAATGTTTCTACTCAACTCTCTTACCATCACACTCTCACCCTCTAGAAGCACTCCCCAACAAAGATGCCAAACTTTTGTTGGTGTAACTCATAAAACAATGTTGAGTATCAACATCGACAAAGTTCTAGCTTGTAATGGTTAGTCCATGGAGATGTGAGGGTGAAATGAATTGTGAACGAGCGATGCACATAGATGTGAAGGTGACAAGCACATTAGATGCACATAGATGTGAAGGTGACAAGCACATTAGATGCACATACATACACACACACATGCAAGGTAGAGAAGAGGAGATGGAACAATAGAGTATATCCATATCATCAAAATTATAGGCTCTCTACCTTCTCATACAATCTCCTTCTCTCCAAAAAGTGAACCTTGCAATCCCAAAAATGAGCTCTCTAGCTCCTTTATAGTTTTCAAGTGACTTTTGATTGATTTCAACCTAGTGTCCGACATAGTAAAAAATTAGGTTCTCACACTAATTTCAGGGTTCAAATGAAATCCAAAAAGTATGAAATTTAGAATCTTGCTTCTACCTTAACTTCTCTAGATAGAGGACTCCTCATGGTGCAAAAAATGGCATGTGAATACAAGAACTGGAGTTTATACCATAAGGTAGTCATGAAAATCATTGTTTTAGAATGAATTCAATGCTTTGCAGAATTTGAATTGTAAGCCTTCCTTCATGTACTTCCACGTCTTCTATGGTTGTTTGACTCATCATGTCTACCTGCTTGCCCTTCCATGGCAACACCTTGAAAACAATTTTTACCCTTACATATCTAGATGAAATGTTTATAATGATAGAAGAGAGTGATTGGATTCCCTTGAACCCCATACTATTCATACATGGTCATCTTTGTATATTGCTTACTCATATCCTTCCAATTAAGAAGCCTCATAAGGGAACATCTCAAAGGTTGGAAATCATCGATAAAGTTCCTCTTATCTCCCATATATACTTGATCTCCAAGTGATCACTCCCATAACGTTGTCAAATGTCAAGCTATACATGATTCACCATACCATAATGGAGATAACAAAACATATAATCCTCCAAAATATAGAACCAAGTCCCATACAAAAGTGAATCCAAACCCCTCTAGAACCAACATGATATACTTTCGCTCATGCCATTCTAGGTAGATTCCTAGCCGTGAGTGTATTCACAAATAATTTTCACCTTAACAATAGTTGTCCTATGAAAATCCATCATCCTAGTTCTTATAAAAGAATTCTTTGGTAGTAAAATGAAATCTATGCCACCCACTAACCTAGAAGTCCTTTGGTTTTTCATCCATGGACTTTGGAATAAGTTCTACTGAAAGAGCATCTAATGGCACTGATGTAAACTCTAATATTTTCTCCTTCCCTTAGTTTTCCATATGAATGCAAATGTATTCATTTATGAGATTCAGATAGTTGATAAGTAGCATAATCTTCATTGGTGCTCAATCATCATCCTCATGAGGAGATACTAATAAGGATATTGTTAATCGTGCAAGTCAAAATTATTTGTAATTCTTAAAAATGCAAAAGTCATCAATACACTTTGATTCTCACAGAAGTCAATAATCAATAGCCCTTTTCTAATCAATAACCATCACTAGAAATAGACATAACAACTTCTCCCTTAGAGTCTTCAAGTAAGACTCAATCTAACCATTGTGATTAATTGATCTCTGTATTGCCTTTGATAGAATAGTGCAAGTCCTATCTACATAAACTATCACAAAACTATTCCTAGGAAGATGAGTTTTGCTTATTTCCTCTAGAGATAAGTCCCACTCTTCTCTTATGTTGGTGGAGTAACCCATACATGAAACTCACAAGAGAAGTATTAGAATACTTTCTAGGATTAAAACATACTCAATACCAACCAAGAAATAATCCTTGATTTTCCTTTATCTTTATCAAAGATGGGGAACTAAAGTGAGATCTCTTCCCACTTTCCTCTTTCCTTAAAAGCAATGCAGATGGATTCATTCAATCCTCCCTTCCTTAAATGAGGGCATATACATAAGATAATTGTATCCCTCCATAAACATGGAGGATAAATCTCTCATCATAAAGAGAAATTTATTGATGAAGAGTATGGAAAATAAATTCTTCATAGGGACAAATCCCTACTCTATAATGATCAATATTCATGTGAAAAGATACCATAATAAAAAAAATGTATCCATACTAAAGAAACTAGTTCTAATAAACATTTCCTATGCATGAATCTATAAAATTCTAGTGTGTCATATCTATGGAGATAAAATCTCTCATCACTACATTGGAAGACCAAATCTTCCCTAAAGTACAAAGGACAACTCCAAGTCCTGAGGAGGTCTGCTAAGACCTCTTCTCTAATCTAGTAACACATGCCTGAATGATGAGTCCTTTCTCCCTAGCCATAGAATAAGAGTGATCATAGGGAAATGGTTTCGACCATCCCACATAAGTGGATCCTTCTTCCAATCCATGGATTCATATTTACACTAAACCAAATGTAACTTCCATATCGGTAATGTAGCTACATATATAATATCTAAGTGGAATTCTAGTTAATCCCATATTTGCAAAAATAGTATATTTTGGTTCTAAACAAGATATGATTTTGGATATCCCTTTCATATTCAACTTAGTTCCTAGGTACCCAAACTAAGTCTAAGTGCATTAAATAAGCGGTAATTAATCATGCATTTAATAAAAACATCATTGCTTTCATGCATGATGGGTGGCACCTTCAAGGTGGAAACTCTATAAAATCTTACAAACAAATTGGAATCATTGGCTATGCATGCATTCAAGCCTCAAATTGTCAAATTGCATACATGCAAAATTTCATGCACATGCACAAAATTTACAATGGCATTTACTATTTTATTTAAGAATATTGATTCATCGACTCACTTTTTTACTTGTAACTTTCACTACACACTTTACCCTATGTATTCTGTGTCTGACATGTTCCAACCTATATGATAAGGATTGTGTTTACCAACAATCTCAAGCTGACAGATATGAGGTCCTTGGTGATCCCTGCTCACTTAACATAGTGGCATATTGATTGGTTCCAACAATGTGGATTGCCATAGTATGCATAGATCCCTTGGACTCGCATCCCTATCATCCCATGAACAATTCCTTTATTCAGTAGTGCAACAACCAAGTGGAAGCTCTCGGTGATTGGTGTGCATTTGTTGAATTCAAAATTGGAGAAGCTATGTGTATGGTGATTGACCCAACATACATCGCTACGTAGCTGAAGGTTAGTCAATGTGGTATTACAATGCCCTTGAAAATGGCTTTGGTAGATGAGATGGAGCAGATGTTTGACAAGGCCTGCTCTAGTGAATACAAATATGCAAGACTCCTGAATACTAATCCATGGAATTTTGGATTGCGCTTGGTGAGACTAGTAGTATTCATACAAACGAAGCATTATGGTGTGCCACAGATACTATATTGTTTGATGACGGATGGTACCCTTGCCAATGGAGAGGTAAATTAGGCTGAGATAATCTTCAAGTGACTCAAGAAGGAAGTGTGTCAGCTCATCACCCTACCAAGAAGACTCAGCAAATGGATATGAAGCTCGGGGTTCTACTATCGTTGCTGATTCATGTAGCCCCTTCACTTGCATTGTTAAATGTTCACCATTGTTAATGAATCAGACTTTCTTCATGCAGGTAAAAGACAAGGTAAACAACCAACTCTTGACTTAACAAAACCCGATTTCGCACATTTGATTGTTCACTAATCATTTATCCTTGGTTTTTGAAGGACTATCAAATTCAAGTAAGCACTATTGTAAATGCAACTAGACCATTAATAGTGTGCTCATTGTAGATGGAAATAGATGAAATTGTTTGCAATACTGGTCAAACTCAAATGGATCAGATACATGCAGAACAGTTGATATTAAAGCAACAAAACATGGAATTATAGGATGCATTGGTAGGAAGAGCAAATATCCTTGAGGAAGAGGTTCAATTATTAAAAACCAAGATCAATGATTTAGAGATCCGCATAGAAGAGATTATTGAAGATCATCAAGAGGACACATAACAGCTTCAGGTGGTTCAAGATGAACTCAGGTGAGTCAGATCAAATAAGAATGACTTGTGAAATCAAGTTGCTACTCTACTCACTGAGAAAAAATTCTTTTCTGATCAAGTTGTATCTGTAATAGAGACCTTATAGGTAACCTTGGCTAAGATTGAAGGTATCAAAGATTTGGAAAGTCAATTACAAGCAGCTACACAAACTTTTACAAAATAGACTCACATGTTACAAGATAAAGAAGCTCAACTTATTGACCTGAGAGAATCTCAAGATGAATTACAAAAGAAAATTGAAAGTAAATATGTTGCACTGATTCAGAAAGATGTAGAGATGCAACAACTCCAGACTCAGACCGAAGATGCTCAAGTGATGATAAAAGAATTTCTAGAAAAGTTATCTATTGAGTTTACAAAAGCAAAAGCTGATGCAGCTCCTTGAAAAGTTAAACTTCAAGAAAATCCAAACAAAGATCTTTTTTGGGAGTTGATTGATTCTAGATTATCTAGCCTTAGAGAGCTTTTTGATGAATTACTTTATGACTTAGGTAGAATCCAAAATCCCCCTTTAGATACAGATGAGCTATAAATAAGTGGGTTCAAGTCCATCATGCATGTGAGTGTTAGGCTACCATCGTTGTGGCTACCCGAAATTTGTAAAAATCCAAATTAATTATATTTTGTTTTGTAAATTTATGTCTCTAGAACTTCCTATTAAACTTAACTGTTGTTCATTGTTGTAACTAACAAGAAACAGATTAAGTGCATCGATTCTAGAAGGTGGAGGTATATATTCTTATAGAGAGTTGTCTCAAAGATTTTTTTTTCAATTGTCTAAAGAAGGTTGTACTAGTGCATTCAAGCTTGAAAGATCTTTTCTACGTAATACAGATTTCAATATTTCATTATTGTAGGTACTATTCAGTATTGTTGTTTAATTCGTACTCTACATTGTTAATTATCTGTGAAGTGTGGTAAGATACCAAATACAAAATAGAAACACATTAGAGTAAACTATGGTAATCCCCATTCCCCGAACCTGCATTTTACCTATATGATTAAGTAAAGTAAGACCAAACACATCCAAGAGTATCTAGTAGTCTAGAGGGGATTACTCCTTTCTCTCTCGGAATCAAAAGCTCTGGTTCGCAAGGACTTTCCCTCATTGATCATTGGGGACAATGATTTTTAGAAGGGGGAGATAGTGTTGGACATTGGTCTATATAGACCTTTACATGTGTGTGTGTGGGACAAGGTCTAAGTATAGCCAAAGTCCCTAGCTCAGGAGACATCCTAAGGTACCTAAGGAGTAATGGGAATGAGTGTGCATAATGGCCACATGACCACACTAGGGCATTCAAGATCATTGCAATTTTGGGTGCAAGAGGATATAAATGATGGGAGGAGAATTGCAAGCATTTCAAGCATTAGATTAGAAAAATTCCTACATGAAAGGACATAAATGTTCAACATCATGATCGAATACAAGAAAACTTATAGCTTTTAGGAATTTTCATATAGAGTTTCTTTTTATAAATTATCTTACACCTTCCATGTAATCATGGGAGACAAGTATGACCATCTCCAAAGTAGAGAAGGATTATACACCTTCAAAAGTGTCTTAGGAAGTGATTAGTAGAGTATGAAACAATGTAATGTGTTCCGAAATAGACATCACTTACATCTATTGCTAAAATACTAAGAAAATCAACTAGAGGACAATCATGAAGATGGGTTTCATTAGAGATCATTGATGGGTGCTTATGAAATTCAAGAGATAATTAGGAAGGCCATACTTATGGAATTATCTCTATGATTAGAGCATAGATCCCTATGAAAGAAATAGATAGGGTACCTTGTGGATATATGTGGAGATCTAGAGACACTAAATACAGTGATAGCTACAACATCACATAAGGTAAGGCTACAACTTGGACCCATTGAGGAGAGTCCGTTAAATTGCACCAGTCAAAGTTTCTAATTGAAAAGTGGCTGGTCAAATTTCTTGATGAATCCGCAAAGAACCTGTCCACGGAAATTTAAATTTTCTAGCGTGCCACTTGATTTTTGAAGTAAAAAACAAGAACAAATCACCAATCTAAAAAATAGGTGTCCATAAATGACGATCATGCCAAAACCCTTGTCCATAGTAGACTTCTTGCATTAGTAGGAAACTGTTGTATCAAAGTTCTTCCAAGTGCCATAAAGTATCCATCCAAAATATTAAAGGTTCTTCAGATAATAAATATTTTTGTACTGCAATCCATAAACTAGGGACCATAAATTCCATAGGAGCAATAGCTTCCAAACTGTAGACTAGCTTAAAAGATGTAAAGCCTATTGAAACCTCGTATGAAGTATAGTAAGCCCAAAGAACTGAACACAAATATTGTTCCCATTTGGTTAGACACTCAAGAAGAAACTGAATAAAACCTTGTTAGTGCTCTCTGCCAATCCATTTGATCGAGGATAATATGGAGAGCTGAATTTGTGCTCAATTCGAAAATAATCAGTGATAGACTTAATGAGCTGACTTAAAAAATGAGTACCACAATCAATAGCTAATTCCAATGGAAGTCCAAACTGAGGGAATAATTGAGTGATTAGAATTGTAGCAATGCTTCTTGTAGTTGAATGTCATAAGCACCAAGCTTCTACCCATCAAATAAAGTAATCTCTCACTCTCTCTTTCTGATTTCGTTCATCGTCTATATCGCAACCCAGACCTGCTCATCTGAGGAGGCCTCGTTCTCTCTCTCTCTCTCTCTCTCTCTCTCTCTCTCTATATATATATATATATATATATATATATATATATATATATATATATATATATATATATATATATATATATATATATATATATATATATATTTCTCCTTCATCAAGCACATCTATTGCATGACTGTTTGCTTCTAACCATCTCTCTCTCTCTATATCTCTTTGTCTTTGTGTGTGTGTGGTGCATGCGTGTGTGTATTCCACAAGACCACCTGCCCTCGAGCATCGTAACTGCTCGAAAACTTGCTTGATAGGAATGTTCTTATGTTATACCAATGTTAATGGACATACACAATCGAGTCACCAACATAAACTATTGAAATAGTGTTAAGAGGAATACTCTCGCATCACATTAATGCTGATGGATACATGAAGAGGATCATATATGAATGTAATCATATGTTTGGAAGCATACATGAACCGTAGACCTACATGCATGCTAGCATACATTCAGATATGCTAGCATACGCTTCTATTGGATTTTGCAGGTTTCTGCATGAGGAGGATGTGTAGGTTTAGTGGGGGTAAATGTCGGGGTGAAATCCCTCTAGGATTGTGCACCCGAGAAAATTCTCAAATTTTCTTTATTTTTCTTACTGAGATTTCATGATTTGACTGCAGAAAGATGAATAAAGTTGTAAATAGTTCAAGTATTTGATTGATTTACTATGTGAGGAGAAGCTTTTATTTGTACCTTTATGTGTGCTTTTGACCTAGCATAACCCTAGAATTTTGTATATTTCCTTGTATAAAGTCTATTAACCCTCAAACCATTTTTGTATTTTGACAAAGACCCTTTGAAATTGCCATGTGTATATTCAAAAGGAAATTAGAAACCCATGTATTTTATAGCCCTAAAGAACCATGATAGTTTCACCCTTAGAAACCCGAAAACCTATGAAAACCCTAGCTCAAAAACCCTAAAAACTAACCTTCAACCCCTAGAAATATGATCTTTGAACCCTTGGAAACCCATGATTTCAAAGCCTTTGTGTATATATTGAGAGTTGGAAAACCATGCAACAAGAAGCCCTATGTTTTCCCTGATAAAGACCCAAGTTTGGAACCATTTTTCCTAACTCTAAAACCTTAATTTAATTTAATTCTTTGTTAATAAGTGTGAAATGAGAATAAAACCTTAATCAAAAGAAAAAGAAGTTAATATATAAAAATGAAAAACAAAAAGAGAAAAAATAAAAATAAAACCAAAAATAGAAATGAAGAAAAAGAAGAAACTTAAATTGGAAAGGAAACAAAAAAAGGATCCAAGAAAAACTTAAAAATCATCTAAAATTGGTAAGTTTTCTATATCCTTATAAAAAGGGGAATCTTTTTGAAACCTATAAATAAAGGTTGAATGCTCATTTGAAATTTCCAATGTATTTTCAAATACTATTTTTCCTCCTTCTATTCTGTTTGTTTTTTGTATTAAGAGAGAGAGAGAAGATAGAGAGAGAGAGAGAGATCACTCTATATCTCTCTTTTTAGTATTAATCTTTTTCTTTTCAAATAATGAAACATGATCTTTTTATGCATATGCAGGTTCCAAGCAAAATAAAGATGAGTTTAAAGTATGTAATTCATAATTGGAAAACCTATTCAGTCAGCATACTACCTTCAAAAATAAGTCAAACTATACCTATAGAAATTACTTAGACTTGCATACTACCTTAAAAAATAAGTCAAACTATACCTATAGAAATTACTTAGACTTTCTGGTAACAATCTTTCCTATTGACTCGTTTTGATGTCAGTCATCATTTTATATAAATGTTCTCATGTTTAGTTCCTACACATCTATCAAGAAATACAAGTAGCTCCACCATTGCATAGCTCCACCTGATATAGCCCACATATAAATCTCAAAAGTGGTTTTGAGACCACATCTAAGTTGTGAAAACTATTTTTGTCTTTTTCTTACTCTTCTTTTTGTTTTTCTTTTTCTGTTCACAACAACCATTGATGTACTACTTTTTCATTTATTTCTTTTTCTTCACAAATTTTTTGTTAAAGGGGAAATGCCTAACCCCTAATCAGAGCTGAGGATCTAGAGACATGCACTAGAAGGAGTCAAGATTTCACTTCCTAGGTGTTTTCACAAATTAAATTTTTTGTGGATCATGAAGCTTTATTATATTTGGTAAACAAACCTTGTCAAACTAGACGGATATTGAGATGGTTATTACTATTATTGTAGCTCAAGCATAAGCACCACCTCCTTTACGTGTCAATCCGCGGAGACGTGAAGACCGGTATGAAGACCACGAGCAAGTGAAGGCACAAGTGCGTGAATGAAAGCACACAAACATGCACACACATACACACACGCACACAAGATAAGATCAAAGAGTGGAACAATGGAAAGCTTTGATTGCAAAAGAGTTCTCTTACAAAATCTCTATTCTCTAATAAGCTAACTTAAAAAATGAGCTCTCTAGCTCTTTTTATAGTTTTTTGACTAGTTTTGTCCCTGTCCAGACCTAGTGTCCGGCCTAGTTGAAAATTAGGTTCCAGGGCTTATTTGAGGGCTCAAACGAAGTCTAAAAATTATGAAAATTGGTAGGATGATACTTCTAGTACTCCTCAAGCTCAAAGACCCCTTGTATTGAAGAAAATGGAGTTACAAAAATAAACAATGGTATTTACAATGGTTTTTAGTGATGAAAATCACTATTTTTGTAGGGGATTATTGTGAAAATTTGACATACACTTCTTGGAGCTCCCTACTTGCTCCCTTTTCTTGTGTGTCCACTTCTTTGATGTGCTTCCATGCTTTGTACTTGACCTTGATTTCAACACTCCCCCCCCTCTCGAGTCTATCGTCCTTGACAGACCCTTATTGTAAGGGTTGTTCCATGTAGAGAGGTAGTGTCCATCCCTTGTATGTGCTGCCTTCTAGGTATTGATGTTGTCCCCATGATGTCCTCTAGCTCTTTTAAAGATGATGTTTAGAGCAGTCATGCCAAGTACTCATAACCCATAATGAATGATGGTTAAGTGTGGTCGCGCATGGGTTGAGTAAAATATGTGACTTGTGCACGGCCTTGTAATGTAGCCCTATGCATGCTTACTTGGAAAATGCATTGGAAGAAGTATGGTGCACAAATTGGGGGTCTTGAGCTAAGGGCTCAAGGGTATGCCGACGAAGAGGTTTCCTAATCTATCATGGTTATGGTGTTTCCAAAGTAAAGATACTTACCATGGTCAATGTTTGATCGATGTTTATCTCTTTGTGTTGTACACCCGGCATTTGTGATGGAACATTGGCAATGAATGTCCATGTTGATGGTCCACTGATGAAAATTTTTTGAGTTCCTGGTCCTGTCTCCTCTTTTCAAAGCAACATTTGCCAAATACTGAGAATTGAAATCACCCAGTATCCGAACAAGGATTTTCAGGGTACCAAAACTACCCCTTGTAGATATCTCCTTGGATGCTCTCATGCGTACAGTAGTGAAGCATCGCTCAAGTTGCAGACCTTCAAGCTCTTCCCTCCTACCATGGTAAGGGGAAACAATGGTTGTGGATGTCATATCCATACCAAGTGCTTGACATCTAACAGATAAGGTAGTAATAATATCATCTGCTAGCTGAGACACTTCTATCCACACTGATAAATGCCCAGTAATCAACAGTTCCACCTTCAACTAAGCATGACTCATTCATGTTTCATGAGCCAAACCTGGGAACAAGTTCTTCCTCTCTCTTTTTTTTTTTTGGATTTTGGAGGAACAATGTCACAAAACAAGAAGACAGATGTTAGTATTAGAAAAAATAGTTGACATATGTCAATGTGCTCTTGTGCATGGGACTTTCAAATGTGTCTATGCACGGCCATGTAATGTGGCCCTATATTAATGCATACTTTGGAAATGCATGACCTGAATGGTGCAAAAGAGTGGGTTGTGCAAGGAGCACATGGTTGTCGCTCGTCGAGGCTTTCGATGTTATTTGCGGATGTTGATGCCATCTGTCATGGAGGTATCCATTGGATCTCGAGATGACAACTGATCCTTCTTGCTTATGGGGATCCATTTGAGAACAATCTCTGACTGTGTAGTGAGCACCTTTGACCTATTCATCCTTGGTTGGTTTCTTAACTGTTGTGTCCCTTGTGGTTGGCGATTTGGTTTTGTAAGGGCCACTGATGCTTTTGGCTTCCAAACCCATACCTTTGTGGCTGGTCGCTTGACTCGCGTTGGAGAGGTTAGTTGGTCTACTTTTGTTCTTAGTGTTTGGTTCTGACCTTTGCCTCGCCTTGGCTTCTTTGTTGAGACTTTTTGTATATGGGAGAGCATAGGTTGTTGTGGACGTAAGAGCTTCCTGGGTACCCACATGTGTAATCGCCCTTGTTGAGCTGCAACTAATTTCTTAGGCACCCAAATTTGTCGGATACCTTGTGGTTGAGCTTGTCCGAGCTTCTTCCTTCGTCTTCTGGCCTGGTTGGCTTTCCTGGATGGGGTTTGTGGGGGCAAGGCTGGTGGTTGCTATCCTTTGCGTATCCAGATCTGCTTCATGCCCAGAACGGCTTTCTTCTTGAAGGGTGTCTTTCTATTTGCTATAGCAGTTGTCTTGAATTGTTGTGCTTGCTTCTGAGGTTGAACTACTGTGGATGCTTTACTCTTCGAAAAAGAAGGAGGGTTTGCTTGCCTTTGCGATTGTCCTTCCATGATTGAGTCCTTCTGGATCATAGAGCTTTTGACACATACAACATCTTGCTCGTGAAGATGAGTCTTAGAGGAACTAAGAGTGCCATGATCTATGAACATGCAGTTCTCTAATTCTAATGTAATGCATTGTTCATGTACCCAAACTTGAAGAAGTTGACTTCTGAGGTTCAGGTTGACTGCATGGTCATAAATCCAATCTTGACCCAAGACAAGTGGTTCCGTAAGGTCCTCATCTCGACACACTAGCATTTTGACTTTCATTGGAACATCTTGAAGGTAGATGGGAAATTCCACCTCACCCAAACAAGGGGTTTCCACACCTCCCAATCCTATGAGATAAGCTTCTATGGGATTGATGTTCAACTGCAAGTCTTGGCAGTAGGACAGTCTAACCGCACTACTTGCTGCACCTGAGTCAACCAATGCTTTCACAGTCCTTGCACCCTTTCCTTGTCCTATCTCTATGGTCACAAAGGGACGTCGGTCAATGACTTGAGAAGTAATTAGGCCTATTTTTTTGCACATATCCATGTGATATTTTGGGGCTTTTGAGTTGACATCTAGGCCTAATCGTCTTAACTTATTTCGCCTGATACGCTCTCTGGCTTCCACCTGAGCTTCTTCTCGGACCCTCAACTCTTCGTCTTTCCGCTTCTTAGTAGTATTGAGTCTCGTTAGCATATCCTTTGTAAGAGGTTCTTGATATAACTTGACTCGACAACCACTGATATAGTTTGGCAAGATGTCACCTTCTAAAGTCGCCAATTGAACCGCACTGCTAGTGGAAATTCTATTAATGATCATGGGTCCATATCCTCTTTTTTCCAACTTACGGGCATGTTGCTTTAGCATATAGACCAGCACTAGGTCTCCCTCTTTCAATCCTTTATCTTTGATGTGTGCATCAAAGTATGCCTTTTGTCTTTTCTTTGCAGCATAGAGTTCTAGGTCAAAGATCCTAGAGGACAATTTATGTCCATTCCATTCATGCTCTTGTGCTACTTTTAAGGATGGGATTAAGAAATCTAATGGTAGCACAACATTCTGTCCAAAGACCATCTGAAATGGGGTGGCATTGAGTACCGTTTTGTAGGCAACTCGATAAGCTCAAACAACATGATGAATTTGTTTATCCCAATCAGAGTGTTTATTGTTTACCAGTTTAGTCAAGACATTATAGAGGATCTTGTTTGTGCTCTCAGCTTGTCCGTTGGCTTGTGGATGATAGGGGGCAGACTTCTTATGTATCACCAAGAATTCTTGGAGAAGATTTTCAACGACTTCATTCAAGAAGTGTGTGCCTCTATCACTCACTAACTCTATCGGTAATCCGTATCTAGTGAACACATTCTCAAATAAGAACTTAGTTGTAGCCTGAGCATCATTATTTGTTGTGGCTTTGACTTCTACCCATTTTGTAAGATAATATGTGGCTACAATAATGTATTCTGCATGGCTGCATGGGAGTTTCTAGCTAGGGGATTAATAGGACCTACAAAGTCTATACCCCATTTCGAGAATGCACGTCCCCCCATCATTGGCCTCAAAGGCATCTCATCTTTTCTAACCAAATATTGTGCACGTTGGCATGTGTCACATTTCTTCACATAGGTATGTGCATCCATATGAAGAGTGGGCCACCAAAGTCCTGAGAATAGAATGGTCTTGATTACTCGATCAGGACCAAAGTGTCCACCCACAACACCACTGTGTGCAGTTTCTAATACGTTCAAATAGTCGGATTCATGAACGCACAATCGCAGGTAACCATCCTTGCCTCTTCGATATAAGTTGTCTCCAACTAAGGCATAGTCATGAGCCTCTTGCTCCATGCTACGTCTTCTTGCTCCTCTTTGGGTAATGTTCCCGATCTCATAAATTCTACCAATGGAGCACTCCAATCCGGAATTAATGACACTTGATAAAGGGTCGCATGCTCCACTGGGGGTTTTTCCTGGCACACTGGACAACTCTTAATCCACTCATGAATTTCTTTGTCCATGCTAGGCCAATACACTCCTAAACATTTTAGATTCTGCACTGTTGGTTGTTTAGATTAGTGATTTCCTAGCAATCCTTCATGAGCTTGTTGCAACCAACTACTATGTTCATCGTCCTCAACACAACAAGCTAATACACCCTCAGTATCTTGTTTGTACATGATTCCTGCCAATATGTGATATTTTTGTGATTTTACAATTTCTTCCTGTGATGTTTTCACATTCTTATTTGCGGGTCCGAAGGTTAGGACAGGTACCAACTTATCTGCCCATTTAGGAACAACTTCCAAATTGAACAGATAAACATCAGGTAGTTCATCAGACACTCCTTGCGGTGACTCTCCTGAAGTAATGCGAGAAAGGTGATCTGCCCGGAGGTGTGTTCTACCTTTTCTAACAACAACTCCAAAGTCATATTCCATTAGTAAGAGAAACCATCTTACTATACGTCCTGTATTGCAAGGTTTATTGACCAAATATAACAAAGCTTGATGATCAGTGAAAAACTTGAACTTATTTGCCAATAGGTAGTGCCTAAACTTCTTCACAGCATATACCATGCCTAAACCTTCTCGCTCTGTTGTTGTATAATTTTGCTCAGCTATAGTGAGCTATCTGCTGGCATATGCTATAGGCAAATCTAGATTTCCTTCACGTGTGGGTTGTGCTAGCACACATCCTATGGCATGATTGGAGGCATCCACATGGACATGGAATGGCTTATTCCAGTCAGGAGTGGTCAATATTGGTGCTGTGCACAAACGTTTCTTCAACTCATTGAAGGAATTTTCACATTCGTCATTCCACTCAAAATTTTTCAACAAACCATAAAGAGGTTTAGCTATGATCGCATACATGTGGATAAACCTACGGTAATATCCACAATGGCCCATAAAGGCTTGTACCTCTTTAACATTCCTTGGCCTTGGTAGCTCCGCTATGGCTCCTACCTTATCTTCATCTGTTGAGATTCCATTCTTAGAAACAATATGACCTAAGATTTTACCTTGATGCACCATGAACACACACTTTTCTGGGTTCAGACATACTCAATATTCTCTACACTTGTTGAAGATTTGTCTGAGCTCAGGGATGTGGTATCTTCTTTGTTGGGAATGAGCACATAAGTCATCCACATATACTTCCAAGCTCTTTCGCAAGAACTCTTTGAAGACATGACACATGAGCCTTTGGAATGTTGCAGGTGCATTGGTGAGCCCAAATGGCATCACACGAAATGCAAAGATTCTCCACTCTGTAGCAAATGCTGTTTTGTGTTGAACTTCTGGGGCAATGGCTACCTGGTTGTAACCAGAAAATCCATCAAGGAAGCTATAAACTTCCTTGCCTGCAACACGCTCTAATAGATGTTCAGTGATTGGCAGCGGGTAACTATCTCGAATCATAGCAGCATTAACTTTTTTAAGGTTAATGCACACTCGCAACTTCCCATTCTTCTTGGGCACCACTACAATAGGGGACACCCATTCAGTATGCTCAATCTCATAGATAAATCCAGCTTCAATCAACCTACCAATTTCTTCTTTTATTTTAGCTGCATAAGTGTCACTATATGTGTAGGGCATCAACAGTCATGGGGATAGTATGAGAGGAAATTCTTGGATCTACCCCCTTCAAGTCTCTATAGTGCCACGCAAACACATCCCTATATTCCCTTAATAGAGCTACAACTCCATTTCTTCTCTTGCACTTAGGTCGTCTCCTATATACGTGCATCTCTCTTCATTCTCTTCAATGGTGACTACAATCTTCTTGGTCTTTTCCTTATTATTATATGATTCTCGTATGGTGGCCTCTCTCTTAGGCATTCGTACCGAAATTCTTTGGTCTTCAACTTCATATTTCTTGAAATTTTTTGGTACTTCGAACAATGACTCCTCTTCTTGTTTCACTGCTTTTCTTTTCTTTTTCTTTTGACTACTCTCACTCCCATCCTTTGAATTTACCGTTTTAATGCTTGTGAGAGGTTCTTCTTCTTTCTAGTTAAACACTCCTACATCTTCTAAATAGTGCTTTTCCGAGGTTAAGCAACTATCCATCACAATGGACTCTAGATCATTGTCATTATCTTCTTCTTCTATGACATCACTAGGGTCACATTCTTCTAGCAAGGGCTGACACATGAACACTGAAATATCATAACCCTCCTCATCACAATGAGGTGTCCATTGTTCTTCATTGATTGCAATGTCCATGGTAGCTAAGATTTTTTCCCAACCATGAGGCTCAAATTCCTCATCTGGAAAGATCATCGATGTATAGGCTGGGTCTTTAATTGGTCTATCTCATGGAGAAGTTCCTTCTTCTCTTGCCTTTAAGCGTTTTTCCTCTTCCTCCACGACCTTGCACATCCACAAATGAGTATCTTCATGCAACCAGGATGGATCAGGTGAACTTCCCGAATGCACAGAGATAGAATCTTCTTTCGCTTTGTGGATAGGATTCCACTGTAGGGGTGGTACATCTCTGAAGGTGTAATCCTTCAAATTGACCTTGGTGGTGACCCCTAAGTGCTGTAAGTACAAGGAGTTGGTTCCCCAATCCTATACTATTTGCGATTGTCGTAGGAAGGGTCTTCCGAGGATCATCTCATAGACATTATTTTTCTCAAAGTCACATATAGCAAAGGTATGCTCAAATGCTACCCCACAGGTGGTTAGAGTTATCCCTTCTAGCAATCCTAGAGGTCTTTCAAAATGACCGTCTGCCATTTGAAGCTTCATTCTAGTTGGTCTTAATGTGGCTTTGCCCCATTGCTTCCACAACGAGGTGGTTGCAATAGCAACACCTGCACCTAAATCTATGATTGCTTTGGTTGTGTAACCTTGGTAGGTGATTGGAAGATAAGTATTACCTTCTTCACCCTCACACATGTCCCCTATTTTGTCTAGAGGTATCTCTGGTACTTTCTGCTTAGAGCCTTCTTTTGGCATATTGGAATCAAGTCCTGGGACTTGATCCTTCACATGATTCCATAGCTCAGGTTTTGCTTTCAGCAGCTCTTCTACAGTGAGATGACACTGAACCTTAGTGTTCTTCATGACATCGGTGTTCCTTGGAACCACTGAGTCTTCGTTTCTTACCATTATTGTGGGAGCTCTAATCTGGAGAGATTCAGACTCCCATGGGCCTGTGAATTGTGGCAGCTCTTCTAAAGTATTAGATTCAAAATCTAATCTTTCGTCTTCTTGTTGTTCTGCTTCATGTCCATAAATAGATGGAATGTCTTGGGGAAATTGATCATGAAGGTCATCAATCTCATGAATAGGAGGGGAATTACCCTTCTCCTTGGCCCATTTCTCTTCTTGTATTTCTTGCAAGAACACTTGAGAGTACTGTTGAATTGAAGAAGGTATTCCAGCATCCGTGGAATTAGGAACATAAGCTGGCATTGGTGGTGAGCTTCCTCTCTCAATAACTCGTTGAGCCTGTGGAGGTAAAGAAACTTGTGGTTTGTTTACCAACTGCTCTAATCTTTCTAGTAAGCCCTGGAAATGCAAATCCGGTTTGATAAAGTTTGTCTCATTGAACTTTTGACTAGTCTCGAGCATAGCTTGAGCTATTTCTACCATCTTCATGCACATTTTTGTCCGTTCAATCTCTAAATTTGCTCTAGGGCAACTCTTGTCTAGGTTTGCAGCTGTTGGCCCTTCTTGGAGTCAAGCCTAGTAGGCCTTGAACATCATGTCCAAGCCTTCAGGGGTTGGATCTGTAAGAACAGACCCTGGTTGCGGCCTATTTACAATGGGTGGTGGAGTGGGATGAGGTGGAGTGGAAGGAGTTTTGGCATGCGAGGGGTTTTGAGATGTAATGTCTTCTATTTTTGTTTTGGCATCGTTCAGGCTTTCTTCTAGTTTAGATAGTTTTTTATTCCACTTGCGATTGGCCTTCTCCCTGGTATCTTTCCATGTTCTTGTTTTCCTCTTATTAGGCTCTCCTGATTCACTCGACTCTGATTGTTCTGCTGGTTTATCTTGTTTTAATGCTTGTGCCCTAGTATCTGCCTGTACAGGAGCCACATTACTACTACTTGCACTTGAATCCACCACTAAGCCTACCACATTAATGGGAGTAACCTTGGGTGCACTAGAGGGGTTCCTTGGACAATCTCTAGGGAGATGTTCTTTGCCACACTCAAGACAAAAGGCTTGTATTGTGATGTTCTATCCTTGTCCCAGAGTTGGTAAGTGGGGACATTCACGAATGAAATGGTCACCCTGGCATCTAAAACATGGTCCTCTAGGGGCTTGTGGTCTCATTTGTCTCAATTGGGGCCTAGGGTTAGGATTTGTGTACATGACATTGGAGTATTCTAGCTCCCAATTTTGTTCCATAGGTGGTGCCTCATATTGATATGGATAAGTCTCACTATGCTCATGTGACTCTGTGTAATAAGCATGTGGACTACCTTCATGGGAGTAGTCTGAGCTATGAGCATGAGAGTCATTCTCTGAGATCAGTGGGGTCACCGGCACCAATGCGCTATTAAGGTTCTCTTCTACCACTGCAAACTTCACTGGAATTACATTGGCAGGCGCTGGTGGTTGGTTTCCTAGGACTGGTTGTGGCCTATATGGTGCCTGATATTGTTGTTGTGGTCTATAATATGGCTGTTGGTATTGGTTCTGATACCTACCTTGTTGGTAAGGTTGCTGATAATTTTGTCTAACAGCCTGTCTATTGTATGGACAATCTTGAGCCGTGTGGTTCGTGTATTTTCTCTCAATAGTGCAATATGGAGCACTCCTTTCTCTCATGTTCTGGTTGTGCAATGGGCATACATTAGCCATATGGTCACCTCCGCAAGTATAACATCGATTCAATGGGGTGGCTCTTGGTATTTGTCTATTTTGAACTCCTAGCTTCTTGGCAACTTTCTTTGCTATCTCATCCAGCTCAGTGGAGGCTCTGGAGGTATGACTAGTAGAATGTCAGAGTCTTTATAGAGTTTGGATAGTCCTAACTCCTCACCCAAGTTGTATTCTATGTCAATGCAGGTCCGCACACACTCTTCTATGCTTCTAAGATCTTTCAAGTACACATATGATCTTAACTTGATGCTTAGTAATCCATCTAAAAACAAAGCCACTTGTTTGGTTGGTGTGGGTAACTCTGGAGCAGGGCATCTTTCTAGGTATTGTCTGAACCTTCTACCTGCTATTCGCACTGTTTCTTGGGGTGTCTGCTTGAAGTTGTGGATCAAAGATGATGTGTTATGCCTGATACCACTTTTGGAAAATTCTACAATGAATTCGTCTAACAGTTCACCTATATCGCGATAGTTGCGACTACTCAGTGGTTGAGACCAAGCTAAGGCAGTGCCCTTAAGAGTCAAACCAAATGCCTCGTACTGATTGAACAAATCCTCAACCTATTCAACTCTTAACACTTGTTTGAACTCGACCACATGATCATAAGGATCTCTTATCCGGTTAAAATAATTCTTCATTGCCTTGATCACTTGAGTGGGTCTAAGGGTTCTTGGTTGCCCTCCGGGTCTAGGCAATGGAAAATCATGTTCATCTCTTTGTTGCCTATGTGTTTGATGTCTCTCTCTTGCCCACAGTGTGTGCAAAACTTACCTCAGGTCTCTCTCTAGTTCTTTCTCTCTGGGCTTCATGAGCTTGGGATGATCCTACTCCTTGGAGGCCATGGGAAACATTGGATCTTGGTGGAGGGAAAATCAATTCACTCTTCCAAGTATATGCATGTCTATCATGTTCTGTTACCAAGAACATTTTCTCTGATGTGTTATCCAGGTAGAAAACTTTGCCTGGTATCTCTGGATCCTTGAACTCGTAGATGATGAGTATGCCCAATTGGCTAGGTTGATCTGGCTTGAATCTCCAAAAGGCTTCCTCTGTTTCTCTATTCAAGAATAGTTCTATGCTTTTCTTGTCTTGAGGGATCCAATATGGAGTGATCACTCTGGTCAAAACTGACTTGCCTCTAGGAGTCTGGGATCCTTGTTCTACATTTCCTTGTTCTAGGTCTCCTATCTCATTCTCAGAAATGATATTTCCAAACTCCTCGGTCCTATCTGGTTGGTTGGTGACCACATACATGGTTCCTTCCTTATCAATGCATGAACCCTCTTTGAACTTGACTACTGGGTGTTCAAGTCCCATGGGTTGATCTAGATTTTTGAGTTGGACCATTGATCGCCTCAGGCCATCCTCATAGATGCAAGCACCTAATCGGTTGGTCCGAATATATTCCAGCTGTGCCTTATATGGACCCTCTGGTGTTTGTAGCTAGGTAGTTCTTGAGCCCCTTGCAGGTTTCCCCATGCTAAAAGACATTTTTGAATCACTTGCATCTGAACTTAGTACGTAAGGATGACCACTTAGTTGTTGTGCCCAAGACTTAGCTGTATGGTTGACACTAGCCTCAAAAGATCTAATGCTTTGTCTATCCTTGCCTAGGTGTCTACCAGATCTCAGGTTCATAAGCTTTGGTTAAGAGTCCAAAATTTCCCTTTGGTATGGTTCAAAATCCTTTGGAGTCCCCTTGGGTTCTTGGTCCCACCTGAGGATCAACTTCAAATTATCCTATCTGAAAATCAACGCATTATTCTTATAAAAAACAATTGAGGCCGTGTAGATTCGAGACAAGCTTTCCAACAAGCTATAGAGCTCAAAAAATGGACTTTTGATGAAAAAGTTATGTCAAATCGGGCTCTTGGGGGTCAAAACAGGCAAACGGGACCTTTTGGAAAAATCACGATTTTGTGTGAAAATCGCGATTTTGAGCGATCAAGAAAATCGCGATGCTGAGCAATCGTGAAAATCACGATTTTGTGAAATCATGAAAATCGCGATGGTCAGCACCCGTGAAAATCACGATTTTGTGAAATCATGAAAATCGCAATATTGAGCACTGATGAAAATCGTGATTCTGAGCGATGATGAAAATCGCGATTCTGAGCAATTCCCAAAAAGGCGATTTTGAATGAAAAACGTGAAAAACGTGATTTTGAGTGAGAATCGTGAAAAACACGATTTTGAGAATGATCACACAATCGCGATTTTGAATGAAAATCGTGTTTTCTCAAAATCGTGTTTTTGACATGAAAATCGCGATTTTGTATGAAAATCGTATCTGGTCAAAATCATGTTTTTGGCCTCAAAATCACGATTTTGAGAATGATCAGAAAATTGCAATTTTGATTGAAAATCGTGTTCTGAAAATCATAATTTTGTACCTCAGTGAAAATCGCGATTTTGGATGAAAATTGCGATTTTGGATGAAAATCGTGTTTTTGAAAATCACGATTTTGATTGAAAATCATGTTCTAAAAATCACGATTTTGTACCTCAGTGAAAATCGCGATTTTGGATGAAAATCATGTTTTTGAAAATCGTGATTTTGGATGAAAATTGTGTTTTTAAAAATTGCGATTTTGGAGCCACAGAGAAGCGTGTTTTCAAAAACTCGTGTTTTTTGGCCTTAATGTAAATCGTATTGTCTGAAAATCGTGATTTTGCCTCAGAATCGTGTTTTTGAGAATCTTAGAGAATCGCGATTTTGAGCACAACTAGAGAATCGCGATTCTAAGAATGATCTCAGAATCGTGTTCTTTTTAGAAAGCTTTTAGGCAGGAAACAGAGAATCGTAATTTTTTGAAAAAAAATTGAATTTTATGAAAATTGCGATTTTCAGTCAGAATCGTGTTTTTTGGTGGGAAATTCAAATTTCTGAGCGTCGAGCAATGGCGAGCTCCGTATGTGCAAAAAATTCATGAAAAACACAGGCGCTTGCTCTCCCTTGCACTTCCTAACTCCTTGCACAATAATGCATGAAAAATGGTATGAAAATGGTGAAAATGCACTAAAAAACAAGAAATTTCTACCAAGAAGAAGATGGATGAAGATGGTGATGATGATGATGATGAAGAAGAAGAAGAAGAAAAATAAAAAAATGAACAAAAATGACAGTTTTTTTACCTTCCAAGACCGCAAATCTACGATCTTACCATCACAACACTCGTCCTCGAGGCTCTCTCCCCGGCAACGGCACCAAAATTTGGTGTAGCTCAAGCATAAGCACCACCTCCTTTACTTGTCGATCCGCGAAGACGTGAGGACCAGTATGAAGACCACGAGCAAGTGAAGGCACAAGTGCGTGAATGAAAGCACACAAACATGCACACACATACACACGCACGCGCACAAGATAAGATCAAAGAGTGGAACAATGGAAAGCTTCAATTGCAAAAGAGTTCTCTTACAAAAGCTCTATTCTCTAACAAGCTAACCTAAAAAATGAGCTCTCTAGCTCTTTTTATAGTTTTTTGACTAGTTTTGGCCCTGTCCAGACCTAGTGTCTGGCCTAGTTAAAAATTAGGTTCCAAGGCTTATTTGAGGGCTCAAACAAAGTCTAAAAATTATGAAAATTGGTAGGATGATACTTCTAGTACTCCTCAAGCTCAACGACTCCTTGGCTTGAACAAAATGGAGTTACAAAACATAGAAAATGGTATTTACAATGGTTTTTAGTGATGAAAATCACTATTTTTGTAGGGGATTCTTGTGAAAAATTGACATACACTTCTTGGAGCTCCCTACTTGCTCCCTTTTCTTGTGTGTCCACTTCTTTGATGCACTTCCATGCTTTTTCCTTGACCTTGATCTTCAACAAAAATGCCTAACCCCTAATCAAAGCTGAGGATCTAGAGACATGCACTAGAAGGAGTCAAGATTTCACTTCCTAAGTGTTTTCACAAATTAAATTTTTTGTGGATCATGAAGCTTTATTATATTTGGTAAACAAACCTTGTCAAACTAGACGGCTATTGAGATGGTTATTACTATTATTGGAGTTTGATTTTGAAGTTGTAGTAAGATGAGGAAAAACACATTTGAAAGCTGACCATTCATCTAGATTTTTAACTAGAGAAAAACCATAACACATGGATGATGAGATACCTAATGCTTATCTATTCAACATAGAGAGGATACAAAGTTGGGTAAATTCTTTGGTGCCAATATTATCAATTTGACCAAGAAAGGCCGATTCAACTCCAATTCAATTGATTTTTCAAAGTAGAAACTTAATTCTACTATGAGGACACTTGTATCATTTGAATAGCATAGAAGTTCTGGAATATTGTGTACCTGAAGAAGAACAACATAACTATCTAGAGAAAGCACATCTTTGGAATCCATGTTATCATGCTTCAAATATGTTGCTCTAAGTAATTCTGCAAGAATGAGAGTTCATTGGCCTACAAGAGAGAAAGATATGGATACATTTGTATCTCAATGTGGAAAATGTAAGAATGAATAGAGAGATGAACCAATAGATTTGTTTTTTTTAAGAAAATGCTAAATGGAGTAATCACATTGTGGAATGTTTGATTGTATAGGAGAAGAATGGATGGATATCTAAGAATCTGTGTTCCTGAGGAAACATACTTAGAGATGTTGGAATTGGCTCACTCTGGTGTAGCATGAGGTCACTTTTCAAGTGAGAGAACTATTAAGGTAATCCTATATTCATGATTTTCATGGCCTAGTTTATTCCAAGATGCTAAGTTGTATGCACAAAGATGTGATATTTTCCAAAGAACTAAACCACATTGTTAGGAAAGATGATATGCCTCTTAAACCTTTGATATCTACAAGGGTATTTAGAAAATGGGGATTTAATTTAAGTGGACCTATATACCCTCCAGCTAAAAGACTCTAATGCTGAATACATAATAGTGACACCTGATTATCTTACAAAATGGGTTGAAGCAAAAGCAATAGTGAAAAATGATGCTCAAACAACGTCCAAGTTCTTGTATGAATATTATCATTAGATATGGACTACTAATAGAATTGGCAAGTAATGGAGGAAATCATTTTCTAAATCAATTAATTGAAACATTTATAGAGCAATACATTGAAACATTTATAGAGCAATACATTATAATACATAGGAAATCTACATCCTATCATCCACAACCCAATGTTCTAGTAGAAAGTACAATAAAGTGTTATGCATTTTACTTTCCAAATTAGTGAATACTAAAAGAACTAATTGGGATATGTAGCTATATCATTTCCTTTGGGCATATAGAGTGGCATACATAACTTCAATTGGAAGTACTCCATTCAATTTACTTATTTAGTCTATGGACCAAATGTTGTTCTACCAATGGAATTCCTTATACCAAATTTGATGATAGGGCATCAATTGCAATGGATAGGTCATGAAATATCTGATAGAATTGTGGAGTTAGAACAATTGGGAGCATCTAGATTAGAAGTTGTTATGAGTATCTATGTAGATTAGGGAAGAAAAAAATCATATCATGATTTGCATATAAAGCTGGACTTACAAGAAGAGATTTAGTCCTAGCTTATACATTAAAGGAACATAGTAAAAAATTAGAGAAAAGAGGACATGGTACTTACATCCTTCATAAGATTAGCTCTACTGGACTATTCAGTTGGCAAATATAGATGGAGAAGTGATGTCAAATTATGTGAGTGGATATAGAATAAAAAGATACATGGAATTCGTAACAGTAAAAGTCTAGAGAAGGCTACAAAAATCACAAAGAAGTAAAGAGGTAGAGAGAAAAATAAGACAAGAGGCTCAAGAATAAGCTAAGGAAAAAGTCATAAAAAATAAAGAAATAAGAGATTTGATGCTTTGTGGAAATTATCAGAAGGAAACCAGAAATTAATTATCGGTAGTTGAAATGTATTACCAAGGAGCTAAAATTAGGTTTTTATTGGACACTCGGTCTTAAGTGAACCTAATAAGTTCAAAACTTTTTAATCAACTAAAAGGGAGGGAACAAGAGAATCACACTCTAGTCAGAGCAATAAAAGAAAAAACAAATCTTTCATTATTAAATGAGAGAATTGATTTGAAAATAGGACAAGAAGATACTTTAGTTGATTGTGAAGAATGCCCTAATAAATTAATTCTTAAAAGTTTTAGTCTTAGGTTAAGACTGGATGATAAGGCCATAGATTGGACTCAAGCATAAATGGAGCATTATGAAGATCTCCATGAACAAATGATGAGTGCAAAAAGAGAGGTTGTATTCATAAAAAAAGAAGCTGCATTATTGCCTTCAAAGAGCTTCAATGACCTATAGAGAAGAGTACTATAGTAGCAATGGTGAAGATGCAAAGAAAAGAATCCAAGGTGAAACGAAAAGTAACAAATTCTAAAAAGAAAGTAGAAATTAAAGATGACGATTGAGAGGAAGATATAGCAAGAGGATCAGCCTTGATCCACAAACTTGAAGCAAAAAAGAAAGAAGAAGTAGTAGAAATAGTCAAAGTAGGATTATCTAAAAACAGTTCTAGCACAAAAATAGACAGTGATGTGGAAGGATTCCATCTAAAAAGTTTAAACTTATTAGAGCCAAACACTCCTAGAAACAAAAGGAGTTCAAACTAAGGAGACGTAAGGAATGGTAAAGATATTGGAATTTATATCTGGAAGATATTGCAAAACCAAGGAGTTAGAGGGACTCACATTAGTGACATGTCAAGATTGGGAAGAAGAAGAAATTAAGGAACAGAAGGTATGATCAAGCTAGTAGAAAGAGATATAAAAGAAGTACATGATGAGAAGGAAAAGATAGAAAGTCAATCAATTGTAGCTGAAGATATTTAGAACATTCTAGATTATATTAATCAAGAAGATGGAGTTAATGACATAGAGACGAATGATATATCAGAACAAGATGTTGAATAATCTATGGATAATCAGCAAAAGCAAGAGCAACAAGATGAGCATCAAGAAGAACAACACCCGATAGAATCAAAAAAGGAAAAGGAAGAAGAAATAGAGGATATGCAAATAGAAGTAAAGAAGAAGGAAGAGCTCCTAGAGATGATTAGGTTTCCAAGGAATCTAAGAGGAACCTATGAGATTATGATGGCCCAAATAGAGAAATTTAATTCTTCAAGCAGAAATATAATCATATGAGGTATAGTTGCTAAAGTTGAATTTTTTAAAGATGATTAGATAATTGAAGGCCATAGAAGGGATCAAGGCAGATCGATGGAGGAACTTAGTGAACAAAAGAAAATCAATGAAATTTATCAAGAGAAGATCATTCATCTAGAATCATAAATGGTACATGGAAGAATAAAATAAAACTTGTGGAAAAATGTGAGAAGCAAGGTGAGAACATAAAAAGGATGGAAGGAGATATTAAAAGATTAGAATCCAAGAATAAAGTTTTACAAACATCATATCAGGTATTAACAAAGGCAAATGAAGAAATCAACAAAATCCTAATGGAGGAGGGACACATTAAAGCAGAAGGAATTACTTTAGATAATCAAAGTGAAGAACTAGAGTCAAACAAAAAGGAGTTGGAAAAGATGAAAGAAGAATTGAAAGATGCTAAAGAATTGGAGAAATAAGCTAACATACATGCTACTACTACCATGAGAGGTTATTGTAACTTGAATGAAAAGATAGAAAAAGAAAGAATAGGATGGTACTAGTAGAAAGCAAAGTTATTAAAGGATATAGAGTTATGGAAATCCAAATCCAAGATCCAGTTAAAAGATGTTTAAATGTAGCTCAAGAAAGGCTAGTGATCTTGGAAGGACAATCTTCTCCTATGCAAGAGCATAATGTGGAATTTAAGAGATGAATTGATGCACAAGATGAAGAATAAGATGAATTCATATAGCACCTCCTCACTAACAAAGAAGCCAAGTTGACTTATATTAGAAAAATACATGATCAATATGGAAATAAAATTGTATAGTTTGCTATCATCACTAGGTTGTAGATGGGTTAGGCATTCCATTTTGCATGGTTTTGGAGAGCATACAAAATTTTCAAAATGTCAAAGTAGGAATAGATCCTAATGAGTTTTTGGAGCAAAGGAGAATATAGAAATGACCAAAGAATTATTTGAAAAAGCTAACCCCTCATGGAGAAATAAATTGTTGGACAAGAACACGGAAGATCTAGATAGAAGTTCCCTTGCACTTAAAGATTAATCTACAAGTCTGTCTAGAGGCACAAAGAAGAAATTGGCCAAAATTTTGGTGAATGAGATTGGCCAAATAAGGAAGATATTGACCAAAGAATGTAGGAAGATCTAGACAGAAGCTCCCTTGCACTTAAAGATTAATCAAGAATTTTTTCTAGTGACACAAAGAAGAGATTGTCTGAAATTTTGGTGAATGAGAAAGGATCGAGCTATTCTAGCTAAATGGCTCAATTTCTTGAAGATAGTAGGACCAAAGAAAGGAACCTGGCCATCAAGAAACTACATAATCACTAGTTGCAAAGCGATAATAGAAAATTTCAAAGATGTAAATGAGCCTTCCTATATATTGATGATCAAAATTTTGAAGTTGATCATCACCTATATAGAGACATTTATTGATACAAACATTAGAACCCTCAACTATATATGATTCAATTCACCCTCAGATCCACTTCTTTTTTATCTGAGTGAGAGCTCAGATAGGATCTGATTAATGGCATATTATAGTAGAATCATATTCATGGTCAACCACTATGTATAATTTTTTGAGAATGCCTTTGATTATGGTTTCTTTAAAAGATATTCAAAAATATTTGGCAGAGTATCCTTAGTTATGAAGGCCATATTAATAGCCTATGAATCACCATATACAAAGTACATAAAGAAGGATGTAATAGAAAAATCGAAAGCTACTATACAGTGGAGAGATGCACTTTTTGAAATGGTTAATGATGTGAATTTCATAGAAAGAACGATTCATGATCTAGTGGGTCAAGTTTACCACATATTGTTTTCTTAACATCCATAGATTAAATGATGTTCTTCTACCCCATCATGTTCATCCATGATTTTATGCTCGTGGAATCAACTACACCAATTTTACCAATTTTTCACTCTTTTCTTGCCCTTTGAAGAATTTTCATCCTCAAAAATTATAAAATAGTTTTATTGAAAAAGTTTGAGTCAAACACTATGAATCATGCTACATGTAGAATATTCAATCACCCTATGCTTGTATGAGCCTTGAAACTATCCTATTCAAGAAGATATTTTATGTTTCGTATTTTGCCAAACATACTCATTAAGTACATTAATGACCAGTTGTCCTTACATATTTATGAAATTGTTATTGTTTTTTGGGAATGTGCATGAATTCTAATGTTTCCCAAAATACAAGTTCATATTTATTTGTGTTAGTAGATGTGGTTTTAGCTTCAAGGCTTTCCAAAGAAAAACAGTGTAAATTATGAAGAAATTATGATGGTATTTTTGTGAACACTTTCCGTTTCATCTTTGTAGTCTTTTAGAACTTTAACTTCCTCCCATTAGGAACTATTTCAAGTACGTTACATCATTCCTATTGGTGAAAGTAAAATTTAATTGAACTTCTATTCTATTTGTATTTAAGTTCAATTACTCGTATTCTTCATTCTTTTTCATGGAATCAAGTAAGAGCTTTTCATCTAACTATTCATGAAACTTTAGAAACCATGTAAGGGCACCATCTTACTTTGGACATATGTGAAATCACACAAGAGAATAAAACCCCTTTGAAATTATTTGTGACTTGCTTGTTTTGGAATCTTTTCAAATAATCTCATCTAAGTATGTCTTATAATTAAAGTCAATATTGAAATTTTGGGTTCTTTATACTAATGTATACATGACATTGGGCCCATGTCATAATGAAAATTTTTGCATTGAGAAACTTTGTGACTTATCAAAGAACTTAGATACATTCAAAGGCTCCCTATTTCATGTATACATTTCTTACTATTTCATGTATACATTACTTACCATATGTTTGGTAAGGGGATCTCTTCAACTGACACTTAATGATCTATTAAGCAAGAAATCATGTATTTGATACCTTATTGTCATTTTTGGAGGGATTTTCTAAGTATTTAGATTAGAAAATCTAGCTAGCATTATTCTGGAAATACTTGATGTTTATTTCTTCCCAAATGTCTTGCTTCTATGAAAAAATAAACTTTCTATTGAGAACTATTTTCCATGACAAAAGAAAACGAGAAACAAATCTTATGCATATTAATGCATCAATTACATGAAAATGCATATCTTTGCATTCAATCTATGGTTTGAGCAATCCTTTGCTTCTAATATTCTTAGCCTTCATGTAGTCCATGCCCTTATGTCTCTTCATGGGCACAATGCATCGTTGTGCTAATGCTCATGTTTTTCAGTTTCTAATGAATAGAAAACTTGATATTTGCACAAAAGAAAAATTTGAACTTGAATTGGTGCATTAAGACTATTCCTTGCCAAGAGGAATGCACATACATTCTTTCTTGTTAGTGTATAGATGCATGCAAGTATTTGAGGTCCTTTCCTTTCTTTCAATATGCATATGTTATTGGAGTTTGAGGTCTGTGGAAGCATGAGAACATCACAATGAAGAAGAAGAAGCTTGGAGCACAACACACAGTATTGAATGTATTAGCAAGAGAATGTACAAAGACAAGTAGCCCATTAGGCTAACGGGCGTATATACAAGCCAGGTGGAAAAACCTCCTAAAGAGGGAAAAAAGTTCCCTGGTGGGCCTAGTGTGTTCACACACATCACTACCTAAATATATCCACAAATCCCCCCCTAGGAGTGATGCGGTGAACAAGGAGCTTGCAATCATGTATAAGTGCCAAGCTATGTGGAATCAATCCACAAAAGGAAGTAAGCCCAAAGCTTTGCAAAAAGCTTCAAACTTCTCCTTAGGCAGAGCCTTTGTGAAAAGGTATGCAATGTTCTCCTGTGTGGGCAAATATGCCAAACTAATCTCTCCAACAGAGAACCTCTCCATGACATAGTTATAGTGCACCTCAATGTGCTTAGTGTGAGCATGGACCATAGGGTTCCTCGCAAATGCCAATGAGTGGTGACTGTTAGTGAAGATGGTGATGGTAGAAGAGTGACCAACATGAGCCATGAGGCATCTCAGCCACACACTCAACAATCATTGTGAAAGGTGCCCTATACTTAGCCTCACAAATGGAAGTGGCCACAGTATGCTACTTCTTGTTCAACCAAGATATACTTTAGCTACCAAGCATGAAGAAAAAGCCACTAGTAGACACATGAGTGTCATAGCAACCAACCTAGTTAGAGTAAAAAAAAAGCACATAAATCTGGCAGTAGTGATCCACCCTTGGGATAAAACGATCCAAGTAGTCGGTTACCACTCAAGAAGCAAAAGATGCGCTTAACCACCTGCCAATGGTTGACACCTGGGCAATGCATAAACGTGCTCATTATGAGATAGATCAATATCTAGCCGAGTAATGCATAAGTCAATCAAGCATCCAACAATCTGTTGATAGAGAACATCATCAAATGCATCTCGAGCATCATGAAGGCTCAATCATAAACATGTCTCCATAAGAGTGGCAATAGGTTTGTAGTCTTCAAGGCCAAAACAATGCAATAATGTGTGAATATATTTTGTTTGACACAAAGTTATTCCACCATCAACTTGCATAAATTGAATGCTCAAATAATTATGCAAATGCCCCAAATCTGACATCTCAAATGCGGCATGCCAATCAGCCTTAACATTATTAATACACTTCTCATGAGGAAAACTGAGCAGCATGCCATCAACATAGACAATAATGATCAGAAGCACATCATTTGCACGCTTAACATATAAGGTGCTTTTAGGTGGATTTTTCTCAAAACAATGTGTAATCAGGTAGGCATGTATTTTTCATACCAAGCACGTGGTGCTTGCTTCAAACCATATAATTCCTTTTTCAACCTGCACATCTGGTTTTCATGCCCTTTCTGCACAAAGCCACGAGGCTGAAAAACATACACTTCTACATGCAAGTCGCCATTAAAAAATGCTATTTTAATGTCCAATTATTGGTAGTAGCCAAAGGCATAGACGTAGAGGAAGCATGTGAAGGCAGTCTACAAAGAGTCGTGGGGAGCCATGCAGTCTATTTTTTCCAAAGAAATATGTTTTACATTACTTTCTCAGAACACCAAACATTGCTTTTCATCACTTTTGTACCATATATATCATAGAAACACCCGCTTTTGTATTTATTAGCTCCATTTTGTGAAAGCCAAGGAGTCCTTGAGCTTTAGGAGCTTAGGTAGAACAATCACACCAAATTTGGCTATTTTTAGATCTCGTTTAGACCTCCAAATAGTGCTTAGAACCTACTTTTTAACTATGTCGGACACTAGATGTGAAACTGGCCAAAGCTAGTCAAAAAAGTATAAATCGAGCTAGGGAGCTCATTTTTTAGGTTAGCTTGTTAGATAGTGTGAGCTTAGAGCAAACTTGAGCTTGTAGTGATGTTATTGAGCAATAGAGTCTACTTTCAACCATCCATTGTGTCTTGCTTGTCTCTTACATGTGTGTGTGCATCTTCATGCCTTTCACCTACTTTCACTACATCTCACATTCACAATCTTCATATCACTCGTATCTCTTCCTCGGATTGACATTAAGGAGCTAGAGCTTCTTAACGTGGTGCTTACCATCGTGCTAGAGCAACACCAAATTTGGCACTGTTGCTGGGGATCGCGTTCTAGGACGAATGCGTGATAATAAGAGTATAGCAAGAATTGACATTGGAAGGTAAAAATTTCAATTTTTGTTGTTGTTTTTGAGTAGTTTTTTGTGTTTTTCATCTCCTCTACACTCCTCCTTCACCACTGCATCATCTTCTTCCACTCCAAAAAAAATCAAAAATTTCACCATATCCTCCTATCCTCCTCATTTCCCTCATTTGCACATGCGAGAGAGAGAGAGAGCTTTTGAATTTGCATCGGTGTGTAATTTTGAGTTTTCTTGCAGGTACAATGCTCCAAAACAGTAGGAGAGCTTGAAAAAGGTGAGAAATTCAAAATTCTGCCAGATCTACCATAGGTTTCAGACCATCACGATGGTCTGACAAGTTCGACTTTTTTGGTAAGCGTCTACACCATGGCATAGAGAACACTTGCACACATAGAAATCCACAGATGCAACAAAAAAATTTGCATTTTGGTGGACCATCATGATGGGCTCACATCATCGCGATTGTATCGCACCATCGTGATTGGCACACGCCAGCGCGATGGCTCAACCAGAACATCGCGACAGTCTCACACCATCGCGACGGTCTCACAACATCACGATAGTCTCACACCATCCCGATGATTCACTTGAACCATCGTGATGGTCTCTGATCATCGTGATGATCTCACCAAGCCCATGCCATCGCAACGACCACTTGCCACGTGTCCTCTAGACCATCGCGACGATACAGATATGCCATCGTGATTGGCTCAAGCCATCGTGATGCCTCGTGACCATTGTGACGAGCTCACACCATCGCGACAGTCTTGTTGATCATTGACCATCGTGATGGGCTCACGCCATTGCAACTATTCGTTAGTCAAACCATCGTGACAACTCATTTGAGGACCATCGTGACGTTTTGCACCTTCAGACTATCGCGATAGTTCTGGACCATCACGATGGTTCAACTAGACCATTGCGATAGTCCTAGACCATCGCAATTACCTCAGACCATCGCGATTATCCGCTTGGAACACCAAATTTAGGGTTTTGATTTTTTGCAAATATAAGGCCTATTTTCAGTGAATTTTTGGGTGTATAATTAAAGAAAAGCATGATTACCATTTTTACCCCCGAGAGCATGATGAGGACAGATATGACATTTGCATTTTTATGATTGAACCTGTTGAGGAAGACTTTTTATCCTAGAAGAGTGCACGAAAGTGACCCAAGAACCGGATGAGAGTGGTGATGAGGATTTAGAATCCATTATCATGCAACCCTTCTATTCGACATAAGAGGAATATCTTTATTTTGTAGAAGCCAAAACTCCTGAAATGGACAAGGAAAGTCAAACTGAACAACCCGAGTCACTCATAAGAGATACAGAAACTAAGCAAAAGAAGAGAAAGAAATCACCCAAGACGGAAGAAGAGGTAGAACCACTCATGGAAGTACTTGAGACATTCAAGAAGTATGAAATAGAAGATAAACGAATTATGGTACGAATGCCCAAGAGAGAAGCAGGCATCAGAGAAGTGTATGATAATGGAGAGAAAACCAAAAAAATCATAATAACGATAGAAGAAGGAGAAGAAAAATTTACATACATAGGGCATGCTTTGACCAATGAAGAAGAAAAAGAGTTAATTTGCCTTATTACAAGAATATAGAGATGTGTTCGTATGGAGTTACAAAGATTTGAAAGGAGTAGATCCAGATATATGCTCCCATAGAATCCCTATGACTCCGGATGCCAAACCTACTAAGCAGAAGCCATACATGTACAATAATAACTATGCTACTAAGATCAAAGAAGAAATCAATCGCTTGATAGAATTAGGATTCATTTATGAAATTGAGCATACAAAATGGGTATCCCCCATTGTGGTTGTGTCCAAGAAGCACAGAAAATTGCACGTGTGTATTAACCTTAAAAAAGTGAATGCCACCACTATTCGAGAAAATTATCCTCTTCCAATCACGAAACACTTATTGGAGAGAGTCGCAGGCAAGGAAGTTTACAGCTTCCTTGATGGATTCTCAAGCTATAATCAAGAAGCCATTGCTCTTGAAGATCAACATAAGACAGATTTTGCCACAAAATGGCATATATTTGCATTTTGTGTGATGCTATTTGGGCTAACAAATGCACCCGCCACCTTTCAATGACTCATGTGTCATGTTTTTAAGGAATTCTTACACAAGAATTTGGAAGTTTATGTGGATGACTTGTGTGATCATTGCAACATGCGACTTACCCACGTCCCTAAATTAAGGCAAATTTTTGACAAATGTCGAGAATATCAGGTTTGCTTGAACCCAGAAAAGTGCGTTTTCATGGTCAAGCAAGGCAAAATTCTAGGACATATTGTGTCAAAGAACAAAATCTCTATGGATGAAGAAAAGGTGAAAGTAATCGTAGACCTATCTAGGCCAAAAAATGTGAAAGAAGTACAAGCTTTCATGGGCCATTGTGGTTATTATCAATGATTTATACACATGTACGTGATCATAGAAAAGCCCTTGTACTCTCTTTTGACCAAGTTTGAATGGACGGATGAATGTGAGAATTCATTCAATGAGCTCAAATGAAGCTTGTGTTCAGCACCTATATTAACAACACTGGATTGGAGTAAGCCATTCCATGTACATGTGGATGCATCCAACTATGCCATAGGATGTGTGTTGGCAAAACCTGCAAATGAAGGCAATATAGATCTCCCTATAGCTTATGTGAGTAGACAGTTAAATGCAGCAGAAAGAAATTGCACCACTACAAGGCACGAAGGATTAGGAATGATTTATGCGATAAAGAAATTCAAGCATTACTTATTGGCAAATAAGCTCAAGTTCTTCACAGATCATCAAGCATTATTGTACTTAGTCAATAAGCCTTGTAACATCGGACGACTGATACGATGGTTTCTATTACTCATGGAACACGACTTTGAAGTAGTAATCTGGAAGGTAAAGACCCACCTTAGAGCTGACCATCTCTCAAGGTTAACTACGGGAGAAGCTCCTCAAGGAATAATGGATGAACTGCCATATGCATATTTGCTTAATCTTGAAATAGTACCAGAATGGGCTAAGCCTATCATCCCTATTCTCACATTTGGACCCAAGAATCCTAGGATTAGGATTAGAGAAGGAGAGATTACCAAGTCACAAAGATACTTGATAATAGCAGGAAGCATATACAAACAGGATAATCTAAAAATTCTTGTTTGTCGTGTAGACGAATCAGAATACGAGAATTGGTTGCAATTAGCACATGTAGGTGCATTAAAGCAACATCATTCAAAACACCATACATTGCACACTCTGGATAGACTAGGAGTATATTGGCCTTCTATGGAAGCAGATGTCTATAAGTTGTGTAAAGAATGTCCTGTTTGTTGTGAAAGACCACCGATAAAACATGGAACTTTATATCATATGTCTCTCACACTAGAATGGAGTGAACCATTAGTGACGTAATGAGGACAGAAACATTCCCTCAAGGAATGACTTTAGGACGACAACGAAGTCTAGAGCAGGAAACTCAAGACTACTCACTTATTGGTGATAATTTGTACAAACGAGGAAGAGACGAATACCTACGACAATGTGTTCATGAGAACAACTATTTGAGCATATTAGAGACTGCACACCAAGGTGTTGCAGGAGGTCATTTTGGCCACGATAGGATCTCAAAGCCATACTATTTGCAGGATTATGGTGGCCCACTCTTCACATGGATGCACATACCAATGTGAAGAGATGTGATGTGTGCCAAAGGACTCAGTTTCCTAATCGTAGAGATGAAATGCCACTGAAACCCATGATGGGAGGACATGCATTTTCTAAGTGGGGTATAGACTTTGTAGGACCCATTAACCCACCTACAAAAGGTATACATCATAGTTGTGACCGATTATCTTACCAAATGGGTAGAGGCTAAGGCCACAAAAAAGAATGATGCACACATGACTACAAAATTCTTATTTGAAAATGTCTTTACAAGATATGGACTACCTATAGAACTAGTGAGCAATCGAGGAACTCACTTTCTAAACCAGGTCATTGAATATTTGTTACAGGATTTTATGCTGATTCACAAGAAATCTACACCATATCATCCTCAGGCCAATGGTCAAGCAAAAAGTACTAACAAGATCCTTTGTAACATACTAATGAAAATCGTGAACAACAAACGTTCGGATTGGGACAAACAGTTACACCATGCTGTTTGGGCATATCGAGTGGCCTACAAGACCGTACTCAATGCAACTCCCTTTTAGGTGGTTTTTGGGACACCGTAATGGCAGACAAGCAACAGGAGTTTGTCATGAACGCAGCACCAAAGGATACGATTGTTGAGACCACCCATCAAATTGCATAGGAAGCAGTCGCTGAATCCCTCGTACACTATGAAGCACAGAAGGACAAAGTTGATTCAAATGTGCGTCCACCTCCACTGAAGTCTGTACCTGACGATACCACTATAGAGAATCCGATAACCCCTCCTCCTTCACCTTCTCAGGAACCCTTACCCCCCTGTTCCCTGGTACGCCCTTCTTCCTCCCTCACTCAGTTGTAGTATCCCACTCTCGTCATATACCCTCTTTACCCGATTATTCTCCCCCTTCCTCTTTTGCTATGGTATTTGTAAAACCTTCTCTCCCGTCGTCAAAGTTTTTAGCACTCGATGCGTTTCCTTCTACATTTATCCAAGCAACTACCCGCTCAGTTGAATGATGCTCAACTGTGTCTACAAACTAAATATCAATCGAAGGTTGATGTGTTAGAGGTAGATATCGCTCCATTGCAGGAAGAACTTTTGGCAGTTCCAGCAAATTAATGTTTATTATAGGAACATGTTAAAGTTCGGGATGATTTTATTGCAACTAAAGATGCGGAGATTGCTCTTCTCAAGCGGGCACTGATTGATAAAGATGATGCTATGATAGCTCTCAACTGTGAGTTGGCCAATACTTGCACCACATTTGCAGAAATTGAACAGGCTTATAAGGTACTCTCTGATAAAGCATTGCAAAGTGAAACAGAACTTATGGAGGTCAGAGAAGAATTGTTTCAAAAAGTACAAGTGCTCCATGAAGAAATTGGTCGCACTATTAAGTTAAAGAAAGAGATTGAAGCTATTTAGAAGGAGTGTCAAGACTTCTTTAAGACAATGCAGTTTCAACAAGAGGAAATGGATCGTCGCAAAAAGCAACTTGGTATTCAGCAAGAACGACAGTTGCATATTGATGCAGAGATTGTTGATGCCAAGTTACGCCGAGATACAACTATTGCCAATGATTTCTATCTACAAGAAGCTTTCTTGTAGAGCCAAAGTGAATTTTTGTTATCTCAAGTCATTGCTTCTAGTTCGGTGCACACATATGCTCATGTGGTAGAACCGCACGTTCTCCACAAAATGTTAGAGTCACTAAAGCAGAAAATTTGGCGCACTTTCAAATTAGCTCACGCTATGTATATTCAAGGAATTGTTGATGATTCTTAGCTATTTTTTGTAATTAACCAATTCTGGGTTCGAGTCCAACGTGCGTGCGAGTGTTAAACCACCGGAATGTAATTGTAATTACTGGAACAATGTAATTAGAAATGACGCACATCGAAAGGATGTAGTGAAACACTTGTAACTTTTTGGATAATGAAAAGTGCAGAAGCAGATGCGGGGGAGCAAGAGGCCAGACTGTGGGTCTGTGCAGTGCGCCTGTGATGTGCTTCAGAGCAAGTTTTATTTAAAATTGTGTATTGATCTTCTATTGTTCAAAGTATTAAGTTATTTCGGTGATCTTGTCTATGTAATACTTTGTTGGTGAGAATATAAGTTTAATTGTGGTTGCGCATCAATCGCCGATGGAGAATTAGTGTTATTCTGCATAATTGAATATTATAACTTTATTGCGATGATGTATTCCATATGCTATTAGAAAGTTTGGTAGTGAAATTGCTAATTACAAGTTTGTTGGTGAAGATTGAGAGTGAAGTGATGGGTAAACTCTATGCAGTGAATGTTTTCTCTAGGAAAATAATCATAGGGCCTCTGTAATACAGACCCCTGACCATCCCAAGAACCCTGTAATTGATTTATTCCCAAAAGTCGTTAACAATACTCTGAGTTTTATGAGTGAGTTGAGTACACTTATGTGCACATACCCTCCTTAGACATTGAATAGCCTATCTTGTGGGGCAAGCTTTGCACACCTCCTAGAATCCGTTTGGAGTGATCTAGGGCTTGTTAGAAATATTTGAGGGTCTTGTTTACGTGTACAAAACCTCAAAGGTTCAATGTTGAGGAACATAGAGCAATTGGGTGCTTGGCTAATTGTGATAGCCATGTATGATGTTCTAGAAAGGGTCCAACACACTTTATCTACAATCTGGAGTGGATGATGATTGGTATTAAAGCTGGTATAGGTGGACATCAAGCGGAGGCCTTGAAGTAGGAGGAGAGCCAAGGTTTGAAGTGAAGACCGAGAAAAATTGGAAAAAGAATTCAAGCAATGGGTAGCTTGTAACATCTTCAAAGGACCAAGACAACTAAAGGCTCTTGTGAAGAGTAACACATCCTTTTCACTTCTCTCACATTCAAGGAGGCATTAGGTGAAGTAGGTAATCTCAATACTATGGGACACTTCAAGAGTCACATTGAGAAGCTCGAGAAAAGTAACTACAAACCATGGAAGTTTACAATCTCAAGCTTCCTTATGAGAAAAGGCCTATGTGGTTTGGTTAGTCATCTAGAGGTTAAGGCTTATTTAGATCCACATACACCTATAAAGAATCAGAGCACAACTATTAGAGAGTGGGAGGAAAAGAGTAATCTTTATTCTATCCCAACACATAAGCAACCATATGATAGGACATATGCAAGACCTACACATGTTAAAGAAGGTATGGGAGTGTCTAGAGAGACTACACTCTACCTAGGAATATCTAGCTTAGGAACGAGTGTAGTAACCTTAGGAAGTCATCCAACCAAAGCATCAATGGCTTCATTGTCAAGGTCAAGGATGTTACAGATGCACTTGGATCAATAGGATGTGTAGTAGATGATGATTATTTAGTTTCACACAAACTAAATGGGCTAAAGAGATACGAAAAATGGAACACCATCTCTTTCTATGTAAGGGATTCATCACTAGATTTTGTGCAATTCACCTCTGATATGGTGAATGAAGAATTCAACCATGGAGGCAATATGTCAAAGGGAAGACAAGATCAATTGTTGTATACATGCAATCGAGGAGTATGCAAAGGGTATACAGGTGGATCAAGAGGAAGATGTAAAGAAACTACAAACAAGGCAACCAAAGCAATCAAGGGAGCCAACTAGGTCAAGATGAAGATCAATCCTCAAGAAGAAGAAGAAATGGAAGAGGTACAGGAGTCATATTTGGAGATAGAAGCTACTCCAATTCAAGTGGATGCTACAAATGTGGGAAGCTAAGACATTATGCAAAATATTGTTGTCACAAGCAAGAAGGTAGTAAGGTAACTATGATAACTCTTCAAACACATCAAAAAATGAGAACTATTTAGTCATTAGACATAATAGTGAAGCCAAAACACATGATGAAGTGTGGTAAATAGATAGTGGATTTCATAACCACATTTCAAGAAAGGAGGAATTCTTTAGCAATCTTGAAGCACCCAAGCAAAGAGGTTTTGTGGAGAGAGGTGACAGCTAAGAGCATGGGATACAACAAATGGGAGACCTCAAGCTTGAAGCCAATTACAAAGACAATATTCTATCTAAGGTATTCAAATGTTCCCACTATTACCAAGAGTCTAAAATTTTCTAGGTAGATGGTAGAGAGAGGATATCAAGTGAAGTTCAAACACAAAGGACTCTTCATAGAAGACCAAAGGAATGACTATGAGGAGATAGCCAAATAAAGAAGGGGGGAAGGATGCTTACACTTGATATAGATAAAGGGAAAAACAAGAAATCCATGCTCATCAACTATGGAGACAAGAAGATCGAAGACTTGGATATGTGGCACTATAGGTGTGGCCACATCAACATTCAAAGACTCAAGGAAAAAGAGAAAAGGTAATCGATAAGAGGACTAACCCATTTCTCATTAGAGATGTTACATGAGATGTGTGAAGCATGCCAGCTTGGCAAGTCCACTAGGAAACCACTTAAGAAGAGTGTACATAGCACATGGTGTGCTAGACCTTGTTCATACAAATGTATGGGGGCCAAAAAAAGAGCGATTTCTTGTAGATAATAGGTATTTTGTGAAATTTATAGATGAATAATCAAGGTCGGTTTGGTTCTATTGTATCAAACCAAAATACAAATCTTTTTTGAAGTAAACCCACTTGCATGACACATACCAATGGATGTTAAGTAGTGGAAAATATATGAGAGATGATTTGAAGGTGTGAAAACCTTCACGACACTAGAAGTCATACACACACACATAGACATGCACACAAGGAGCCTCACGCACATGCATACAAGCAAGCCTCACTCATGAATAAGGCAGAAGAGCTCCCAAGAAATTCACACTTGATTAGAAGAGGGAATGAAGAAGAACAAGAAGACCATACAAATGAGGGTTTAGTCCAATTCTATACGTAAATTTTAATAGGCGATCATCTTCACACTCTAATGTCTCCCCTACTTGAAAATAAGTGCTAAACCATAATTTGAGGTCCAATTTGAGTGCCAAAAAATCTTTTGAAATCTTGGAGGGTTATAGAAAGATCAAGGAATCATATTGCAAAATTATGGAGTAAATTACAAGAAATAGCTTGGAAATGTTTCTAAAGATGGAGGGATAGTATTATAAATTTTGGGCCTTTCATTAGCCTATTGCATTTTTTGAGTACTTCCAACATGCTTCTTGAGTGAGTTATCGAGAACCCCAACCATCTCCTCTCTTTGAATTTGAAAATTGCTTCGATTAGTCTCCATCTCCAACACTTTCTCCTTCCTAAAGTTTTTCATGCATGATAGATGATGGCCACATCAGTTTGGTCCGCAAACTGTGGGCATTGAAGGTCCATCATCAATTGGTTGTGCTAAGATGCAAGCAATGGCATAGTTTGATGCATCTACATGCACCTCGAGTGGTTTAGTCCAATATGGAGCTTTCAAGATTGGTGATGAATTCAAGTGACTTTCGAGCTCATGGAATGATTTTTTGCAATGTCAACCCATTAAAATTTGTTTATTTAATCCAAATAATGGTTTGCGAATGACCGCATAGATATAAATCCACCTTCCGTTAACCATGCACATTTGGACTCCTTTCTCATACGACAAATCATATGTATGCAGTTTATTCAAATCTCTCATTACTTCCATAGAGCACACCGTATAATTACCTCACATGAAACTGCATAGAAAAATCATTTTTTTAATCAAACATAGATTTTAGGAAGACATTTAGTCAATCACCATTCTTGTTAATTTTTCACTCATGGTTGCACAGAGATTGCTTTAGGTACCTTTTGATGCCTCTTGGTATTCGAATGGAATTCCAAGTCTCCATGTCCCAAAGGTGGGATTGAATGTTTAGCGAGCTTGGCACAAAATTACAATATTGAAAGGAGACGTAACTCAAAGTGGTGGGCAAGGCCATGTTATTCAATATAATTCTAATTCTCCCCACCATTTACTTTCTTTATTGCCAAAGGATGTACAAAGAGCTTCAGAAGTTTAAGGCTACTTGTGCGAATCTCCTTTGAAGTATGGGCTCTAATAGAAGGGGGATTCTCAAAACTAGATGTGACATCTATTTCCTTTCAAGGGATAAGGCTGGCTTCAATGTGACTACTATGGAAATTAAAATGTGTGTCAAGTGGATGACTAAGGCTTGGTCTAATCAACAAGATTTTTCAACCCAACTTATGTTTAGAAAGACGAAATCCCTTCCTCTTCTCCATTTCCACCATTGGAAAGACCATGACATCATTACTCTACTCTACTCCCCCCATCAAATTTCCTCCCAAGATATCTGATCTAATAACATATTTATGGAAGACCATGGAACAATTTGAATCCACACGATTGAAGTAACCTATTTGTGAAAAAACACGAAACAATTTGAAGCCACACTATTGAAGTAATTTCAAGTAGAGGTTGGTGGCCAAAATAAGAAAAAACAAGATAAAAAACAAGTGGGCCCCAATGAGGGGGACAAAAGGGTTATCAAATTTCTTTCTAATGTTTTCTAAAAAGTTTTTAGCAACTCATGTTTTATGTGATTCGGGGGCTCCCATAGGTGCTAGGTCCACTCACTTATAGAGTTGCTCTTTCTATTAATTGAAGTCTAGGAGAGGAGGCTATTATCGAGCTTCCTTTTATTAAAAAAAAAACAGAAGAAGTGATTCATCTGCTTTTTATTATAGAGGAGCAATCCATCAAAATACAAGATTTTCATGACTCCAATAGAGGATATTAGAAGTAGCTCTTTGTTATTCGATCTTGCTCGGTAAGTAGTTTTTTTTCCAAAAGGAAATTCGGAAATAGCCTACTCTCCCAAACTTTAATTACTCGAAAGGGCAACTATAAAAGTGAATGGGTCTAGCACCCATGGGACCCCCTAATCCCACAAGTCAGGGACTTATTAAAACTTACTACAAGACATTATAAATAAGGTTGATAATCCTTTCATCACCCTCATGTCAGATCCACTTACTTTTAATCTTGTTGCTCTCAAGGAAAAACATTCTATGATGTCTAAAAGGTGGAAGCTTCTTATAATTGGAACTTCTTTTGCCTAAAAGGAAAAGAGATTTTTTGATTGACCAATCTTTAGGAGGGCTACCAAAGTTGGTTGCACACCACTCTTTCTAGATCTTCCAAAGGATCTCACCCTTTTATAGCAGTGCATAGTGCCAAGCAACAGCCAATCCCTTTTACAACAGTGCACAATGTCGAGGAACAACCGATCCCTTTAGCCAATAGTGCTTTCTTCTACTTGATTTGTCCCTGTAGCAACATGATTCTCCCAAGGGCCTTTTAGATAGACATTGACTTGGAGCAAGAAAAAAAGAGGTGTTCCAAGTCCTTGTTGACATGAAGGCATCATTTACACCATGGATGGGCTCCACAAATTTTGTTAGCTTTTACATTGGTCCAAATTCCCTGGTGGAGGAGATGGCAAAGGGATTGGAACTTGAAATCCCACCTAAAAATCGACCAGTCTAAAGACCATCTCTTATTAAATGTGACATGAAAGTCCATATTCTTCTTGAATCTCAAAATTTTTTCAAGATTGTTGCTAGTGTGCCATCTAAGACCCTCAAAGCGAGGAAAGTCACTCCAATAAGCAGGCAAGTCCTCGAGGCCTCCCAAGCATTGAATCTTCTTTGCAACAAAAACCAATCTTCATAGTCTAATGTCCTAGCCACATCAATGTCCTCAAATCTAATCCATTGGAATGTTTCTTGATTCCAGATGTGTTTTCACAAATAGAAACCTTTGTTCCAAAGTTTCCTAGGATTTTGGAGGTTCCAAGGCTCAACACCTCTATTGGCATTGATAGGGAACCAGATCAAATAATTTTGCCTAATAGAAGCCGCCCATTTCCAATCTTCATTTATCTTGACAAACTATTTCACCTTGTTTCAACTCTTCCATAGGGAGCAAACTAACCTTCAGCCTTTGGGAGTCACCTGATAGGGGGAAAAAAGATTGAGAAATTCCAGACCCTTCCACCTTGGAAGGCCCATAAGCCTAAGAGCACTCTGGTTTCTAAAAATCAGTTTGGCCAAAGAGGCATCCCTATTGCTCCAAGCTTTAATTAACCATTTGGCCACTAGCTTATTGGTCATTCCTTCAATGATTAGAATCCCCAAACACCTTGATCTTTTTGGCTTATGAAAGTAGCCCATTTTTATTTTGGGGAGACACCTTCTGTAGGGTCTCTCGTCTAAAGAAAGTTTTTGCAAAGTTTTTCAAATTTGACAATCTCTTTGTCCTTCAGTCTCGAGAAAGAGAGAAAGTAAATAATTGAAGAAAGAAGGAATATTTTAGCCACCATAGCTCACCCCACAAGGTTGATGTGCATACCCTTCAAGTATATGTCAAGTTGTTATCGAGCTTAGCGAGAACCCAACTCCATCATTGATCCATCAAAACATCAAATCCCATCGGAACATCTAACATGCAGAAGATTTGTCCCCAAAGGATCAATTGAAATCCATGCTCGACCAAAATTTGGGGTGGATGTCCAATAATAGCTCTAAAAGTGGTTTTAAAGTGGTTTATTTTGGAACTTGATGCCTTAGAAAAGGTAGTTAGGAAGCATCAAAAGGTATCAGTGTTGGATGGATTGTTATGCACAAAGGCATTCATGTCATGGGACAAAGAGTCTCATGATCATCAGGTCTTGATCAAGGGGAAGAAATAGACCTTGAATAACACCTAAACATGTGTGATGTTTTACAAGGTAACTAAGACCATCGACAGCTATTGCAAAGAGAAGTAGGACCAAGGGGCATCTTTGCTTGATAGAATGTTTTAATCGACTAGCTTGAGAAAATTTGCCATTGATATTCATCTCTCTTGACACATTACCCAACAATGTTGAGATCATCTTGATGAGTTTTTTGACTGAAGCCGAGGTCTTTCAAAGATTGAAGAATGAATTCTCACTTGACTATGTCAAAAGCTTTGTCCAAGTCAATCTTAAGAAAGAGAACATCTTGAGTGAACTGTTCAGTGAAAACTACACCTTCCCAAACATCAGTGATAGCCTCAAGGATGAAACTCCCCTTGATGAACCCTTTTTGGTCCTCACTAATCTAGTTTATAAGTGATAAGGAATTCCATTAGCGATAACTTGCTTGGTAAGTAGTTATAGAATTAGAAAAATATTATAGCAAATACAAAAAAGATAAAGATAGTATCTTCATATTGAACCATGAATATTGTTTCCTGCTAAAAAGAAGATTTGAACATTGGATAAGAGAGGGCCTGTGTTTGTTTTACTACAAACATGGTCACACATTATAAACAACAACCCTTTTTTAAGGAATGGCAACGGCACTTAATTCATCCCTATAATCCCCATGAAAAGGCGATCTCCATCAAACGTTCAATTACTAATGGTGCCAAATATCAATTATGGCTTCCAAAATAGACCTGCGATCTCCATCAAATGTTCAATTACTAGTGGTGCCAAATATCAATTATGGCTTTCAAAATAGACCTGCCTTTGATGAAACCCTTTTGGTTCTAGCTTAACCAAGATCTCAGATGATTGGAAATTCTATTGGCTGTGAATTTAGCAATGATCTTATAACCCGTTTGAAGCATCGTAATTAGATGCCAGTTCTCAATTTTTTTCTTTTCCCCTTTTTTGTGAATTAATTTGATGATGACGTTATTCAAAACAAAAATTTTGTCCTCTTATGGTAAATTCTTCATTAGGGAATGTAGACCAACCTAAAGGCTAGCAAAATTTGTGGGGCATCTCCCTGGTGCAAGCGTTGTTACCGGTCCATTGAAGATGTTGGTCACATCTTCTTTACTTGTCCAAACTCCAATAGGCTCTAGTAGATTCTTGGAAAGAAAATTAGACTTTAGAAGAATATCAGCTGGAAACAAGCTCTGTTCGGTAAGATGAATGGTTGCTCCGCATCCCTCTAGAATGCCATCAGAGGGGAGGTCCTCTGAAAGATCTGGTGGGAAAGATGTGCTTATAACTTTGGCGACTCCCCCAAAGAGTGGTTGATTGAGAAATCGTTGTTCCTCCTCGTTAAAAGAATCGTGAACTATAAGAGATCCCCCCCTTTCAAGCATCATAAAGTGCTTCTCTTAATCAACAACAAGCTTAAACCGAAGTGGGCCCCACATGAGGGTGATGAGAGGGTGATGAATCTTCTTGTAATGCCATCTAAACTTTGTAAGTTCTATCCCTTCTCTATGGGATTTGGGGGGTCCCGTGGGCACTAGTCCCCTTCACTTGTACTTTTATTTTCCTTTATTTAATACAAGTCCGGGAGAGTAGGCTAAGGCCAAACTTCCTTTTATCTAAAAAAAATTACTAATGGTGTCTGGAATGGTTCTAGACTAGGTGAAGATCAAGTTTTAGTCCATCTGGCATTTGTTGATCAAGAACAATGTCCCTTCGACATTTGTTGATCAGGGATCTGTTGATCAAGATGAGGGAGGCGGTTCTCCTATGGCAGATCCTTAACACACGCAGCTAGAGAAAGATGAGAGCTCGCAAGTTTTTTAAACAGCCCAGCCCTTGGTGCAAGAGATGCCATATAGGAGAGGAGGATATCTTGAATCTCGTTTACATGTGCCATAAGAGTAAAAAGGCTTCGCAATGTGCATTTTAAAGCTCATGACCAATATGTCTTAGTAGCACGCTATCGTCGGCGAAGTGATGGGTTGTTGTGTGGCGCTATGCAATGCTATGAGAGGCGAAGCATTGTGAAAGATTTGGAGGGAGAGACATGTGGTGAATTTTTGAAGCTCTTCCAAAGTCTTCTCCATTGAGAAAGAAAGACTAAGAAAATGTCCCCTCTTTTAGACATCTAATCATCTTTACAACTCGTAAAGGTAAGATTAAAAGGAAATGGAACCCTGCAAAGAGGAAAACATGTATAAAGATAAGATAAATTGGTAATGCAACCCTGCAAAGAGGACAACATATCAATTAAGCCCTGCAAAGACGTCAAGCTCTCTCAATCGTCTACTACATTCTCGACTTCAGAAGCTTTTGAAAGAAGGGTTTTGCACAAAGAAAGGGGAAAAGGCATAAATGATGGAGAATTATTAACAAAAAGAAAAGATGACTATTCCAGACTAATGGCATGCAAGGACTAATGACATAAACAGTCAAAGAAAGCAACTTGGGCTACAGATCACTCAAATACAAAAGCAAACTACTTTTGTTTTCTTCAAAGTGAGACCACAATGGTAGTGCAATGCAAGGCCGCAACAAAATAAGGCATCTCATGTTCTACTTCAAAAAGACTCAACGTGAGGAGAAATTCAGGCCAAGTGCAAGAGTTGTAGCCTTGACTCATCCTCAGAATGATCACTTCATCTTACCAAAATACACGACAATAGGAAATTTTACGACTCTCCACGTTATCGTTGGGTGCTGAAAAACATAGTCGAGGACCCAACTTAAAAGACACACATGCAAGAATTGCATGTGGAGTGACTAGAAATTAGAGTTCCTAAAAGCAAAGAAAGACAAAGAAGTAGCCAAAGGTCAAAGCAAATATGAAAACCCTTTGGCCCCATGTTGATAAGCTCATTGAGCTTTACATGATTGAGAGATTCATTCAAATTTTGTAGGAATTCACTCCATTTGTGGATGAGGATCCAAAAAAGATAACCTTCTACAAACTAAAGGAACTCAATGGAAGAAAAAGGACAACTTAATTGAACAAGTTGAAAAGGAAATACTAGAAATTAGAGGACTTCAAAAAACATAGTATCATTATTATTATCATGGCTAAGCTCTCCTACCTACAAAGAAGATCTCCATGGAGATTGAAAAACGTAGTGAGATATTCACTCGAGATAAAAAGAACGACACACACACACAAAAAAACAAAATCCCAATGGACGATAATGCTACCATGTCCTTATATGTCTTTTCACTCATCTATTCCTCTCACTCTAAAAGGAGAATTCTCTCGATCTAACCAAGTATTTCCAAAACCACAAGCAATGTCCACCAATTAGACCGAGAATACGCCCGAGAGTTTCCTTCCAAGTAAAAACGATTTCCCTATTCTTGGATGGATTTTTTAGTAGAAAGCTTTAACCCTAATGTACATTAAACAATTCTAAACAATTACCACATGTCTAAATGAATATATGTACTTCAAATATAATTCACACTAAAGACTTCAAAATACCTTAGGCCTCTTCAAGAGAACACGCTTGAATGCTACATCACATACCCCATTAGTAAATGTTGTTGGACCATGAAGCAAAGTGAGACATAGAGAGATAGAGAGAATGAGAAAGCAAAGTGAGACATGGGCATGTTCATGCACATGTATATGAAAACTGTCGAGCTTGTATGAAAACGTAAGCTAATAGAAGAAAGAGAAAGAGACATAGTATTCGGTACAATCTTTCCGATATGCTTTCAATATGTCCTGAAGTGCGTGCATTTGTACGAAAATCCTATTAAACCACAAATATCTTTTCTTTACAAATAACGAAAAAAACTAAAAATTCATTATTGATTTTTACAAAAAAAAGCCATAAGAGGCGGTTCATATATCCATGTATAGAGAAATCTGCACGTGCCTATATTTCAAAAAATAATAATATATTTGTTACCGATAAACATTTCAAATACAATTATTCTTTTTATAAAAAATATATAACATCAAGTGAGTGAAATCCAAGCCTTCATGATCCTTGGCGTGCCCATCAAAACATAAAACACTTTAAAATCCTCTATCTATCAAGCATAATGTGGCCGTTGTTACATGTTTGCACATGTAACAAGTCGCCATTATACAACAAATAAAATAAATTGTATAAAATAAATCCAACGATTTCATAATGAAAGCATACCAAGTTGACAAGCAACCAACCTCACTTGACATGGATGTTCAATTACATGTCACATCAATGAAAACTAATAAGCATGTTCCATGTGATAAATAACACACATGCATCTAGCCTCTTCATAAAATAACTTAATGTATATATCAATGATATGTAGAAATCATGTGATCATAATGTGGCATAAGTTATGTTTTTGTATCTATTGAGGTTCTTCCACATAATGATATCTAGGATATTGAGTTCGTGCTAGTGTTTTAGCTACATCATAATCTAAAATTTTCTCAAGAACTAGAAGTTCAATATTTTCATCAAGTAATGTTGACTTATCAAGTACAAAAATACTAATAGAAGGGGTTCCTTTGAATGGTTTTAACAAATTTATACGAAATGAATTATAAATATTCCAATTTGATGGTATATCTAAACCAATAGAAGTTTCGTTAATAATGTGTATGATTCAACATTGACCATAATATTGTGGTGATAATTTTAATTTGGGATGATGTTTCATGCTCTTGATTTTGTGCTTTATTATGAATAGCCATATCAAATCATTCTCATCAAATTGCTTTGGAAATCCTTTCTTATTATGATTAGTGTATATCATTCTTGACTTTGTTTACTAATTTATTCACCTTCTTTAACGAAGCCATTATTATCTTTATCTAAGGAATGGGGCATAGGAATATCTGTTTGAGTTAGAAACATTGGAATTGGAGTATTTCCACCAAAAAAAACTTTAGATGGTGCATGCCCATTGAACTCAACAAAACTCTTAGCTTTTTAGGAAGAAGAATTTATAATTGTAAGGTGCTTCCTCCATTCAAACATCATAGGGTCCTTGTTTTGGAGAGAAACAAGATCCATAATGTTAGTAGAAAGAGTGGACAAGGAGGCTTGAGCAGGCAACGAAGCCTCAAATAAGAAGGCTAGAGAGAAGGGAAACTCTCATAGACAAGAATGAGCAAGCAAGGAATTCAACGAAGACCTAGGAGGGAATATAGCTCATCAAATATTCAAAGTTTATTTTTCTAAAAGGCAGTAATCTCTATCACTACACATCAGTGTAAATACCCCTTTTTGGTCATTTCAACTACATTTTGTGCAAGCAAAGGAGTCCTTGAGATTGAAGAGCATTAGAAGAGCTTAGATTTCAATTTTCCCATTTTTTGGAGCTCATTTGGGCGCTCAAATTAGTCTCATGTTTGAGCTTGGATTTTTTATGAAACTTTGTATGATGAGCTCTTAAATGAAGGATTCCATTGTCCCACTCTTTGTTCTACCTTGTGTGCACATGTGTGTGTGTATGTTTGTGCATGTCATTGTGCTTTTCACTCATGGAATTATGCATCCCTATCACTCACGATTATCACATCATCCTCACATCACCATGGATTGACATTTACGAGGTGAACCTTCACCATGAAAATACTCCCACTATGCAAGAGAGACACCAAAATTTGCACTGCTATCAGGGAGCCCGATTCAAGAATGAGCATTTGATGGTAAGATGTAGAGTCTTGATGTTGGAGTCACTAGTAAGTAGGTATTTTTTTTCTATATTTTCTCTACTTTTTCATCACTATTACCATCTCCACTCACCATCTTCTTACATCTCCATCATCACCAATCATTGCAATTTTCGGTCATGTCACCCCTTCCCCTTCCACTCCCTCATTTTAATTGTGAGAGATAGCAATTGAGCTTGCTATTTTTGCACGTTTTTTAGTGCTTTTGCAAAATTCTACTCCATTTCCAGCTCTAGCACCATCACCATGTACAAAAGACCTTTTCGTGCAGCCTAAGGTGATTGCCTCTATCTATTGCCATAGGCAAGAAAAGTAATTTTTTTTTGTTTGCATCATATGCAAGAAAAACTCCTCATTATGAGCATCCCAAAACACTACATGGATGTAGAAATTTACCATTTTTTTGGTCTATCGGGATCGGCGCCATCTATTCTGACAGATAGAACATACAATAAACCTCGCCTATCTTGATAGACATGACTATCACGATAGACAAGCACCCATGGCAAAGATTGTCTATCGTAATATATAGGATTCCACAATAGATGATAGGCCAAAAAGTACGATAGACGATCGATGAGAAATACCAACTATCATGATAGACATCATCTATCACAATAGACAGGAATCTATGATAGACCCCTTTATCGTGATAGACACCATCTATTGTGACATATAGGAAATTTAGTATTTTTTGTCTGAAAATTAAACCTTTTAATTTGAGCCTAGTTTTTGGGATTTTTTTAGGGTTTTAGAGCAAATTCTATAGCCATCCAAGGTGCAAGTCTAGTACAGAGCTTGGGAGAGCATCTAAAGCATAACATTAGCAGAAAAAATGAACCCTACATGGGCCTTTTAGATTAAACAGTGCTTAGTGATGGACCAATCAAAAGGAATGATTAGTGATGGACCAATCAGAAGAGTGGCCACAATCTATGCCCTATAAAAGTTGGGCCCAAAAATTACAACTTTCTAAAAAGTTAAAAAACTCATCATAACACCTCAGAATGGACCCCCCATTACTTTTTAGGGTCAAAAGTACTCTTTTTGACCCCAAATTCAAAATCCATGCATGTTTTGAGCTGAAAAATGGATTTTTTCAAAAATACTAAAAAGAGAGTTATTTCCCTCATAAACCTCACATTTTCATACCCAGGTCCCAAAAAGTCATCTTTTCCCACTACTTTCACTCTATAGCACACCATTGAAGCTCGTGTTTCTACACTCCAACCTACTTGCATCTCCTATCTCAAATTACTATTGTAGCTTGAAGACCTTTAGCTTCAATGGCAACATCTAAAGCTTCTAGGCGATCGAAAGATGAAATCCTCACATTAAGATGTCACAATATCAAAGCCACAGATGGACAATGGCTATCACATGAGTACTCCAAAGGTGCATGGTTGTACATGCAACCCTATAGAGTTGGGCCTCAGTAAAGTACATCTATGTACCCAAGGGCACAGATACTGAGGTAATCTAGGAGAAGACAAGAACGACACAAAGTATAGGGTGGAAGAGAAAGCTCATTCAGAGGTGCAAATAAGGAAGAAATGAGTGAAGTGCAAATGTTTCAAGCTTTCATGCTGTTGAGCTGGACCTTACCTTGTTTAAAAACTCGCTATGCATGCATAAATCCATACACACACATATAAAAGTTCCTTCAAAGTCTGTATACCCCCTTGGTCATTCCTCACCATATCCACCTACAAGGAGCAAAAAGAAGAGAGAAAAGTTGAGGACAAAGGAGAATCATGAGATTTCTTGAGGAGCTCTCTATTAACAATGGCAAAAAGTTTACAAAAATGAGCTCTCAATGAGCTATATACAAAAATTAGTGGCCTTATCTACACCAAGATGGGCACCATAGTTAAGAATAGTCCTACAGTAATTTCCAGTTACTCTAACAAAGTTATTGAGCCAGCTAGACTATGGTGAGTGGAATAAATACAAATGTGGGCTTTCACATGCTCTTGGGGACTACAAAATTAGTACATCCATAAAATATGCTCTTTAATTAAACATATAGTGGCTTGGTCAGTTATAGACTGTAAGTTCGACCACATTTGTGATACCTAAGAAGTTTGTCTTCGTGCTCCCTGTGTACTGTGTTTTTCCTGCATATTCTCCAACCTTTGTGCGGAGTACTGTGTGAGGCCCTAGGAGCTCAGTTTTCTACTCCGAGGATCTCATCGTGAAGCTCTCAAGAATGAGTGCACACTGTGGTGCATCATCATCGAATTACTTCACTAGTATTAGAGCCATATCAAGGCAAAAGCTTTGTTCCTTTTGTGCGAGCGGAGCGAGCATCCCCCCTCCCCCCTGATATCTCCAAGGCTTACGACTAAGGCAGCGACCAAGGCATAGACCCTAGCATACCTTGTCATCTGAGTCACCATTGGTGTCGTTGGCTGCGTGCAAGGGAGGACCTCTGCGATCAACGAAGATAGAGGTTCCTGATACTTCTCGGGAGGTCACCCATCCTAGTATTGTTGCCCCCGGAGCTCGCTTAACCGTGGCAATCTCTTGCCACTAAACTACACTCTTGTGGTGTCTGAAGAAGGGGAAAGACTAAAGTTAACATTACCTTGAACATGTTTTGGTCCCTCAAAGCTTCATTCTTTGCTTTTGAGGCATGTTTTGGAAGCATTTTTGGGGTGCCTTTTGGAGAAATTTTGGAGTACTTTCGCACATAATTCTCTTCATACAGGTCCAAAAACATCAAGAAGAGTGTTCTTTGTACTTCTCCGGTAGCAAATATCAACCTTTGGGTTCGTGTTTTAAGCCACACTCGTAAAACTATAGGTTTCTCAAAAGGTTTCCAGTTTTGGTGGGAGCAGCCGCTGCAAATTTATATAGGCTTTTGGGCCTAAAACATTAGAGTTGATAGAAACTTACAGGTGTTGGCTATTTTTTGGGCTATGCATTCAGCATTTTAGTGTCATTTTACTGCATATATTGAGCACATACACACCATGTATGCTTTTGTGGATACCACTTATGTACGTCCATGGGATCATTGATATAGCGTTTACGTTTTTGCATAAAGCCTCTTACATTTGAAAAAGAGGGTCGTGGTGAGGTTTTCTTAACTAGGAGACACCCAGATGTCGGGGTCTCTTTGGTGATGCAGGTGGAAGACTTACCCAGCCTCGCCATAGGAGATGTATGATAGTTGTTCATAGGTGCTCGATAAGCCTAGTTGGCTTCTATTGGGTAACTTATTATATGTAGTGGAGTCATTGATTCACTATGCAGGTAAACATGCTAGTACTTGCAGTTTTATGATATTTTGACACTGGTCATATGCTCATTTTGCATAGGATACTCTGGCAAAATTTTTCTAGATTTCTAGTTTAGTCAACTATACAGTGGTCTATTTACCCCTTGATACAATTATTTGTTGGTGTTTGGAGTCTTCTAGCTCCATTATCATTCTATTAAGTTCTCTACCATCATGGCATCAGAGGTCTCAGACACATCTGGTGGATCAGAGTCTCATGCCAATGTTCCGAGGAGGAGCTATAACTTGCAAGGCAAAGACCATTTTTAGATCCGAAAATTTGATGGCACAAACTTTGCTCTATGGAAGAATCAGATTAAAGATGTGCTGATTCAAAGGAGGCAATGGAAGCCAGTAAATGGGATTTCAAAGAAGCCTGTTGACATGGATGAAGATGATTGGGATGAGTTAGATGAAATGGCTAGGTCTACCATTCTCTTGCACCTGGCAAATAATGTTTACTTTACAGTATTAGATTGTGAAAGTGCAGAGGAGCTTTGGAAGATGTAATGCAATACATATGGAAAAGAGATGGCATCAAATAAAGTGTATCTAATGAGAAAATTATATGACCTTTGTATGAAGGACACAGATAGTGTTGTTGTTCATCTGAATGAGTTTGATGCTATATTCTCCCAGTTACAGGCTCAGAAAATGGATATGGATAATGAAATGAAAGTATTATTGTTGTTATGCACCTTGCCATCATCATGTGATATTTTTTGCGCAACTATTACCAATAGTGCACCTCGTGGTAAACTCGTCTATGATGACATATGTGGAGCACTCTTGAGTGAGGAGATTCATAGAAAATCTATGGTTGGCACTCAGAGTGGAGATGCATATAATGTTCGTGATTCTTACCAAGGAAAGAATTAGCAACATGGCATGAGCAAGAACAAGGAAAAGAATGGTCAATGGAATAAGAGTAGAATTAACTCAAGGAAGAGGGATATCAAATGCCATTATTGTCATAAGAAAGGACACATGAAGAAAGATTGTTATGCATTAAAGAATGCTAAAGGTAAAGGAGAGAATGCTAATGGGCATGTTAAATAGTTACCTGCACCATCTACTTTGACTATGAAGATTGAAGAAATTAATGCTATTTCTGATGATGTTGATGTGTTGACACTTGATAGTACTATGCCAACTGAGGCGCTTATGGTTGATTCTCTTTCCCACATGTGGCTGCTAGATTCTGGAGCTTCTTTCCATGTGACACCACACAGAGAATGGTCCTCTAATTATGCAGCAAAGTCTCTTGGTACCATGACTTGGTGACTCTTAATAGTGTGATGTTGTGGGGATTGGAGATGTGATTGTGCACTTCATTGATGGTTCAAAATTTACTATGCATAATGTATGCCATGTACCTCAGTTATCACACAGTTTGATGTCAGTTGGTCAACTTGATGACCTTGGTTACAAGGTGGTCTTCTATGCTCGGTCCTTTTGTATATCAAAGGGCAATATGGTTATTGCAAAAGGAAGCAAAGTTGGCTCACTTTGTCGTTTATTTGTATCATAAAAAGAACACTTGTTAGCTGTTACTGGACAGCCTATGGCTTGTATTTAGCATGATCGTTTGGGCCATATATCTCATAGTGGAATGGAAAATCTTTCTCATTCTGGCTACTCACTTGTGTTATCTTTCTCTGATTTTTCATTTTGTGAGCATTGTCAATATGGAAAGCAAACCAGAAATGTGCATAGAACGCACATTGACTCTTCAATTCAGCCTTTAGATGTAGTTCATACACATGTGTGTGGTCCTATGCCTACTAGGTCCTTAGGTGGTTCTCTTACTTTGTCACTTTCATAGATGATGCTACTAGAAAATTTTGGGTATATCCTATCAAATCGAAGGATGAGGTACTAAGCTTAAGGCTTTACGTTCAGATAATGGGGGTGAGTATACCTCACATGAATTTAGCCTTTTCTGTCAGTCTAGAGGGATTTTTAGAGAGTTTATAACTCCTTATACCCTAGTACAAAATGGTGTAGCTGAGAGGATGCATAGAACTATTCAAGACAAAGTAGTCTCTATGTTGCATCATGCAAACCTCTCACAAGGTTTTTGGGCATAAGCAGTAATGACTGCAGATGTGATTAACCGTTCACCTAGTACTTCCAAAGGTCTGAAAGTGGCACAAGAGTTATGGACAGGGACGCCACCATATTATGATCATCTTTGAGTTTTTGAGTGTGAAGCATATGTTCATATACCCAAGAATCTTAGACAAAAGTTGGACCATAAGTCAAAGAAATGCATTTTTCTTGGATATGATCGAGAAGGACAATTTGGATATTGCTTATGGGATCCTGAAACACGGTCAATGATCAAAATTAGTGGTCATTTTTAATGAGTCTAAGATGCATAAACAGCCCATCAAGAAGGTTGAAGTCAGAAGAGTGGTGTTTGAGGATACTAGTCCTCTGATTAGCATGCACAAAAATGTTTCACATAGGGATGTTCAAGAGTATGTCCATTCAGATCAGTATGCACATGTTACTGTTCAGCAACCATTGATATTTTCTACACGTGTCTCATATCCACATGATAGATATGTTCTAGGTTTAGATTTTGTTATGCTAACGGATGCCGGTGAGCCTTCTTGCTACAAAGAGGCTATGCAAACAAAGGATCATGTCAAGTGTTTTACCATGTAAATGGGTATATAAAATGAAATTCACATCAGATAGTGCTTCTCCGAACCAGACATTGCATTTGCAGTGGGAGTTGTGAGCAGATATATGTCTAATCTTGACAAGAAACATCGAGAAGCGGTCAAGATGATTTTGAGATATCTGAGTGGCACTAAGGACAAGTGTATATGCTTACGTAGAGGGAAATCATACATTATTGGTTACATACATTCTAACTATGCTAGTTCTGTAGACAATTGTAAGTCTACATCAGGGTACATTTTTCATTCTGTTGGAGGTGCTATCTCTTGGAGATCTCGTCTTCAAGAATGTACAGTTGTTTCCACCATAGAAGAAGAGTATGTTGCAGCAAGTGAGGCATGTAAGGAAGCATTGTGGCTTTCTCGTCTTGTTTGTGATATGGTTTTACCTCAGCATGTACCTCGTTTGCTCAATGACGGTTAGAGTGCCATTGCTTCGAATAAGAATTCCTTCTATCATGCAAAGACCAAGCACATGGAGGTGAGGTATCACTTCATTAGATATTGCTTAGCCACTGAGCACATTATTCTTGAGAAGGTTCACACTCGAGATAATGCTGCAGATGCTTTGTCTAAAGCTCTACCACAAGATAGCTTTCGACACTGTTGTCACTTGATGGGGGTTACTTGATTCATGCTCTTACACAGTCACTTGTATACTATGTAACATGCCCATCAGGTGAGAGGTATAGTTTGTATACTTACACCCAGGTATTCTTTATCATTCTTTATTTTTCTCCCATAGTTACTTTGGCCATATTGCCCTTTAGTGGGAGATTGTTACCGTTAGTGTCCATGTGAAAGGCCAAATGGCCACTAGACACTTCTTTGTATATGTACTTAATAAAACATATAGTTTCTTCGTCAGTCACAAACGGTAAGTTCGACCGCATTTGTAATACCTAAGAAGTTTGTCTTCGTGCTCCTTGTGTACTGTGTTTTTCCTACGTAATCTCCAGCCTCTGTGCGGAGTACTGTGTGCGACCCGAGGAGCTCAGTTTTCTACTCCGAGGATATCATCATGAAGCTCTCGAGAAGGAGAGCGCACTGTGGTGCATCGCCATCAAATTACTTCATATATCTTTGGCACAAAAAAACAAAATAGCATGCACAAGCACTTTAATAGTGCATAGGTCGAAACAAGCTCAGATCATGATTTCAGCACCACATAGCAAAGTTGTTCTGATCTCCAAATCACCTTGAGTATGCTCACCAAATTTTTTGTGATTCTAAGACTCTGACCGGAGTGGCATCCACAATGCCCTAGATGAGGCCAACTTGCTGTGATACCAATTGTTGGAGTTTGATGTATGCGGAAGCATGCAAGCAGCACAAGGAAGAAGAAGAACCTTGGAGCACAACTCACAATACTGAATGTATTACCACCGGAATGTACAAAGATAAGTAACCCATTAGGGCAATAGGCATATATACAAGACGGGGGAAAAAACCTCCTAAAGAGGGAAAAAAGTGCCCCGGTAGTCCTAGTGTGTTCACGCACATTATTACCTAAATATACCAACACATTGGAGGAGCAAAAATTAGATTTGTATTTCCCAAAGCAACCCGTAGGGGTGAATCATCCCTAAGGAGGAGAAGAAGAAGGAAACTTTGGCCCCCCATGCCTACGAATAGACATAGGGAGAACGATATATACAACATGGCCCACGGTGTGCATATGCACTACCCACTTCTTGCTCGGACTCAAGCGAGCTACCCATATGTTGCCCGCTTATGAGGGAAGGAGGAGAAGAAGCTTCCAAAGCCTCTCTCCCTTATGATGATCATGTGAAGTGAATGTTCTCCATTTATAGGTGCCTCTCTAGCTTTATAGACCAACATAAATGTTGATATATTCAGGTAGTGATGTGTGTGAACACACTAGGACCACCGGGGCACTTTTTTCCCTCTTTAGGAGGTTTTTTCCCCCGGCTTGTATATATGCCTATTGCCCTAATGGGCTACTTATCTTTGTACATTCTTTGGTAATACATTCAGTATTGTGTGTTTTGTGCTCCAAGCTTCTTCTTCTTCCTTGTGTTGTTCGCGTGCTTCCCGCAGACGTCTAACTCCAACCATTGGTATCAGAGCAGGTCACCATTTCATCTAGGGCATCGTCGACACTCCTCCATTTGCAGTCTCAAATTCCCACGAAATTTGTTGAGCATACTCAGGGTGTTTCAGAGATCAAAACAACTTCGCTCTGTGGTGCTGAAATCGCGATCTGAGCTCGTTTTGGCCTCCGAACGCATTATCGAAGTGCTTGTGCAGGCTATTTCGTCTTTTTGTGCCAAAGGTATATACCAATTTCTGTTCGCCAGTATAAGTGTCTCGAAGTCTACTACAGGTGTAGCAGAATTCGTTGCGGCAGTTCTGTTCAACTTTTTGAGATACAGTCAATTTTCTACATCAAGGTATTTTAGTCACCGACCATGGCTGAAAGGAGTGATGTATTCCGTATGTTGGTTGTTGAGGATAAGTTGTATGGTACCAACTACCCATTATGGGCTTATATGATGCGACATGTATTGGTTGCAAAAGGATTGTGGAACATTGTGCAGGGTGTTGAAAGACGTTCTATTACACCTCTTACTACAGGTATTGCAAATACTGGAACATTGTGCAGGGTGTTGAAAGACGTTCTGTTACACCTCTGACTACAGGTATTGCAAATACAGGTGCTGGAGCTGATGAAGATGGTGTCAAAAATGATATTCCGCAGATTCATGTTCGTGTTGTTGTTTCTGTTGCACCTACTGCAGAGTAGATTCGCTGGGATGGCAGAGATGCCCAGGCACGTGCATTGATAGCTTTGTTTGTCAAACGTGCCAATATTCCTCACATTCACTCTTGTAGAACAGCTAAGGATGCTTGGGATACACTTACCACACTGTACCAAGCTAGGAATGAGGCTCGTGTTGCTTACCTCCAAAAACAGTTGGAGAGTGAGCACATGAATGAAGGTGATTCTATGGACAATTTCCTAACAAAGATCAAAGACTTGAAGGAACAGTTGATTTTTGCTGATGAGGTTATACCAGATAGCTCACTTGTGTAGAACGTTCTGAATGGTCTTCCTGATTCATATCAGAGTTTTGCTTCTACTCTTCGGTTGATGATGAAAGTCAATCCAAATGCCTTGTCATTTGAGGAGTTAGTCTCTGTTCTGTTGCAGGAAGATCAGTCCAGGCAGAACAGGTCCATTATGCGTGTTGCAGATCAAGCTTTCCTAGCTAGTCAGAAGGGCAAAGGAAAATGGAGCTCTTCTACTAATAAGCAGAAATCTGCAAATGCTGCACATTCAAAGAACCAAGACAAAGATGAGAAAAAATCAGAAAAGCAGAAATTGTTTTGTAAGTACTGTAAAGGGAATGATCACATCATAAACAACTATCCAAAACTAGTGCAAAAGAGGCAAAGAAGAAAGAGGCTGGAATGGTTGTTGCAAACCTCTACACCAAAAATGGAGTCTCCTAATCTTGTGCAGGAAGAAGAATGGGCGATTACTACTGTTTGCAGTTTTGACCCATCTTCTCATGATCAGTGCATGTCTGCAGTAGACTCAGATGTTTGGTATTTTGACAGTGGGGCAACCAAACATATTACCTCGCGGCGCAGTTTCTTCTCTTCACTCGAGCCTGCCCCTACAGGGAATACTGTTACATGCACCAACAACTCCTCTTATCCTGTTATGGGAGTTGATAAGATCATTTTGACTACTGTTGATGGTAGTTCTTTCACTTTGTCAGATGCTTTATTTGTGCTAGGGATCAAGAAGAACCTGTTATCAGTTTCTGCATTAGCCAAGATTGGCTTGGTTGTGAAATTTGTTGATGACAGGTGTACAATTCCTGATCTGTCAAATGGCAATGTGATTATTGCTTATGGCATTTTATGTCGTGGGCTGTATAAGCTCATAGACTATGAAATATCTGTAAATGATTTGGCATGTGCAGTAAATGATTCCCAGGCTATGTCAGATGCAAAGCTTTGGCATGCACGCTTTGGTCATCTGAATATTGCTAGTTTGCTATGCCTGCAAAAATCTGAAATGGTGTCCTCTTTGCCCAAACTTGAGGCACCTAGAAAACATGTTTGTCAAGGCTGTATTTTGGGAAAAATGCAGCGTTCGTCCTTTCCAAAAGATGGTTCAGTTCGGGCTACTCAGAAATTGCAGCTTCTACATAGTGATGTCTGTGGTCCTATGCAGACAACTTCTTTTGGAAATTATCTTTGATTCGTGACTTTCATTGATGATTTTTCCAGGCATGCATGGGTATATCCATTGAAGGCAAAGTCCGAAGTGTTCATGTGCTTCAAACAGTTTTTGGTTTTGGCTGAAAATCTGTCAGCATGTAAAATGGGCACCCTCTGCTCTGATCGAGGGGGGGAATATATGTCTTCTGAGTTTAATGCATTTCTGGCTGCACGTGGGATAAAACACCAGTGTACAGTGTCGTATACACCTCAACAGAATGGAGTTGTTGAACAGAAGAATAGGTCTCTCATGGAGATGGCGAGGTGTATGGTCAAGAGTCAGGCTTTACCTCATAGTTTCTGGCTTGAGGTTGTCATGTGTGCAGCATATGTACTGAACAAGTGTCCCACTAAAGCGCTACAGTCTGTCACTCCATATGAGGCTTGGCATGACCGCAAGCCATCTGTTGCTCATCTGCGTGTTTTTGGTTGTTTGGCATATGCATTAGTGCCTGAACAACATCGCAGAAAATTGGATGATAAAGTAGTAAAATGTATTTTTGTTGGATACAGTTCTGAAAGTAAAGGCTATCGTCTGTATCATCCACAGACTAAACGCATTCTAGTTAGCTGTGATGTTGTATTTGTGGAAGATGCTATTCAGCCATTGCTTTCATGTACTAAGGAGACATATGTTAGCTCCAAAGACATGTATGATACTTTGATGCCTCTTTTTACAGGTGGACATTCTAGTGCTGGTCCTAACGAGGCAACTTCTCAGCCTTTGCAGGTTTCATATGATGATGCATATCATTCCATTTCTGATGCAGATTTACATGACGCACTTGTTGATGAGAGAGCTGATATTGAGCAGGCAAAAACTATGCCAAAATGGCTGGTGCAGACATTGCGTGACAACAAATTAGATGCACCTTTGTCGTATCATACTCGTTCAGGCTCTCATAGTGTCTCCTTTGCATCAGATTGCTATGCTATGGCTACGTCTAGTCCCTGCGATGAGAATGAGCCTGTTTCTTTTGATGAAGCACAGAATTCAGAAAATTGGATGGTTGCTATGCAATCTGAATATGATGCTATAATGAAGAATGGTACATGGTCTTTATGTGACTTGCCTCCTGGCAAGAAGGCCATTGGCACTAAGTGGGTATACAAGCTGAAGCGTAAACCTGATGGTACAGTTGACAGGTATAAGTCTAGGCTTGTTGCAAAGGGTTATGCGCAGGAAAGAGGCATTGATTTTGATGAGACCTTTGCACCTACATGTCGTATGACTACTATTCGGAGCATTTGTGCACTTACAGCCCATCATGGTTGGAATGTACATCAGTTGGACATTAAAACAACATTTTTTAATGGTGACTTGCATGAAGAAGTGTATGTTTTTCAGCCTCATGGATTTGTGCAGAAAGGGCATGAAAACCAGGTGTGCAGGTTAAAGAAGGCATTATATGGTTTAAAGCAAGCACCACGTGCTTGGTATGAGAAGATACATGCCTATCTGGTTGCACATGGTTTTGAGAACAGTCCAACTAAAAGCACCTTATATCTTAAGCATGTTAATGATGTGCTTCTGATCATTGTTGTCTATGTTGATGACATGTTGCTCACTGGTCCTATTGAGAAGCATATTGCTGATTTCAAGACTGATTTGCATGCCTCATTTGAGATGTCTGATTTGGGGCATTTGCATCACTATTTGGGCATTCAGTTTATGCAAGTTGATGGTGTAATGGCTTTGTGTCAAACGAAATATATTGACACATTATTGCAGCGTTTTGGCCTTGAAGACTGTAAGCCTATTGCCACTCTTATGGAGACAGGTTTACGATTGATTCTTCATGATGCTAGAGATGCATTTGATGTTGTTCTCTATCAGCAAGCTATTGGATGCTTGATTTACTTATGCATTACTCGGCCAGATATTCAGTTTGTTGTCTCACAGATGAGCAGATTTATGCATTGCCCAGGAGTCAAGCATTGGCAGGCAATTAAGCGTATCTTTCGCTACTTGAGTGGTACTCGGCTACTTGGGTTGTTTTATCCAAAGGGGGGATCCCTACCACCAGATTTGCATGCTTTTTTTGACTCTGATTGGGTTGGTTGCTATGACACTCGTGTGTCCACTAGTGGGTTTTGCTTCATGCTTGGTAGCTCATGTTGAGCAGGAAGCAGACTACTGTGGCCACTTCCAGTTGTGAGGCTGAGTATAGGGCAGCTTTCACAGCTACTGTTGAGTGTGTCTAGCTCAGATGCCTTATGGCTGATTTGGGTGTTGGTCAGTCTTCTGCCACCACCATCTTCACTGACAGTCAGAGCGCATTGGCAGTTGCGAGGAACCCTGTGTTCCATGCTCGCACTAAGCACATTGAGGTGCATTATCACTATGTGAGGGAGAGGTTCTCTGCTAGGGAGATCAGCTTGGCATATGTGCCCACGCAGGAGAACATTGCAGACCTTTTCACAAAGGCTCTACCTAGGGAGAAGTTTGAAGCTTTCTGCAAAGCTTTGGGCTTACTTCCTTTTGTGGAGTGATTTCCACATAGCTTGGCACTTCCTTATACATGAGTGCCAGCTCCTTGTTCACCACATCACTCCCAGGGGGGATTTGTTGATATATTCAGGTAGTGATGTGTGTGAACACACTAGGACCGCCGAGGCACTTTTTTCCCTCTTTAGGAGGTTTTTTCCCCCAGCTTGTATATACGCCTATTGCCCTAATGGGCTACTTATCTTTGTACATTCTTTAGTAATACATTCAGTATTGTGTGTTTTGTTCTCCAAGCTTCTTCTTCTTCCTTGTGTTGTTCGCGTGGTTCCGCAGAAGTCTAACTCCAACAATAAATCAACCACATCTTTTCATTCTCTCAGTGATTTGCACACCATAGCTTCTTTTTAAGCTTTTCTGAGGAGTCGTTTGAGTTCATTTTTATACACATATTTTCAACCTTGAGAGCACATAATTTCACCTTGCTTCAATAGCTAGAAAGCATGAAGGGAAAAGAGGGATTTTCTCCTCGAGTACACCATAAATGCTTCCTTTGTTTCTTTGAGTTCAAGTTTGACTCATATCACTTCACTATCTTTGAAGTATGAACTGGTTGTGAAAACTTTTGGTTCTTCCGTTCCTCTTTCCAATACAAATGGATTTGTCAAATAGAGTATCTAACTCATTTTAGTGAATATTAGGGATAGAAGGATAGATTAGGGAACCAAATGAACATCCTAGATAGATGTTCAGGGTAGAGCCCATTTAAAATTGAACATTGTTTTACACAAAAGAAAGATAGGAATTGATCAAAAGATTGAAATTTCCAAGAACTTAAAGCAAACTCTTTGAAAAAAGTTTCCTAATTTAGACAAAGCTCAATTTTTTATTTGTTTTGGTTAAGTTAAAGGGACCAAAATTAAATGACATACTTTGATCCACATTTTTTCCAAGATTTTCAAGCTGAGTTGCACACAGTAGTCCTCCAATAGTGTGAAAAATCAAGTAAATGTTGGTTGGAAGTGATCATGGTACAGACATCTAAGTTAGATATTTGGTTCAATCAAACTTCTAGTTTGACTTCCGAATCAAATTCAAGTGAAGAAAGAGTCCTCAAATTCTTGATAGGGATACAAATCCTACCTTATTTGCTAGCTCCATATACTTGTGATGCCCAAAAATGGACTAGTATTTTGAATCCACCCATTTCACATGTTAGTGTCGACATAGTACCTAGTGAAAACATTGAATTGGTCAAGCATTTTTTTTATCCAAATGTATTATTCATTCCTTGCTTTGCACTAGGTTCAACTTGTCAATTTCAAAATGAACTGATTTTTTGAATCATTTTGGCACAAATGAGGCAAATACATTCCCCTTTATTCATTTGGAATGAATCCCACCATAAAGATTAAAACATGTTCTTCTAGTTTAGGACATGAGGCTTGTGGGTATGACTACAATTTATTATATATAGCTCTATTTTCAAGGAGGAAAATCTTTGCCAAAGGAGCATAAATGTTTTAAAGTAATTCTATGACATGAGTGTCTAACTTGTTCAATCATACTTGAAATCAGACATCATTAGGTGATTCTCATGTAAGGCCAAAGATCCCAAGATTAACTTAAGAATAGGCTCATGTGTTCTCTAAACAAGTAATACACTTAGCCTATTGGTTAATTCTCAAGGATGGGAAGGATGAGGTCTTGGGTTCAACCCCCATGAGGAGCATGAAGAGAGCACTTTGCCCAAAGATCTCTAGAGGTTTGTAACTCAAGTTAAGGTGAGTTAACTTGAGTCCAAAGAAACTTAAGTTGAGTGGTGCATACACCTGCCACTAGTGGACTCTATTAGCATGTTATTAGTGTTCAGTCTCTTATATTTATGTAATTATTTATATATTGTAAAATATTGGAATATGAATTATTAGAAATTCTAGAGAAGAGCAACCACTATGTATTCTTTTCTTGTATAACTATTTCCCATTATTATTCAAAGAAGAGAGAAAGATCTTTCCTTGAATTCTAGAGTGAATGTGATATTGCACATTATGCTATTGTAAGTTTTTTATGTTCCTATAATCCAAACTCAATAGTACAATTTGCATCTTTTCTATTGCTTATTCCATTTGGTTCAATCTTATTGTGCATATCTTTTTTAAGCGATCTATATATTGCAAGGGAAGTATGTTGGATATGTATGGAAGTGTGTATTTAGAAGTCTAGTCTTTGCCATGTGGGAATAGAAACATCTGGTATTGTTATATCAAAAATCCCCATTCCCCAAACTCTAGTTTTCCTAGAAGGAAAAATTTATAGCAGACATATGGCAACCACGATGGGATGGAGTATTGTTGTTTGGAATAGATTATAGAGGAAATTTTTTGATTCATAAAAGCAATGGAAGAAAACCATGCCAACTTTTTCTGGTACATGGTTTTCAAGATTTAAAAAGGAACACAATAAGTTCACCACAGTGGGTTCATCTACTTAAAATACAAAAAAATTTGGCAGAGGGATTCTAGATAGTGCACATATCCTGAAGTGGTTATTCTCACTACTCAAGAAAGGAGTAATTTTGTACCCATTAATTATACAACTCTTAGAGGTGGAGGCCCATTTTGGGGTTGTCAAGCTACAAGAAGAAGATGTAGAGGGCAGACAAGCTAGTGGAAAATCATAGAGGGTTAAGGACAAGAAACCTTGGTATTCTAGAGTAGCACCAAGCCTACTAGAATTTTTCTAGATGGAGTATTTGCAAGGAAAGTTGAAACTACACAAAGAAGGTTCTACACTATCATTCGAGATGGATATTGATTCCAAAGTGAAGTTGCTTGATACCTATACACTAGTAGTGGTAGTGCTAGTGGATTCTAGGGCATATGGCACTCCTAGTCATAGAATTAGTGGAACGTAGTTTAAAAATTTCAGTGGTAAGGGGATGATGATTTGGATGTCCGTGCTTGGTTTTTTGATAGATAGTGCGACTTATTAGAAGGTCGGTAAGATCATGCTCATAAATTTTAGGTGTCCAAAGCTACACTCGGTGGTGAAGCGATCAGATGGCTGACCAAGCTTGCTTCAAACTATTTTGCAACATATGATGTGCTATGAGCAACCATTTTGAGAAGATTCTAAAAGGCTAAGACAATGAGACATCTTTTTATTCGATTGCAGTACATGATAGAGCAAACTACATAGAGAATCATGGTCTATGCTTTGCTCTTTCGAAGTACGTTGAGACAAATCCAATGTCTAGAAAGACCCCCACGAAGTGGTGTGAGGTTGATTCATGGGTGGCCTCAATCCTATGTTGAAGGAGAAAATTTGTCGTTATCCTTTGGATGGTACACGAAGACTAGATCAGACTACCCATGCGATTGATTTGTTAGGGTGAAACCCAAAGGTAGCTAATCCATTATTGCAACAAACTTCAGAGGTTACAACTTCAATGACACCACTAATTATGGGTATTAAAGGTTCATTTAGTCAAATGTATTGCACAAAATGCAAGAATGTAGGTCATATTGCAACTAGCTATGCATTGAATCAAGTTTATTGTTTCATATTTAATCTAATGAACAATAGTATAGAACAATGTATATATAACACACATAATAAAGTGGTGGTTACTAATAAGGTACAACCTGATGTGGTGCATGTTAGTCCTTGGTACCAATCACCATAATTACATAACATTCTTCTACCAGGTGTAGGTAATGATAGGGGAAGTAACAATAATTTATCACTAACTAATCCTGGTAAAGGTGGATCAAATTATCTGGGCAATGGGCGAGGTTGAAGACTCTTCAATGGAAACTATCATGATGGAGGAAATTATCAGAAGAAAGGAAATAGACCTCAATGCCTATTTTGTATGGAGCTCAAGCACATGAGGTTGAACTTTCCAGAAGTCCATGAATATGATAAAAGGTAGCAAGCAACTATGCTTAAAGCACCCATGACCAATATGGTCACCCTGAGTAATGAAGAGCCAATGGCTCTGGGAATTACTCAATAAAAAAACAACTTCAATAGAAAGATGCAGTATTGTACTCTAGTATCTTGCAGCAACATTGGGTATATAACCAAGATTCTAGGTGGGCTACACATATGTCATCTTGTTTTGGTCCACTCGATAGGCTACTTCTTCTAAGACGGAACCACTGGAATAAATACATGTTCAGGTAACCATATCTACATTTTTGTGGAGTACATAATGGTCTCGAACATTACAATGAGAAATGAACGAGAAGCCAAAGTTGAAAATGTAATAACAGAGCAACAGGATCAAGCCTCTACAAAGTAAAGGGATACCACAACCATTGATACTACTCTTGATTCATGGCAAGTACTATGCAAATCTAGGATTCAATTACCATTAGGAGTTCTATTAGATTTGATAACAACTCGAGACCCATCAACAGAGTCTTAATTGATTGAGGCTTGAGAGTTAGTATTGGTACACTACCAATCTATCATCAAATGGGGTGGACTAATACTCAACCCATCCCTTTTTACATTCAGATGGTTGATCAATCTCATGTTCAACCCATTGGATTAATCAAATATATTCCTATTTGAATTCAACAAGTGATGGTCCTTATTACCTTTGTTGTTATAGAATTGCTTGGTAAACATGAGGATTACAATTTTTTTCTAGGTTGCCCTTGGCTAAAGCATTCCAAAGCTTAGAACAATTGGGGATCCAAGGGCTATGATGTTCCACAAGTGACATAAGAAGTACTCTATCACTATGGATAAGAAATAGATTTACTCAAAGGCTCAATTTTCAACAATTGTAGAACCCCCTCATTTGATAGAAGGTCTTGAGGAAGATGCGAAAGCTAAATATTTTTAAGCCAACAAAGGCCTTTTGTCTATTGGACTTATTGATATTCTAGAAGTGTTAGCACAATATCCTAATCCAAAACATGTTATAGGCTCGGTTTGGTTAGAGACTCTAGAGTGATATTTTGGAAGATACATTTCTACTGCCGATCGAAGCAAGATAGTGTGCATTTCCATGAGGGTCAAACTTGATTGATTAAGGTTTGTGTGAAATTACTAGAACCATTTTGGAAGAGTTGATTACTTTGCTAAATGGATTTAATGATTTCCTTGCTTGGGAGCATTTGGACATGTAGGGTCTTAATCACCGCTTATACTAGCATAAAATTTATTTAAAACTAGATGCATTCCAGGCATCAAAATGGTATTGGATGATGTTGGTGCAGGGCAATCAACAATTGAAGTTTTAATGAAGATTTGGAAGTCAAGGACTGAAGAAAAATTCAAGTTGTGAAGCATAAAGGAAGAATACATCCAGAAGATGAAGAGATGTACACATATGTACATTAATACAGAGATAGTTCACTTATACTTTTTTATAGTCATGATATTGTAAATATTTTCCTATATATACAAGTAAAAAGTGGGGGCAAATATGAGAGAGCATGAGAATAGAGAAATTAGTAGTTGTATGAGTCATTAGACATCTTAGAAGTGAGTTGAGTCTCTCTCATCACTCAGTTGTAAATTTCTTCAGGAAATTGTGCCCGATATTTCTGAGCATTCTCCTTTTGTGCTTGATCATTTCAAGAATCCTTTTGTAGATGTCTAATTCCATAGTTAATGAGTCTATGGTTAAAGTTTGAGAGCCTAATTGTAAACAGGCTGTGAGAATTATGTGTAGGAACATTCATATGTGAAGAAGTGTTCACTGGTTCCTGAAATAGGCACAAAATTTGATGTTAATGTTTTGGTCAATTCTCCCTCCACAGTGTAAAGGTACCGGAGGGATCAAACTAAACGAGCCTCTCCTGTTTCTATTGGAGGTCCATAGAAGCAGCTCAGCAAGCAAGCACTCAATCTTTAAGTTGGAAGGTAAGCTATCTATGGCTAAAAGCATTTTCATAAACAGGTTCTAGATTGAGAGAACCAAGTGTTTAAAGTTATAGGTGTCTAAATCAACTTCTGAGAAGAGCAATTTTAGACATAGGTAACTTGTTGAGATCATATCTCAAGATATACTGAATCTTTTGGAGTGATTCAACTTGAAGAAGGTGCGCAAACTGTAAGCGACACCTTGTGCAAAGTTTCATCAAAAACTTTACACAATTGACAAGTTAATGAGAGAGATATATGCAGCAGACTTTCTGTGTAGTCATCTCCTTCACATATTTTTCAAAATTTTCATAATTGATTATTGATCCTCTAAATTTGGTGAAGGTTTGAGTTACTCTTGTTATAGAAGTGCTCTAATTACAAGAGTAGCTTGTTCTTTTGGAGATTAACACTCTCCATCAGTGGTATCAGAGCAGGAAGCATCAAAATTGAAGGAAGGTTATGAAGTTAGATGCACTAATGAAGGAGTGTTTGTGGAAGACCCTAGCAATGGGTATTAACAGATTGTTTCAGGTAAGAAAGAAGGAAGATTGTTCACATTGAAGATTCAAGGTAATGTTGGTCATGCCTTGTTCACTTATGGAGGGCATAAGATCTCTGAGTTAGATCTTTGGCACAAGAGGCTTGGACATTTCAATGAAAGAGGTATCAAAGATATGGTTAACAATGGTTCAGTGCTTGGATCGCCTAATGTTGCAGGTCAACATATGACATACATATGTGAGGCATGTCAATTCGGTAAGGCTCATAAGAAATCTTATTCCAAGCATGGTTTTATGCATTCAGAGAAGCTTGAATTGGTACACACAGATGCGTGGGGACCATCAAAAGATTTTAGTATCAATGGTTCAAGGTATTATGTGATTTATGTTGATGATGCTACCAAATGGATCACTATCTATGTGATCAAAGATAAGTCAGAGGTATTCAATAAATTTACACACTATCATGTGTATGCAGAGAGAATTGCAGGTCATAAGTTGAAGAGACTAAGGTCAGATGGAGGGGGAGAGTATTTCTCTAATGATTTCAGTGATTACTTGTGGAATGCGGGTATAAAAAGGGAAATTACTTGCAGGTACTCTCCTCAAGAAAATGGTGTAGCAGAAAGGATAAATAGAACTCTTGTTGAGTTTGCAAAATCCATGATGAAGGAGAAAAATTTCCCAAATTACTTGTGGGCTGAGGCTATAAATACAGCTACTTATTTGGTTAATAGGTTACCATGTAAAGCTTTGGAGGGTATGACACCATATGAGGCATGGTGGGGTAAGAGACCTACATTAGACCATTGCAAAGTATTTGGATGTTTGGCATATGCATATGTGCCATCACAATTAAGGCACAAATTGGAACCTAAAGCTGAAAAGTATGTATTCATTGGTTATGATGATAAGCAAATGGGATATAGGTTGTGGAGTCCATCCACAAAACAATTCCTTGTATCAAAGGATGTTACATTTGATGATCAAAGGTTCAGATATTTGATGAAGAGGAGAATAATGAAGTGCAGGTTGAAGTTGAAGAAATGCCAAGATTTGATCTTGAGTGTGATGAACCAGAAACCTCAAGGAATGGAGAACTCAGAAGGTCATCAAGACACAAGTGGCAAACTACAAGGTATAGCTATGACACTTCTTTTTTGGCTACCAAATATTATGCTTATATGATGAAGGCAGATGAAGACCCTTCTACATATGAAGAGGCAAAAGGTAACGAGAATTGGGAGAAAGCTATGCAGGAGAAGTATGATGCATTGATGGAGAATCAGACGTGGGAGATGGTTCCTAAACCAAATAGCCAGAAGATCATTGGATGCAAGTGGGTCTACAAGACAAAGAGGTATGCAGATGGAAGTGTGTCTAGATATAAAGCTAGACTTGTTGTGAAGGGTTTTGCTGAGACTTATGGAACAGATTATGATGAGACCTATAGTCCTGTGGCAAAGATGACAACCATCAAGACACTCATAGCTATTGCTGCATGTAAAGGTTGGAAATTATGTCAATTAGATGTGAAGAATGCTTTTTTAAATGGTTATATTTCAGATGATGTTTTCATGGAGCAACCACAAGGATTCAGAGATGGAAGGTATCCAGATCATGTGTGCAAGCTCAAAAGAGCTTTGTATAGTTTGAAGCAGGCCCCAAGGGCATGGAATTATAGACTTGTGAAGTTCTTGAAAGAACTAGGAACATATTGTGGTGGATCCCAATAAATTTAAAGTGGTATTTCAAGCTACATTGCTGCAATCATCAAAAGCAGTTCTTAGATTTTTGGGCCAAATTTGATGGCATGGCCATCACTTGTGTTTTCTGGTTCACATTGCCATTCCGCTCAACCATTTGGCTCATGTCAAAGCTAGAGATTTCCAATGGGATGTGGAGTTTCATCTAGCCTTCTACAAGTTAGAGTCACTTCTAACTAAAGCAATCATCTTGCAAGCTCTAGAATGGAATCAGATATGAACATTAGTAGTGTTCAAATGTAGGAAGTGAGCCATTCTTGGTATAGTCCAATTCATTATGCCAATCCAAGTTTGAATACTGTGGATTAAAATTAATGATTGAATGGATAGGGATGTCTTGGATTATTTTACTCCATTAAAAATTTTCATCACTATTTATTAGGCTGACAATTCACTTTTCATGTAGATCAAACAACTTTGTTGCACTTGGTGAAGCAATAGAACTTAGCCGATTGCATGGTGGGTATTTCTTTTATAACAATTTTTTATGATGTTTTCCATCAACCAGTTCTTTTCATGTGGTAGAAGATTTCTCATCCCTCCTCAATAATGGTGAACCTCTGGATAGAGTTGATGATTCTTTTTAGAATGCTAAGTTTTTCCACATTTTTGATACTATTGAGCCCAAGTTGTGTACTCCTACCTGGTGTGATGAAATGATATCTTTCATTGCCATACGTGTGTCTCTTGTGCATTTACAATCTACAATAAAAAAAGAATTAGAACTTGGAACTCAATGACTTTTATTATTTTGGATCAATTGTGTTACAAGGACCTTGCTTGAGTATGGCTACAATGTGTTCCCCCTTATGAAGTTCAAACAATGATTTTGGAAGCCCATTTCAAACTCATTGGTGGTTATTTTGAAACTAATATGATGATGTGGAAGATTTTATAGACTGGGCTTTCGTAGCCCATGCTCCATATGTACAACTATGTGATACTTGTCAGAGAATAGGTGAACCTAGAGAAATACATCGATCTCCTCTTCAATCAGTGTTTCCATTGGACCCTTTCTAGAAATGGGGTTTGGATTTTATTGGTCCAATTGGGCCACCCTTGGCCCGATCAAGAAAACCATTTTTTTTTTGAAATTTATTGATTATTGTACTCAATGGGCAGAAGCTTGGACTCTAAAGCATGCTACTGTGGGAAGTATTGGTACAATATTACTGACCGAATATTTCCCCATATTTGGACTCCCTTTAGAATTGGTTTCAGACTGAGGCACTTATTTCCTTAACCAACCCATCAAGGATCAGAGATTATTATCATATTGAACAAAAATTTAGTTCTTCATGTTATCCTCATGCAAATGGTTTGGCAAAAAAGTACTAATAAGGTTTTGTTGTTGATGTTATAGAAGAATTTGTAAGAGTATATACCTAAATGGAAGCAATGCTTGTCAATGGTTTTATGGGCCTACAAAACTTCCTATAAATTTTATGTTGGGTTGACTCCTTTTACATTAGTTTATGGTATGGAAGCAATTACACCTATGAAATTTGTAGCTCCTAGTTTAAGGACTATGCTACACGGACTTGAAGATTCTTTTGCTTATCGGATTGATACCTTGAAAAAATTAGAGGAAAGCAGATATTCAAGTTTTATTTTATTGCAAGAAGTACAACAATGGCAATTATGGTGGCATGATCACCATCTTAAGACTCCACTTTTTGGATTGGTGATCTAGTGTTGTTCTTTCATTCCAAAACAAAAAGGCATGCAAGAAAATTGAAACTTAGGTGAAGTGGCCCTTTTGTAGTTCATTGTGAAGTGGGACTAGCTAAGTTCATATTAGCTACTCTGGGAGGAGAGGTGTTACAAACCATAGTCAATGGGTCCAAACTTCGGCCTTATTAGAGTTAATATTGTTGACAACATTACTTCTTCTACCTCATTTCCATTTGTATCTGCATGAGTGCATCTCAATTTTGTATCTAAGAGACACTCCATTCTCATATTATTTTAGTTGTATCTCATTATATTTGGGTACCTTGCCATTTGCTTCTACCATTGTATTTATTATCTTTCAAGGAGAATTATCCCACATATGATGTACTTTGGAGAAACCACTTCAAATATATATGAGGAAGATCTCTCCCCCACTTTTTACTTGGTTAGAAGCTTGTAGAGCCTATAACTTCATGCTCTTGGCAAGATCATTTCTAATCCATGTGAGTTTACCCATTTCTTGATCTACTCACTTTGAGTATCTTACACTCTTCCATTTTGTGTGTACACTCTTTCTTCTCATTTTTCTTATGCATCTATACTCACTACATGGTCTCAAAGCAATAGTCAGAGATCTTTGTGGTCCTTGTGAAGGTTCTGCTAGTGCTTTGGAGGTCTTGGTAGCATTCTTTTGGTGGTGGAGCTTTTTAATCACCCTTTCCATGCTTTGGAAGCATGTTTGAATGCTAGTAGCTATTTTTTCCCTCCCTCTCACCCTCTTTCCACCTCATTTTCCCACCCTCCCACCCTTGCTCTTGGTGATGTTGGACATGTCTCATGATCTTCACAAGTGGGGGGGAAGGGGCTTTCATGATGCATCTCTAGTTTTCAAAGTGGTTATAACCACTATTTTGGTGATCTCTTGATGGTCCTACACACTTTGTTAGTCCTTGAATGGTATTATGCATTAAATAATAACATCATCAAGCTATTAGACCTCTATTCACATGTCACACTCTTACTTCAGCATATTTTTTGCACAAATGAGCAATAGGTAGCTCACTTAGAAACGCCAATACCTTCACTCCGTTTCGTCTTCACTTCATTTGACTTACATAACCACGTGCATGTGTCTGCCCTGATCTTTTAAAAGATTAAAATCGGGTGCCTTCCAATATCCTCTACTCTCACACAGATCGAAAGCATCTGGTGTTCTTATTCGTGACCCCATTATAGACATCTCATACCTACCGAGAACCAAGAAAGCTGCACATAATCGTTGATTAGACTGAGATTTAGCATCGAATTGAGGGAAGGGTACAACAAAGAGCATAATGGCAAACAAGGAGATGCACAGAATATAACAAATAGAAAATGTCAGAGCCATTGTGTATTGCTATTGCATGTTCTCTTAGTACATGAGTGCTTTGATTGTCTGACTCATTTCTATGTTTTATTGGATCGAGGCCTAGACCTCCAGATGCATATTATTCTCATACGCCTAGAAGTGCCGTGAGATCTTGATGAAACATCGTATGCTACTGAACACATCTTGATGAGCCAATCAAACTTTCAAAATTCTCCATAGAAGAAACTCTGGTTGCAGACTCCAATAGCTGATGTAGTGCGTGCTTTATATGTTCTGAGGTTTTGCTAGTCTTCATTGTTGTTTCACGCTCTGAGTTCTAAAGTCTAATTCTACTGAGTGAATCAACACTTGTGAGCTCTCTCGGTCTCGACAGCAACAGCACCATTTTCTTTGCTCCTACAGAGCACCTGTCAGAGAGAAGACAGGACTATAGCCGAGAGGGAGAGAAAGAGAGAAAAGAGAAGACACAGAACTTAAAGTTAATCTTCAAAACACATCTTAGAGCTCTATTCGCCATCTCGGATAATTTTACAGCAGCAAGCAAGCTTTCTCTCCACGACATCATGGGCAGCGATAAGATAATGATCGCCATCAGAGCACGGAGAAGGTAGAGAGTTGGCAGAAATAGCGCATCTAGTCTTTGCAACGAGAGAGGGAAAGAGACAGACTCCCACAGGCGATCACCATGTCGGACAGCTCCACATGCAGCTTGTCACTCTGACGGGGAGAGAGAGAGAGAGAGAGAGAGAGAGAGAGAGAGAGAGAGAGAGAGAGAGAGAGAACCGATTTCTGGTGTTATGTTGTTGACTAATTTGATTAATTCTGACATCATGCACGATGTCACATGAGCAACTCTCTTGTCAAAAATCAGGTCATTCTACTCACGAAGCAATTGATAAAGATGGCATTCGCAAGGGGGAATTCATCAAAATAGCAAAAGAAACAAAAGAGATCGATTAAACTCTTGGGACCTTGGGTTCATTTCCAATGTATGTCCTCATTGATGATGTTTATTGAAAATTCTTTGAATTTGGGTGACCATATTCAAGATACCCTTTTGCCACATCTAATTGGTCCTATTGATATCTAAAATAATCTCTTTACTTATTATGAAATCTTGGCGGTTCTCTCTTCTTTAAGAAGAGATTCACATAATGCTTCACGTGGCACCTTACCTGTTTCGTTTGTACATTCCATAATTGGTACATATTCTTATTTAATTCCTTAATTCCATAAGCATACTGAATCATGGAACTACTCACATTGGCTCTCTCTCTCCTTATTCTGAGAAACATCATTTTTGGCTCTTCTCTCACTAAGTAACCGCTATTGTGTTCCACCATCAAAGCACATTTGGCATGACTCAAGTTACGTGGATGTTGGGCAATCATCTCTCCATCGAAACCTTAATCTTTGCACAATTTTTGTGGCTTCTTTTGGCATCGTTTTTGGCACTAAGTACATATCATTGTACTTCCTATGTAAAGGGTTCTCTTGTAGTTACCCAAGGGTTTCAGCCATCAATTTTTGTGTGTGTTCTTTGAGAGGCTTATCTAAGCACCCAAAGGGTGTCTCTAAGTACATATTGGGCTATTCTATGCCCAAAAGGTCTCAATGTGTCGGAAGGGCTACTCTAAGCTTCCCAATCCCCCCCCCCCCCAATTTTTGGTGGCACTTCTTTTGCAAGTTGGGTGATTCAATTTTAAAGTTCTATCTTCTTCATCCGCAACAATGTCTACAATTTCAAATGTGACACATTCAAATATATTGTACTTGCCATCATTTATGTCTATGTTCATGCTCAAGCATGAGAGGTTGAATGGCATGAACTATAATTTTTGGAATTGCATGATTAGAGCTTACTTATACACAAACTTGATCTATGAAGTAATAGATGCTATGGAACCCAATCCCGATAAGGATAGTGAGTTAATGACATGGAAAATTTGGAACGTAAAAGATAAGATAGCCCTAGTACAATTATTGCTAGCCTTTGACTAGTTAACTAAAGAACATATTACTTCTTGCAAGACTTCCCATGAGGCTTGAAAAATACTTCAACATCTCTATGAGGATGAGGCTCCCTCTAGAATTTAATCCTTAGAAGTAAATTTCCATAACCTCACCATTAGGACCCAAGATCCCATCACCAAGGTCATCACCACTTTTGAAGATTACCAACACAAACTCACATTTTGTGGCACACATGTATCAAGTGAAGATATGTCTATTAGGCTTCTAAATAGCTTGGGAGGAAGTGTGAAGATTCTTGCTCCTCCATGACTCATGACTGAAGTCTTCAACGTCGCAAGAAGCAACCATGAAAGCTAAAGGTCCCTTCAACAACCTAAGGACTCTAGTAATCACTCTAGCAGTGCTCCTAAACAGAGCTCCAACAATTCATCCAAGAAGTTTACATGTACCTATTGTTGAAAATTAGGGCATATCTAGAAGTTCTATTACAAAGAGAAGACATTGTAAAGCCCCTACTTCAAATAATCAAGGAAAGTCCTCTATGTATAGCTCTCATTATTCAAAAGAATATATATTCATCTCCATGGAGGCTAATGCCCTAATCAACTCTAGCTCATCTCAGGAATGGATATTTGATAGTGGTGCAACCTCTCACATGTGGAAAGATGCTAAGTCATTTCAATAGTTAGTAGACCACAAAGGCAAAATTTACTTAGGAAATAATAAGTGTCTTCCAATTGAAGGTAAAGGCAAAGTACAAATTACAAATCAACAAAGATAATGCAAAAGTCTTATCAAATTTATTTTTTTTATCAAACTTTTGTATGAATCTATTCTCCATCAAGGCAATCACCAATCGTCATAAATAAGTTCTCTTTGAAAACACATTAGTCAAGGTGATGGATCCTAGCACTAAGGACATCATAGCATAAGGCATTGAGGATAAAAGCGTGTACAAGCTTTCCTGCTTTCTTACTAACGAATCAAATTTTACCCTATGGCACTAAAGATATGGACACACATCCTACTTGACCAAGATCTAACCATCTAAAATGGTTAATGGATTACCCAAGATTGGCCAAATGCAAGATATCTGCCAACATAGCGCTCTTAGTCCCAAAGACGTTCCACCCGAGCAAGGAACCCTCTAGCCCTAGTCCACATGGATCTCTCCGGAGCAATGAATACCCAATCACTAAGTGGATCAATCTGTTACTTCCTCATGGTAGATGATTACATGAGATACATATGGATCTATTTCCTCATGTCTAAGGTAGATACATTTTCTAAGTTGAGAGAATGGGTTTATCAAGTTGAGAACAAAGCATGAAGTTTAGTAAAGATTATTAGATCCAATGGAGGTGGTGAATTCATCAACCATGACTTTGACAACTTCTTGAAACAAAAGAGAATTAAGAGGCTAGTTAGTCATCCTCATACTTTATCCTAAAATGGAGCAGATGAAAGAAAGATCTGAAGCATCATGGAAATAGCATGTACTATGCTTCACAACAAAGCCTTAGCATTCAAGTTTTGGGCCAAAGCTGTACACACCATAGTTCACATCATCAATAAAGGCTTCACAAGTGCACTACATAATAAGACTCCATTTAAACCCTACTATGGATGCAAGCCCAATGTGAACCAATTTTAAGTGTTTGGAAGTGATGCATTCGTACATGTGCCAAACAAAGATAGACATGAATTGGCATCTAAGGCCAAGAAACATTTGTTCATTGGCTATATGGAATAGTCTAAGGCATGCGGACTGTATGATCTTGAGAACCACTCCATCACCATTCCAAAAATCTCATCTTTTATGAACCTTCAAAGTACTCAACCAAAGATCCAAGTTTGAGTCAACCCATCTACACTTCAAAGGGGCACATAGTTATTTCTAAGAAAAACTCAGAATCAAGTACTTCACACAAGCCTAGGAGATCTCAAACGTTCATTGAGAAGCAGTAACATGAACAAAGCCACTATGTTCGTTATGTACATATGCACCAACTTCAATAGATTACAGCACCTTCCAATTTTAAACAAACTGAAGGTCAACCTAAGTGGGAAGAATCTATGCAGACAAATATGGATGCAATCGAAAGGAAAAACACTTGGGCACTTGTTCCAAAGCCTAGAAATTATCAAGTTATTGGATTTAAGTGGCTATACAAAGTTAAGTACAAATCAGATGGTACCTTGGACGAGTACAAAGCAAGAATCATATCTAAGGGTTGTAAGGAAAAGCATGAAATTGATTATGAAGAAACCTTTTCCCATATTGCAAGGTTTACAACTACAAGAATCATTCTATCATTAAGTGTACACTTCAAATAGCCCATCAACCAACTCAATGTCAAAACTTCTTTCCTAAAAATGTGATCTTCAAAAAGAATTATATGTCAAATAGTCTAAAGGTTTCAAGATCTAGGGCAAGGAAGATCATGTATACAACCTTCACAAAGTACTTTATGAAATTAAGCAATCTCCCAAGGCCAAGTATGAATGATTCGCAAGTTCTTCGAAGCTAATGAATTTCAAAGGAACCCTGTCAATGATAACTTATACATACACCAAAAATATTTAAGTGCCTATTTCATTTCACTCAATCTTATTATGCATCTCTTTCTGTGGTGATCTATATATTGTAAGGGAAGTAGATTGGCTATGTACGGAAGTGTGTATTCAAAAGTCTAGTATATGTGGTGTGGGAATAGAAATATCTGGTACTATTATATAAGAGCTCCCATTCCATGAACTCCATTTTGTTGAGGGCATATTTACAACCAAAAAATCTAGTGGAAGGTGCTAGAGCAATGGTGGAGATTGCACATGCATATGTGGACTTTCGTTAATCTTGTGGTCATTGTTGATTCGAGGAGCTATATATAGAGCATAAGGTTGGGATGAGAGTCATCTCTCTAGCACATGGTGGCCCTAATTCTCTTGCTTCATTATATATTCAAAATATATGCAAGTTCATGTGCAGTAGGAGCAATACTAAGCCAAGATGGTCAAACAATAGCTTTCGAAAGTGGAAATCTAAGTCTTGCTCCAGAAAACTATTCTATATAGAGCAAGAGGTGTTTGTTATAGCTTATGCTATGAAGAAGTGGCACCATGAATTTTATGGATCAAAGGTAACCATCATCTTTGATTAGTAGAGCATGAAGTGCTTTGCAAACCAACCAGACTTAAGAGGTAGAAAATCTAGATGGGCCAAACAACTTCAAGAGTTTGATTACGAACTCAAGTTTAGAAGAGGAAAGTTCAATGCAGTGATAGATGCCTTAAGTCGAATGCCAATGTTGGACAATCTAAGTTTTGCACAAGTACAAAGTGAATTTATTTCTACTTTGAAAGGCAGATGTAAAGATGATCCAACCTATAGTCCAACCTATCAAGATGTACTGACATATGTATCTAAATGCCATAAATGTCAATTGAACAAGTTTGAAAGATTTTAAATCGCAGAATCGTTGCATTCTTTAGAGATTCCCTAAGGGAAATGGGAAATTATTTCCATGGATTTGTTTGGAGGGTTACCCTACACCCAGAACGGCTATGATTCATTTTCGGTGGTAGTGGATCGATTGACTAAGTTAGCTCAGTTTATACCAATCAAAACTAGTTATAAGACTCTTGAATTGGGAAAAATATTTGTAAATCAACTTTATAGACTTTATGTCTTCGAATTGACATAGTCTTTGATAGAGATGCTAGTTTTACAAGTCATTTTTGGTGAGTAGTCTTCAGTAGACTTGAAACTAAACAAAGAATGAGTATAACAGAACATCCCCATACATATTGATAGACTAAAAAATTCAATCAAATTTTGGAAGACATATTAAGAGCATATGTTACTTCCAAACAAACTGATTGGGAAGATTATCTTCCTTTAGCTGAATTTGCCTACAATAATGTTAAGAACTCATCAGCTAAATTAATTTCATTGATGTTGATGTATGGATTCCAACCCAGGCTTCCGTATCCAACAAGACTTCAAAATGAAATGGTTCAAGCAACTCAAGGATTCCTTCAAGAAATGATCTTTAAGCTTAAGTTAGCTAAGGATAACTTGAAAAGAGCTCAACATCAAGAAAGATATTGTGCTTATCTAAAAAAGCATGAAGTTTCTTTTCAAGTTGGGAATCAATTTTATCTTTGAGTTTAAAAAAGTTCAAAAATCCTAAAGATCAAAAAATGTACTAAGTTATTGCCAAGATATTGCAGTCCTTTTCCAATTATCAAAAAAGTTGGATGTGGGCACATGACTCAAAACTCCTGGAGGAAACTTGGATTCATCCAATGTTCCATGTTAACCAAGTTAGAAATAGTGTGACAAATTTAGAGAATCTTGTCAAACAATAGATAATAATTCCACTTCTAATAAGTGAAATAGTTCCTCATGAACCTAAAAGGATACTTTGCACTTGAGAGAAAAGTACAAGTCATCATTTGTACAAAGAGTTCTTGGTAAAATGGAAGGATGGAATTGAGGAAAATTCCACTTGGAAAAGAGTTTCCACAATCTACCATAGGTCATCCACTTTCTAAGTTTAAGTTGGAAACCAAATGAATGAATGAACAAACCAAAGCATGTTCTTCGAGCTCAGAACATGAGGCTTAGGAGATAGCCTACAATTACATATATATAACCTGATGTTTCGATGTCAAAAAGTGTTTCAAGGGGGAAAGAATGCTATAAAGTGGATCTGGTTTAAGCTAAGCCCAAGAATTTCTAGAGTTAAACCAAGTAAGTAAGTTGGTCTAGTTGTTAAGTCTCAAGGACAAGAAGAGGGAGGTCTTGGATTCAAATCCCACAAGAGGCATGGAAGATGATTTTGCCCCAAAGCTCCCAAGGTCATCTAGAATTTCACTTGAGTTAACTAAGTGAACTAGGACACATCACTGACCAACGAATCTAGTGGACTCTAGAGATCTAAGATACATGGTGGACATGCAATCAATTTTCTATTTGGGCTATCCCTTGAGGGAGGCTATATATGTAAGGCTTGGTTGGGAGGTGAGCAATCATTCATTCTAAAGCTGCTAGTTGAAACTTTGATTTTGCAGTTGAACACCTAGCACTGAATAGGAATGGCAAAGCCTAAAGGCTCACTAAGGGTAGGGTCTAGTAGGGACCAATCATTCATTCTTAAGCCACTAGTTGCAACTCTAATTTTGTAGTTGAACACCTAGCACTAAATAGGAATGAGAAAGCCTGAAGGCTCACTAAGGGTAGGATCTGGGTAGGGTCTCGATAGGGACAGTCCTAAGGCGAGGTGAGGAAACTAGTTTCAACCCACTATAGTGTGCACAACTCTCTTGGCTAAGCAAGAGTTCATTTTTTGTCAAATATGCACAATATTATTACTCAAAGTAATTTGTATTAATCCTTCTCATGTCAAAATAGTTTACTAAGTTATAATGTCCTCCATAACAATCAAGAATGATGAACAATAATTGACACAAAAAATGAATAGATGCAATGTAGTAATGAATAGTGAAAATGGGGCATTGTACTGTTCCAATTATTCATATCATTACAAGGCATCAAACCAAAATATAAGTTATAATTGATGGGAAAAACTATAGAACTATAATCAAACTCTGATAAATCCACTTATAGTACTTTTGACTTTAGTGTCTGGTTTTCCCTCCTTTACTCCTTGCTCTAGTTCTTTATACATCCTCTGTGTTGAGTTAATCCAATCTCTGCACTTTTCATGTATGTTGTAGGAATGCAATTGATCAAGCACATTTATTTTTGGGATAGGTGCATGTGATAGCCTTGTTACCTTCAGTACTAAGGACTCCACCATAATCTACACACATTTTCTATTCAATACACTATTATATTAATGTGAATACTTTTTACTTTTGGTAACAAAACTTCATACAAGAATATTCCTCCACAAATGGTTTCGATAGCAACTTAACATAAGAATCCTTCGACTTTAGTTACAGCCACATATGGTACTTGTGGATTCATCCATGGAATTTACATGAATAGTTCATGCAATTGAAATTAGGAAAAGAAAAAAAGAAGAATGACACTAGGGTGGTGGTCTTAATCGAGTAATAAGCCTTTGACATTCAGTCATACAATTAACATTGGTTTGCATTCAAAGTGACCCATTCGTTGTTTTTAATCTTAAAATTTTGTTTCATTCTATCTGTATTCCCTTTCCATCTCTATATCTTTTTTAGATGTCTTGAAATCCATTATTTTAATATGCAATTACCCTCAACTACTTACCTTAGTGAATCACACATGAAGTTCCATTTTCCTTCTCTCTAGGGTCTTCTTTGTGTACTTTTGAGCTAGAAATCTAGGTCTTTTACCACGTTATCCTCTTTCCCTATAGTGTCTATTCTATTCAGCTTCTTCATCCGATACATGATAGATTCAGCTCAAGGTAAATTCATCTCATAAATGTAATTGGGCATCACAAATGTATCTTTGACCTTCTTACCTCATGGGTTTGATGTTTTCTTAATCACGTCTCAAGTATCTTTTGGTTCTCCACTATTTTGGTTTAACACTTAGGACCTAATTCCATCATTTCTCCCCCTTTTCCTAGCCCAATTTACTAGATCATTTTGAACTCCTTGTGATGATTTTATTCAATATCAATCCCTTCTTTGAGAGAGAAATTGCCTAAGGGATTCACGTAATTTTTTGTAATTAAAAAAAGATAAAGATATAAGAAATATTTCTCTTTTCTCTTCAAGAAATACTTGGATTTCTACACACTTTGGAAACTTTTCAAAGGAATTCCTCTTATTAGAAAGGGCACTTAATTACTTAACTCCTCACTTTCAATCTTGAAGTATCAAAATTGAGCATAGACTGCTCTCGTCAATCTTGAAGTATCAAAATTCATCATATAATGAATATGTTCGGTTCTTATGATATCTCTTTAGAGGCATTCCTTTTTCAAAAAGGATAATTAAGTAATAGAAAGGAGAATTAAGTAATAGACTACTCTCATGAAATTTTGATTTAGGATTGGACATCAATCCATGGTCTTATTACCATGAGATCGCATGTATTGCACAAAGTTCTCCAACTAAAGGTGAAAGGAATTAAAGATCAATCATTTTTTTGTGACATGGGGATGTTTGTATGGCACTCCAACAGATATATCTAACACTCAATTTGAACTCTTGTTGATGCACCAAAGCTGAGAATCAAGACAAGCATTCAAGTCGATATCACAACCTTCTACATGCCTTGCATTTTACCATTAAGAAATATACTTGATCACTATCTATAGTTCATGTTTTTTGAGGCATGTTACCCATAACCATGCCAAAAAATTGAATCTAAAGATGAGACAATAATCGCAACAATTGAATCATGTAAGAAAAAAACCCTAAAGAGAACAATGGGAAATTTTTATTTAAGGAAAACTCCCCATGTACCTTATTACCTAATAGCCACAATGTCATTTGGTCCTCGTTACATCGGACATTACCATAAGATGGTTCATGATGTCTATCATATATTCCTCGCAATAAGGGCCACCTTAAATGGGGCCGTAGGTCCCAAATGGGGCACTTTTTTGCTCTGATTCTTTCATTCTCCAAGGTGATCTTGATTTGGTCGATATGCCTCTTTGAGTGACCCTTTGGTTTTTCTTCTAGGATACAACAAGTCATGAAATTTATTACTATTATTATTATTTGAATCCTATACATTATTATTCCCATACACTTCATTTGAGTCCTAATCACTTCATTTGAGTCATATACATTATTATTCCCCACTCTAATTTTCCGTCCTCAAGCTCTCACCACCTTAACATTTCCTAAACTTTGTCCTTACACATGCATTGAAAACCATATGACCTACGTAGCCTTTTGCGTAGTCATAACCAATGTTGATTTTTGACTGGCTGCCTATACCTACAAGTTTGAAGGTTATGTGAGTTAACACTCATACTCTTTATCAATTAAAATTTTGGTAGTTCCTTATGAATTGCACCTTTAATACATGGGCAAAAAACTAAAAGTGATCGATAGGCCATCAAAAACCAACTACGGTCATAACCTTGCATACGCGTATGAAATCAGAGACTTAGATTGGCTTTTTGAAGGGGCGACCCAAAAAGTGGATTGAGAACAAATGAAACTCCTAGTCCTATCATTAATAATTGATTTTAAATCAAGAAAATGTTAAATGGCCCGCGCCTACGACTTGACATGAATCCGTAAAAATGGGAAATGAAGTGGATCCCTTGTCTACGTTTTGTCCTTTCAAAATTTCAAACCTATTAAAAAAAAAAGAGCTCCCCAAAGAGAAAAAGGTTAAATGACATCACCTTCTTTTGAGTTCTAAATTCAATATACGTTAACGATGTAATGGGAAAAGATTCTATATATTGAGGTCCAGGGTTCAAATTTGGATTGCCGCCAAAGGTATAACCCCTGCAAAGTGTGAGATAAGGAGGATCCTTAAGTGTGTGTGTGAGATAAGGAGGATCTTTAAGTGTGTGTGTGTGTTGTTGATTTCAATCTTTCACTCGTAACTGATAAAGTGAGTCGATGATCGAAATTGAAAAAAAAATTGTGTATTATCGCGCTTCAATAGAACAAAATAAATTTAAATATCCATTTAAATTACGTCCTGAGCACTAATCCGTTAGCGCATTTAGATGAAACCACGGGAGGACTCAATACAAAAAAAAAAAAAAAAAAAAAATTGAAAGATAGATGAAGCTAATGTTGGTGTCTTATTAGTTCTAGTGGAATCGTGTAATGAGAAAAGCAAAACAGTAAAAACTGCATGCTTGTAAAGAGAACTGTAAAATCTCTCAAAGTTAGCCTCTCCACTTACAAACACTCAGACGTGGAGATGTATGAATCAGTCACCGAGCCGCTTGATGAACCGCCCCTGTCGAGAGTGGAAGAACGAGAGTCAGAGAATCAGCAGTTAATATTTTCACGCGATATAGCGAAAGATGGTAAAGCGGCTTCCCGAGAAAGCAGAGCGAGCAAGGTACCTTCATGCGAGGCCGCCTCTCTGCGTTGAGCTTGCGGACTTCATATCGAATCTTCTTGGAGAAAAGTCGAGTTTGCCGCTTCTCCCGATACCTCAGCACTCGAGCATGCCGAAGTGTTGACGATACACCACTTATGTCAGCGCCTCCGTAAATATTCGATGTTGGCGGAGCTATTACGATCATGTTGCTAGTCGTCTCCGCCTCCACCAGCTCATCCGCCTGGTTGACATTCGGCTGCCAGGCCTAATTTTCATCAACATGCACACTCAGAGAGTTAAACAAAACTGCATTGTAGGTACCACTACAACACTTGTAATTGAAACTTTCGTTGTTGCCCACCGTAAGGTCGAGAACGGGGACTCGCGCGGCGCTCCAGCTTCCGTCAGTGAAGGGGGAACCTTTGTCGTACCAGGCATTCAATATATCCTCGTAGTTAAGACTGAGCGTGAGCTTGTGGCGATCCCAACACTGGCCAATCTCGTCTGTGCCCGTGAGGAAGTTGAATTGATGTATGGCTGCCGTCCCCCAGCCCTCGTCATCACCGTTGTCCTCATCTTTAACTTGTATGCAAGCAGCCGTCTCATGATCATGCTCCGTCGGCTCGAAATCAAGCAGGTCAATCCGGTAGTCTTCCTGATCCTCCCCAATTAAATCCGTATGCTCTTCGACTGTACTGACATCGGCAGAAGGAGACCCTTCCCGCTCAGAAATTACTTTACTACCGCAATCGGCTGCTTGCTCTTCCTTCACCTTAGAAAATTGTCGTCTCGGCTGTACTGTCGGCGAGCAATCGTTGCTCCCATACTCCCATGGCCGCAGCGCAACGCTCATTTTCCCCTCATGCTGAGATAAATGCTCTCTCTCCAATGCATGCTGCGCGCAAGCATCCATCATGCTCCCTATGTCCTTTTCTATTTCGTAAAACTGTTCGCTCAAGAGATTGCATGTTTCTTCCTGCAAATTCAGATCCCAGTTTATCAAATCGTCTCTAGAAATTTCATCCGTCACCGAGGAGCACAGCGGCTCTGTGCAGGGCTCATCCGTGGACGAAGAAGGTGGTGAAACTGGCCACGAGTTCGACGGCAGCATGCATTGAGAAGGTTGGTCAAAACAAGCGGGTGAGTCACGAATGGACAGAGTCAGGAAGTCCTCAGAATAGAAGAAGTTTGGGATCTGCTGCAGCGGATCATCATCATCGTCTTCCAACTTGACAGCTAAGTGCTGCTGCGCAGGCTGAATTTCGACACAGGAATACTGAAATCGCGTTGATGAAGATCCAGAGCTGGATACAGCATCCGTTGGGTGATGTTCACTGCACGGCGACGTAGACGAGGCTGCTGCCTCTTCCTGAGGAAAGAACGACAAGCAGGTGAGCCGTACGAGATCTACGCGCGGCTTTCCCCAGCTAGTACGTGGTCTCTTAGTAGGACGGACCGCTACTGCTGAACGAGCTGAAGATGACCTACGCTTGATTTGATATCCCATATCCTGCGAAGTATTTCTGGACACACTCTGGTTGAACCAGGTCCTGCGATATGCCGTAGCACAACTGGTTGTGCCCAAACCCGGTTGTTTGCAGCTATTTGTACAGTCATTGCGTAGAACCATATTTTGGCAACGATGCATCACCAGGACTTAGCAAGTGCTATGACTGGAAGCAAGACACATCTTCATACACCCAGGCGGCACAACAGCAAGAGCCATGAATAACAGACTATGGTATTTCTATCAGTATATCCGAAGCTGACAATGGCGAGACCAGTACAGCATACGCATAGGTTCCGTATATGACTCTGCTAGTACATGCATGTCCTGTCGGAGGGGCAAGAGGGGTTTAGAAAGTGGTTCCGAAGATGTTCATTGCTGCAGAGGAGAGGCAGCAGTACCCGCAGAGGAGAGGCATAGCAATACCTGCAGAGGAAAAGTGCTTACTGATGAGAGATGTGCACAATGAGCGTACTACCCATATTGGAGATGAGGTGGAGCAATCACATGTTGAATGGGCAAAAGCGGACGCTCTCTTACGCTCACTCTTCGCTCTGTGTTAGATATCCGAAAGGGTCTATCTTATCTACTCTGTAGTTGCACTTTCCACGTAGCGCGCTCCCATTTGCTGGCATGGCCTGAGGAAGAACCTCCAGCAGCAATATCTGCAAACGCCCCCAAGTTCGGTAAATAATAAGTCTCTCGCGTCAGTAAAAATACTTGTAAGACTCTTCTCTATACTACGTAATAGGGCCATCGACGTATCTGTGTTTTGTTCTCTCTCTCAAGACTCACCGTGACTGGCTGACCTTAACTAAAAGGTTCCCAACTTCCCACATTGTTTGTTTGCCTTTTCCTGAGAGGAAGAAGACAACTCATTCACATAAGGAGAACGCGACATCTTGTTGGGAAGCGACTGCCATAAAAGTTTTGCATTTTTTGGCAGGGCTTCGCCTGTTGTTCTTCCCCTTCTGCTTTTCCTCTAAGTTTGCCTCTTGCGATCCTCAATATAAATTTGTCTCTAAATTTTTCCATACCCCTGGCCCTTGGGCCCCATCCGCCCTTGCTAAATTACAAGAAACAATGATACTGCAATGTATCTCTCTAGAACTCTGCAGAACCCCCCCGTCCGTCCTCTGGTAAGCAACACCTTTTTCGATGTCATGTGTTGTTAGGAAGGGCTCAACGTGGCCCTTCTTAGACCTATTGATCATTGCTTCGTCTGCGTTTTAAAAGCGATCTAAGCAATCACAAGATTAACTCAGCCTGACCCGCATGGACCACATTGCACAATGATCTTTGGGCTCTTAACTTTTAAGGCTTACCCGGGGGATGGGCTGTGCAAATTCTGGCGCAAGAAGGAAGATCTCCAACATATTTATTTTCATGAAGCTTCTTTGAGGCACAAGCTTCTTTGGAGCACCTCATACCGGTCGCACATGACAGTTTTTTCACACACACATACATATTAGACATACACACATATACACACACACAAACACACATCCACACACATTTGCACACACACATACACATGCATACACAAATATATATACACATACACATGTAGATGCACACAGACACACATACACACATACATGCACACAGATTTACACACACTAATTGACATACACACATACACATGCATATATACACACACAGACACATGCATACACACATAGACACACACGTACATACATAGACACAAAGCTTGATGTTCCAACAGCTCCCCCGCAAGTTAAAGTATGTTTGAGTCTTCATTCTCTGATAGGTTGAATACCTGCCATAGCTTTGAATCTACAAAGCTTTAATTCATCAAGTGCCTTCGTCATCATATCTGCTACTTTCTTTTCAAGAGGAACAAAAGAAATGTAAATCTCTTTTGCCATGAGCTTCTCCCTGATGAAGTGGTAATGCACCTCTATGTGTTTGGTTCTTGCATTGAAAATAGGGTTTGCCATTGGATGCATGGAACTTACATTATCTCCAAATATGTATACAATGCCTTTAACCATATTGCCTCTTGAGTTGCTATGGTCAAGCCTCTGTACTTTGCTTCAGTCGAGGATAAAGCAACTGTGGATTGCTTCTTGGAACTCCATGACACTAGCTTTGAACCTGCAAATGCTAAGTAACTAGAAGTACTTCTTCTATCATCCTTAGCTCCTGCCCAATCTGCATCTGAATAGATTTTGATATCCAAATCTGAAGAGTAAGGATAGAATATACCTTTGTTGATTGTACCTTTGAGATACTTAAGTACTCTCTTAGTTGCATCCATGTGTGGTCTTCTTGGTGAGTGCATGAACTAACTAAGCACTCTGACACTATATGAGATGTTTGCGCTTGTATGACTAGCATATATCAAGCTACCTACCAAGCTTTGATACTCTTTAATGTCTTCAATTTTCTCACCTTCATAAACACTAAGTTTATGATTCATCTCCAAAGGTGTACCTACAAGTTTAGTGTTCTCCATTTTGAACTTGAGAAGTAGATCCTAAATGTATCTTCTTTGAGTCAAATACATTCGTTCATCTGTGTATATCACCTGCATACCTAGGAAATATGTGAGCTCACCTAGGTCACTGATTTTGAACTCCTCTTGCATGTGTCTCTTGATCCTTTGAATGCCATTTAGATCATCACCTGTCCCAATAATATCAGCTACATATACACATAGATAGATAACCTCATCATGATCCCTTTTGATGAATAGAGAAGGATTTGAGTTGTTATCTTTGAACCCTTGATTTTGAAGATATGTAACCAGCCTGTAATTCCAAGCTCCTAGGAGCTTGTTTCAATCCATACAATGCTTTCTTAAGTCTGCAAACATAAGATGGATCATATTAAGGTATTCAAAACCTGGTGGTTGTGACGTGTATACCTCTTCACTTATCCAACCATTTAAGAATGCCTTTTTCACATCAAGTTGGAGGAGTCTCCAATTCCTTATAGTAGCTACACTTATCAATGTCCTGATTGTAGTCATCCTTGCAACTGGTGAGAACGTTTCCTCATAGTGTATACCATGAGTTTTTGACCATCCTTTGGCAACTAATCTTGCCTTGTACCTGCAAACTGATCATCTGAATTTCATTTAACTTTATATACCCATATGCAACCAATTACCTTTTGATTCGACAACATTGGAACCAAATCCCAAGTGTCCATCTCCTTCAATGCATCTATTTCTTCTTTCATGGCCTTTTCCCAATTAGGGTTTCGCTTTTCCTCTTCATACGTTGATGGTTCCTCTAAAATATAGTCTTTTGCCAAGTAGATTGAATGCTTTGTAATAAACGTGGAATCATATCCATACCTTTCTGGTTGTTTCTTCTCTCTTGCTGATCTTCTAGGTGTCTGTTTGGAGCATTCTCCAACCTCTTGCATCTTTGCTTTGCCTCTTGACTTCCATAGCTTGTAATCATTTTCTCTTTCATGTTGGTCATCGTCTGTATCACTTCTTTGATCCTGGACCTGTGTATCATGCTTGCTTCCTAATTGATGAGAATCAAAATCAAGATCGTATGGTAGAGTTACCTTTTGTTTGTCTTCATCATACTAAGACCTGTGTTCTTCAAACACAACATCTCTACTTGTAGTGAATTGCTTGGTTGAAGGATTATAGAACCTGTAACCCATCTGAGTTGAATCATATCTAATAAACACTACCTTTGTTGCCCTTTCATCTAGCTTACCTCTTATTTGTAATGGTACATCAACATCAGCTAAACAACCAAAAACCTTGCAATGTCCAAGACTAGGTTTTCTTCCATGCCATGCTTCATAAGAATTCATACCTTGAAGTGATTTGGATGGTAGTCTATTGACAAGGTACACAGTAGTTGAAATAGCTTCTACCCATAGATAATGTGGCAACTTCCTCTCTTTAAGCATTGTTTGGGCTGATTCAACCAATGTCTTGTTTCTCCTCTCGGCGATTCCATTTAGTTGAGAAGAGTACCTGGTAGTCACTTCCCTTTTGATACCTTTGTCACTCATCAAACTCTTTGGAGAAGTATTCTCCCCCTCCATCAGATTTGAGCTTCTTGAGTGATCTACCTGTATGATTCTTCACATGTGCTTGATACTTTTTGAAGCAATCAAACACTTCATTCTTACTCTTGATAAAGTAAAGAATAGTCCATCTACTATGGTCATCAATAAATGAGACGTAATACCTTGATCCTGCAAATGAAGGTTCTTGACTTGGTCCCCATACATCTGTATGTACTAAGTCCAATAAGTTGTTGTGGATGTAGCCTTTGTGGTTGAATGGTTGTCTTTGTGCCTTCCCAATCTGACATGCATCACACCTATTGATCATGTGTTGCTTTGATATGTTCGACAGTCCTAGAACAATTTGATCCCTGCATATATCCTTCAAGGTTCTTTCATTCACATGAGCAAGTCTCTTATGCCACACTTCAAGCTCACTTAGGGTTTGGGACCCACAGTTGAATAGAGCTATGTTCTTGGTTTCTCCTACTTCAAAAGTAAAGAGCCTACCATGCTTCTCACCTCTGGCTATCTTCTTGCAGCCTTGACATGGATCTTCCACAAAAGCTCCATGTTGGGTGAACCTAACTTGCAAGCCTTTTTCAACTATTTGGCCTACACTTATTAGGTTTTTAGTGATAGTGGGTACATAGAGAACCTTACTCAGAATGTCTGTCCTGCCATTGGAAGCTTTGACATTGCAAATCTTCTCAACATTGTGCTTTGTGTCATCTCCTGTTTGCACTTCATGTCTATGCTTTGGACTTTCCAAATCAGATAGAAGAGCAATGTTGCCTGCAACATGATTCGAACATCCTGAATCTATGTAGAACAAATGATCATCTTCTTTACCTTCTTTGTGGCTTAGATTCATAAGAAGCAATGAGTCTTCATGTGGTTGATCTTCTGAATAATTGTTGAAGTCCCATCTATTATAACCTCTATTGTTATTGTTGAAGTTGTGTCCACCTCTGCCTCTATTGCTTCCATATCACCTATTCCACTTCGTTTTTGGGTCTTCCCATTGAACCAGCAATTCTGAGTGGTGTGGTTGGTCTTATCGCATATGGCACAAGGTTGAACATTTTGACCTTTGTCTTTGTCTTGCTTTGGTCCTTTCTTCTTTCCTTTCCACTTGCTTTTGCTTACGAAGTTGGCTTGAGAAGTCTCTTCTGCATCTTCTTCCTTCTTCTTGCCTTTTTGCTTCTTATCCTTCTTATCTGCATATAAAGCACTAGTTGAATTACCATGATAGGATTCACCTTCCTTTATGCTATTGTTGGCCTCTTGATTGAAGAGTTGTCCAAGAAAGATGTTGAAGTCTAGAGTTTGCACATCCATGATGAGATCGTAAGCCGTCGTGAAGGATTGCCATTGCTTATCACTTTGAATGCCATCGAGAATTTGCCTCATGATAACCTCTTCTTCAATCAGCTCTCCAATGGATGCTAACTGATCCGCAACCTCATTGACATTGGTAACAAAATCTGTGATGGTTTGTTTAGGTGTCTTCTTCATTTGGTTGAACTCATTCCAAAGATGATTCTTTTCTTGCTTTGGTACTAGCAGAAAAGAAAGTCTCGAGGGCATCCCAAGTCTCTTGAGATGTCTTGCATCCTCTAATATGTGGTAATAGAAAGTCAGAGATAGACTTTAGTATGTACGACCTTGCTCAAGCATCCCATGCGCACCAAAGTGTCAGCTTATTTGTCTCCTCTTGTGTAGGTCCTCCTTTGGAATAGGCATAGCTTGATCACCTGCTACAATTCCATAAAGATTTCTACCTTGCAAATAGGTCTTCATTATGATTTGCCAAGCCGCATAGTTGTGTCGAGCAAGCTTCTCGATCATTGATGGAAAGCCGTCACCCATCTTGATCTAGCTCTGATGCCACTAAAAGAAACTTGGAGAAGCTTGTAGGAGGTAGAAAAGTGTGTTTCGAAGCGACGAAGTTTGGTCTAGCCAACCAGCACAAGACCAGCCCTTGAGCTTATGGATACTCAAATAGACCTTATAGGCATGCAATAAGTGCAAAGAAATGCACTATGTACTTTGGAGCATCAAGGAGAAAGAGTTGATACAAAACAGATAGGTTCGCACATCGACTAGCTCAAAAAACTTACTATCTATGGAAGAGACAATGAACTTCAAATGCTCATAGCGACCAGCGTGATTACAATTAGAAAAAATCCTTTAATGGGAGTGATACACATAAGTTTGAGTGTATATAATGCACAAAATTATAAGGAATAAGCAAAATATGCTATAGGGATGAATCAAACACTCAACGGTGGTATCTCCTATTTTTCAAGAATATGTAGAGATTGACCCCGAGATAGAAAAACTAAGATCTCTCCCAATATACTAAACCAGATGATAGGAAACTTTATAGGCATAAACTAAACACTAATAGCTTTCCAATGAGCCATCTTGCACTCAATTTGACGCTCTGTAGAGAGAGCAGCAGCCTCTGCCAGATTATCATTGGCGAAGAAGATGATGCAAAAAATTGAAGGAGAAGGACAATGATGATCACAAGTGTATGTATATTGCTTCCATGTATTATACCAGTGATTTCAAATCTTTATATAGACTCTAGAAGTGCTCCACAAGTTCTACAAGTGGATTTCGAATTCAAATGAAGGTGGGAATGGTTGTTGGAGGGAATCAATTCACTTTCCTACAATCTAGGAAAAGTGAAGATCTAGTTTGATCTACTTTTAGATGATTGATTGCTTGATTGAATGCAACTCAACCACCACAAATTTGTGGGATTTGGGATCTATCTTTCTACTTTTAAATGTGTAAAGCTCAAGGCTCTTACAATGGTAAAAAATCCATGAAAAATCTCTCAAAAAAATACAATAAATCATAAATAAAAGAAATCTCCAACGGATATTCTTTCGACGCATACTCAAATCCACCTCAAGCATACTATAAGCTTGATGTTCCAACAATGCCTTTGATGTAGATCAAATCCACCTCAAGCATACTATAAGCTTGATGTTCCAACAATGCACACATGTATGCTTATACATGCAAACACAATTATAAACACTTGCATATATTACACAAATGCATATGCATATATACACGTGTGCATACTAACACATGTATACATCTATCACACACATGCACACACATACATATACATGAAACACATATATATGCATACTAACACATGTATACATATAATACACATGAATACACACACATATGCATACATACATGAGAAAAATTTGCTCGTCAAAGATAAAGCTATATATAAAATAATTAGGCATACCCTCGAGCTTCATGTTCTAACTTAAAAGAACATGATTTCATCTCTCTAGTAGGATTCATCGATATTGTAGTTGAATAAAGAAGAATCTATTATCTGATATCCATTCAGAAGCTTCAAGTTATTGATCGATAACTAGAGTAGAATTTACTATCTAATTTGCTCATATGTTTTCATTATTGCCATCATTTTGGTAAGACATCAATATAGTCTCATCTTCATTATCCTTATTGATTTCATTTATTTCTTCTATTGTTAAATCTCTGTTCTCATGAGTCACATCATCTATTGATGGATTAATATCAATTTCTGGTAACTCTTCATCGTCAGTAGAATCAGCATGTAAAGTATTATCCTCTTCATCAAAAACATTAGTATCATTATCATGTATAATGATTCTAATTTCTCTTTCAGATGTTGATGTATCAGTATCTGATGGTGAATCATCAAGAGGACTTTGTTCAATCTCTCTAACAATAAACTGTTCAAACAATGATCTACCTCTAGGTTGAACATGAATGACTTACCACCAAGGATGAGCATCTGGGTTTTTATAAAAAAATGCTTGTCCAATATGCCTAGGAAGAATATATGTTTCTTTAGTAGATCACATTACCTTGGAAGAACCAATTGTCCAAAACCCAAATAATTCTTTTCTTAATGTGGAATTACTACCTTTATACTCGGCTCGAAACCAGTCAACCTTCAAAATGACCTATCAAAATATATAAAAACAAAAACCCATTATTAGGTGCTTAAAAAAATAATAAACTCTATCATAAAAAATATAAACTTTTTTCTACCTGTTTGAATGTACGAAATGATATTTCATAGATACCAACAACAATTCCCACGTAACCAAGTTTGCCATCTATAAGGTTTGTGTCTTTTGAGCTAGCACATGATAGTTTCTTGAAAGAAGCAACAATACTAGAATCCTCTATTTTACATAAAGAATCAATGGCTTTGATTCTAATATGCTGTCCAAAAGCCCACATGTTAGTGAACATTCGAGCCTGCAAAAGAAATTAAATTAGTAACTATTAACTAATATACATATATGAAAAAAAAATATTATTAAAATTAAATTACCTTTCGTTCACAACCTATCATTAGCTCTCTCTGCTCATCTGAGATTTCTTCATTATTTGCGTTGGCGCATTGCAAACGATTATATAGCCAATCCGTGAAAGAAGATATATTTGTAATCTCATTATTATCGAGATTACGTCTATATCTTTTGTTTCTTCATCTTTTACTTTGGAGATTTTGAAGTTCCTGTTCGTACTCACTAAGGAATGCTTGCATGCATTTGCTATTATATGCTACAAAAGTAGAAACATCATTTTTTTCTTGAAATATAAATACAAATGGAACTCCCTTACCTGATAATACCTCATCTGTTATTTTTGAAGAAGACTCATTGGTCCATGCACGTGGAGCTTCTTCATGAACTCTTTCAAGGTACTCACTAACATAATACACGCACTCTTCAAGCATCCAACCCTTTGCCATGGATCCTTCTGGTTTCGCTCTTTGCTGCACATAACCTTTTAATATTCCCATAAATCGCTCGACCCAAAACATCCATTGAGTATTGACAACACTTGCAATCTCCATTTCATCTACAAGATCCACTAATAAATGAACTTGAATATCAAAAAATGAAGTAGGAAGCTCTTTCTCCATCAAACATAGTAGCTCTTTGCATTCACGTTTTCTTTGTGGGATCGAGTTTTTGTCAATCTCTTTTGATGTAATCCACCTATACATATCATAAAGAAAATTATAAACAGGTTAATTCAGCAATAAAAGATATCAGATATTCATATATGTTAAATATAAAAGTATCATAATTAATTTATAAGCAATCCAAGATGATAGATCACATCTTGTACTCCAAAGGTAAAATATGTTTCAAAAAGTTATGCCAATCATGGGTCTTTAACCTAGATAAGCTCTTATCATCCATAGTAAACATGTTTCGGAAAGATGCTCCATATCCTATAGGAGTCCGAATCAATTGAATCCTATTGTTGATAGTCTATATCTCTTTTGTCATAAGTACCCAAGGAGAAGGTGCATAAGTCGTTTCCTGTCGCTGTCTATCAAAAACTGGCCATAACTTTGGTTTTGAGTTTGGATCTTTCAAATAGTTCCTTGATGCTATGGTATCTTTTAGTCCAAGAAGATGTTGCCATAGTGAATAACCAATATTCTTGAATATATGCATAGGATCATTTACCTCTCTTCACATACTCATTATCTTCATCATCACTGAAGATTTCTGATTTTGGATCTATGAGAGATCCATCAGTCCATTTTTTATACCAATCCATAGGTGTCATAGGTTTTGGACATTGACCTGTTTCAAGCTTTCCATTAAAATGTATTACTTCTCTTTTAGATCTTAATGGATGATCATTAGGCAAGAATCATCGATGTCGAAGATAAATATTTCTGTTGAGATTCTTACTATAGATTGATCTCAACCAATCACCATAATTGGTACAAGCTTTATAACCCTTAGTAGATATTCCTGCATCATGAAAATGATAAAAATGTAAATAGATTAACTCACATTTATTTGTATGCATATTGAATTAAAAAATTACATCAATACCTGAACAAACACCATATCCTAGAAAATCGTGAATAGTCCAAGCCACAATACCGCGAACCGTAATACATCTTTCATTGATACTTTTCGATACATCAATGACATTAATACCTCTCCACAACTCTTGTAGATCGTCAATGAGAGGATCAAGATATATATTCATATCTTTGACTTATCTTTTTCCTGGGATTAAAAGTCAAAGCATTAAATGTTCCTTTTTAATGCTAAGATATGGCAGAAGATTGTAGTTTATGACTACCACTAACCATGTTGACCATTTACTGGATTTCATGGAGAATGGATTAACCCCATCTAATGCAACTCCTAACTTTCGATTCTGTGGATTTGGTGCTTTAGACATTCCTCTCGAAGATATTTCTCATTTTTTGAAATATCAACGCTCTCATTGTCATTTTGATACCAATCCTCAATAAAATCTGCCATGTCAACATCTTCATCATTATCGCACAAATCTTGTACTTTATCTTCTTTTGAATATAGATCTTTCAACCTTGCATATTCCACTAGATCACTTTTGTGTAGCCTCCTCATAGAAGCTTCTGATAAATGAGGTCTTACTGGCAATTGTGAATGGTACGGAGGAATATCAGAATCATCATACGTTGGAATCTACACACATGAATAAAAATCATTAGTATTCCATAAACGAATAAAAAGTAAACTTTAAACATAAAATTAAATATATAAGTTATTAAACATGGATCGAAAGTTTTCATTCTCTCTGTAGCTGAAAGGTGCTCTTGGAGGTCTATGCCATCCATAATTCACTAATAATTCATCACCGGCATGTAATGTAGTAATAGCATTGACAACTATGTATCTTGATGCATCTCTACTCATGTATGGTGATTCATGACCATTTTCATGCTCCTCAAATGTGCAATTAGTCCTTAAACTATTATGTAAATCTCGACTACTATTTATGAAACCTGCTATATTTCCATGTGTGTAAGGTCTTCCATCAATATATAATCTTTCATTTTCTGCGTGTGAAATCCTTCTACTAGTTAGGGATGCTACATTCAAGCATATTCCATAAGTACTCATGCTTTGAACATAATGTGCAAGTCGATGCCAATCTCCCCATCCATATATAGGACCACAAAATGAAATAAGAGTGACTTCAGAGTTCAGAAGCACATACAAATCCTCTACAATAAAGAAACCACGACCAACATTAGTAATAGTGGATGGAGCAATCATATAGCGATTACCCCAAAGGTCAAAAAACTCTCCATCTAAAGGAAGTGGTCCTGTATTCCATCCTTCATATCTTCTTCTATCATATGTTTGTACTAGAGAACGATCACGGGCTGGCAATGGATAATCTCCAACCATTTCAGTCTCTAAACCAGAAGGTAGAGGATTTCTAGAAACCTCTGCTTGTAATTGATGAACAGCAAGTCCATGGCATGTAGTAGGTATATTAACATTATGAGTATGAGAATTATCATCATCATCATCATCGAGCAAGTATTCATGTATATCAACAGTCATTTGATTTTGTATATGGTTTTTAAATAAAATAATGACATTAATTTATAGAAAAATACATACCCAAGCATTATCACATTGATCGGATGGTGGTGCACGCTCAAAAGTACAATAATGTGCCTCATGTTCAATACATTCCAATCATGGTCTTTGATACATGTCATAGCAAGAGTTACACCGACATATAATATGCTCTTGATAGTAAAATTCATCATAATTCCTATCGGAGGACACATGTGAAGTCGTTGCATGGGTAGGAGGTGATGGAGTGCCCTCTGATTCATCAGAATCTGATTAGAACAAGAAACAAAAAATATATCAGTTATATAGTCCTTGCACGATTAGGAGACAGTGGTGGAGTTCCATCTGATTGATCGCAATCTACAAATGATGGTATTTGATATTTGGGACAATTTTTCTCTTTAATCATTGACCTTGCAAACTCAACAAGAGTTCTATTTCTCCTTTATGCTACACCATTTTGTTGAAGATAGTACCTGCAAGTCACTTCTCTTTTTATACATGCATTCCATAACTAATCACTAAACTCATTAGAGAAATACTCTCCCCCTCCATCTGACCTTAGTCTCTTCAATGTTTGACCTGTGATTCTCTCTGCATACACATGATAATGTTTAAATGTATCGAACACCTGAAATGTCCAAGCCTTTTATGCCAAAGATCTAACTGAGAGATCTTATGTCCTCCATAGATGAACAAGGCATAACCAACATTGCCCTGAATCTTCAATGTGAAGAGCCTTCCTTCTTTCTTCCTTGAAACAATTTGTTTATACCCATTGCTAGGGTCTACCACAAAAACTCCATCATTATTGAACCTTACTTCATAACCGTCCTCAACAATTTGCCCTACACTTATCAGATTCTTTGGAATTGTAGGAACATACAAAACCTTACTCAGAAGAGTGCTCCCATCCTTAGCCTTGACTGATCCAATTGACTTCACATTATGCTTTGTATTATCTTGTGTTTGAACTACATGATTAGTTACCTTATTCTCCAAATCAGTCATCAAAGCTATGTTACCACTCAGGTGATTGCTACACCTTGAGTCAATGTAGAAGACTCTTTTATCTTCACTTTGTCTTTCACAATTGCATTCATAATCAAGGTTGAATCTTGCTTCTGATATGAAGCATAATTGTAGTAGGTATTGTTGTAAGATTGACTTTGGAAACCTCTACCTACATTTCTTCCAAAGTAACCTCTACTACCTCTACCTCTGAAATTACCTCTTTGGTTTCTACCACCTCTTTCTCTTGGATTAAAGTTCTGATTATATCCTCCACCATTCTTATTATTATGCCAACATTCATGAGCTAAATGATTAGTCTTACCACAAATCCAGCAATCTTTGACTCCATCTTTATTGCTTCTACTTCTTCCTCTACCTTTGCCACCTCCTCTTCCTATAAGGAAGTTAACTTGATCAGTTGTACCTTCATCTTCATTTACTTGTTGCTTGCCTTTGTTACTCTTCTTCTTGTCCTTTGAATACATTACTTGACTTGTACTCTTATCAACATCACCTTTGACATCCTGCCCAAAGGTTAGCATATGTCTTAGCAATTGATTCAAATCAGGAGTGAAATGATCTAGTGACAATTCAGTAGACAAAATGAATGGCTTCCATTTCTCATCTCCTCTCAAACCTGTGAGGATTTGTCTTACCAATTTATCTTCTTCAATATCTTCATCAACTGCTCCTAATGCATCCGCAATGTCCTTCATCCTTGTTACATAATCAGAAATGGATTGAGAAGCCTTCTTCTTGAATCTGGTAAACTCTGCCCACAAAGATGCCTTCCTTGACTTTGTAGTGTTTTGGAAATTCTCCTCCAAAGCATCCCATATATCACTTGCACTTTCAAGTCCTCTAATATGAGGTAGCAAGTAATCATTGACTCCCATGTAGATAATGCTTCTTGCTTGAGCATCCTTCTTCATCCAAATCTTTAAATCTGCAAGCTCCTCCCTAGTAGGAACACTAGGATCTTTAAACTCTGGCTTTTCTTCTTCACCTGTAATGTATCCTATCAAGTCTTTGCTCATGGAATGAGCTTCCATCCTCATGGACCAAGCAAGATAGTTTTCTCTATCCAATTTCTCTATCTGAAGAGAATCTCCCATCTTTTCTTCACCTGTATATTAAATTCTTCAAGCTTTGTGAGGAATAAGTCTACCTTTACTTTGAATGTAGTTCCTTTTGATCTTCTTGATAGCTTTAGGTCTCCTTCTCTAGCTTTCACTTTAATCTTTCACCTTTTGAACCTTCAAATGTTGATTTCTGTATAATTGCAATAGTCGAGGTCCTCCTTTCTTCAATTTTGATGATTCTTGCTCTGATACCACTGATGGAGAGCGTTAATCTCCAAAAGAAAAAGTTACCCTTGATGTTAGAGCACCTCTATATCAAGAAAAACTCAAAACCTCAACCGATTTTGGAAGACTAGTGCCAGATTACCAATCTTGGCACTAATTGTGAAGAGAGTGATTTTTCAGAAAAGTCTGCTGCACTTAATTCACTCATTGAGTAATGAAATGTGTAAAGTTTTCAATGAAACTTTGTATGAGATGTTGTCTAGTCTGCGCACCTTCTCCAAGTTAAAGTTTCTCAAAAGGTTTAGTAAATCGTGAGATTTACTCCAAACAATTCACCTATGTCTAAAACTATACTTCTGTACAGTCAAGTTTGACACATGCAACTTCTAATGCATAGTTCTCTTAAATTAGAACCCATTTATTCAAATGCTTTTATCCATAGGTAGCTTATCTTCTAACTTAAAGAATGAGTGCTTGCTTGCTCAAAATGTTACACTATAGAAGGAGAACTGACCAAAACATTATCATCGAATTTGCACCTGCTGCAGTCTTCTCTTTTTCACATTTACACATGTAGATGTTCCTACTCTCAAAACTCTCAGCATGTTCACAATTAGGATCTGAAATTTTGTACAGAGTCACTCAACTATAGAATTAGACTTGTACAAAAGCATTTCACAAAAGGATAAAGACAGAAGGAGCACTGAGCAAAATATAAGGTGCAACTTTTCTTCTATTCAAGAAAAAATTACATGAGCCATATTCTCATCACTTCACTACAAGAAATAGGGGGGCATAGCGACACCCCCAAATTGAAAAAAAATGAGCACCATCGCTTACGCAACGCTAGCGTCGCATAAGCAACGGTGCTGTTTTCGGATTTTCTTTTTTTTTACGGGCTTTCATCGCATAAGCAATGCCTGCATCGCTTATGCGATGCTAAATGTGTGTGTCACAAATAGCATCACTAGCTAGCGATGTTATTTGTGATGTTATTTGCGATGTTGGCAAATTGGATAGTGTCGCATATGTGACGTCCTGTGTTCCAGAGCATCGCATAAGCGACGCTCTGGAATGTTAAAAAAAAAAATCGATTTCTCCCAGCACATTTGTGTCGAGATTTGGACGCGAGAGCAAGGGAACGAGAGAGAGACAGACAGACACAGAGAGAGAGAGAGACGCATCATTGAAGCTAGGTATGCGCACACACACACACTTACACATACATATGCATACACACACACATATACACACATAGACACACACACACATACACATAGACACACACACATACACACACAAATACACACACATATACACACATAATGTTGCATACCCACACATATACATGCATACACACACACATATACATGCACACACACGTATATGCATAGACACACATATGCATACATATTGCACATGCAGACATACACATACATAATGCATACACATGCATACACATATACACACACACATACACACACATATATGCATACACACACACATAGAGAGACATGCACACATATACACATACATGCATACATATGCATACATAATGCATATGCATATGCATACATACATACATACTTACATGCATACACACACATATGCATACATACACATACATAATGCATATGCATACATAATGCACATGCATACACATACACATACATAATGCATATACACACATATGCATACATAATGCATACATAATGCATACACACACATACACACACATATGCATACATGCATACACATACACACATAGACACATACACACAAATAGACACATACACACACATAAACAGATACACACTCATAGACACACACACATACACATAGACGCGCACACACATACACACACATACACACATACACACATACACACATAATGATGCATTCACACACATACACATGCATACACACATACACACACATATATGCATACACACACACATAGAGAGACATACACACACATACACATACATGCATACATAATGCATATGCATATGCATACATACATACTTACATGCATACATACACATACATAATGCATACACACACATATGCATACATAATGCATACACACACATACACACACATATGCATACATACATGCATACACATACACACATAGACACATACACTCACATAAACACATACACACTCATAGACGCGTAGTGACACATACACATACACACATACACATACACACATAATGATGCATACACACACATACACATGCATACACACACATATGCATACATACATGCATACACATACACACATAGACACATACACACACATAGACACATACACACACATAAACACACACACACTCATAGATACACACACATACACATAGACACACACACATACACACACATATACACACACACATAGACACATACACACATAATGATGCATACACACATACAGACACATATACACACACACATACACACATACACACACATATATGCATACACACACACACATAGAGAGAGACATACACACACATACACATGCATGCATATATATGCATACATAATGCATATGCATATGCATACATAATGCATATGCATACATAATGCATATGCATATGCATACATAATGCATATGCATATGCATACATAATGCATATGCATATGCATACATACATACTTACATGCATACATAATGCACATGCATACATACACATACATATATACACACACATATGCATACACACACATACACACACATATGCATACATACATGCATACACATACACACATAGACACATACACACACATAGACACATACACACACATAAACACATACACACTCATAGACGCGTAGCAACACATACACATAGACACACACACATAAACACACACATATATACACACACACACATACACACATAGACACATACACACATAATGATGCATACACACACATACACATGCATACACACACATATGCATACATACATGCATACACATACACACATAGACACATACACACACATAGACACATACACACACATACACACTCATAGACACACACACATACACTTAGACACATACACACATAGACACATACACACATAATGATGCATACACATGCATACACACATACAGACACATATACACACACATGCATACACACACATACATATGCATACACACACACATAGAGAGACATCCACACACATACACATACATGCATACATATGCATACATAATGCATATGCATATGCATACATACATACTTACATGCATACATACACATACATAATGCATACACACACATATGCATACATAATGCATACACACACATATGCATACATACATGCACACACATACACACATACACACACATAGACACATACACACACATAAACACATACACACTCATAGATGCACACACATACACATAGACACACACATATACACACACATATACACACACACAGACACACACATAGACACATACACACATAATGATGCATACACACACATACACATGCATACACACATACACACATACATACACACACATACACACACACATACACACACATATACACATACACACATACACACACATATACACACACATAGAGAGACATACACACACATACACATACATGCATACATATACATACATAATGCATATGCATATGCATATGCATACATGCATACATGCATACACACACATATGCATACATAATGCACATGCATACATACACATACTTAATGCATACACATATGCATACATAATGCATACACACTCATACACACACATATGCATACATAATACACATGCATATGCATACATACATGCATACACATACACACATAGACACATACACACACATAGACACATACACACACATAAACACATACACACTCATAGATGCACACACATACACACATACACGCACATACATACACACACACATACACACATACTTAATGCATACACACACATATGCATACATAATGCATACACATACACACAGACACATACACACACATAGACACATACACACGCATAAACACATACAGGCTCATAGACGCACATACATACAAATAGACACACACACATACACACACACATATACACACACACATACACACATACACACATAATGATGCATACACACACATACACATGCATACACACATACACACACACATACATGCACATACATACACACACATGCATACATACACATACTTAATGCATACACACATACATATGTACACATATATATATTGATTTTTAACCCATTTTGTTTTATATGTTAGGTATTATGGATCCTAGTAGAGAGAGAAAGGTGAAACTCACTCTCATAAAAAGTCTAGCAAGAGTTCCGTCTGATACTCTAGGGGCCATCCTGCGTGATTACTCAGAGATGTCTGATGATGAGTTGGACTATACGATCCAGATGCTTACCCAGAGATCAGAGGAGGGCTCTTCTGCGGCTCCACATGCAGGAAGACAGCTATCTGCTCATAGGTATGTTTTTTTTCATAAACTTTTTTAATGATATTATAACACATATTTTTATTTATTTTTATCTATCTATTTTGAGGACACCTATACCACCTCCAGATCATGATAGCAGAGCAGAGTTGCCTATGAGGACATGCATAGGCACCTTAGAACTAGAGTGCGATATAGAGCCAGAGGGGAACATTGTGTACATAGGGAATGGATTGGAGTTCAAGAGAAGAATGTGGGCATTATGCGACTCTTACCTGCGCCTTGTCCACTTACCGTGGAAGTAAGTATAAATTTTACATATAAATTGAAATAAATATCTTATGTTTTATTTACATTATTTTTTTTATTTTTGTAGTGAGCATGATGAGAGGGATAAAAAATACGTACTTAGTTCACTTGAGACAGAGTTTGGAACAGGATGGTCGCATAAGTGGTGTCTAAAAGAGATGCGCACACTTATGGCTTATCATCACGATAATGCACAGTATGCACTACTTTTATGTATACATATGTGGATATGAGTATGTGTGTTTATGTATGTATGTATGTATATGAGAGAGAGAGAGAAAAGATTGAGACTAGAGGTACAAATACACGCATACACACACATATACATCATAAATGCACATTTACACACATATACACATACATGCACATTTATACATACACACACATACATGCACATTTTTACACACACATACACATGCATGCAACTACACACATATAATGAATACACATAGACACATACACATACTCACGTACACGTACACATACTCACATACACATACACATGCATAATCATATGTACACACACATAGACTCATATAATCATATTTACATGCATATATACATATACACATGCATATATACACAAACACAACACATGCATATGCACATATAGATACACATACATACACAACACATGCATACGCATAAATAAATAAATAAATCCTATTTCAAAAATCCTAAATTGAAAACACTAATTTCGATATTAGGGTTTTAAAACCCATAATTTTAAAACTCTAATTCAACCTTTTAGCCATATGTTTGAAGTATATGTACACATCACATATATTCCTCCGACATCCTACTAGAGAGATGTCTCTCCTCCCAACCTTATGCCTTTATATATAGCTACTCGAATCAATGAGGATCGTAATATATATAAAGATATATACACATCATGTAGATACTGTTAAACGTAGCTACTGCACCAGTGTTAAACACTGTTAGTTTCTTCTAATTGTCAGAAACGCATCTAAGAACCTAAGTGGGTTCTTGGGAGTGGTAGGGGTCTGTTAGACAGAGGCCCTGTACTTAGTTCCCAAAATAACTACTTCAGGTACAGATACTAAGAGCTCTATCGGAATATACTATCCTTAGGCAATGACATCACAGTCTTAGCTCAACCACATGTATCGACTACACTGTACCAGACTTGTCAGTATCTTGGTACCGAGTTAATTCAGAACAATACGCTATTGTACCATTTAGCAGTAGACCAACCTTCACCAACAGCGCTCACAATCAGGCAACCAGATCATAGAAGGTCCCTACAGTTCCAAACCTATCGTACTGATGACTAACACACACTGGAATTACCCTTAACTATAGGTAATTCTCACCGTACAATTACAGGTCGATAACAACACGACTTCTGCACAACGTTCTTAGGGAAAGATTACCACAGTCACACAGACTCATCAGTACTTAGCAGTTCAAACAAGAAGAGGAGCGCCACGTCGTACGTCTTACCAGAATAAATCGTCACAAAGATCCACAACGACCTCTTCAGACAATGATCCAACGACTTACTGAATGGAATTAAACTCACAACGCAATCGAGATCAATAGAGAACAGCACAGATACACAGTACACCAGAGTACGCAGAGCTTAAACAAGACACACTACATCAACACTCAGACATTCACCCAGACGAATAGTCTGGTGATACCTAGGCATGGCCTGAAAAACGCCCTCTTGCACATTCCTTTTCATTGCTTTATATAGAAATTACAAATATGCGCGTAACAACCTTTCGCGCGTGTTTTACAAAGATTTCCGTTATACCTGTCCCAATCCGGCGACCGACTAACACTGGAACGCACGGTGGACTCGAACCCGCATGTTGCAAAACTATTGTTCATCGACTATTCCTTCTAAGTACATGTTTTGGGCTAATCTAAATGTACGGGCGATCTTTTTCTTAAGTGTTTCTAATAACTGTTTTAATGTATCTGGTTCTAGTAACTGCGCATCTACTCTAACAAAACTCATGGCTATGGCTTCGGTTAGCAAAATTTCGGCTTGATTCTGCAAAAAAGCCTCTAACAGGTAAAAGTCGTTGGCCAGCGCTGCGTCTCTGGAAATCTTCATATCGTCCAGCTGCTGCTCCATCTTCTGTACTCGTTCTTTTTGGTTGGCCAATTGGTTTTCGCGTCGCTCGATCTCCTGAACTTGAAAATTCACTGCTCTTGTATATGAGTCTTTTTCGTGTCTGAGATCTACAATCAGTTTCTGTGTCTGTGCTTCCTTGGTTAAATAATGTTTAAGCATATTATTAACGTCTGTTAAGTTCTCATTTGTTCTCTGCAATTCTTCTTCTGTTCTTTTATGTTGCATCTGATGTTCTTGACTCTGTTGCACTAGTTCAGTGAGTTGTGTTCTGGTCTCTTCCAGTAGGTTTCCTAAGGCAATCCTTGCATCTTCCTTGTCCTGTATATCTTGTTTCATTTTGTTGATTTCTTCATTTGCAATCTGCAATAATTCTTCTTTCTTTGTAAGTTCTGCCACAGCCGCATCTCTTTGATTGATAATCATCTCTTGTTCGGTAAGTTTTGCTTGTAATTCCTTCAACTGCTCTTGCAGGGATTGGTTTTCGGCTTTGACAATTAGCACTTCTTCTTGAAGGGGGCTGATGTCAGCTTCTAGAATATCCACTTTATGTTGCAGTTCGTTCCGGATACTGTCTGTGGCTGCTTTCATTTGGATGGGCAATTGCTGCGATAGGTTGATGAGGACTTGACCCATATTGGCCAGTTCGGAAAGTATTGGGATGGAAGGGAGGGGTAGCTGGGGTCGTGGTTGGGATGAAGAGGCGGTGAGCAATTGTTGGGAGTTCGATGGAGAGTAGTTGAGGGAAGATGATGACGAATCAGTGGGTTCGGCAGGGTGAATGGGTTGGATGGGGATAATGGGTTCGATGGGTGGTTCCGGTTGGGGAGTGGGAATAATGGTGTGAGTTTGGGTTACCTTATCGTTGTTCTGTTGTGCAGTGTCTTCGGCTATAGACTCAACTACCTTAAGAAGCCTTTCGAGCGCTTCTTTAGCCACTTGTTCTTTATCTGCTTGTTGTTCTCCTTGAGACTGCTGCTGTGATTCTTCTTCAGTAGAGGATGTGTTAGCTTCCGTCTGTTTTTCCTGTTGTTGCTCCTGGGAAGATTGCACAGAAGACTCATTCTGCATTGACGTTGTGGTGTCGTGGAACGTTTCCTCGTCGTGTTTTTCTTCTTCTTTGTCATCATCCTTGTTTCCTTCGACAGAGCCTTGTGCTTCACTCTCAGACGAACTTATTCTGATTCTCTTTCTGCGGAAGAGCTGATTTAGTTCCTCTTCATCTTCTTCCTCATCGTCCCATAGCTGCACTGATTCTTCATGTCGCAGAACAGGTCCTCTTGGTGGTGGTTGTGCTGCGAGTATCGTCGAAAAGAGGAATGTGATGATGTGCGGCAGTTGGATCTTGGCATACCTCCTTTGTTTACCTGTTTCATAATGGTTACGCATTCTCGGTGAATGCGGTGGAAGAAGAAGGAAGCGAAGTTCACTGGTTCTTGGGCAACTAATTCTATGGCGGAGTAGAAGGGGCGGGATATTCTGTAGGTGCGTTTCTGGAGGTTTAGTATGGCTACTAAAAACTGGAGGACGGATCGTTCTGGTTCCGATCGGCAGAGAATGGCATATTCGTTAGAGGAATATCTAGGAAATAATTCAGCCATTCTGGCTACTGGCAGGCTCGGGCCATTTTCTCGGCCTTGCGAAGGGAGTCGATACGACTCAGCGAAAGTTTGGAAGGTGATTACGGTTCGGGAGGGTAAGGAAGTGATAGCCCATCTTTGCTTATTGGCGGGTGTGTTGGCAATGGCAGAGATGATGTTGGCGAAGAATGGGTGGGACTCCACTGAATGCCAAGGTAGTTCAGCGAAGTTTGCCAACCCACGTATGCGCAGGTACTCTCCTACCTCGGTAGGGAGACCGTCACGGAAAGCGGCGTAGTTAGCCAAGGCTTCCATGGCGCACACAAAGACACAGAACACAGGCACACAGAGCATAGGGTAAACACAGAGCACAAGTCACACAAGCGCAATAGCGTTTTTCGGCGAACTGGAGAAAGTTAAGTGGATGCTTTGCCGGGGAGAGCAATGAAGGATGATTAATCATCGCGGGGTATTGAAATGATAATTTTTTAACTTCGGTGTGCATGCGTGAGTAGCTGGCAAGGGTAGGGCGGCTGTGGACATAAATAGGTTTCAAATCGCGGATATTTACAGACTTGTATTATTAAACACGCAAAACTAAAAGAAAAGAAAAGAAAAGAAAAGTGAACGCCAAAAAAAAAACGTGTCCAACCGCAAAATGTTTTAGTGCGGGTTCGTTGTGTGTTGATACGGCCGCAGCTTCGAACCGTTGATGACTTTCGGAAGAGGGTTTCCGATCAACATAGTCAACCGAAAAGTTGCTGGGCCTACTTGTGCAGAAATCTGGTAGGGACCGAACCATCGTAATTTGAATTTGCCGGCGGACCGATTCGACTTTGCATTGTAAAAGAGCACAAGTTATCCCACCGAAAAAATTGGACTCTTTAGATATCGATCATGTGTTCGAGCTTGTCTTAGCTGTACTTCTTGCATAGTCAAAAAACTGTGCCATCGCTGCTCATCTAACTCTCTGAGTGTATCCAACTGAAATGATAGTGAGTCTTCCGGTAGCAGTTTCTGAGCGATTGCTACTCGTAAACTTGGTATAACTATCTCCATTGGTGCTATTATTTCTAATCCATAAGTTAGTTTGAAAGGTGTTAATCCTGTTGTTACCTTGTATGTAGTCCGGTATGCCCATAATACTACAGGTAGCAGTTGATCCCATCTTTCCGGTGCTTCGAAAATGAGTCTCCGAAGCATATTCAACAAAGATTTGTTTGTACTTTCAGCCAAACCATTTGCACGAGGATATTATGGTGAACTAAATTTATGTGTGACCTGAAATGAATGTGTGAGTACTTTCATTAGATTGTTGACAAAATGAGTGCCTTGATCTGTAACAAGTTCCAGTGGTAAGCCAAAACGTGGAAAGACATCGGTTAGCAGACACTTTGCTACCGCAACAGTTGTAGCAGATCGTAAAGCCCAGGCTTCTGCCCATCTGGTAGCATAATCAGTACATGTTAAAATATAACGGTTGTTACTGAAGATTGATGGTGGTGTAATAGGTCCAATGAAATCTAGACCCCACTTCTGAAAAGGTTCTAATGGCAAGACAGGTTGTAGAGGAAAAAGATGACGTTGCAAGGGTTGTCCAGATCTTTGACAAGTATCACATTGTTTGACAAACTGTGATACATCTCTGTACATAGTAGGCCACCAGAGACCACTTTGCAAAATTTTCCGGTGTGTTAAATCTGCAGCAAAATGGCCACCGGAAGGAACTGAGTGAGCCAAAGTAATAACTGAGTTAACTTCATGTGGTGGAATACATCGAAGTAAAATTCCAGTATGATCCACATAGTACAATTCTCCAGCAATCAACCGAAATCGGTGACTGAAAATTGCAATTTTCCTGCGTATTGCCGTACAAGTCTGAGATGGAAGGCATCCATCAGTGAGGAAGGTTAAGATTTGTTCATAATATGTAGATGGCATAGGTGGGTCTGTAATTTCATCATTCGTGGGTTCAGAGACATAAATCGCTGGAGTTGTGTCATCTATGCCTACCGGAGCTTCACCGGAGTCTAAGCGGGAGAGGAAATCTACTAAGGCATGTGAACTGCCTGGCCGATGAATGACTTCGTAGTCAAACTGTAAAAGCAGAACCCATCGTGCTAATCGACCACCTAGATGTTGTTGCCGAACTAGATAGACAAGTGCAGCATGATCTACATGAAAAGTAAATTTACGGCCTAGCAAATAATGTCTGAATTTTTTGACAGAATATACTAGACCTAGACATTCTCTTTCTGTTACAGAGTAATTCTTTTCAGCAGGGGCTAATCTTCGACTTGCATAGTACACTGGTCTGAATCACTTATCGGTTTGTTGCATTAGAACGCTACCTATTGCTACATCTGAAGCATCAACGAACACATGAAATGGGCGATCCCAGTCCAGAGGCTGTAAGATGGGAATTTGTGTTAATAAACTCTTTAAGCGATCAAATGCTATGTGACATTCCTGAGTCCACTCAAACTATCGAGGAGTCTTGGTGGTTAATCTGTTCAGTGGTATTGCCAAGTGAGCAAGCCATCGTAGGTGTCGACCATGCCATCTTACTTGGCCCATGAAGCGCATTACTTCCTTCGGTGTAGTGGGCACTGGAGCTTCTAACACAGCTGAAATTTTATCTGGATCCACCTGTATGCCATGTGCAGATACAATATGACCGAGTAACTTGCCACATGAAACCGCAAACACAGATTTGTTTGGGTTCAAACAGAGTCTTTATTCTCTGCATTTTTCAAAGCAGCACCGTAATTGGAACAGGTGCTATCATCTTACCGAAAATTGAAAAATCATCAAGATATACTTGCATGAAAGAGGTAAGGTAAGGAGAAAATATTTCTTGCATACACCTTTGGAATGTACTTGGGGCATTTCTTAACCCAAACCACTTAACAGTACAAGCGAAAACACCCCAGTTGGTAATGAAGGTTGTCTTCGGTATATCCTGTTCAGCCATTCTAACTTGATTATATCCACTGTACCCATCTAAAAATGAATACATTTCATGTCCTGGTACTCTATCAAGCATTGTGTCAAGAAAAGGGAGCGAAAATGGATCAGGCACTGTTGCTGCATTCAGTTTCCGGTAGTCTACACATATTTGTAATTGCTTATTCTTTTTGGGGACAATAACAATTGGAGAGATCCATTCAGCATGCTCTACTGGTACAATAAATCCGACTTTGAGTAGCCTATCAAGTTCTGCCTTTACCTGTGATGCATAGTTCGGGTTCATCTGGTAGTTGGGTTGCTTAAGTGGTTTCGCTTCCGGCTTCAGCATGACCCTGTGTTGATAGATGCACGGGTCCAAACCCTTCATATCTTTGTAATCCCATGCAAATACATCAAAAAATTCGCGGAGTAGTTGAATTAGATCTGCTCGAAATAATTCCGGTAAGTTCTGCTTTATCTTGATAGGTCGTGGATTTTCTTCATCACCTAAATTGTAAGTGGTCAGTTGATCTTCTGGAACATAGAATTGTCGAGGCTTCTCTATATTCTCTGATGGCTTAAAAAGTTGTTGTAGATCAGCGGCATCTATGGTAACCTTATCTTCTTTCATGTCTGTTTCTATTACAGTCATCACCGTACAAACTGTAGGATTCCAGTTATCTACAACAGATTGTAGATCAACAGTTCCTAGGAAAATCAAGTCAATGTTATTTTTCAGAAACTCTTCTTCTTCATCATCTAACAATCCATCTAGCATATGGACTGGTTCCGCCAAATACGGTCTAGCATGCAACTCGCAAGGTTGTATAGCATCTAATTTTACAACGTATTTACGATTTTTATCCTTGAAAGTGAGCTCTTGTGCAGACCAATCCTATATCACCTTAGCATGCTTCAACCAAGGTCGGCCGAAAAGGAGGTTGTAATCAAGAGTGGATTCCGGTAAAACTAGTATGACAAAGGTCATTTTAAATGTTGTGCCTTGTAAAATGATTGGTACATTTCGTACAAGTCCTATGGGATGGACTCTTGATTGGTCGGCCATTCTGACAAAAAACTGAATTGGTTCGATTTCGGTCCACCCTAACTTTTTACATAGTGTAGCAGTAGCAATGTTGACTCCAGATCCTCCATCAATTAGTACCTGTGTGATTTTATGATTCTTATACCATACCGTAATCAAAGGAACTGAATGATCGACCATAGAATCAGGTTCCGGTTGCACGGTTGCTATCGCAAGAATGCAAGGAGGCACAGGACTGAACTGTTGTTGAAATTGTTGTCGAACTCCCGGTACTAGTGCAAGTAATTGGCCCAAAGGAAGAGTGATGGATGCTTTAGATAAAATTTCCCAGGCCTTTTGTGATTGGATTGTTTCCACAGATTCTGAAGATGATGCGCCTGCTGAAGATGATGTGCCTGCTGCTGATGATGTGCCTGCTGCTGAATTGGAATCATGTTGTTGTGTTCCTTCTTCGATTAACGGAGTCTGGGTTACCGGAATAGGATCTGGGAAGACTGGAGGTTCTGCGGTGGTCCATTGACTAGCTTTATCATACATCCTTTGTTGTTCTCGTATGCCTGGTTCAAATATTTCTGTTGCTAGTTGCAGTTGTTTACCGGAGCGGGTCTGAATTACTACAACGTGTGTTTCTACTGGTGTGATTTGTACCATATTAGCCATTGGCTTTTGAAGTTCTTTCTTCCTCTAATCATACTCAGCTGCATCTTTACAAAATCTTCTAATGTGACCAAATTCACCACAGAAATGACAGCGCGGTAGTGGTAAATTGGGATTTTTTGGTGGCGGTCCGGTCTGCCAGCGGTTTGCATTATAGTTGTTATTTCTCTGTCCTCTATAATTTTGATATCCTTGTTGCTGGTTGTTTCTCATTTGTGGAGGCACATAGTGATTGGTTGGCTGCCCTGGTTCTTGTATAATTGCATTGACAGTCGTTGTTCCCTGCACTTTGGTGTTATATGCGCAGTTTTTGGTGGTGTGTCCGATAGTGTTGCAGATAGCACAAAACAACTGATTAAGTGCACAAGTGGCACTAGTATGGCCTGAGTTCTTGCAGGTAGTGCAGTACATCTGTCTGGTCGGGTCTTTGGTGGTATTTCTATTTGCTTTTAGCCACTCCAGATCTTCTGTAAATCCTCCAACCTTGTTTTCCAGCTGCAGAGCCATTGCAATCTCTGCATCTAGCGTCATAGCTCCGACACATCGTATGATCATAATCTGTTTGAGTTGTGGAGTCAACCCATTGATGAACCATTGTGTGATAATGTCATCCGACAGGATGGCATGTGCTGGTGGCAATTGTCTTAAATGGGTTCTGAATAGAGTGGCATATTCCTGCACTGTTTGATTTATCTTCTGTCTATTGTTTTGCAGGTAGTCAAAAATTTCGGCTGGGTTCTTCTTTAGCCTGAATCTCTGCAAAAAGGCATCCCTTACTGCTTCATAGGTGCCGAAATGATTAATATCATATTCTGTAAGCCATCTAGCTGCTTCGTTGACCAATGTCGATTGAAAAACAATAGCCTTATATACCGGATCAGGTGGATGGTTGAGTACTACGTAGCTTATCTCAAATGTGCGTACATGAGCATCCGGGTCATCTCCTGGGAATCCACCAAATTTGGTGTACGTTACTCCTGTCGGAGTCGGCCTTGGTGGGCATACTTGTTGTTGTTGCTGCTGTTGTTGTTGTTGCCCGTTCATGGCGAGTGTATTGTGACTATCTTCTGTATCTCGGGGCTAAATATCTGAACTATCGGAATCTGTATCGTCGGACTGTGCACGTTCCGGTTCGATAATCTTGTTCAGTATGCTTCGAATCTCAGTTTCGAACAAGCTTCCTTCCTTCTTGATGTCAATTGTAGGGAAGCTTACTCCCAATAGCGGTGACTGGGCTGAAGATTCACCAAGAAATGGTAAACCGTCACCGGAAAACTGCGATTTTTGTTACCGAAATATCACCGGAATGTGTCACTTAGATTTTGTCAAAACAAGGTGTTTTTTCGCCTTCGCTGATTTCTTTTGCTGAAGTGTTTCTAGTCGTAAACAAATTTGAATCTTTACCCAAGATTGTTAAAAAACTTCAGACTGCGTCCTGGTAGATTCTGGAGTTACTATATCTTCAACAGTCTGTGCCGAAATAGTACCGGAATTTGCCAGAGGCGTAACACGTTCCACCGGAATATGACCGGAATCATTACTAACATTCTTGACTTTCTTGACAACTGAGTTCGACCTAGTGGTACTTCTACCTCCTGGAGTCGTTTTTAGCAAATTAAGTACCCCGGGCAGGCTGTTCTTTGGATACGTTTCACCGGATCGAGTAACCAACATGTATCATCTTTTGTACTAATCACGTACTATTACTATCGAAAAAATTTTAGTCACGTTTCCACAATAGGTTTGCAACAATCTGATCTGTTGCCACCTTCCCGCACTTAAATGGCAATCTTGATAACACTTTCGACAAATAAACAGCAATCTTGATGCCACCTTCCCACAGACGGCACCAGTGTTAAATGTAGCTACTGCACCAGTGTTAAACGCTATTAGTTTCTTCTAATTGTCAGAAACGCATCTAAGCACCTAAGTGGGTTCTTGGGAGTGGTAGGGGTCTGTTAAACAGAGGCCCTGTACTTAGTTCCCAAAATAACTACTTCAGGTACAGATACTAAGAGCTCTATCGGAATATACTGTCCTTAGGCAATGACATCACAGTCTTAGCTCAACCACATGTACCGACTACACTGTACCAGACTTGTCAGTATCTTGGTACCGAGTTAATTCAGAACAATATGCTACTGTACCATTTAGCAGTAGTCCAACCTTCACCAAACAGCGCTCACAATCAGGCAACCGGATCATAGAAGGTCCCTACAGTTCCAAACCTACAGCACTGATGACTAATACACACTGGAATTACCCTTAACTATAGGTAATTCTCACCGTACAATTACAATTCGATAACAACACGACTTCTGCACAACGTTCTTAGGGAAAGATTACCACAGTCACACAGACTCATCAGTACTTAGCAGTTCAAACAAGAAGAGGAGCGCCACGTCGTACATCTTACCAGAATAAATCGTCACAAAGATCCACAGCGACCTCTTCCAGACAACGATCCAACGACTTACTGAATGGAATTAAACTCACAACGCAATCGAGATCAATAGAGAATAGCACAGATACACAGTACACCAGAGTACGTAGAGCTTAAACAAGACACACTACATCAACACTCAGACATTCACCCAGACGAACAGTCTGGTGATACCCAGGCATGGCCTGAAAAACACCCTCTTGCGCATTCCTTTTCATTGCTTTATATAGAAATTACAAATATGCGCGTAACAACCTTTCACGCATGTTTTACAAAGATTTCCATTATACCTGTCCCAATCCAGCGGCCGACTAACAATACACATACATAAATATAAAATGGAGTAGATATATTATGCATCACACATACATGCCTAAATGCACATATATATATATATATATATATATATATATATACATGCATACATATTTACATGTACACATTTACACATAGACACATATACATATATACATGTACACATCACATATACATGCCTACATGCACACATAAACATATATATACATGCATACATATTTACATGTACATATTTACATATAGACACATATACATATATACATGTACACAATTATAAACACTTGCATATATTACATGAATATAGGAATATTTTACATAAATGCATATGCATATATACACATATGCATACTAACACATGTATACATATATCACACACATGCAAATACATACATATACATGAAATACATATATATGCATACTAACATATGTATACATATAATACACATGAATACACACACATATGCATATATACATGATAAAAATTTGCTCCTCGAAGATAAAGCTATATATAAAATAATTAGGCATACCCCCGACTTCATGTTCTAACTTAAAAGAACATGATTTCATCTCTCTAGTAGGATTCATCGTTATTCAAGTTAATAAAAAAATCTATTAGCTGATATCCATTCAGAAGCTTCAAGTTATTGATCGATAACTAGAGTAGAATTTACTATCTAATCTGCTCATATGTTTTCATTATTGCCATCATTTTGGTAAGACATAAATATAGTCTCATCTTCATTATCCTTATTGATTTCATTTATTTCTTCTATTGTTAAATCTATGTTCTCATGAATCACATCGTCTATTGATGGATTAATATCTATTTTTGGTAATTCCTCTTCCTCATAGTAGAATCAGCATGTAGAGAATTATCCTCTTCATCAAAAAGATTAGTATCATTATCACGTATAATGATTCTAATTTCTCTTTCAAATGTTGATGTATCAGTATCTGATGCTGAAGAATCAAGAGGACTTTCTTCGATCTCTCTAACAATAAACTATTCAAACAATGACCTACCTCTAGGTTGCACATGAATGACTTGCCACCAAGGATGAGCATCTGGGTTTTTATAAAAAAATGCTTGTTCAATATGCCTAGGAAGAATATATGGTTCTTTAGTAGATCTCATTACCTTGGAAGAATCAATTGCCCAAAACCCAGATAATTCCTTTCTTAATGTGGAATTACTACCTTTATACTTGGCTCAAAACCAATCAACCTTCAAAATGACCTATCAAAATATATAACAACAAAAACCCATTATTAAGTGCTTAAAAAAATAACTAACTCTATCATAAAAAATATAAACTTTTTTCTACCTGTTTGAATGTACGAAATGAAATTTCGTAGATACCAACAATAGTTCCTACGTAACCAAGTTCGCCATCTATAAGGTTCATGTCTTTTAAGCTAGCATGCGATAGTTGCTTGAAAGAAGCAACAATACTAGAATCCTCTATTTTACGTAAAGAATCAATGGCTTTGATTCTAATATGTTGTCCAAAAGCCCACATATTAGTGAACATTTGAGACTGCAAAATAAATTCAATTAGTAAATAGAAATTAATATACATATATGAAAAAAATAAAATATTATTTTAATAAAATTACCTTTCGTTCACAACCTATCATTAACTCTCTTTGCTCATCTGAGATTTCTTCATTATTTGCGTTGGCTCATTGCAAACAACTATATAGCCAATCCGGAAAGAAGATATATCTGTAATCTCATTATTATCGAGATTACGTCTATATCTTTTGTTTTTTTGCCTTTTACTTCGGAGATTTTGAAGTTCCTCGTACTCGCTAAGGAATGCTTGCATGCATTCGCTATTATATGCTACAAAGGTAGAAACATCATTTTTTTCTTGAAATGTAAATAAGAATGGAACTCCCTTATCTGATAATACCTCATCTGTTATTTTTGAAGAAGTCTTATTGGTCCATGCACGTGGAGCTTCTTCATGAACTCTTTCAAGGTACTCACTAACATAATACATACACTCTTCAAGCATCCAACCCTTTACCATGGATCCTTCTGGTTTCGCTCTTTGTCGCACATAACCTTTTAATATTCCCATAAATCGCTCGACCCAAAACATCCATTGAGTGTTGACAACACCTGCAATCTCTATTTCATCTACAAGATGGACTAATAAATGAACGTGAATATCAAAAAATGAAGTAGGAAGTTCTTTCTCCATCAAACATAGTAGCTCTTTGCATTCACGTTTTTTTTGTGGGATCGAGTTTTTGTCAATCTCTTTGGATGTAACCCACCTATAGATATCATAAAAACAATTATAAAGAGGTTAATTAAAAAATAAAAGATATCCAATATTCATACATATTAAATATAAAAGTATCATAATTACCTTATAAGTGATCCAAGACGATAGATCACATCTGGTACTCCTTTCGTTGTACATCCATCGATAACCAAAGGTAAAATATGTTTCAAAAAGTTATGCCAGTCATGGGTCTTTAACCGAGATAAGCTCTTATCATCCATAGTAAACATGTTTTGAAAAGATGCTCCATATCCTGTAGGAGTATTAATCAATTGAATTCTATTGTTGATAGTCTGTATCTCTTTTGTTGTAAGTACCCAAGGAGCAGGTGCATAAGTTGTTTCTTGTCGATGTCTATCAAAAACTGGCCATAACTTTGGTTTGGATTTTTTATCTTTCAAATCATTCCTTGATGCTATGGTATCTTTTAGTCCAAGAAGATGCTGCCATAGTGAATAACCAATATTTTTGAATATATGCATAGGATCAAGAAGATGACATAATTTTAACTCTTTCCAATACTCCAAAGAATACCATATTGATATGTTCTCTGTGAGTGCCAATTTTCCTTTACCTCTCTTCACATACTCATTATCTGAATCATCACTGAAGATTTCTGATTTTGGATCTATGAGAGGTCCATCTATCCATTTTTTATACCAATCCATAGGCGTCATAGGTTTTGGACACTGACCTATTTCAAGCTTTCCATTAAAATGTATCGCTTCTCTTTTAGATCTTAATGGATGATCATCAGGCAAGAATCGTCGATGTCGAAGATAAATATTTTTGTTGAGATTCTTACTATAGATTGATCTCAACCAATCACCACAATATGGACAAGCTTTATAACCCTTAGTAGATATTCCTGCATCATGAAAATGATAAAAATATAATTAGATTAAATCATATTTATTTACATGCATATTGAATTAAAAAATTACATCAATACTTGAACAAACACCATATCCTGGAAAATCGTGAATAGTCCAAGCCACAATATCACGAACCGTAATATGTCTTTCATTGATGCTTTTCGATACGTCAATGACATTAATACCTCTCTATAACTCTTGAAGATCGTCAATGAGAGGAGCAAGATATATATTCATATCTTTAACTTGTCTTTTGCCTGGGATTAAAAGTGAAAGCATTAAATGTTCCTTTTTAATGCTAAGATATGGCGGAAGATTGTAGTTTATGACTACCACTGGCCATGTTGACCATTTACTGGATTTCATGGAGAATGGATTAACCCCATCTAATGCAACTCTTAACTTTAGATTTTGTGGATTTTGTGCAAATTCAGCCATGTAGAATCAATATGTTGAAAAGCAACACTATCATGAGGAATTTTGATTATTCCATCAGTACTTTTGTGATCATGTCCCCAAGTCAAAAGCTTTGATAATTCAGGGCTTTGAAACATATGTCTAATCCGTGGAGCCAATGGAAAATGTCTCAATACCTTTTTTGGGATTTTACCTTCTTTGCCCTTATATCGAGGAGATTGACATTTGGGACATGTCAAAGAGTCTGCATATTCACCTATATATAAAATACAATCGTTAGGACATGCATGTATACATTGATAATCTATACCAAGGTTGTTGATTATCTTCTTCATTTCATCATGTGAGGTAGGAAGAATATTCTGACTTGGTAAAAACTTTTCAGATAATAACCTGTAAGTTCATCAAAAAAAGATATATTAAAAAAAGTAAATAAATAAAAATACATAATTATATGCATATAATTTTATATATGTGTATGCTTATGTGCATCTTTCAAAATATTCCTAAAAATTTTGATTTTTTTGGATGGCAAGATACGATTGTTTGTTTTGGAGGATATGAAGTATGTACCTTCATTGAATGATTTGTCGATTCTATCATATGTTCAATTTGAAAGTGTGAGAAGCGGATTTATAATTGCTATTCAAAGAATTTGGCATTGTTTATAGGCCATACGATGGTGACCTAGATGAATCGCATGCACAGAGGTTACTCAAGATAGAGCAACCTGATTATAATGGACTAGTGCCAGCAGGATTCCTGGGGTATGCCGTAAACCTCTTGCATGTCAATGATGAGCATCTAAACTTTAGGATACAAAGTTTTATGTTGGCTCAATTCCATGTCTTAGGTGCTGCAGAAGTCATGTATATATATAGGATCATGGGTGGCCTTCCGTGGACAGTTATACATGGGCGGTAGAGCATGGGCGGCCACTGCCCACGTAATTGCCATGCGTGGCTTAGGCCGGTTGAGCTGACCTAACAAATATAAATGATTTTTGACTCTGATAGGGAATATTCCCTTTATCGTCCCGCCGTGGGCGGTGCCCCAAAACCCCCACTAGGGGGCCCACTGGCCCCTTAGGACCCCTGAGCCGGGGCTGATCATCGCTTCCCCAGACCCCGCAATTGGGGACCCTGGTAACTCCCTTTCCTTACAGTACCTTACATGGTCCAATATGACCTTCATCCAACATGCACATTGGGATTCCCATCAATGGGGTAATGCAGGCTTGGCTTCTTCTCATAATGGGGGCCTTACAAAATGTGCATACAATCATGAGGGGTAGACATTGATCATATACTAACACCCCCCCTCAATGTTTATCGATGATAAATCAAGTAGGTCTTGGTCCTATGCCCATCTGTTGAAGATGCCTGTTGAGCTTCTCTCTTCCAAGTGCTTTAGTTAATATGTCAGCACAATTTGCCTCTATTGAGCAATATTCTAGCTCCACAATTTCATCTTCAATTAGCTCACGAATGTAATGGTACTAAACTTCTATGTGCTTGGTGTGAGCATGAAATACTGGGTTCTTTGCAATAGCCATACAACTTTGATTATCACACTTGAGTATTGTTGCCATATTTGATGGAAAGCCTAGATCTGCAAGAATTCTCCTTAACCAGACTGCCTCATAAGAAGCAAAACAAGTTGCTTTGTACTCTACTTCAGTGGAGGAGAGTGTGAGAGTTGGTTGCTTCCTACTTACCCAAGAAAATATTCTTGAACCAAGTGAGAAACAATATCCAGAAACTGATTTCCTAGAATCACAATCTCCAGACCAATATGATTCATAATATCCTTGAAGTGTATCACATGTGGTATAAAAAATACCAAAATCCAAGGTTCCTAAAATGTACCTTAGAATTTGCATTCCAGCATTCTAGTGACTCTCCTTAGGTTTGTTGGAAAACCTGCTTAACACTCCAACAACATAGCAAATGTCTGGTCTAGTGTTGCAGAAAAAAATAAGACTTCCAACGAGCTTCCTATACTTCTTAGCATCTACATCAGGCATGTTATCATCCATAGATAGCTTATGATTTACCTCCATAGGTGTGCTAGTTGGTTTGTAGTCCATCATTCCAAATGCCTTGAGAATTTCTTTGGCATATTTTTTTTGTGAGATGAAAATGCCATCCTTCCTTTGCCATACTTCATTTCCCAGACAAAAATGGAGTAGGCCTAAGTCTGTCATTTCAAACTCAGTTCCCAAGCTGATCCAAGTTTTATTGATGAGTTCCTGATGATCTTCTATAATGATCAAATCATCTACATATACAATGACAACAACTAGCTTGCTATCCCTTTTTGTTACATACAAGTTAGCATCATAACTACTTCTTTCAAAACCCATATTTTTGAAAGATTATCTATCCGTTGGTACCAAGCCCGTGGAGCTTGCTTAAGTCCATACAAAGCTTTATTCAACCTGCAAACTTTATTTTCTAAATTGGTCACCTCAAAGCCTGGTTGTTGAGATACATATACCTCCTCCTTGAGATGACCGTTCAAAAATGCAGATTTGACATCCATCTGGAAAATAGGCCAGGCATTTTGTGCAGCTACTGCAAGTACCGTTCGAATAGTTGTCATGCGTGTTGTTGGTGCAAAAGCTTCTTGAACATCAAATCCTTCGATTTGTGAAAACCCTTGTGCAACTAATCTTGCCTTATACTTTTCTAATGTTCCATCTGCTTTATACTTAGCTTTCCAAATCCATTTAATACCTATTACCTTCTTCTTTGGTGGCAATTTGACTAGATCCCATATATCATTTTTTAGTATACTATCATCAAGGGCTTCTTCAATGCTGGTAGGTTCCTTTATCGAGCCCATGATATATGCCATTAGATGATGGAGAGTGTTAATCTCCAAAAGAACAAGCTATCCTTGATGTTAGAACACTTCTATATCAAGAATAACTCAAAACCTTTACCAATTTGGAGGATCAATATCAGATTATCAAAATTTTGAACTAACTGTGAATAGAGTCACTACTCAAAAAGTCTACTGCACATAACTCACTCGTTAACTAATCAAATGTGTAAAGTTTTTTATAAAACTTTTTAGAAGGTTTCATCTAAAGATTGCGCACCTTCTCCAAGTTAAATCATCTCAAACAACTTAGTAAATCTTGAGAAATGATTCAAACATTTCACCTATGTCTGAAACTGTTCTCCAGTATAGTCGACTTTGACACCTGCAACTTCTAAAGGATGGTTCTCCCAAAGTACAATCCATTTAATCAAATGCTTTTAGCCATAGGTAGCTTACCTTCCAACTTGCTCAAAACTTTACACTGTGGAAGGAGAACTGACCAAAACATTAGCATCGATTTTTGCGCTTGTTGCAACTTCACTTCTTCACATTTACACATGTAAATGTTCCTACTCTCAATTCTCTCAGCCTGATCACAATTAGGATCTGAAAACTTGTACAGAGGTCAATCAACTATAGACTTAGACTTGTACAAAATCATTTCACAAAAGATTAAACACAGAAGGAGTACTCAGCAAAAGATCGGGTACAATTTTTCCTCTTCTCTGAAAAATTTTACATCTGAATGATGAGAGAGAGATTCCTCACTTATAAAGTGTCTAATGACTATTACAACTTCTAATTCTTCTCAGATCATGCTCTCTCTTCCTTGCCCCGACTTTTTACTTGTATATATAGGCATATATGTACAAGCTCATGACCATACAAAAGGTATAAGTGAGCTAATCACAAATTAATGTACATATGTATACAAGTCTTCATTTCTTGAACATACTCTATCTTCAATCTTCAATTGTTGATCTTTTCTTCATCCTTTGACTTCAAGTCTTTATCCAAAACATCAATTGGTGATTGACTTGCACCAACAGCTTCCCCTCAATCATCAATTGAGGTTTTCTCTATCTTCTTTATACCGGACATGTCTTTAAATCTTTGTAGCTTTGGTCCATCCAAGCTTTTGGTTAGCATATCTGGAATCTGATCTTTTGTTGAAGTATGTATGACTTCAATCTCCTTATCAATCACCTTCTCTCTTAAGAAGTGATAGTAAATCTCAATATGTTTAGTCCTGGCATGAAAAACAGGATTAGCAGCTAGATACAATGAACTCATATTATCTCCATGAATAGTGGGTGTACTTTGAATGATGTCAAAACTCTTCATGAGAGTCTTCAACCATATGACTTCCTTTGCAGCTTCAACTATACCTTTGTACTCTGCCTCTGTAGATGATAAAGCAACTGTGTGTTGCTTCTTAGAACACCAAGAGATTAACTTATCTCCCACATAACACAAGTATCCATATGTTGATCTCCTATCATCAGGATTACCCGCCCAATCTGTATCACTATATATCTTGATATTTGTATCTGATGTAAAACCATAATACAAACCTTCCTTGAGTGTACCCTTAATGTATCTCAATACTCTTTGTCTTGCAACCCAACGTTCTTTCCTAGGACAATGCATGAATTGAGACAACACTCCAACTACATATGAAAAATTATGCCTAGTTAGAGTTGCATAGATTAAACTACCAACTAGACTTTGATATAGCTTCATATCCTTGAATTCTTCTCCTCCATATCTGCTCAATTTGTGATTCACCTCCATTGGAGTAGGTGCTACCTTGCAATCTTCCATTTTAAACTTGATCAACAAGTTCTTCAAATACCTTTCTTGAGTTACATACACTCCATGTTGAGTATATGAGATCTCCATGCCCAAGAAATATGACAAGTCTCCCAAGTCACTAATCTTGAACTCTTTCTGCATTTGTTTCTTGAGGCTTTGTATACCCTTCTCATCTGTACCTGTAAGGATTATATCATCAACATATATGCACATATAAACGAACCCATCATCACTTGCTTTGAAAAACAAGCTACTATCAGCTTGAGATACTTAAAAACCTAGTTCTTTCAAGAACTTCACAAGTCTATATTTCCATGCCCTTGGGGCCTGCTTCAAACCATACAAAGCTCTCTTGAGCTAACATACATATTCTGAATATCTTTTATCTTTGAACCCTTGTGGTTCCTCCATGAACATCATCTGAAATATAACCATTAAGAAAAGCATTCTTCACATCTAATTGACATAATCTCCAACCTTTACATGCAGCAATGGTTATCAGTGTTCTGATGGTTGTCATCTTTGCCATAGGAGTATAAGCCTCATCATAGTCTATACCATATGTCTGCGCATACCCTTTCACAACAATTCTAGCTTTATACCTAGACACACTTCCATCTGCATACCTCTTTGTCTTCTAGACCCATTAGCATCCAACGATCTTCTGGCTATTTGGTTTAGGAACCAAATCCCAAGTCTCATTCTCCATCAATGCATCGTACTCTTCCTGCATAGCTTTCTCCCAATTTTCCTTACCTTTTGCCTCTTCATATGTAGAAGGGTCTTCATCTGCTTTCACGATGTAAGCATAATCTTTAGTAGTAAAAAAAGAAGTGTCATAGCTATACCTTGTAGGTTGTCATTCGTGTCTTGATGACCTTCTGAGTTCTCCACTTCTTGAAGTTTCAGGTTCATCACATTCTGGATCAAACCTTGGCACTTCTTCAACTTCAACGTGTACTTCATTGTTCTCTTCTTCATCAAATATTTGAACCTTTGATTTACCTTTCTTTTGATTCAAAACTTCTTCATTACCTGCATGATTATTGATTGTACCTACATACCAAGTACCTTGCTCATCAAATGTAACATCCTTTGATATAAGGAATTGCTTTGTGGATGGACTCCACAACCTATATCCCATCTGCTTATCATCATGTCCAATGAACACATACTTTTCAGCTTTAGGTTCCAATTTGTGCCTCAACTGAGATGGCACATATGCATAGGCCAAACATCCAAACACTTTGCAATGATCTAAGGTAGGTCTCTTACCCCACCATGCCTCATATGGTGTCATACCCTTCAAAGATTTACATGGTAATCTATTGACCAAATATGTAGCTATATTTACAGCCTCAGCCCATAAATAATTTGGACAATTTTTCTCCTTCATCATTGATTTTGCAAACTCAACAAGAGTTCTATTTCTCCTTTCTGCTACACCATTTTGTTGAGGAGAGTACTTGCAAGTAACTTCCCTTTTTGTACCTGCATTCCATAAGTAATCACTAAACTCATTAGACAAATACTCTCCCCCTCCATCTGACCTTAGTCTCTTCAACTTTTGACCTGTGATTCTTTTTGCATGCACATGATAATGTTTAAATGTATTGAATACCTCTGATTTATCTTTGCTCACATATATAGTGATCCACCTAGTAGCATCATCAACATAAATCACATAATATCTTGAACCATTTATACTGAAATCCTTTGATGGTCCCCACACATCTGTGTGTACCAATTCAAGCTTCTCTGAATACATGAAACCATGCTTAGAATATAATTGCTTATGAGCCTCACCTAATTGACATGCCTCACATCTGTATGCCATATGTTGACCTACAATATTAGGCAGTCTAAGCACTAAACCATTGTTAACCATATCCTTAATACCTCTTTCATTGAAATGTCAAAGCCTTTTATGCCAAAGATCTAACTCAGAGATCTTATGTCCTCCATAAGTGAACAAGGCATGACCAACATTACATTGAATCTTCAATGTGAAGAGTCTTCCTTCTTTCTTCCCTGAAACAATTTGTTTATACCCATTGCTAGGGTCTTCCACAAAAACTCCATCATTAGTCAACCTTACTTCATAACCTTTTTCAACAATTTTCCCTACACTTATCAGATTCTTTGGAATTGTAGGAACATACAAGACCTTACTCAGAAGAGTACTTCCATCCTTGGCCTTCACTGATCCAATTGACTTCACATTGTGCTTTGTATTATCACCTGTTTGAACTACATGATTAGTTATCTTATTCTCCAAATCAGTCATCAAGGCTATATTACCACTCAGGTGATTGCTACATCTTGAGTCAATGTAGAAGACTCTTTGGTCTTCACTTTGTCTTTCACAAGTTGCATTCATAATCAAAGTTGAATCCTCCTTTTGATCTGAAGCATAATTGTAGTAGGTATTGTTGTAGGATTCACTTTGGAAACCTCTACCTGCATTTCTTCCAAAGTAACCTCTACTACCTCTACCTCTAAAATTACCTCTTTGATTTCTACCACCTCTTCCTCTTGAATTAAAGTTCTGAATATATCCTCCATTATTCTGATTATTATGCCAACAATCATGAGCTAAATGATTTGTCTTACCACAAATCCAGCAAGCTTTGCCTCCATCTTTATTGCTTCTGCCTCTTTCTCTTCCTTTGCCACCTCCTCTTCCTCTTAGGAAGTTGGCTTGGTTAGTTGTACTTTCTTCTTCATTTAATTGTTGTTTGCCTTTGCTATTCTTTTTCTTATCCTTAATACATTTCTTGACTTGCACTCTTATCACCATCACCTTTGACATCCTGCTCAAAAGTTAGCATGTGTCCTAGCAACTGATTTAAATTAGGAGTGAAATGATCTAGTGACAATTCAGTAGACAAAATGAATGGCTTCCATTTCTCATCTCCTCTCAAACCTGTGCGGATTTTCCTTACCAATTTATCCTCCTCAATATCTTCATCAACTGCTCCAAATGCATCTGCAATGTCCTTCATCCTTGTTACATAATCAGAAATGGATTGAGAAGTCTTCCTCTTAAATGTAGTGAACTCTACCCATAAAGATGCCTTCCTTGACTTTGTAGTGTCTTGGAAATTCTCCTCCAAAGCATTCCATATGTCACTTGCACTTTCAAGTCCTCTAATATGAGGTAGCAAGTAGTCATTGACTCCCATGTAGATAATGCTCCTTGCTTGAGCATCCTTCTTCATCCAAGTCTTCAAATATGAGAGTTCATCCCTAGTTGGAACACTAGGATCTCTTAATTGTGGTTTTTCTTCTTCGCCCCTGATGTAACCTATCAGTTCTTTGCTCATGAGATGAGCTTCCATCCTCATTCACCAAGTTGGATAGTTTTTTCTATCCAATTTCTTTATCTGAAGAGAATCTCCCATCTTTTCTTCACATGTGTATTAAATTCTTCAAGCTTTATGAGGAATAAGTGTACCTTTACTTCAATTGAAGTTTCTTTTGATCTTTTTGATAGCTTCAGACCTCCTTCTCAAGCTTTCCTTCTAAGCTTTCACCTTTTGAACCTTCAAATGTTGATATCTATATAAGTGCAGCAATCGGGGTCCTCCTCTCTTCTATTTTGATCATTCTTACTCTGATACCACTGATGGAGAGTGTTAATCTCCAAAAGAACAAGTTATCCTTAATGTTAGAACACTTCTATATCAAGAATAACTCAAAACCTTTACCAATTTGGAGGATCAATATCAAATTATCAAAATTTTGAAATAACTGTGAAGAGAGTCACTACTCAAAAAGTCTATTGCACATAACTCACTCATTGACTAATCAAATGTGTAAAGTTTTTTATAAAACTTTGTATAAGGCTTCAACTAAAGATTCTACACCTTGTCCAAGTTAAATCGTCTCAAAAGACTCAGTAGACCTTTAGAAATGATTCAAAGAGTTCACCTATGTCTGAAACTGTTCTCCAGTATAGTCGACTTTGACACCTACAACTCCTAAAGCATGGTTCTCCCAAAGTACAACCCGTTTAAACAAATGATTTTAGCCATAGGTAGCTTACCTTTTAACTTAAATAATGAGTGCTTACTTGCTCAAAACTTTACTCTATCGAAGGAGAACTGACCAAAATATTAGCATCAAACTTTGTGTCTGTTGCAACTTCACTTCTTCACATTTACACATGTAAATGTTCCTACTCTCAATTATCTCAGCCTGATCACAATTAGGATCTAAAAACTTGTACAGTGGTCAATCAGCTATAGACTTAGACTTATACAAAAGCATTTCACAAAAGATTAAACACAGAAGGAGTACTCAGCAAAATATCGGGCACAATTTTTCTTCTTCTCTGAAAAATTTTACATTTGAATGATGAGAGAGAGATTCCTCACTTCTAAAGTGTCTAATGAATATTACAACTTCTAATTCTTCTCAGCTCATGCTCTCTCTTCCTTGCCCCAACTTTTTACTTGTATATATAGGCATATATGTACAAGCTCATGACCATACAAAAGGTATAAGTGAGCTAACTAAAAATTAATGTACATATGTATACAAGTCTTCATTTCCTGAACATACTCTATCTTCAATCTTCAATTGTTGATCTTTTCTTCATACTTTGACTTCAAGTCTTTATCCAAAACATCAATTGATGATTGACTTGCACCAACATTAGAGCCATGTTAACAATGTGTTATGAGGCTCTTCTTTGCTCCTCTATTCTCTTTGATCTTCCTAATCCATCTGAGGATGATTCTGGTACATCTACATGTGGATTTTGATGGTCAAAGAGCTGTTACGCCCACTTTGGTAGTGGCTTGCATTGTGTAGCTACAGCTGGTTGGCTCTTTATTGAGGAAATTTCTCCATCAGATGTTTCCTCCTCCTCAAATTTAACCTGTCTTTTGATAGGCACAAGGTGAGATATTTCTCCGTTTGATGAGATAGTAGATTTACCTTTATCTTCTACTAAGTGTGGTCGTTCATCAAACACCACATCTCGATTGACAAAAATCTTCCTTGCCTCAGGATCCCACAACATGTATGCTTTAGACTCTTCACTATATCCTAGGAAGACACACTTTTTGCTTTTTGAATCCAACTTTGATCTTGTTGAATCGGGAATATGTGCATAATAGAAACAACCAAAAATTTTGAAATGCAAAACTGAAGGATTTTTACCATAATATGATTCTTGAGCAGTCATTGATGCCCTTCAGTGCTTTTGTGTAGCTTCGATTGAGGATGTAGACTGCTGTATTGATTGCTTCTCCCCAGAATGAATCAGGTTAACATACAACGAGCCATTTCAACTACTGTCCTGTTCCTATGCTCAACAATGCCATTTTGTTGACGTGTATGAGCTGTGATAAGTTGCATTTTCGCACCATGCTCCTTACAGTAATTATTGAATTCTGTTGACAAGAATTCACCTCCTCTATGTGTTCTGAATTTCTTCAGTTTCCTTCTTGATTCATTTTCCACATACTTATGCCACATTTTAAATTTTTCAAAAGCATCAGCCTTCTCTTGAATGAAATAAACCCACATCTTTCTACTATAATCGTAGACTAACAACAAAAAGTAGAAAGATCCTCTTAAATCAGGTGTAGATATTTTACCGCAGAGATCAGCATGTACCAACTCTAGAGGAGCTTGAGATCGATTGGTGGCCTCTCTTGGAAATGTCTTTCGTTGTTGCTTGCCCATCATACAAGCTTCACAAGGTTGCTACAACTTTGAAAATGCAGGCAAATGAGCAACCATCCTTGTTCTTTGCATCTCCTTCAAAACTGCAAATCCGAGATGCCCAAATCATTGGTGCCATAACCTACTTACATCTTTATCTTCTGTAGCAGTTAAGGCACTTAACTCATACAAGTTATCACGTCTTATGCCTTTACCTACTACATTACCTGATGAATCCATGATTTCTGCACCACTCTTATTTAAGTGAACTTCGAGTCCACGATCTGTTATTGCAGAAGCTGATCACAAATTTCTTTTAAGTGTAGGTACATAAAGAACATCGGATAACTTTTTCTCAACACCTGGAGAAGTGATAAAAGAGATGGTTCCAATTCCTTCCGCTAGACACTTGGAGTCATTTCCCACCACTACATTGATGGATTCCCACAGAGGCACTAGGGAACTATACCAATCCTTTTTACTGGTCCTATGGCGAGAAGCTCCACTATCTAAAATCCATGGTTCATCAACATGAGCTTGAGCAGATGAGCATATCTCTTCAATAGCTACCCATAGTTCTAGCTATGTGTTGTTTGCAAACTCTTTGTTCTTCCACGATGATTTTACAGTCCCATTTCGTTCATCAACTTGCTTCTTTCTGCAATCCTTGATGACATGGCCTTTCTTTTCACAATAGAAGCAACTTCCTGTGAACTTTTTCTTCTTTGGCTTCTTCTTTGATCCATCATAAGAGCCTTTACCTTTTGCATTTGCTGAGAATGCTGCATCACTTGTACTTTGCCGATTCTTCAACTGCATCTCTTCTTCTAAAAGCATAGCACAAAACTCTTCAAATGTAAGGGGAGTTGGTCTTACCTGAGTGTTAAGGGCTGTTACTAATCCATCATACTTTGCTGGAAGAATACGTACACATCTTCGAGCCAGCTCTTCTGGTGTTATAACAACACCAACTGCAGCCAATTGATCTTGAAGATGTTTTATCCATTTGATAAAATCTTCAGCCTTTTCAGAATAAGAATGCTTTTCATTTGCCAACTGATTTTCTAAATTTTGTATCCTAGTGTGGTTCTTGCTCTCATATTGTCGAGCCAATATGCCCCAAGCCTCATGTGCTTTAGTAGTATGTTGAACTAAAGTAAGCACAGAATCACTTACAGTAGTGACAATTGCACATAATGCATCGGCATTCCGCCTCTTCCAAGCTCGTAGAAGATCTGGATTTGGCTGAATTATCAATCTTGAATTTTTTGGATCTTCAACTGGTATAGGCTCTAGATCCAATCCCATTGGTCCCATGACAGTGTCAACTAATTCATAGGAGTCCAAAATTGCAAAAATTTTAAACTTCCAGAGTGTGTATCTAGTTTCCCTTCAATGAATGCAGGTGGGCGAATTTGAATAGGTGCAGCATTAACATTAGCTGAAGCACCAAGACCAGTGTTTGATGATGAAGTCATCATGTAATCACTCGAATAATCTACTGATATTCTAGTCTACTAGTAGGCTAAAATAGTGATACTTCTCAAGCTATTCGAACCTTATGGATCTGATACCATGTAAGACAATAATTACGCAATATAACACAAGAGCAGTAGCAGAGAAGATAACAGATATAGGAGAATCTCAACAGTTTTGTATTAACAACAAGTACAAAGATGATGGCGTTGTCCACCCTTGTGCTCTCAAGGTAGAGTTTAAATGGTGATCTAGAAAACTCTAGATAGGGAGATACAAGGTAGAGGTATGCTAGCTCAATTCGATGTCTCAGGTGGTGCAGAAGTCATGTATATATATAGGATCATGGGTGGCCTTTCGTGGACGGCTATACATGGGCAGTAGAGCATGGGCGGCCACCACCCAGGTAATTGCCATATGCTGCTTAGGTTGGTTGAACCGACCTAACAAATATAAATGATTTGTGACTCTGATAGGGAATACTCCATGGAATATTCCCTTTATCATTACGTCGGGGCTGCTGCCCCCAGACCCCCACCAGGGGGCCCACTGGCTCCCTGGGACCCCCCAGCCGGGTCTGCTCACTACTGCTCTCGACCCCACAATTGGGGACCTTGGTAACTCCCTTTCCTTACAATACCTTACATGGTCTAATATGACCTTCATCCAACATGCACGTTGGGATTCCCATCAATTGGGTAATGCATGCTTTGCTTCTCCTCATAATGGGGGCCTTACAAAATGTGCATACAATCATGAGGGAAAGACATTGATCATATACTAATAGTGAGGTCAATGTGTAGCGAGATGTCAGGCTGATCCCACAGACTGATAATGTTTTATGCAATATAGCTTCTGTCAATTCTTGCTTTCCTCAAATCATCCCCAAATTGGAGGTTCAACAAAGAGAAACCATTCATATCTTTAACTTCCACTAGGTCCATGTGGAGCTTGATTTTATCCTAGATGTCTTTCTCTTGACCATCAATGGTATGCCCCCTGTTATCCCATCGATCCAAAGGGTCTTCCACCATGTTAAAGTCCCCACGAAGTAACACGTTGTGGGAAAGCGATTCCAAAGAGGCCCAAGTGTCGATCCGCTCCGTCACCCTATTTGGGGCATACATGAGAGACCATAGTGAACTGGAAGGGGTCTCCAAAGGAGGAAGCAATCCAACGATGCTTCTGATCCTCACAGGTGTTGACAAGTCTACCAGATCAAAAGTTACTTATTCTAATATTTGTGCCACTGCCCCCCCTAGGGTGGGAAGTGGTAACCCAAACATGGGTTGAAGAGATGCGTCTGAGTCATTTCTGAAGGTCCACTCCACATTTTAATCTCTTGGATACATATGAAATCAGGGTTTAGGCTATTATCGTGAAGCCAATCCAATAATAGCCGCTCTTGAGGGGTCAATCAACCCCCTGGCATTAAATGATGTGATAATCATTATCGCTTGTTCCCCTATTTGCAGAGAGGGACCTTGTCTTTTTTCTTCTTGGGTTCATCTTTCTTTCTCAAACACGAGAGATATTGACCATAAATCTTACCCTTAAGGAGGCTCTTCCATGGAATTTCCAAAGGTTGCTTCCCCTTATGCGACACCTTCTATGGGAATGAGTTAATCACTTTTTCTGGAAGTGTTGATCCAATGATGGAGCTCTCACTGTCCGGGTTGTCTTCATTGCTAGTAGCGAAACCCTCCTCTTTACTAGTGGTATAATGTAGCTCAGTGATGAGTAGCACCTCCTTTAATGTCAATCCGGGAAGACGTGAGGATGGTATGAAGACCTCGAACAATTGATGGCACAAGTGCGTGAGTGAGAAGCACACTAACATGCACACACATACACACACACGTGCACACACGGTAAGACAAAGAGAAAGACAATGGAGTTCCTTAGATTACTTCAAAAGTGCTCTTACAAGTTCAAATCTATTACAAGCTAACCTCAAAAAATGAGCTCTCTAGCTCTATTTATAGTTTTTTACTAGCTTTGGCCCTGTCCAGACCTAGTGTCCGGCCTAGTTAAAAATTAGGTTCTAGGGTCTATTTGGGGGCTCAAATGAAGTCTAAAAATTATGAAAATTGGTATGATGCTACTTATAATACTCCTCAAGCTCGAGCACTCCTCGTCTTGCAAAAATGGATTTACAAAAAGGTGAAATGGTATTTACAATGATGTAGAGTGACTAAATTCACTATTTAGGAAGTATTACTTCATGGAAAAATTTGGACGGCCTACTTGCCAGATCTTCGTTGACTACTTTGTCTGCTGGTGCTTTCTCTTCGCTCTGAATCCCTTCTTTGAATTCCTTGTCTTGTGAGTCCTTGGGTACCTTGACTACTGCCAACACCCCCCCTCTCTCGCGTCTGTCGTCTCTGACATACCCTTGTTGAGTGGATCATTGGATATAGTAATTCACGACATCGGTCGCCAAGTGATGTTCTGATAATCTCAGTCCTTTTGCCAAATCGGTGAGTAGTGCATCCCAGTCTACTGGCCCAAGAACTTCCGGATGTGGCATACGTAACTTTTCTGAATGTAGAGCCTGTTCCACAGCAAATAACTGTAATACATGAGATGGCCTAGGAATGAATATCTCTGAATTATATTCCCAGAACCCAGTGATAAACATTTCCTCAAACGTTTGCTTGAAGCAAGCTAGTAGATACTTGATACGAGCATGCCATGCATAGACGACATTGATAGATGGTGTGGTGCTCATATCATAAACAAGGTCTTGATTTCCTTCATTAAATCCGAGAGCCGAAAGATGAGGTTCCTTGACATTCTTAAAGGTCCTAAATGTCACCAGCATTAGCTCAAAGATTTTGAGGCACATCTATGCCATGATATCTGGTATATCCTTGAATCTGTCTGCCTAGTGTCGGATGGTTGAAATCATGTAGTTTACTGTGGGTTGGCCATGAGGGGGTGCTAGGTACACATAATTTAGCCATTTTTCACATCCTTTAACCGTCAAAACTGTTTTGGTGTACTCTGGCCAAGACCTTCTTCGAAAGACAGGGCAGTAGCATGGATTATACTTGATGTATAATGGCATGTTATTCCAAGTGCGTACCATCTCAGGGTATGTTTCAAGCAAACGGATCCTCCAGGTAGGTTGAAATATATTCCCATGCGTGGCACTTGCAGGGATGTATTCTGGTGCAAACTGTGTCGTCGAGGTTGGTTCTTTTGTTGTGCGCTGCTTGATTTCAGCAGTATAATCTGCCATTAAGACACAGAATGGAACATACAAATCATCGGACGTGCCAATCCACCTATGATGGGAGAGGTTTCTGAAGTAATCGGATTTGATGACGATTTCTTCCAATCGGGACATCCACTGTATCTGTACTGCCACCCTCTCATCGTGGGTTGTAGCCACCTTCTCTAACCTCTACATCCATTCAGGAGCTTCGATCTCAATTGTGTCCATCCCTTCTTCTGTTTGCTTACCCCCTGGTGCAGACATCTGTACGTATGGGTCTTCAAAGATCTCCTCAACTGCAATTGGAACTAAGTCTTCAGGTTCCGATTCCACGAGGGGAGAGGGTTGACGCTCATATTGAAGAACTTTATTTTGTAGTTCTGTCAGTTGTGCTCTGAGTTCTGCGACTTCTTCAGATGTGTCTGTTGCGGCTGTAACTTCTTTTGGTGAATCTTGCTGGGCTGCCAGTTGCTTTAGGAGGTCATCCTGCTCTCTTTCTAAGGCATCATGTGCTTCCAAGAGATCGGCGTGTGTTTCCAATACGATTTGCATATTTGCCGATGGGATGGCCTTGAAATTCTCTAGGTCAATTTCTTGCGGTGAACCCTCCATTGCTGCTTCCAGGTTCTCTTCGTTCTGTTTTTGTAGTCGTTTATTTTCTTCGAGTGCGGCAGACATGTGCTTGCGTAGTAAGGCAAGGTTACGTCGAAGCTTGAGATTGTCCGTTATCTGAGCGTGTAACAGATCATCAAGTTGTTGTTTTTCTTCAGTATCCATCTGGGGTGGATTGGCGATTAACTGATCATGTTGTGATTGCAATGTACTATATTGCTATTGTAACTGTCTCTTCTCCTTCTCTAAATTAATGAATCTCTCCTGTAGTGTTTCATGATTTCTGAACAAGCTCGTATGCTGGGCATCTAGATGCTGGTAATGTTGTTGTACTTGAGTCATACATTGGTACATATTATTAAAAATACATTATTAACAAGAGTGGGTGCGGGAAAGGTGTTGAATGCAGGGGGGTAGGGAAAAGGGAATGGGAGTGTGTATGTTGTGCTTGAAAAGGTGAAGTGGGTGGTGGGGGAATGGGAGATTGTGGAAATATGGGGGGAGGGAGAGGTGCGGAAGTAGGTGATATGTCCATGATGTCATATGTGGATGCAGTCGTGGGAGTGATTGTGAACATGGGACTTGTCGGTGTAGTGATGGTTGTGAAGGTGTAAAGTGGTGTGTGTAGTTGTGAATATGGACCCCAGGGAGCATGATCGAGGGAGTGGGAATTTCAGTAGCTACAGTTAGAATTACCGTGTCAGTGGTAGTATTTACAATAGGGGTGGTGATAGGTTGTGCGGATTGTGAGGGTTGACTCACAGTCTGTGCTTCGGTATGGGAAGTGGACTCTGAGGCGGTGACGGTGGTGGTGACGCTGGTAGTGGGAGGTGAAGGTGGTGGAGTTGGAGGTAGGGGTGGTAAAGGGGGTGACGGGGGTGCACTTGAGGTATGGGCTTCCTCAGTGTCATGAATGGTTTGAGTCGTGCCCGTGGTCGTGGATGTGGTGCCCTGTGGTTCTGATACCAATACATTCATTTGTTTCCCTGATCGAGGGGGGCGTCTGCCGTATCTTCTCTCTGATCTTCGCAAGTGTGCAAGAGCGGTATGCACCATCTCAGGTACCCCTAATGCGTCAACAATCATGTCAAGGGTTGCTCTGTATTGCTCATCCACCCCTTCCTCTTCAAGGATTTGGTTCATGAGGGCTTTTCCTGCTGTCAGGGACAGTTTGTGCTGTTCTTGAACTCGTTTGATGGTATCATACAGCTTTTTCAGTTGCTTCGTATAAGCAGGGGCTCCTTCAAGTTCCTGTACGACTTCTTTCTCATATTCATGCTCTTCTTCATCGGATAGTCCTTCTTGTTCATCCTCTTGCTCCTCTTCTGCAGTCTCCTCTTCATCATCATCCACTTCGACTACTTCTGGTTGGACTGGATGGGGTTGGTCTGTGACTGTCTACTGTCCGCCTGCTTGCTCTGCCTCAACCTCCAGATTAGTAGCATTAATTATTCTAGCTACTTCCTCATCAGTTAGATCTTCTAGTGTAAAGCAATGAGGGAACTCTAAGTCGGTGGGTATGGTTGGGAACACTAGGTTTGGGCCTTCCGCGCTATGCCTCGGTAATCTGATAGTGAATGGTTGCACTCGCCTTGGAAACCGTGGAGTGGTTTCTAGTGTCAGTGTAGCACCTCGGGCCTGTGCACAAGGCATCTAAACTGCTCCTCTCATTTTCTTGGATGGAGGCCCTCCAGTTGATAGTCTGCGTTGAAATTCTTGCACCCTAGTCCAAACAAGTGCCCATTGAATTGGCACATCATATGCCAAGCAGCAGTAAAAAATCCTTGTGAGAGCACAACATCCATAAAGCACTGACTTTTGCTTCTTATACCATCGTTGATGTGCCAAGTGTATTTGGTCGATAATCCAATGCGGCATGTTTATTGTCAAATCAAAGGTGTCTGCTAGGTACAAACTAAACCATATCTTCTTGGGTGGCATTGTGAACCTCTCTTGAGCGGGAACGCGAAATGCTGCATGCACATTCGAAGATGAATGGCAATAGTTGGTGTCATTGCCACCATGTCCTTTAGTTTAGTGAGGTTCCAGTTTTTCATGTTGTCCGGCACCATTGACTCCTTCTCTGTGGGGATATGCATGCCTTTCATCTCGAGAGCTTCCCTTACCAAATTGTTAGTCAACTTGAAATGCTTCAGTTCATTACCCCTCGTAAGAGATTGTAAGACAAAGGTGTTGTATCCCTTTTTCTCCTTACTTGGAGTAAGGGTGCTAATCAAGTATGAGCATCTCAGAAAGTCGGGCTTTGGTAATTGAGCTTTGAAATAATCATATAGGCCTACCTTCTTCCATATTGGTTTCAAGCCTTCATTATTTTGAAGCTTCTCAAATTCCCTGGTGAAGAAGTGATACCTGCCCCAGCGCCCATTGAACTCTATCTCTGCCTCCCACAGGTAAGTGCCTTCTCCTAGGGGTCATGCCACATCACTGAACCAATGTGAGTTTTTGCTGACTGGCATTGTGTGCCCCTGTGGAGGATTCTGAACCGGTATGGCATGTAATGCTCTCAATGCCACAGGGCGTTCCTTCAATTCCTCCTCAATGGGAAGACTTTCAATGTCCACGATCTGAGGGCTGGTTCCTGCTTGAGAGCTTGTTCCTGCAGCCTCGGCCATCTTACTTCTTTTTTGCTGGCTCTGTGGGAATATAGAAGCATGTGTTAACATTGTAAAGGACAAGATAGAATAGTTTTTGTCCTTGTTACAACAGTAACATGAGGTTAGGGAGAGGTTAGTAGGTTATTTAAGTGCTCGGTGATTGTGTGTGTAGTTAGTAACTGGATAGTCCTAGGAGCTAAATGGAATGAGGTAGTGTGAGAGTGATGTAGTTAGTAGATTGGGATGAATTTACAAATGGGGTCAGGGGGTTTGCTACAAGTTTTGGGCTGCCAAACATAACGTATGACTTTTGGTTTTGGTTTTGTGGAGACTTTCGAGGGCGTTGCGAGAGTTTCTGCTTGGAAATGGGGCTTCTTATGGAACCATTCACAAGAGATTCTACTCATGCTCATGGGTGAATAAGTGTTTGTGTGTGATGTATACGAGTGGGTATCAGCTGTTCAAGTGAGTGAACCATGTTGTGCAAGGTGTGGTCTCCGTGTAGCTATTTGTGCCCGCAAGCAAGCCTTAGGCACCCAAATTTGTTTTGATTGGGGGTTGACCTTCATTGAATTCTTGGGTACCCAGATAGACTTTACTCTCACAGAAGAATTTTTGGAAGACTTCTTATTAGTGTGTTGTCATTGGTCAGTAATAGGAAGTTGAGCCAGTTGTTGTGGCTTGACCAAAATAGGATGCTTGCCCTTCCGCACCCACATTTGTTTTGATGGTTGTGACACCATGCTTCGCACTTTCTTTTGGCTTCGAGCATAGGTAGTCTGCTTATGTTGCTTTCTATATACCTCTGATTACTACATCTCGATGGCTTTTGGAAAAGAAGGGAGTTCCATTGTATCCTTGACTTCTTTGTTGAGATAATCGTCCCTCTTCATCACATAGTTTTGGACAAGAATAGCATGGTCATCTTCAGGTGTACCCCTGGAAGGACCAGGAGTGTGTGCCTTTCCTAGTTCCTTGAGTGCTCCATTGTCTAACTCAGCTGTAATTCGACTCTGATTTATCCATACCTGAAGAAGTCCACTTCTTAGGTTTAGGTTGACTGCATGATCATAGATCCAATCCTGACCCAAGACAAGGGGTTCAGTGAGATCCTCATCTTGACACACTAGTACTTTAACTGTCAGTAAAACATCGTGAATATAGAGGGGAAGTTCCACCTCGCCCATGCAAGGGGTTTCCACGCCTCCCAATCCTATGAGGTATGCTTCAATGGGATTGATACTTAAGTTCAACTTTTGACAATAAGAAAATTTAACCGCACTGGTGGCTGCACCTGAGTCAATCAATGCCCTTACAGTCCTTGCACTCTTTCCTTGTCCTATCTCTAAGGTTACAAAAGGACGTCGATCAATTCTTCTATGAGAGCTAATGCCTGAAACTTCACACATAGCCATATGATATTCTGGGTGCGCATAGTCATCTGTCCTAGGCTGATCTCTACCCTGTCTTCTCAACTTCATTCTTTGGATGCGTTCCAACGCTTCTGCCTGAGCTTCTTCTCGAATTCGTTGTTCTTCTTCCTTGCGTTTCTTGGCAGTGTTGAGTCTATTTAGCATCTCTTCAGTCAGGGGTTCTTGATATAACTTGACACTGCATTCACTTATGTAATTAGGGAGAATATCGCCTTCTAAAGTGGCTAGTTGTACTTCTCCACTAGTTGAAATCCTATTGATGATCATAGGTCCATAACCAGTTTTTCTAGCTTTCTCGCATGTTGTTTCAGGGTATACACCAAAACTAAGTCTCCGGCATTCAAGCCTTTATCCTTAACATGGGCACCAAAGTATGCCTTCTATCTTTTCTAAGCAGCATATATACCTGCTGCAGCTCTTAGTCTTGTCTCGCCTAGTCGTTCAAGATAAAAAATCCTCGAAGAGAGTTCATGACCCGTCCACTCATGCTCTTGTGCTACCTTTAGTGTAGGTATCAAGAAGTCCAATGGTAGCACTGCATTTTGGCCAAATACCATCTGAAAGGGTGTGGCTTGGAGTACCGTTTTATAGGCAACTCGGTATGCCCAAACAACATGGTGTAGTTGTTTGTCCCAATCAGAGCGTTTATTATTCACTAATTTGGTAAGCACATTGCATAGAATCTTGTTTGTGCTTTCGGCTTGCCCATTAGCTTGTGGGTGATAGGGAGCAGACTTCTTGTGTACTACCAAGAATTCTTGGAGAAGATTTTCAATAACTTCATTCAAGAAGTGGGTGCCTCTATCACTTACTAGCTCTATGGGTAGCCCATATCTAGTGAACACATTCTCAAATAAGAACTTGGCGGTTGTCTGAGCATCATTCTTTGTCGTAGCTTTTACCTCTACCCACTTGGTTAGATAGTATGTGGCCACGATGATATATTCAGCATGTGAACCCTTAGCTGGGGGATTAATAGGACCGACAAAATCTATTCCCCAGTTAGAGAATGTGCGTCCACCCATCATAGGTTTCAGTGGCATCTCATCTTTACGTATAGGATACTGAGTTCGCTGACACACATCACATCTCTTCACATAGGTATGTGCATCCATATGAAGGGTTGGCCACCATAATCCTGCAAATAGGATTGCCTTGATCACCCGATCTGGTCCAAAGTGTCCTCTTGCTACACCTTGGTGAGCAGTTTCCAAGATCTTAAGATATTCACTCTCATGGACACATAATCTAAGGTAATCATCTTTACCACGCTTGGATAGATTATCACCAATGAGTGAGTAATCTAGGGCTTCTTGTTCTAGACTTCTTTGTATGGCCAATGTCATATCTTGTGGGAATGTTTTCGTCCTCAAAAAGGCTACTAATGGTTCACTCCAATCTGGCACTATGGACACTTGATAAAGAGTGGCATGATCCACGGGTGGTTTAGTGCAACAGATAGGACATTCCTTGCACAATTTATGGACATCAGCTTCCATAGTAGGCCAATGCACTCCGAGTCTCCTCAGTGTCTGTAGGGTTTGTTGCTTTGAGTAGTGTTGCTCTAATGCACCTACATGTGCTAATTGCAACCATTTAGCGTACTCATCCTCTTCCACACAACAAGCCAATATCACTTGATCTGTCTGTTTGTACATACTTCCTGCCATGATATGGTACTTCTGGGCTTTTACTACCTCCTTATCTTGAGTGTTTATGACTGGGTGGTTAGGCATGTATGTCAATATTGGCACTAAGGGCTTAGCCCGCTGAGGTACCACTTCCAAATTAAATAAGTAAGCATCAGGAAGGTCATCTGATACTCCTTGTGGGACCTCTCCAGATGTGAGCCTAGAAAGATGGTCAGCTCTCAAATGAGTCTTACCTTTCCTTACCACTACCTCAAAGTCCTATTCCATTAGTAAGAGAAACCATCTTACTAACCTACCTGTATTGCATGGCTTGTTCACTAAGTACAACGATGCCTGATGGTTAGTAAAAAAATTTAAACTTGTTTGCAAGCAAATACTTTTTAATTGCATATACCATGCCTAATCCTTCTCTCTCAGTAGTGGTATAATTCCGTTCAGCTGCATTTAACTGTCTACTAGCATAGGCAATTGGAAGATCCATATTACCTTCACCAGTCGGTTGTGCGAGTACACATCCAATAGCATAATTGGATGCATCCACATGAACATGAAAGGGCTTATTCCAATCTGGTGTGGTCAAGATTGGTGCTGAACACAATCTTCTTTTGAGTTCGTTGAAAGAGTTTTCACATTCATCAGTCCACTCAAAGTTAGTCAAAAGTTCGTACAGAGGCTTTGCAATGATGGCGTACATGTGTATAAAGCGTCGGTAATAACCACAATGCCCCATGAAAGCTTGTACTTCCTTGACATTCTTTGGCCTAGGTAGCTCTGCTATGGCTCTCACTTTCTCCTCATCCGTGGATATGCCATTCTTTGACACTATGTGTCCTAGAATCTTGCCTTGCCTGACCATAAAAACACACTTTTCTGGGTTCAAGCAGACTTGATATTCTCTACATTTGTCAAAGATTTGCCTGAGTTCAGGTACATGTGTCTGTCTAATGTTGGAATGAGCACAAAGATCATCAACAAAGACCTCTAAATTCTTCCTCAGGAATTCTTTAAATACATGACACATTAGTCTCTGAAATGTAGCGGGTGCATTGGTGAGACCAAATGGCATTACTCGGAAGGCAAATATGCCCCACTCCGTGGCAAAAGCCGTCTTATGCTGATCTTCTGGAGCAATGGCCACCTGATTGTAGCCCGAAAATCCATCAAGGAAGCTATACACTTCCTTTCCTGCTACTCTTTCTAGTAGATGCTCAGTGATAGGAAGCGGATAATTATCTCTAATGGTGGCTGCATTAACCTTCTTCAAGTTAATGCACACATGTTGCCATTCTTTTTGGGCACCACTACAATGGGGGATACCCACTCAGTGTGTTCAATTTCATAAAAAAATCCAGCTTCCACCAGACGATCTATCTCTTCTTTGATCTTGGCAGCATAATTATCATTGTATGTGTATGGCTTTTGCTTAGAGGGTTTGGCATCTAAGGTCATGGGGATAGTGTGTGAGCATATGTCAAGGTCGACACCTTTTAAATCCTTGTACCTCCAAGCGAATACATCTCTGCATTCTCTCAGCAAGGCTATTAGCTCATGCTCTTCTTCCTCTGTCAGATCATGGCCTATGTACGTGCATCTTTCTTCTCCTTCTTCTATGGCTACAACTACTTTCTTGGTGGTTTCTTTGTTATCATAGGCCTCTCCTGCTTGTGAATCGCGTTTAGGCATTCTTACCATGACTCTCCTATCGTCTATCTCATACTTTTTGAAATTCTCGGGGACCTCAAACAAGGATTCTTCCTCTTCTTGTGTGACTTCTCTCTTCTTCTTGTTCTGGCCTTCACTCTTGGCAGTCACTTGTGTGGTTAATCTCACATCATCTGTAAGCTCTCCACGTCTCTTAGGATGAGCTTCTACTTCATAGAAGTATTCTTCATCTGATGCAAATGGTGGGTCCATAATGATCGACTCTAGATCGGAGTCACTTGCATCTTCAAATGCATCAGGGCTAGGTTCGCATTCTTATAAAACCGAATCTCCCATGATTGGCTCTATTGAGAAAACTGAAATGTCATAGCCATCCTCGTCACAGTGGGGTGTCCATTGTTCTTCATTGATGGCTACATCCATTGATGCTAAAACTTTTGTCCAGCCATGAGGTTCAAATTCTTCATCAGGAAATACTACAGGTGCGTAGGCTAGGTCTTGAATTGATCTATGGGTTTCTTTTGCACCTATCTCTCTAGCCTTTTCTCTCTTCTCTTCTTCTACTACTACTTTACACATCCATAGGTGTGTGTCTTCATGCATCCATGAGGATCCTGATCCTATGGAATGCACTGACTCAGTATCATCTTTAGCTCTATGGATGGGATTCCATTGGATAGGAGGGACATCTCTATGAGAGTAATCTTTGAGATTCACTTTGGTTGTGACACCTAAGTGTTGCAAATACAAGGAATTGGTTCCCCAATCCTGTACCACTTGCAACTGTCGCATAAATGGTCTTCCCAAAATCATCTCATAGGCATGGTTCTTGCTAAAGTCACAGATAGCAAATGTATGCTCAAACTCTACACCACAAGTGAGAGTTATACCTTCAAGCAGTCCTAAGGGTCTCTCAATGTGACCATCGGCCATCTGCAATTTCATCCTCGTGGGCCTGAGTGCTGGCTTGCCCCATTGCTTCCATAGGGAAGTGGTAGCAATTGCAACTCCTGCACCTGAGTCCAGAATTGCCTTGGTTGTGTATCCTTGATGGGTGATGGGAAGATAGGTGTTTCCTTCTTCTCCTTCACTCATATCTCCTATCTTGTCTAGAGGAATTTCTGGCACTGTTCTATGAGAACCTACCTGGGAACGCCGCTTAGCTACCTCTGGCATTTGTTCGGCTACATGTTTCCACAGTTCTGGCCTAACCTTGAGTAACTCCTCTAAAGTGAGATTGCACTGCACTTTAGTATTCTTTACTACCTCCGTATTCCTAGGTATGACTGAATCTTCATTTCTTATCATGACAGTGGGTGCTCTCATACATGTAGACTTTGCTTTCCATGGGCCCGTGAAGTGGGGTAATTCGTGTAAAGAATTAGACTCGAAGTCTAATCTCTCCTGAGATTGTGCACTCTCCTACTCTCCATAAATGTGTTGGAGATTCATTCACTAATTATGCATAACGACATGAAGATAAAGGAAAGCAGAAACAAAGCATTCAGAAGAAAAACCAAAGCCTTAGTGAAGGGACAAATTCACGACTGTAATATACAGCGTAGAAACTTCTAGAATTAGAGTCTGTTGAAACCGGATCAAAATGTATATAAGAAAGAGCATAGAACCGGAATGTAGTGCAGAAAAGAAGTGTGCATATGAGATAGAGAATAGAAGTGAGATATAGAAGACACCATACATCACGTATGTAGAGATGAATAACAAAACCTGAAATGTCGGGTATTCATCTGAGAGAGATGGTAAGGAATAACTACTCAGAGTAGGAGAGTTTTCCATAGCTATGAGCAAAGTGAGGCCAAGCTATTTTGTACACATCTTCTCTAATACAAAACACATGTTCATGTGGAAGTTTGAGCGCATTCTTCGTATGTGAAGAAATCTGAGAATTTTCATGTTACGGTGAAAAGTTAGTTAACAGCTAAAGTTTTCTCAGTAAACGTTTTCCGGTACTTCTATGAGCTAGATCTTGAAGTACAGTGTAAAGTTTTGTATGAGATATAGCTTATCTTGTAGCTATAAGTCTCAACTATAAACTGATCAAAGATTTCGGTAAAATGAACATGTACACACGGTACAAAGTCTGACCAGAAAGAGGCATCCAGAACTGGTGAAGTTTTTTCTTAAACTTCAGATAGAGTTCATTCAGTGAAGGAAGTTCAAGTATCACTTCCTTACTTCATGTATACACATTTGAAGTAACTACAAACAAAATTGCAGTTGATTTCGGTAAGATTCCGGTACACTTACGGTGGAATTTTGGTGATAGTCTGGTGAAGTTCTGGTGAAATTTTGATGAGTTTAAAACACAGTTTTGACAAAGTTAAGTAACGCAAAGATTGTTTAATTGTAAGCTAATACAGTAGTGTAAAGACTGGAGTAAATCAGTTCAGAATTGAAGCTTAAAGGAAACGTGAAGCTTTCTGTAAAGTGAATTTTTGGTGTTCACTAGATACAGTTATAAGTTTTCAGTTTCAGAAAGTTTGCTAAGCTATTGATGATTATAGAGGTGTTCTAACATCACTCTAGCTTAGTTTCTGTGGTGTAAGCGAATTCCGCAATAAGCGCTGCACCAACACAAGTGGTATCAGAGCTGAAAAGGTTGTGAAGAGCAGGAAAGGTTTCTCAGAAGAAGAAATGGAAAGAGAATTTGAAGAATTCTCATAAAGGAAGGTGAAAGCTAACAAACGGCATCAAGAAACGTTCCGAAGTCAATCTCAAGGGTAAAGGTTTGTAAAAGGTAAAACCTTTTAATATTACACTCACCGGAAGTAACAAAAACAAGAAGATCATGGCAAATCATATCTCAATTGACAAATTGGACAGAGATAATTATCCAGCATGGGTAATGCGAATGGAAGCTTTACTTATGAGTAAAGACTTAATGATATATGTGACAGGAGAAGAAAGGAAGCCGACTTTCGAAGATGATAGTCAACCGAAAAAAGAAGAATTAAAAGCCTTGAAGCTGTGGCAGAAGAAAGATGCAACGGCAAGAGCATACATCTATAATACTGTTACAGATCATCTACTACCGCATATTAGAGGTCTGGAGAAAGCAGAAGATATATGGAGAGCATTGGAAGATCACTTCCAAAATACTACGAAAGCTAGAAAGGCTAGCTTATGGTCGGAGTTCACAACATTCAAGAAAAAGCAAAGTCAAAGCATTAGTGATTATGTCACTAAGATGAAGGACTTGGCAGATAGTCTTGGATCGATTGGTGAAGATATCAAAGACCACAGGTTAATAGCACAAGTGCTTACAGGTTTGAGAGGAGATGAAAGGTGGAAACCTTTCGTACTCTCAACTGAATTGTCTTTAAATCATTTTGTACCAGATTTAAATCATTTGCTTGGACTAATGCTAACATTTGAGCAAGATTTGAAGAAAGATGGAGAAAAAGGACATAGTTTAACTATCTATGCAAAGAACAAGAAGAAAGGTGATAAAGGTAAAGAAAAAGATGAAGAAGAAGTGACTGCTCAAGCAAATTATGCAAGAGGAAGAGGTAACGTCAGGAAAAGAGGTAAAGGAAGAGATAATCAGACTAATAACAAGAAAGCTTGCTGGATCTGTGGATTAAGCAATCACTTGGCTCATGATTGCTGGCATAATTCACAAGGATCAAGTCAGGATCAGAATAACAACAGTAGAGGCAGAAGTGGAAGATATCAAAGAGGAAGACAAAGCCAAAGAGGTGGATATGGTAGAGGTGGAGCAAAAAGTTGGGGACAGAATCAGTCTCGCAACACTACCTATTACAACTATGTGAATGATACGTAGAATGATGATCATACGATGTTGATGATGAACTCGATAAGTGTGTCAGAGAATGAAGACCTCAAGGTATTCTATATTGACTCTGGTTGTTCAAATCATTTGTCAGGAAATATACAATTATTATCAGAATTAGAAGGAGGCATTTCAAATCATACAGTATAGACAGTTGATAACACAAAACATAATGTAAGGTCAATTGGAAAGGTAAAGTGTAAGAATGGAGCTGACCTACTAACAAATGTTTTGTATGTTCCAACAATCCCGAAGAATCTGATCAGTGTGGGTCAGATAGTAGAAAAAGGTTTTCAAGTCAGGTTTACAAATGAAGGAGTATCTGTCGAAGATCTAGAGAAAGGATACAAACAAATTGTCCATGGTAAAAAGGAAGGTAGACTTTTTACTCTGAAAGTACAAGGGAATGTTGGTCAAGCCTTAATCACACATGGTGATGAGGTATTTATAGAACTAGACCTCTGGCATAAGAGGCTAGGACATTTTTATAAAAAGGGAATCAAAGCTATGGTGGAGAAACAATCCGTGAGAGGATTACCAAACATGAAGAACCAACATATGATTCACAAATGTGAAGCCTGTCAGATGGGAAAAGCCCATAGGTTACCATTTTAGAAAAATGGTTACAAACACGATGGTGTGCTAGAGCTCATACATACAGATGTATGGGGACCGACAAAAGAAGGATCTATCAGCGGATCGAGGTATTATGTTCTGTTTATTGATGATGCAACAAGATGGATAACTCTTTATGTTTTGAAAGAGAAATCAGAAGTGTTTGGAGCTTTCAGACATTTTCATGCATATGCTGAAAGACTTATATGACAGAAACTCAAAAGACTAAGGTCTGATGGAGGAGGAGAATATTTTTCTCGAGATTTCAATGATTATCTGTGGAATGCAGGAATCAAAAGAGAAATAACTTGCAAGTATACACCGCAACAAAATGGAGTAGCAAAAAGAAGAAACCGAACTCTAGTTGAGTTTACACGAGCGATGCTAAAGGAGAAGAATTATCCAAACTATCTTTGGGCTGAGGTTGTAAATACAGCTACATACCTGGTAAACAGATTACCATGTACAGCTTTAAATGGGATGACCCCTTATGAAGCTTGGTGGGGCAAGAAACCAACACTTGATCATTGCAAAGTGTTCGGATCAGTTGCGTATGCCTATGTGCCATCAAAACTGAGACATAAGCTTGAACCAAAAGCTGAAAAATATGTGTTCATCAGATATGATGAAAAGCAGATGGGTTACAAGTTATGGAGTCCTCTAACCAAACAGTTTACTGTTTCTAGAGATGTGACATTTGATGAAGGAAAAATTTGGTATACAGATAAAGAACATAGTGTTGAAACACTTGAAGAAGAGATAAGAAGAAATGAAAAGGGTAAATCACATATGCAGGTAAATGGAGATGAAGATCATATGCAAGCAAGTACATCCAGGATCAGATCAGGTATGAGAAACGAATATGGATCAAGATTTGATGAAGATGTGAATTCAGATACACATGAAGAGTTTGAACCAAGAAGGTCAAACAGAGTAAGAAAACAACCAACAAGGTATTCTTATGACACTTCTTATTTGACTCAGAAAAATTATGCTTACTTAGTAAAGGAAGATGAAGAACCTCAGAATTATAGTGAAGCAAAAGGTAAGAAACAATGGAAAGAAGCAATGAAGGAAGAGTATAATTCTCTTGAAGAGAACAAGACTTGGGAACTTGTTCCAAAACCAAATGGTAAGAAAGTAATTGGAAATAAATGGGTTTACAAAGTTAAGAAGCTTGCAGATGGAAGGATAGCTAGATACAAAGCTAGACTGGTTGTCAAAGGCTATGCTCAGACATATGGCATAGATTATGATGAGACGTTTAGTCCGGTGGCAAGATGTCAACCATAAGGACATTGATTGCTATAGCAGCATCAAAAGGATGGAAGCTAAGTCAGCTAGATATAAAGAATGCATTTCTGAATGGATATATATCAGATGAGGTTTATATGGAACAACCTAAAGGGTTTGTAAGTTCCAGTTACCCAAATTATGTTTGTAGATTAAGAAGAGCTCTCTATGGACTGAAACAAGCTCCAAGAGCTTGGAATTACAGACTTGTGAAGTATCTTAATGACCTTGGATACCAAAGTTCAAAGGCAGATGCAAGTCTACTGATCAAGAAAATGGATGAAGGTATGATCTACATTTGTATTTATGTAGATGACATAATAATCACAGGAACCTCAGATGAAGGAATCAAAGAGGTAAAGAGACTGCTTGAAAAAGAGTTCAAGATCAGTGATCTAGGAAAGTTATCATACTTTCTTGGAATGGAAGTTACATATACAGATCATGGTATATATGTTTCGCAAGAAAGGTATCTCCTAAACTTATTGAAGAAGTTTAACATGGAGAATTGCAGAGAAGCTTCAACACCGCTTGAAGTAAATCATAAACTCAGCAAATATGGTGGTGCAGAGTTTGAAGATATGAGGAAGTATCAATCGTTAGTGGGAAGCTTAATTTATGCTACACTAACAAGACCAGATGTAAGTTATGCAGTGGGAGTTCTCTCACAGTTTATGCATTGTCCGAATGATCAACATTGGGTTGCAGGACAAAGAGTTCTTAGATATATCAAAAGAACTATAAAGGAAGGATTATATTATCCTTATACGTCAGATATAAAGCTGAGAGCATACAATGACTCAGACTGGGCAGGAAGTCAAGATGACAGAAGGTCAACACATGGATATATGATATACCTAGGAGATAAGCTTGTAAGCTAGTGTTCAAAGAAGCAACACACAGTAGCTTTATCGTTAACAGAAGCAGAATATAAAGGACTTGTGGAAGCAGCTAAAGAAGTGATATGGATGCAAACCTTGTTCAAAAGCATGGGTATTGATCAAGGTATACCTATCATACATGGAGACAACATGAGCTCGTTGTATCTTGCAGCAAATCCAGTATTTCATGCAAGAACAAAACACATAGAGATTCAATATCATTTCCTGAGGGAAAAGGTAATGGAGAAGGAGATTGAATTGGTATTCACTCCTACAAAAGATCAGATTGCAAATATTCTGACAAAGAGCTTAGATGAAGTAAAGACAAGCAGATTCAAAGAAATGGCAGGTATAAAAGAAAAGAAGAATATATGAAAGATCAGAGAATGCAAATTAGTGATTGATGGGGAGCTGTTGGAGATTCACTCACTAATTATGCATAACGACATGAAGATAAAGGAAAGCAGAAACAAAGCATTCACAAGAAAAACCAAAGCCTTAGTGAAGGGACAAATTCACAATTGTAATATACAGTGTAGAAACTTCTAGAATTAGAGTCTGTTGAAACCGGATCAAAATGTATATAAGAGAGAGCATAGAACCGGAATGTAGTACAGAAAAGAAGTGTGCATATGAGATAGAGAATAGAAGTGAGATATAGAAGACGCCATAGATCGCGTATATAGAGATGAATAACAGAAACTTGAAATATCGGGTATTCATATGAGAGAGATGGTAAGGAATAACTACTCAGAGTAGGAGAGTTTTCCATAGCTATGAGCAAAGTGAGGCCAAGCTATTTTGTACACATCTTCTCTAATAGAAAACACATGTTCATGTGGAAGTTTGAGCGCATTCTTCGTATGTGAAGAAATCTGAGAATTTTCATGTTACGGTGAAAAGTTAGTTCACAGCTAAAGTTTTCTCAGTAAACGTTTTCCGGTACTTCTATGAGCTAGATCTTGAAGTACAATGTAAAGTTTTGTATGAGATATAGCTTATCTTGTAGCTATAAGTCTCAACTATAAACAGATCAAAGATTTTGGTAAAATGACATGTACACATGGTACAAAGTCAGACCGGAAAGAGGCATCCAGAACTGGTGAAGTTTTTTCTTAAACTTCTGATAGAGTTCATTCAGTGAAGGAAGTTCAAGTATCACTTCCTTACTTCATGTATACACATTTGAAGTAACTACAAACAAAATTGCAGTTGATTCCAGTAAGATTCCGGTACAATTACGGTGGAGTTCCGGTGATAGTCTGGTGAAGTTCCGGTGAAATATTGATGAGTTTAAAACACAGTTTTGACAAAGTTAAGTAACGCAAAGATTGTTTAACTGTAAGCTAATACAGTAGTGTAAAGACTGGAGTAAATCAGTTCAAAATTGAAGCTTAAAGGAAACGTGAAGCTTTCTATAAAGTGAATTTTTGGTGTTCACTAGATACAGTTATAAGTTTTCAGTTTCAGAAAGTTTGCTAAGCTATTGATGATTATAGAGGTGTTCTAACATCACTCTAGCTTAGTTTCTATGGTGTAAGCGAATTTCGCAATAAGCGCTGCACCAACAAAATGGAGGGAATATCTTGTGGGAATTGATCATGTGCATCATCCACAAGTTCAAAGGGAGGAGGGACTTCACTCTCTTTTGCCCATTTTTCTTCTTGAATCTCTCGCAAGAATTCTGGTGAATACTTGTTCATAGAAGAAGATGTGTCTGGCTCTGTGGAGTTGGGCACATAAGCTTCCTGGGCGGGAAGGCTTAGCCTTTCACTTCGTTTGCCCTTATTTTGAGAGGCGGGTTCCTTTTCTGATTGTGCTATTAGCCTCTCCAATCTTTCTAGCGGTCCATCAAAGTGCAACTGCATCTTAGTTGAACTAGAGATGTTAAAGAGGCGACTGGCTTCAAACATTGTTTGAGCCAATTCCACCATGTTAGCACAAATTTTGGTTCGTTCAAGTTCTAGTTCCGCTCCGGAGTAACACTTTTCATGATCCGTTACGTTTGGCCCTTCTTGGATTCTGGCCTGATATGCCTTAAGCATCATATTTAGGTCCTCGAGAGTGGGATCTGCTAGGACTAATCCTACTCTAGGGGTGGTGGGATTGTGTGAGGTGGGTTGTAAGGTGGTGGGTCGGATGGAGATGGGAATGGTGGTGGTGGAGTAGTGTGAGAGGGAGGTGGAGATGTAAGTTCACTAATATTGGCTCTTGTTTCTCTTAGGCTTTCCTCGAGTTCACTCATCTTCTTCGCCCATTGCCTTTTCATTCTTTCATGGCTATCTCTCCAGGCTCTCGTCCGTTTCTTGGTTATGCTCTCAGATTCACTAGCTTCAGAACTCTTTTCATGGACTATGCTTTGGTTTTGTTGTGCAGCTTGAGCTCTAATGACCACTTGCACTAGTGCAGTGGAAGTTACACTCCCAGTGGAGTCTACAACTAACCCAATAACGTTAATAGGAGTGATTTTTGGCATATTATTGGGATTCTTTGGGCAATCTCGTAAGAGATGCTCTTTTTCGCAATCTTGACAAAAGCCCTGTATTGTTACTGACTGGGGTTGTGTAGATGCAGGCATTGGGCAATCACGAATGAGGTGATCTCCTTGACATCTATAGCATGGCCCTCTAGGGAATGGGGGTCTTACCTGCTTGGGTTGAGTTCTAGAGTTGGGGTTTGCGTACATGACATTTGCATACTCTGGCTCCCAACTAGGTTCACTCGGTTCTTCAGAGTAATATGATTCATTATGCTCAGGTGACTGCATGTAGTAAGCCTGTGGACTATCTATGTGAGTGGAATTAAAACTATGATCACTCGGGTCACTTTCTGAAAGCAATGGAGTCACTAGGACTATAGCTCTATTCAAATTTTCTTCAGGAGCTGCATACTTTACAGGAATCACATTAGCTGGGGTTGGAGGTTGTTGAACTAACACAGGTTGAGGCCTTTGTCGGTTTTGGTAGGGTTGTTGATAAGGTTGCTGTGGTCTACCATATTGCTGTGGAGGGTACTGGTTTTGGTATCTTCCCTGTTGTGGATAGGGCTGAGGGTAGGTTTGCCTAACCGCTTGCTTATTGTATGGGCAGTCTTGTGCTGTGTGATTTGTGTATCTCTGTTCTATGGTGCAGTATTGGCTACTGGGATTCACTTGGGGTTGAGCCATAATGGGACATACGTTCGCCATATGGTCACCTCCACATGTATAACACCGTTTAACTGTGGCAAATCTTGGAATTTGTTTGCTAGAGACACCTAGTTTTTGAGCTACTTTCTCAGCGAGTTCCTCAATAGATGTGGATTGCGAAGAAGAGAGACTAGTAGAACTATCTAAATCTTTGTAGATTTTGGAAAGTTCTAATTCCTCCCCTAGGTTATCCTCGATGTCGATGCACATGCGTACACACTCTTCTATGGTCCTAGGGTCTTTCAAGTACACATATGATCTCAACTTTGTACTCAGCAGTCCATCTAGGAATAAAGCCACTTGTTTGGCTGGTGTGGGTAACTCAAAAATAGGACATCTCTCTAGGTATTGCCTAAACCTTCTTCCTGCAAGTCTAACCGTCTCTTGAGGGGTTTGCTTCAAGCTATGAATCAGTGAGGAAGTGTTATGCCTGATGCCACTCTTAGAGAATTCAATAATGAAAGCCTCTAGAAGTTGGTCTATGTTCCTGAAGTGCCTCTCATTTAGGGGTTGAAACCACGTAAGAGCGGTGTTCCTAAGGGTTAGACCAAAGGCATTGTACTGCGTGAATAGGTCCTCAACTTGTTCAGCTCTCAAGACTTGCCTAAACTCGGCCACATGATCGTATGGATCTCCGGTGCCATCGAAGTAATTCTTCATGGACTTAACTAGTTGTGTAGGTCTCAAGGTTTTGGTGTGTTCCCTCGGCCTTGGCAAAGGAAAATCATCAGCATTTCTTAAGTTCCTTGGAACTCTAGTTCTCTCTGTTTCTTCTCTATCCGTCTCTGCTCGCGTTTGTTCTCTTCCTATTGGGTTGGCAAAGCTTACCTCAAGTCTATCTCTATTCCTGTCTCTTTGAGCTCCATGAGCTTGGGATGTTCCGGCTCCTGGGTGGCCATAAGAGACATTTGATCTCGGTTGGAGAAAAATAAATTCACCCTTCCAAGTGTAGGCATGCCTACCGTGCTCTGTGACCACAAATATTCTTTCCGAACTGTTGTCTAGATAGATCACTTTGCCTGGGCTATGAGGATCTTTGAATTCATAGATCGTGATCGTTCCTATCTCATTAGGCTGAACAGGCTTATACCTCCAAAAGGCTTCATCGGTCTCTCGGTTCAAGAGCAGATCTATGCTCTTATTATCCTGGGGAATCCATTCTGGTCTGATAATTCTAGTAAGAACAGATTTGCCTCGAGGTGTTTTAGGCTCTTCACCTATGTTTCCTTGCTCTAAGTCACCTATGTCTATCTCTGGGATCACATTGCCGAATTCGTCTGTCCTATCTGGGTGACTGGTGACTACATATATGGTTCCTTCTTTGTCCAAGTATGCACCGTTTTCAAACTTGACTGCTAGACGTTCTAATCCAATGGGTTGATCTGGGTTTTTTATTTGGACCACAGATCTTCCTAGGCCGTCCTCATAGATGCTAGCACCTAATCAGTTGGTCCTAAGGTATTCCAGCTGCGTCTTGTAGGGGCCTTCTACCCTATGTAAATATGGCACACCTGAACTTCCTGTAGGTCTCTCCATACTGTGAGACCTCTCAGACTCGCTAGTTTCAGAGCTAGGGTAGTGAGAATGATAGCTCAACTGTTGGGCCCAAGACCTAGCAGTGTGATTGACACTAGCCTCTGAAGATCTAAGACTTTGTCTATCTCTCCCTAGGTGTCGTCCTGATCTAAGGTTCATAGGCTTGCTGAGTAATCCCAATTTTTACCCAAGGTACAACCTCGTTGCCGATCAATTTGTATCAGTCACTTGGTTCTTTTTTAATTGATTATCATGTTTATGATCTTATCAGATATCACGTCGTCTGGAATACTTGAGTTAATTTCTGCACTTAAATTTGATCGTACCACGTTAAGTTCTTTTCCTTTAAAGTTATCGATCACACATAGGTTATCTCTTGACTTGAACTTGGTTTCTTAGATAGTCTTGACTTGTCTCGTGCTTATCGTTGCCCTGACTTACTTCTAGCAGTATTCACATGTAGCCTAAGCTAAGATTTGACAGAGGGAGTTGAGAGTATTCCAACCTCACTTGTTGATCCCTTGCCCTTTGGTGCTCAAGAATTCGGTTCTCAAGCTTGCCAAATGCCCTTGCTTTGGAGGCCCCCAAGTGCTCTCAATGGACCTGTAAAAATCCCAAGGTTAGCTCAAGACTTAGATTCAAATGACATAATAAATCACTTCCATTCATGCAATTTAGATATCAATTTGCCCTCTGTCTTTATGGCAAACAATTCTAGAGATCCCTTGGTTTTGTTCCCCCTAGATATGGTCCACTTAAAAATACTATAGCTAATAATCTTGATATTAATTTTGCACCTCCTTTAATGTCAATCCGGGAAGACGTGAGGATGGTATGAATACCTCGAACAAGTGATGGCACAAGTGCGTGAGTGAGAAGCACACTAACATGCACACACATACACACACACGTGCACACACGGTAAGACAAAGAGAAAGACAATGGAGTTCCTTAGATTACTTCAAAAGTGCTCTTACAAGTTCAAATATATTACAAGCTAACCTCAAAAAATGAGCTCTCTAGCTCTATTTATAGTTTCTGACTAGGTTTGGCCCTGTCCAGACCTAGTGTCCGGCCTAGTTAAAAATTAGGTTCTAGGGTCTATTTGGGGGCTCAAATGAAGTCTAAAAATTATGAAAATTGGTACGATGCTACTTCTAATACTCCTCAAGCTCGAGGACTCCTCGGCTTGCACAAAATGGAGTTACAAAAAGGTGAAATGGTATTTACAATGATGTAGAGTGACTAAATTCACTATTTAGGAAGTATTACTTCATGGAAAAATTTGGACGGCCTACTTGCCAGATCTTCGTTGACTACTTTGTCTGCTGGTGCTTTCTCTTCGCTCTGAATCCCGTCTTTGACTTCCTTGTCTTGTGAGTCCTTGGGTACCTTGACTACTGCCAACATATAGCCTTCTTCATTTTTCTCTTGTTTATCTTCTTTGTAGGAGGTAGACTCTAAGGTTTTGTCTTCGGTGTCCATGTCGTATAAATTCCATCATGGAAAGTCCAACTCATTGATCTCCTTTCCGAGGTTGCAGAACAACTCATTGGTCTTTGAGAACGAGGAGATTTTGAACCTTCTTTGATCACCTTGCCATGAGTGGAAGTTATTAAAGATCTTATGGCTTAATTTCTTTTGAGGTTACAACCGTGCTATTGTGATGCCTCTTTAAGTACAAGGGGGCAAACGAATGATGTTTTTAAGGGAGTGTATAACATGATTTCTTTAATTGATAGTAGGGATAGTACTCATTACATGAATAAAGAAAGCATAAATGTTGAGTTTGGCTTAAATTAATGTTTGGATTCATTTTGAAAGTTCTTTGATTTTTTTTAGAAGAACCCCATTAGTACTTATTTTCACGTATCAAAAATAGTTGAAACACAAAAAAAAACCCAAACAAATTCTAAAAACATTTAAATGTGAGATACATTTAAAACTTAAGCATGATGAGGAGGATAAAATGGAGTAAAAAAATAGTAAAAGAAGATTCGAAAGCACCTAACAGGGTGGGCCCCATGGTTGCAACAAGAGAATATAGCAATACTTTTTTAGATGTAAGAATAGGACATGACCATATGAGGATGAGTGCTTATATAAACCCTAATTATGATTTAGTGACTATTATTTTGATTTAGTGACTATTATTTAATTCATGTTGATTTAGTGACTATTATTTTGGAGGACATTCAACCCTTCACGTATTCCTCTATCTTCATGCATGGTGAAAACTTTGATTGCATGTGTCAAGTTGTGTTGCCCATTGTGGTGAATGATATACAATTTTGGAAACATTTTTTGTCATGGAAGGTATAGATGATGACTTGATCATAGGCACTAAAAGGTTTGTCAAACAAAATCATCAAGATTTTGAAGTGTCTTATCCATATATTATGTTCTCCCCTACATGTGAGTCTTTTGAAAATCCTTATGATTATCCTCATTGTACTAATTGTGGACATAGACATCTCTTTAGGGATTGTACTTTTCATCCACAAAATTGTCTTTTCAATGATGCAAAAGATCAATTAACTGTGATTTATGAAGGAAATGAGAATTTTCATGATGAAAATTGATCTATGTTACCTAATCGTTGTTTGATTGAGTCACAAGAACATTTTGAGAAGGAAAAACCGAAGGAGATGTTGGAAGAAAGGACTTTTCCTTCCCCTTCACATATTTCCCTTGAGCCCTTATGTAGAGATCAAGAATTAGATAAGAAAACTTCATTGGATCAATCAAATAACAATGACTTATGCAATGACAATCCTTTGAAGCAGCATTGTACTTCCCTTGTAAATCTAGAGATCCTACGTGCAATCATGCCAAAGCCAATATAGATTTATTACAAATTGTAACTTCTCAAAGTTGTAACAGTCCTTTGGAAAAGGGGGAACATGCATAGAGAATCATTGTATAGTCGAGATTGTCACGAGGAAGGAGATAAGGACGACAGCTCACACACACACTCTCACAATCAAAGAGGAGCACACACACAGATTGAGGCAAGGAAGAAATAATCTTCTTCTTCTTCCTCTATTACATAAAAGGAAAGTACAAGAATGACCTAAAATAACAATACAACAAGTGAAATATATAAAGAAAAGTACATATGGAAAATCCTAATGTCTACGAATGAGTGAGCTGACATGAAACAAATATGCCATCACTCTTGATAGATAAATCTAGTAAAGCTCAATGAAGTATCCATGATATGTATGGGCATGACCACTATACATGTGAGAGAAATGAAAAAGTGATATGTGTCATCCTAGATCGTCACATGTTGAGCTTGATATCTCAACACTCCCCCTCAAGCTCAATGTCATGTCCTCTAACCCAAGCATCTTCCGAAACTTCTTCAGCTTCTCTGCTCCAAGTGCTTTAGTGAAAATATTAGCAACATGCTCATCTGTTCTTACATAAACAAGATCAATATCACTTGTTAATACCTTCTCTCTGATGAAGTGATAATGTACCTCAATATGTGTTGTTCTAGCATGAAAAATAGGGTTCCATGTTAATTGTATGCTACTAAGGTTATCACAATAGATGGTGATAGGATTTCACACTTCCACACCTAAATTTGCAAGCAGCATCTTTAGCCATGATGCCTCACATGCCGCCATTGTAGCACCTCTATACTTAGCCTCTGTACTTGACAAAGCAATAGTGGGTTGCTTCTTATTGCTCCATGTAATAGCTGCACTCCCAAGTGATAATAAAAAGCCACTATTAGACCTTCTATCTAAAATGCTACCAGCCTAATCCGCATCGGTGTATCCATGAACCTGCAAATCTACACCAACTTCATAAAACAATGCATAATCCAAAGTAGCACTCACATAATATAGAGCGTGCCTCAAAGAATCTAAATGTGGCTTCTTGGGAACTTGCATAAATTGACTTTCAAGTCCAACAATGTAGCTTAGATCAGGCCTTGTAATTGTCAGATATATCAAACTTCCCATAATTTTCATGTACATAGTAGCATTTTCCAACGCTTCACCTAACGTAGCATCGAGCTTCAAATTCTAATCTAATGGCATAGAAATTGGCTTACAATCAGCCATACCATACTTTTGTAGCATACTCAAGGCGTATTGCCTTTGTGACATCCATATACCTATTTCTATATGTATAAGCTCAATGCCCAAGAAATAGAGCAGCACACCAAGATCTTCCATGTTGTCAAATTCCTATATAAGGAGATGCTTTACCTCTTTAATGCTTCCTTCATTATAACCACCTACAATCAAGTCATCAACATAAATAGCCACAATCATGATTCCATCATCACCCTTCCTTGCATATAGTGAATGATATGCATCAAACATAGAAAACCCAATGGTGGTTAAGCAGTCAGCAATCCTTGCATGCCAAGCACAAGGGGCTTGTTTAAGCCCATACAAAGCCATTTGCAAACATATTCTAGATGCTTTGAATCCTAATATCCTTGTGGCTCGTCCATGTATACTTCTTCTTGTAACTCACCATGTAAGAAAGCATTCTTCACATCCATCTAATGCAAAGTTCATCCTTTTACTGTAGCTAATGCAACAAGTGCTCTGACACTAGACCTTTTAGCTACAAGGCTGAACATTTCCTCATAATCAATGCCATATGTATGTGCATATCCTTTTGCTACTAATCATGCTTTATATCTGCTTATGCTACCATCAACATTGTGCTTTACCTTGTAAACCCATTTGCAGCCTATGGGTTTCTTTCCTTGTGACAATGGAACTAGCTTCCATGTTTTGTTCCCATAAAGTGTAGCCATCTCCTCATTCATAGTTTTCTCCCAATCTGCATTTCCAATTGAATCTTCAAAACAAGAAGGTTCAACATCTTGTATTACCTTGGTCATGTAGGCACAATGATGAGCCATGTAACTATCATACATCAATCGTTGCACTGAATTTTGCATCCTCCAAGATCTTCTTGGTCCTAGGTCACTTCTCCTTATATCATCTACATGTGCTTTTCTTACTCCTGGTGTCTTCACAAGGGGAATCGAAGTTCCTCATCAAGGCTCTTTTCTAAACCACTTAAATCTCCATCAATGTCTTCAAAACCTGTAGATGTTTTACTACTAGCAAAAAGCTTTTCTTTACCTTTCTTTGATGTAGTTGATGAATTTGTTGGATTGAAATTTCCACACAATCTTCCGCTCCATGTATTTGAGTTGGAACTATTACTTGGTGACACATCTGGTCCACCCAAAACTTGAGATTCTGCACTTGATTTTTACGCATTTCCTTTGTCATTTGATTCAATATCAAGTCCATCTTTGGCATCGGCATAGAATCTTAACATTTTGTCAAACAGCATATCTCTGCTTACCTTCACCTGTCGTGTGAGCGGATTATAACATTTATACCCCTTTTGCTCAAGAGAGTATGCAATGAAGATATGTTTTTTTGCTTTTGGATCAAGTTTCAACTCATCTGGAACATGTACATATGCAATACAGCCAAATACTTTCATATGTGATAAGTTTGGCTTTTTACATGTGAACTTCTCTTCAGGTGTAACTTGATGTACATAAGCAGTTGGAGTTTTGTTCTTGATGTATATAGTAGTGTGCACAACTTCTGCCCAATAACTTCTCCAACTTATCGCTCATAAGCTAACTCATTCCATCCACACTTGCCATTTCTGCAACAATTCAAAACACTACAAAAACACTACAAGCAGCACTTCTGTTTGAACACTATCGCACTTTGAGGTGATAGTTCGATCTCAGAAAAACACAGTTTTCATGTATCAATAGTACACGGAACCGCTTGAAATTCTGGATCTAGAATATATGAGTGTTGGCAAACAGGATGCAAGTTATAGTTTTGCAAACTGGCCTAATTTTTCTATGGGTCCCACCTTGATGGCACGAAATACAGGTTGAGATGGCTCTGAAATAGAAATCTGACAAAAACAAGTGACCCTAAAGGGCTAACTCTCGAAAATATTTTGAGGCCTCCTATCTTCATGCCAGCTTTCATATCAATCTGAGGTCGTTTGTGAATCATGGTTTCTCCATGCTGTTGGGGATGTAAGGGTCATGTGACCTTACCCCCATATTCATATATATACATCATATATAGAGCATTGCCTCAAGAGAGTTCATTATGTGGGTTTTGAGGCTCCCACACATATCCGTGCGTCGTTCCTCTCTTCTCTCTCCCTCCATCTCCTCCTTCCTCCTCTTGTTCTGCACACCAAAGCCCTTCATTGGTATCAGAGCATGCTCAAGGCTGGTGTGCAAGAAGCTTCAATGGAAGCTTAGGTGAGAAGAGGTAGAAGTGCAGGTCGGCATCTCTTGATAGCAATTCAGTATTTCTGTCATAACTCAATTTAAGAAGCTCGGATTGATGCGTTTTAAAGTTTTGTGTGTAGCTAACATAGAGAGCTACAACTTCACAGAAGGGCGCAGAACCTGATTCGGACTTCTGAAGTGCCAAAAATTCGAAAAACGCAGAGTATTGTAGAAGGCGAATCTACATTGAGTAGGACAGCAGGTCGATTTTTTTGTCATAACTTGAGTTCTACAGCTCGGAATGCGATGATTCAACTTGCTGCTCGTAGCTTGGACAAATAGCTACAACTTTGTAGAAGAACTCAGATCCAGATTCTGAGTTTTAGGTTGCCGAAATTGCAGTATACAGAGCAGTACTGTTGCAAGTGAAAGTAAAATTGACAACAGGTGCTTGTATTGAGCATATCTTGAGCTATGCACCTCTGATTGAGGTGTTCTTTATCTCGTTATGTAGCCAAGAGTTAGATCTTGAAGTTTGCTGAAGACCAAAAGTTCAGATTCAGAGGTTATCACCACTGAAACAGCAAAACACAGAGCAGCAGATTTTTGTCAAATGAACCCTAATTACTCTTGGAGGTTGAATTTGCTTTGGAACTTCTTCGAGAGAGAATTTATGGTGTGCAAGCTCTTATTTTCAGAGCTTCAAAGCATTGTACATGTATGATCATTGTGGTAGCTCCTCCATATGAGAGTAGAGCATGATCTTGTCACACGTTTGGCATATAAGATGACATTGTGGTATACTCTTCTTTGAGGTTTATGTCATCACGAGTTCGATCATGGATGTATAGTGGCATTGTGGTCTATATCTTGCTTATGCCACTTGGTTATGGATTTACTTTTCGATTGCACATACTTTTGTGAGAGTTGACATTGGATCTTAGCTGGTACTTGTATCTTTGTTTTCTTTGCAGGTACAAGATCCAGATTGGAGCCTCAGTTACACATTCGTTTGTCATCATTATTAGCATTTGATCATTGATTGATATATATTTGCCAGTGTGATTCTTGGCATATGTGGATGGTGATTCCCACATGGTTATTTTGGTTCTAGAGTCCATTTTACGGAGGAGATGCTGCCGAAATTTACCGGCTTTTATGCTAGAAAGGAGCTCTAGTGGATCTTGAAGCTTGTGTGATAGCTTTGGATCATTGTTTATCTCCATTCATTTGGACTTGGTCACAGGTTATTTGTGATAGGTTGGACCATCTTGCAGGATTCATTCTTGAGTGGGAGGTGCATCACCATTGTATTGGCGTGTATTGCCATTAGTTTTTTGGCACATGTAGTTGCCATTATCTTCTTGATTTGATCAGTGACAGGTGGTGACAGATTACTTATTGTTCTTTTATTACTGGTTATCTTGTTTGATTGCTCAGTTTATAGGGGATACTCTGCCAAAAATTTCCCAGGATTCTTTCATATCTATTTGGTCACTTTGGAGACTTGGTGAGCAGGCTTATGCTCATGGTTTTATGTGCATGCTAGATGCATGGTTATGTGACAGGTGGTTCACATGATTTCTTCTCCAGTGAGAGATTTATGATGTGAGTTATGCATATGGATATGCAAGCGTGATCCTATTGAGGATAGAGTATTTTTTCTAGTCTCTTGTTACATTACTAGTCTCTTGGATTGCCAGCATGATGTCTTCTCGATTTGATGGCACTGACTTTCCGAGATGGAAAGCTCAGATGTGGCATACATTGGTTCGTGCAGGGTTACACATGTATGTGCATAGAGATGCACAGAGGCCTGGTGACATGCCCGACCACGTATGGATGGATATGGATGCATTGGTCAGCTCCACTATCCGATTACAGCTTGTGGATTCTATATATGAGTCTGTTATGCATGAGGAGACGAGTACTGCATTATGGCAGAGACTACATGATATGTATGCGAGTCCATTGACTCATGTGAGACATAGATCACATCGATGACTTCGATGTTGGCATTGTGGTCGTGAGGGCCATATTCTACGACGTTGCTTCAGGAGGATGCGACAACGACGTCAGAGATATGCACGTGATGCAGGTCAGGTAGTGATTTCAGGAGAGTCTATGGCAGTTGATTATGCCAGTGATGGTGATATCACTTTTTCCTATGGTTCATCTCATGATTCCTCTTGCTCATTAGATAGCACACATATGGCTTGGTTGCTTGATGCATTAGCCAGTTTTCATGTTACTCCACATCGTGAGTGGTTTTGTCGATTCTCACGTGAGAGTCGTGGATGTGTGCACATGCCTGATGGTACGACATATGACATTGAGGGTGCAAGAGATGTATGCCTTATGCTACCTAGTGGAGCATCACTTATACTCAGACATGTACGCTATGTGCCTTCATTCCCTATGAGCTTGATTTCAGTTAGCCAATTACAGGAGAGCAGATATTATGTATTCCTTGGTGAGCATCATTTTCAGTTGCAGTGGGACAGCTTATGCTTGTTAGAGGTGCCAGGGTTGGGCACATGTATCCATTGCAGGTACTTCATGTGAGAGACAGTCTCGTCTCAGTGGGAGTTCAGCCTTATGTGCGGTGTGAGACTCGTCATGTCTCATTTTGTCTACCTACACATAGGTCTATTGACACTCATGATATACAGTGTATGGTAGAGCATATTAGCTCTCAGGATGCACACCTAGACACATCCTTGGTTGATAGGATGACTGATTTAGATGCTGAGGAGTCAGTTATTATGCAGTCATTCTTGGATTCGCTCATGCCAGATGTTGACATAGATATGTCAAGACATGTTGGTCTTGATGATGGTGCTTTGGATGCCTTGGATACAGGCATGGCTGACATACTTAGGTTAGCCAAGATAGCACATGTTTCGTCAGCATTCGGGAGTCTGATGTACGAGTTGTTATGCTTGAGACCAGACATTGCAGTTGCTATTGGAGCATTTGCACTTGTAGTTGTCAGTCATTTGATGATTGACATAGGCATAGAGCGAGTGGGAGCTTTGCAGGAACTTCATTAGTTCTTGCATCAGTCATATGTGAGCTCGACTCTTGTCGATATGAGTCTAGAGCAGTTTGAGGTGCATGGATACACCTTGTTCGAGGCAGTTGGTGTAGGCTGATTGGTATGGGTAGAGATCCGGACTCTTCCTGTACATTATTGTATAGTCCTACATCATTCTTTGTATATGTTACCACTTATGGTCACATTTACCCTTAAGTGGGAGATTGTTGGGGATGTAAGGGTCATGTGACCTTACCCCATATTCATATATATACATCATATATAGAGCATTGCCTCAAGAGAGTTCATTATGTGGGTTTCAAGGCTCCCACACATATCCGCGCGTCGTTCCTCTCTTCTCTCTCCCTCCATCTCCTCCTTCCTCCTCTTGTTCTGCACACCAAAGCCCTTCACATGCCATCTCACATACTCTTCACTGTCGGCCTTCTCCACGAGCTCTCTACAGCCACACTAGCTCTGATACCATGTCATGAGGACGCAGATAGGAAACAGAGCTCACACACACACTCTCTCACAATCAAAGAGGAGCACACACATAGATTGAGGCAAGGAAGAAATAATCTTCTTCTTCTTCTTCTTCTATTACATAAAAGGAATGTACAAGAATGACCTACATCAACAATACAACAAGTGAAATATATAAAGAAAAGTACATAAGGAAAATTTTAATGTCCGCAAATGAGTGACCTGGCAAGAAACAAATGTGCCATCACTCTCGGTAGATAAATCCAGTAAAGCTCAATGAAGTATTCCTGGCATATATCGGTGTGAACAATATACATGTCAGAGAAATGAAAAAGTGATACGTGTCATCCTACATCATCACATGTTGAGCTTGATATCTCAATGGAGATCAAGGCACCAATTTGTATAGAAGAGAAGATACATTCCTTAAGTTCATCCAATTGTAAAAAGGAAAGTAGTCTTGATCCCATGACCATACATCCAACAGATCGAAAAATTGAAGAGGGCACAATGGAATCCACAACAATTGAAGAGAGGACTCTACATCAACACAAACTGGAACAATTTTCAAGAAAATATGAAGCAGCAAAAGATCCTACAACAACATGGCATCAAAAGAAGGAATCTTCATCAAAAGCATTCAAACAAATTTGGATTCTCAAGGAACTTTGTTAGCGGCCAAGGTGGATTAAGCTACGAAGGAAGTATGTGACAGGGAAGTCAAAGAGAGCCAGAGAGAAGAAAGAAAAGAACCAAGCAAGTAGAGCAGTCAATGCTGATCAAGCAAGGAATAGGCCTAACTATAATTTTTCCAAGACAATCCTTCAATTAATAGTGATTTTCATCACTACGTATAGTTGTAAATATTTGTTCTGATAGTTTCAACTCCATTTAGTTCAAGTTGAGGAGTCCTTGAGCTTGAGGATTATTAGAAGAAGAAATTATAAAAAGAGCAAGAGAGCTCATTCTAGAGGTTAGCATTTTTGGGATTTGAGCTTATAAGAGCATGATTGTATCTTGGAGTTAGTGTAATAGAAGATTCCATTGTTCCACTCTTTGTCTTGCCTTGTGTGCATATGTGTGTGCATGCTTGTGTGCTTCTCATGCACTCACTTGTGCACTCCATTCACTCTTGTTCTTCATAACATCCTCATGTATCCATGGACTGAGAATTACAAGGTCAATTTGCTCACGTTGGTTCTCAGTATTGTGCTAAACTAACACTAAATTTGGCATCATTGTCGAGGAGCGAGCTTTGAGGACTTGTGTGATGGTAAGATGTAGAGTTTAACATTGGAATCGTAGGTAAGTAGGTAATTTTCTATTTTATTTACTTTTTACATTCTTCTCTCCCCCTACCTCCATCTCCTACATTGCAAAATGCCCACCTCCCTGGTCATATCCCCGTCTCCATCTCATTTCACTTATGAGAGAGAGCAATTTGTGTGTTGTGGTTTTCGCGTGTTCTTGAGATTTTTGGTAGTTCCAGCATCAACAGTACTAGGTACGACATAACTCTACATGCATCCCGAGACAATGCCCTTTCTCTGTTGCAATAGATAGAAACTTTTGGTATTTTTGGATTTTAAGTTAGGAATGGTAGACTAGATCAGAAGCACAACCCAAATCACTAAAAATTATTAAAAAATAGGCTTTTTTTTGCTTAGTGCAATAGAAATTTTCCAGCATGATAGACACTATCTATTGCATGACAGATGATAGAAAAACCTTGCGACATATGATTTTCATCACGACAGACACTCTATCCATTGCAATAGATTGATTTGTCCATTGTGAAAAACTCAACTCCTTGATAGATGTTGCATGTTGCACAACAGATGATAGATGACAGACACGGACCCTCGAAAAATCCATCTATCATGATAGAGATAAGTTTGTCGTGATAGACATCCATGATGGATGAAAGACGATAGACAATGGTGTTTGCCCATCATGATAGACTAGTCTATCCCAATAGACACATCCATTGTGATAGACAACAACTCATGATAGACTTTTTCCATCATGATAGACAGGGTTCTCCATTGTGATAGATAGGAAAAACTTAGGGTTTTTTCAATTTCTCCATATTTGCCTAATTTTTTGGGATTTTTGTTGAGAATTGGAGCTATTTGGAAGGTCTAAGCAAGACACTAGTGCCTGGCAAGCTTGGGAGTGTGCATCCTAGGCAATTGGGCATCAACTAGGGCATCTTACTTGAGGTTGGAAGAAGTCTCAACCCCCTTAGTCTATTTCCTATCCTAGGCTAAGTGCGAGTAGTGGTCTGATTAATTAGGGTAATGATAGGCATGAAACAAGTTTAAGAAGATTCAATTTCTCAAGTCCAAGAGCAGATAGAACAAAGTTATAGAAAACCTAATTGAAAAGAACTTGACCTTATTGATTACACATTAAAGTATTGTAAAACTCAAGTATTCCTAACTATGCATATCTTAAGACAAGAAATTACGTAAAGAAAAATTCAAAAGAACAAGCAGTTAATACAAAGAACCCTGTGACCTAGTTGTACTCGGGTAGTGGGCAAGCCTTAGGCCCCAGGTAGATACCTAGGAAGAGATAGACAAAGCATCAAATTCTCTGAGGCTAGCGTCAATCACATAGCTATGTCGTAGGCCCAACAACTAAGTGACTATCCTTACACATTGATCTTAGAAATGAGTGATTCAAAAATGTCATTTAGCATGGAGAGACCCACAAGTAGTTTTGGGCTAGCATATTTACAAACCCTTGAGGGTCCCTATAAGACTCAACTAGAGTATATCCAAACCAATTGCTTAGGTGCATGAATCTATGAGGACGGTTTGAGGCATTCTGTGGTCCAATTCAGAAACCCTGATCAACCCTTCAGAATTGAAAACCTAGGGTAAAATCCAAAGAGGGATCCTACATTGATAAGCAAGGAACCATGTATGTGGTTATGGGCTTATGCAATAGGACTGATGAGTTTGGAATAATCATCCCTAGGTCAGAGATAGGAGACTTAGAACAAGTTAACATTGGAAAAGATTAGAACACCTCGTGATCAGTCAATCCTATCAAGGATAATCACACCAAAATAGATTCCCCAAGACAAAAAAAAAAGCGTAGAGCTCTTATTGAATAGGGAAACAGATAAAGCATTCTAGAGATTCAAATGAGATAAACCCAATAAGATAGAGGGAATAACTATTTATGAGTTCAAGGACCTTGATGTACCAGGGAAGGTAGTCTATTTAGATAAATCTTCCAAAACGATGTTTGTGGAAACGGAACATGGTAGACATGCCTACACTTGGAAGGGTGAACTTGTTTTCCCTCCACATAGATTGTGTGAGTCTCATGGTCACCATGGAGTTGGATCCTCTCATGTTATATGTAGTTGCAAAGCAAAAACTCGAGAAATATCAGAAGTGAGTTTTGCAAACCCTTCTAGGAGATAAAGATCAAGATTAGAGACTGATAAAGCCAATCAGGAGAGATCAAGAGGAAATAGGCATCAAAGAGGCATGGATGAGTTCCCTCTGCCTAGACTCTAAGAACACCCTAACGAGATCAAGACCCACCCAGCTACTAAAGTCAATGAAGAACTACTCTGATAGCACTAGAGACCCTTATGAACATGTAGCAGAGTTCAAACAAGTGTTAGAGCTTAATAGGTCAATGATTTGTTCACTCAATACAATCCTTTTGGTCTAACTTTAAAGAATACACCCTTGGTGTGGTTTGAACCCTTACATCAAGGTCATTCAGGAATATCAACCAATTCTTAGAAGCATTCATCATAGAGTTCTCCAAGAGTGGCATCAAACATAACACTTCATCGGTGATCCATAGCTTTAATCAGACACCTCAAGAGACAATTAAGCTAGTAGGGCATAGGTTTAGATAGTACATTGAACAATGCCCGACCCTAGAGCTACCTACCCAAGCGAAACAAGATTCCTTGTTCTTAGAGGGCTTATTGAGTGCAAAGCTAAGATCATATGTGTATCTAAAGAAATCTTGAATGACAAAGTAATGTGTGCAAATGTGTATTGACATTGAGGATAACTTGGGAGTTGAATTAGAGCTTTTATAAACTCTACAAAGATTCAAATTGTTCTACTAGTTTCACATTCAAACCCTCAACATCAATTGGCGAGTCAGCAGAGAAAGTGGCTCAAAATTTAGGAGCCTCAAGTAGACAAACCCCTAGGATGGTCTCAGTAAAGTGATGTTATAATTACAAAGGAGACCATATGTCTAATGTTTGCCCCATAATGGCTTAGAATCGGGGAAACCCAAGCCCAAAAATAGTCAATATTGCACTATAGAGATGAAATACACTAACCACATGACCCAAGATTGCCCATACATTGAACAACTGGTTAGGAAAAACTATCATAAGCCATATATGTAGCCATGGAGATATCAGAACCAATACCAACAACAATCATACTATTGGCCACAACAACCTTATCAACCACATTATCAGACACAATAGATACCTCAATCCGTGCAGATACCTCAACCCATGTTAGTTCAACAACCACCACCCCCAATGTAATACTTTGTGATAGAGGATAACTTGAGTAGAATAATAGTGCCAACTTCCCCAATGATCTCAAAAAGTGACCCTCATGCTCACAATTTTGACTCAACCCATGTAGATAGCCCAACAGCGTACTACATGGAGCTACCTGAGCATAATGAGATCTATCCATATGACACTACCATAGAACCTGATTGAAAGCCTGAATATTTGCATGTGATGTACACAAATCCAAACCCTAGGCCCTTGTTGTAGAGAAAAGGGGCACAAAAGAGGAGCCCCAAAATTTTCAAATTAATGGGCATATATTTCTTCTTCAAATTCCTAGAAAATTCCCTTGAAGCAATGTAATTGCACTAGAGGAGTCCTCTAGATGCATAAGCCCCAAATCATTGTAATATACTTCTTGTAAAATAGTAGAAAGATAGAGATTAGTCAATAAAGTGCCGATCTCAAGTGTGAAAGGACCATTTTTAGGGCACATGTATATAAGCCACTTTGTGACTCTTTGTAAGGACTTTTTGCCATTTTGAAGAAGGAGGACTGAAATTTCGAATTTGCTTTTTCCCTACTGATTTGGATCTTCTCTATGATCTTTTGTGTGTGTGTGAAGCTTGGAATGTGTGTGTAGGACTGTTATCTATCCCTTCCCATCACTTTTGAACTACTGTAGTGTGTGTGTGAACCAATATGAGTTGTGGAGTGAGTGTAGGTGTTTCATGCCATTCATTGTTTTGGCCATAACTTGAAGAGCCGTTGTCAAATTCAAGTGAAAATACACCTGTGAATGTGTGTCTCATTGATAGCTTCGAAACGAACCCGCTATTGGCCATATTTGGAGCTGGGAGAAACATTCGAATTTGTGCTTGCTGTTGTAAGTGGTATCACGACAGACATTTCCAAAGGTTTAGTGAGTTGGAGAGATAGTGTAGTCTTTTCTCATGCATTGCAGCTGAACCACTTCACTTTCCCTCACGTGCACACACGTCCTCATACACTTGGTTCATATGGTTCTTCGGATTGATAATTAAACGTGTGTTAATCCACCACTATACGCACTTGTGGTGCAAATGAGATTTAATCTCTTTGACACAAGTCCCTAAGACCTCGTGACTTAGGTACACACATTTTTGGCACCGTTGTCGAGGAACAAACTCAACCAAGGTGCCTTCGTGATGGTTATAGCTATGGAGTGAAGGAATCGTACTTGTAGAGGTAAATTTGTTCAGTGGCAAGTAGTCAAACACTTCAGCACTTGTTACTTCATATCCCTGAGGTGTGTGTAATGAGTTTTTAGGTTTAGGGTTAGGAGTGAGGAAGAGACAGAAGAGTTAGGGTTAGGTTAATGAGAGAGTTGGAGTAGGAGGAAGTTGAATCACCAAGAAAAATCTCAAAAAATTACCAAAATTAGTGTAGAGTAGGCTTCATGCATCACAAACTATAAAAACCAAAAAATTTTAGTTCATTTGACATAAGCACTAGAACTGGTATCGTGTGGAGACAGCGACCAGTATCACCTGAGTGGTATCGCACCCTACAAGCTAAAAAACCACGTTGTGAGCTCACATCTTAAGCAAGGCATCCCTGAAGGTAAGCTACAACAAGATTTCAATATCAAACTACTTTAGAAAACACAATTGCACGTGATTAGAGATGTTTCTAGTATCCCGGGGTGGGACAGAGAGTTTTGGGAGATTCTTTGAGAGAAATAGAGGGTCAAGAGTGAGGAGGGGTGAGAATTAAACATACTTGTGCAAAAAATTTTGTGATTTGAGCGATTTTGCGGAAGTATCTCAGTCGGTCAAGTTTTGGTATCACGATACCGAAATTCCCTAGTATCGCGATACTCACCTAGTATCATATCGCTACATACCACTTGAGGTATAGCGATACCATTTTTGGTATCATATCGTCAAGTTGGTATCACGATCGCGACCAGCCAGTGGTATCGTATCGCGGTCCACTTGGTATCCTATCGTCCCAGTCACGGTATCGTATAGTCGATCGAGCGGTATCGTATCGTGCACATTACTGGTACCGTATCATGTATATGGTATCGTATCATCAGACCCCTATGGTATCATATCGTTTGTTTTACCAGTATCATATCGCGTAAAAGTTCGGTATCATATCATGCAAAGTTCAGTATCGTATCGTCACTTGCACTAGTATCGTATCGTGTAAAAAGTAAATATCGTATTGTGTGGAGTACCAGTATTGTATCATACAAGGTTTGGTATCGTATCGTGTATGCAGGTGGTATCGTATCGCCTAACCCATCTGGTATCATATTGTGGGAAATTTTGGTATCTTATCGTGCAGAGCACTAGTATCGTATCATGCAAAAGTGGTATCGTGTTGCCCGCGAGGAATCTGGTATCGTATCTGTTATTCTACTATCGTATCGTCACAAGTAGAAGTATTGTATCATGTACATTAGTCAGTATCATATCGCCTTCATTTGTGGTATCGTATCGCCAGACCGGTATCGCCCAGAGTGGTATCACCCAGAGTGGTATCACCAGAACATTTCAAGCCATTTGAGGGCCAATTTACAGGCAATTGAGGAGCCAATTGTGGGATAGTGAGAAAGCAAGATAGCCCTAGGAGGGTGAACAAACTTGAGATCAGGATGGGTGCTAAGTAGCCAGAGGAGTGTTATTTCTTTTCATCGGTAGGAAGCGTAACATAGGAAAGTCATCACTCTATCTATACTGACACCTCTAGTGACTCAGAGGAAGAGATACCAATGGCTTCAGAAGACATGCAAGGTTCTGTCCCTAGGAGAAACTTCATGTCCACAGTAGAGGGGGAATACCGTACCTCTGCAATATGTGTCCACTAATTCCCAGGAGATCCCCATCTATGTGGATGGCTTAAATAGATCAGTAGCCAGGATGGTAACTTCCACTGATTCAACAATAGTGCCCAGACCGGCAGTCAAGTACGAAGGAGGAGTGTACATGGACAAGTTGGGTCATATCTACGTGGTAACAGAATTCCCAGATCGGATCAACGAGAGAGGAGGATTGGAAGGACAAGGAAACTCAGGAAGATCAGACCTTGAAGAGTTAGTAACTATACCCAAAGGTAAATCAATAGTAACTCGAGTCTTGAGAGGGGATTTGATACCTCAAGATGATTACCTACTAGAGGTCTCCTTGACCCATGGATCAGACTTATTGTTACAAACTGACTCACCCACACGAGGACAAGAGGAAAGCCCAATGATCTTCTACAAGTTAAAAGATCCTGAGGAGGAGTCTAGAGTCACGTACCTAGACAAGAACCAAAGAAGATATTGGCTGGTTGATGGTGTATATGAAAAAGGTTAAAAGAATGGAGTAAGTGAGTTGTGTAATTAAAGTAGAAAAGTTAAACTGGAAAGTGTGGTGGAAGTAAGGAGATTAAAGTGTGGTTGTAGATTAAAAGTTAAAACTAAAAAGAGTGGTTTAGAAACGACTTGTGTTTGTATTTAAATGAGTGTTGAGCTCAGGTTTCTCTTAATGTTTTTTTTGCAGGTACTTTCTTCTGCTCTTACTTTCTTTTGTTTTTCCTTCTTTCTCATTAGACCCTCCTTGTGCTCGGGATATTAAGCCATCATGTACTGCTGTTGATTGTCCGGCTGGAAGCATGCCCATGCCTATTCCATGGCTTGGTCTTGGTCCCTGTAGCATTGTGTGTATGTGATGTGATGTATGTATGTGTATGTGCGTGTATGTGTTATGTGTGAATGTGTTATGTGTGAATGTGTTATGTGTATGTGTGTGTTTGTGTTATGTGTGAATGTGTTATGTGTATGTGTGTATATGTGAAGTGTATGTGTGTGTGTGAAGTATATATGTGATGTGTGTATGTATGTGTGTGTGTGAAGTATATATGTGATGTGTGTGTGTGTATGTGATGTGATGTATGTGTGTGTATGTGAAGTGTATGTGTGTGTGTGAAGTATATATGTGTTATCTGTGAATGTGTTATGTGTATGTGCGTGTATGTGTTATGTGTGAATGTGTTATGTGTATGTGTGTGTTTGTGTTATGTGTGAATGTATGTGTATGTGAAGTGTATGTGTGTGTGTGAAGTACATATGTGATGTGTGTATGTATGTGTGTGTGTGAAGTATATATGTGATGTGTGTGTGTATGTGATGTGATGTATGTGTGTGTATGTGAAGTGTATGTGTGTGTGTGAAGTATATATGTGTTATGTGTGAATGTGTTATGTGTATGTGCGTGTATGTGTTATGTGTGAATGTGTTATGTGTATGTGTGTGTTTGTGTTATGTGTGAATGTGTTATGTGTATGTGTGTGTTTGTGTTATGTGTGAATGTGTTATGTGTATGTGTGTGTATGTGAAGTGTATGTGTGTGTGTGAAGTATATATGTGATGTGTGTATGTATGTGTGTGTGTGAAGTATATATGTGATGTGTGTGTGTATGTGATGTGATGTATGTGTGTGTATGTGAAGTGTATGTGTGTGTGTGAAGTATATATGTGTTATGTGTGAATGTGTTATGTGTATGTGTGTGTTTGTGTTATGTGTGAATGTGTTATGTGTATGTGCGTGTATGTGTTATGTGATGTGATGTATGTGTGTGTATGTGAAGTGTATGTGTGTGTGTGAAATATATATGTGATGTATGTATGTATGTGTGTGTGCAGCAGTGTGTGTATGTGATGTATGTGTGTGTATGATGTGTGTATGTGTGTGTGAGAGAGAGAGGTTCCCTCCCTCCCCCTGCAGAACTGCGCACGGCAGCACGCAGAGAGAGAGAAGGAAAGAGAGAGAGAGAGAGAGAGAGAGAGAGAACGGGGAAGTGAGAGAGCAAAAAGTAGAGAGAGAGAGTGTGAAAGTCTCTCCCTCCCTAAGAGAGAGAGAGAGAGAGAGAGTGATTAGAGAAAAGAGAACGGCGGAGAAAGGAAGGAGAGAGAGAGAGAGAGGAGAGAGAAGGAAAGAGAGAGAAAGAAAGAGAGAGAAAAAGAGAGAGAGAGAGAGAGAGAGAGAGAAAGAGAGAAAGAGAAAGAGAGAGTTAAATTGTTAAGTTAATTTAATTATCTTATTGCATAAATCATTTTTTTTAGGTATTTAATGTGTTAATTATTATGGAGTAATACTTAGAGAATATGAAAACATTAATTGGCTTAGCTAGTTACTTATGAATGCATGAGTTAGAAGTATATATGAGATATACCTACATTTATTATAATTATTTAGTGAGTTTGTATTCATAATAGAGCTCATGGATGTGTTTGTATGCATACATCTAAGTGCTAATATGCATATGATTTTGTATTAAAAGTATGTTTTCATAAGTGCAAGTGATGTATGTGCATGGTTATATGTATTTAGAAGTGCATGTTAGCATGTGAATGATTTAATGTATGTAAAGTATGGATTATATGTTTCTTATTGATTTTGTAATATTACTAATCCTAATGTTTTTTGCAGAAACATTGATGAGTTCAAGCTAATGAAGTAAAGTGACGAGAAGCAGCAAGATTGAAGATTCATTTAAATCTTATTTTCCAATTAGTCAGCTATCCAATTGATTAGACATTTATCCAATTATCTAGACTTTACGTTTGTATTAGCTTATTAATTCATTTATTCAAACCAGTTTAGCATCATATTGTTTCTATTAGTTCTTTCATGTCTTCTCACGATTTCAAACTTACTAAGTTGTATAGGATTAGAAGATTATAGTAGCACTGAATATATGCCTTTGTATAGACTGAAATAGTTTGATATTGACATTCTTCATATTGTTTTTCTGCAACTTTATTGAGATCTTATTTTTTTCATTCGTATGTCGAAAGGAATAGGAACTACCAGTAGTTCTAAAAATGATTCTGATATTAAGCACAAATTAGAACACTTAATTATAGGAACATTGCTACCATCTCCAATTGAGAATTCATATAATAACGAAAATATAGAACCTGAAATTATTAAAGATAAAATAGTTAACGAGTCTTTACGCACGTTAGAATACGATCGTCTTGTTTCTCGACTGTTACCGTTATTTACTATAGTTTTTCCAGAACCGGAGGACAACGAAGACTTATTCCCACCTAAATTAGTTCGAAAACCGAGCTCAGATCAAATTGAAACTGAAGAAAATGACATGATTAAAGATCAAATTACCGGTGAGAACTTAGTTTCACCTTATCAAATAGAAGCTATAGAAAGATACAGGGCTGGCCGTCCTTACGGTCCATAGCTATTTAAACTATTTAAAGACCTTAGTTTCAGTCATAGAAATAGGTAATTTAAATTGTTTTGTCATTAGAACCCTTATTTTCATAAGCTGAGTTTGCTACAGACACCCCGCGTGTGCCGAACGATTTAGGCGGATGACTTGATCCACCATCCGAGCATCTCTCACGACCCGACATTGGTGAACCCGACGTGAACAAACGGCCTTGCAGCTCAGGTATAAAATTTAAATTTTTTGTGCATGTGCATACATGATATCGACAGGTTGGATTGCAGAAGCTTCTTCATCCGTGGGAGCAGTGGCTTTGTCTTTGACTCCTTGCACTCTTCTAGGTGTTGAGGGCTGTTCCCTAGGGAACTGAGCGCCTCCACGAAGAGTGGCAAGTAGCTATCCTCATCTCGCCACCCCTTTTCATCGACATTAGAAGCAAGAACGTTTGGACAATCATCCATTAGCAACTGATGTATTAGATTTTGATTCTATTAAAAATTGTATAAACTTATACACAAGTCACTCTTTAAGCCTCTTCTTCGATTCAGATTCCAGGTATTTATATTTGGATTCTTTTTGCTTGCACATAATTAAATGAAAATGACATCTAATGTAGAGAATCTTCTGCATGATATGGAAGCACGATTAATTTCATCTATAGATTTAAAGCTTAATTCCAAGTTTGAGTCCTTAAACTTGTTTCTTTCAATCTTAACTACAGTAGTATCTGATTTTAATGCAAATCTTAAGTCAATAGATACTCAATTTGATCACGAGTTTAGGAATTTAGAAGGAATTCTTCATTATGAACTCTCAAATTTGAATGAAAATATGGAAACAATAGCAAATCATGTAAAAGAAATGTCATCATTCAAAACGATTGGTCATGAAATTGCAAGTTTAAAGGAGAACATTGAAAGGTTAAACAATCAAATACACGAAAGTGCTACATGTGAATGCAAAGATAGATATCAAGTACGAGTTCAAAGTAGATCTATGTATTCTATTGACCAAAATCCTTTACTCGATCATAGAAAAGTTGATCCTAAGGCTTTATATCAAAGACCGAAGAGAACTGTAAGATGCTTCTGGTGTGACCAACTAGGTCATACTTATGGGAATTGTATGGCCTATGAGAAAGCATGTAGCCAACAATTGGTATTAGAAAGTGAACAGAAAATATGTGATTATCAAACGCATCTACCATTGAGATTAAACTTAGGTAGAGGAGGAATGATAGACTATTTTGACCAAGAAAAATTTAGTCCTAAAACCAAACTTCAAAAACAATGGAAACCTAAGAGTCATAAGGAGAAAAGCAATGTATGTCAATTACATTCTATGAACACCAAGATTGTGCCTAAATGTGAATGTTTGGACAATGATCAAAACCTTATTAAACCTAAATCTATGAATAACATTGATCTTCAAATTAAATCTAAGGATCAAGATACATTGAAAAAGTTTAAGAAAGAAGAAGATGTAAAGATAAAAGATGATGAAAATGAACAATCAATTGATGGAAATATAGATATACAGGCGGTTAAAACAGAACCTAAAGTCATAGAAATTGACAATAAATGTGATCAAAATAAAATTGATGAAAGAATAGTACAAACATCTGAAGACGAAAATCTTCAACTTCAATCAGAACATGACAAGAATATGGGAAAATGGGTACAAGAAGCCATATGGAAGATTGAAAATAATATCAAAAACTCATCTAAAGGTAAGAAAAAGGAGAAGAATTTAAGTGAATAGTTTTATTGAGATGGAATTGTTTATTGAAGATAAAACATTTCAAATTTTGATTTTTTGCTTGCTGCATATATGCTGTTTTCCTAAAAATTGAGAAACATATACCTAAATTGTTTAGTTTTAATGTTTGAAAAGCTAATTACAAACTTATGATTAAGTTTACATTACGATTTGTTTAATCAAAAGAATTCTGAAATATGAAAACACAAAGTTTGTTTCAAATTAAACAAAAAACATGTTTGTAATTATGCTTGCAAATGATTTTGATCAATATGCTTGTCATTTCCTAAACTTATGATAAATTTATGATTTTTTCTTTCACAAATAAGAAGAAATCTATTATGAAGAACGATTATGAAGAATATTATTATGATGAATATTTTGCACAAAATGATCTTTGTTTACAACAATTATGATGATATACTTTTAAAAGAAAGAAATATATATGATATAAATATGATCATGATAAATATGAAGAACATGAAAAAAATGTTACAATATGAGGATGATTTTATTGATATACCATATGATGAGTAAGAGGAACTTTTATAATCCAGATATGAATTTTTCATTGATATAAAAAAAATGATGCTCATTTATAAAGATACAAGTTAAAAACTTTGAACATTTTGATTTTTCCTAAATTTTATGAACTTTGTTTCATAGGTTGAAAAACCTATTTAAAAAAATTAAGAATGCATTATTTATGATAATTATAACCACTATGAATTTCTTATGATGAAATTTGTGACATGATGAAGATGAATCTGATAGAATATATGAAAGATAAATGATAATGAAGATTACTTGTTTTGTAGCTTCTATTTTATAAGTGATTACAGGTTCTGAAGATGCATTGATCAAAGCAATTGAAGATGTTATGCCAAAAGTTCTGATAAATTTAAAGAGAGCAGATTGAAGATAAAGCAGATTAAAGATAAAATTGATTTTAGGTCGTATTTTTCTTTGTCTTAAAATTTTGTTTTACGTATTTTATTTGCATTCATATAAAACTAATTGATAAAAACTGGAATGAAGAATATTAATTTATAAAGGACTCTATTTAACCATATTAGGAAAATAGACATAATTTATATTTCTACATTTATAGATTAAGTGAGATTTGTTAAAAATAGAAGGATTTGTAGTTCATTTAGATAACGAAAGTAGTTGTATATGTGTAGGAGCATATTGTTGCATGATTCATGTCTGTGAAAACCTAGATCTTTCTTGTCCATGCAGCTAGATCCTTAGCTCGGATTAAGGGGTTAAGCCTTTCCCCTTTAAAACAAAAAAGTAGCGAAAAAAAAAATGACATGGAAGTTATACCTTCTTCCACCCCAAAAAGGTATTTACATTTATTATCGATATGAAGTTTACATCATATTTATATGAAGAAAACTAGTTGTGATAAAACACATCTAGTGATTAAAATTGGGCATACAAGGCGGCTGTCTGTCCAAGTAGATTTAGTAGATTTCTTTGGCATGCTTGATTGCTCATATGTGAATGCATATATATAACAAAACCTGCATTTGAATGAATGAAAATGAATTCTGTTTTATACTAATCTTTACATGGTTTATAAATGGATAAAATGTAAACTAATGTTTGTTGACTGAAAAGGTTAATAGTTTACCTTTATACTTTAATATGTTTTCATTGCCAGATGTAATTGAAATAAACTTCATGTGCATGTTGAAAAGATTTAAAATTTGATAAGATTAAATATATTTAAAAAAGAATTGATGTTGTTCTATGATTTAATTTCAGGATAATCATTGAAAATGCTGCTTCCCTTAATCTGCAAGTTGGCCCATCGGGACGATGTGCAGGTTTGGTGGCGGTGGATGTCGGGAAGATTTGCATCTTCCAATTGATGACCCGAAAAATTAAAATATTTATTGGTGAATTCTAAACCTCTTTTATATCATTGTTGATCAGTTGTGCTAATTGGATTAACTATTTTGAAAATGGTATCAGGTATGAAGGATGAAGCAGGACATATGTTCATATTAGGGTTTACCCTAAGTACTTAATTAATGAGTATTTATATTTATACATGCTAGAAACATGGGTATATAACTCTAGTTCATATGATTTATGACAATAGGGTTCATTTGAAGGGTCTCAAAAGGTTCTAATAGGTTCATGTTAGAGTTTATTTATGTTCTAAAGGGTTAATGATAGGGTTTATTTAAATGTTAATGAGCTAATGGTAGGATTCCAAAAGGGTTTTAAGGGGTTTAGTGTGCAAGAATGAAGATTAGCCTTAGTTTGAAGGGTTGAAATAAATAATATTTAATGAAATTAATCTATAATTTAACATTGGTTAACCTACAAATTTAATTTATGGTTTAATTTGTTAATTTAATAGTGTGTATACTTTTAAATACTAAGGTTCTAATTAATTAAACCCTTAAACTAATATTGAATTAAATGATTTATTTAAAATAAGAAATATAGGCTAATTAAATTAAAAATGGTAAATTAAATGGATAAATAACTAGTGGTCTATATGAGTACTAGGAAAAAGAATGGTTTATAGAAGATGTGTAACTAAAGTGATTGAAAGAGTGGTTGGAATAAATGATGCAATTAAAGGAAGTTAAAGAGAAACTTTAAATGAATGGTGTATATGAAAAAGGTTAAAAGAATGGAGTAAGTGAGTTGTGTAATTAAAGTAGAAAAGTTAAACTGGAAAGTGTGGTGGAAGTAAGGAGATTAAAGTGTGGTTGTAGATTAAAAGTTAAAACTAAAAAGAGTGGTTTAGAAACAACTTGTGTTTGTATTTAAATGAGTGTTGAGCTCAAGTTTCTCTTAATGTTTTTTTTGCAGGTACTTTCTTCTACTCTTACTTTCTTCTGTTTTTCCTTCTTTCTCATTAGACCCTCCTTGTGCTCGGGATATTAAGCCATCATGTACTGCTATTGATTGTCCGACTGGAAGCATGCCCATGCCTATTCCATGGCTTGGTCTTGGTCCCTGTAGCATTGTGTGTATGTGATGTGATGTATGTATGTGTATGTGCGTGTATGTCTTATGTGTGAATGTGTTATGTGTATGTGTGTGTTTGTGTTATGTGTCAATGTGTTATGTGTATGTGTGTGTATGTGAAGTGTATGTGTGTGTGTGAAGTATATATGTGATGTGTGTATGTATGTGTGTGTGTGAAGTATATATGTGATGTGTGTGTGTATGTGATGTGATGAATGTGTGTGTATGTGAAGTGTATGTGTGTGTGTGAAGTATATATGTGTTATGTGTGAATGTGTTATGTGTATGTGCGTGTATGTGTTATGTGTGAATGTGTTATGTGTATGTGTGTGTTTGTGTTATGTGTGAATGTGTTATGTGTATGTGTGTGTATGTGAAGTGTATGTGTGTGTGTGAAGTATATATGTGATGTGTGTAGGTGTGTGTGTGTGTGAAGTATATATGTGATGTGTGTGTGTATGTGATGTGATGTATGTGTGTGTATGTGAAGTGTATGTGTGTGTGTGTGAAGTATATATGTGTTATGTGTGAATGTGTTATGTGTATGTGCGTGTATGTGTTATGTGTGAATGTGTTATGTGTATGTGTGTGTTTGTGTTATGTGTGAATGTGTTATGTGTATGTGTGTGTTTGTGTTATGTGTGAATGTGTTATGTGTATGTGTGTGTATGTGAAGTGTATGTGTGTGTGTGAAGTATATATGTGATGTGTGTATGTATGTGTGTGTGTGAAGTATATATGTGATGTGTGTGTGTATGTGATGTGATGTATGTGTGTGTATGTGAAGTGTATGTGTGTGTGTGAAGTATATATGTTTTATGTGTGAATGTGTTATGTGTATGTGCGTGTTTGTGTTATGTGTGAATGTGTTATGTGTATGTGCGTGTATGTGTTATGTGATGTGATGTATGTGTGTGTATGTGAAGTGTATGTGTGTGTGTGAAATATATATGTGATGTATGTATGTATGTGTGTGTGTAGCAGTGTGTGTATGTGATGTATGTGTGTGTATGATGTGTGTATGTGTGTGTGAGAGAGAGAGGTTCCCTCCCTCCCCCTGCAGAACTGCGCACGGCAGCACGCAGAGAGAGAGAAGGAAAGAGAGAGAGAGAGAGAGAGAGAGAGAGAACGGGGAAGAGAGAGAGCAGAAAGTAGAGAGAGAGAGTGAAAGTCTCTCCCTCCCTCCCTGGCGCTGCGCGCAGCAGCGCGCAAAGAGAGAGAGAGAGAGAGAGAGAGAGAGAGAGAGAGAGAGAGAGAGAGAGAGAGAGAGAGAGAGAGAGAGAGAGAGATAGTGATTAGAGAAAAGAGAACGGCAGAGAAAGGAAGGAGAGAGAGAGAGAGAGGAGAGAGAAGGAAAGAGAGAGAAAGAAAGAGAGAGAAAAAGAGAGAGAGAGAGAGAAAGAGAAAGAGAGAGTTAAATTGTTAAGTTAATTTAATTATCTTATTGCATAAATCATTTTTTTTAGGTATTTAATGTGTTAATTATTATGGAGTAATACTTAGAGAATATGAAAATTTTAATTGGCTTAGCTAGTTACTTATGAATGCATGAGTTAGAAGTATATATGAGATATACCTACATTTATTATAATTATTTAGTGAGTTTGTATTCATAATAGAGCTCATGGATGTGTTTGTATGCATACATCTAAGTGCTAATATGCATATGATTTTGTATTAAAAGTATGTTTTCATAAGTGCAAGTGATGTATGTGCATGGTTATATGTATTTAGAAGTGCATGTTAGCATGTGAATGATTTAATGTATGTAAAGTATGGATTATATGTTTCTTATTGATTTTGTAATATTACTAATCCTAATGTTTTTTGCAGAAACATTGATGAGTTCAAGCTAATGAAGTAAAGTGAAGAGAAGCAGCAAGATTGAAGATTCATTTAAATCTTATTTTCCAATTAGTCAGCTATCCAATTGATTAGACATTTATCCAATTATCTAAACTTTACGTTTGTATTAGCTTATTAATTCATTTATTCAAACCAGTTTAGCATCATATTGTTTCTATTAGTTCTTTCATGTCTTCTCACGATTTCAAACTTACTAAGTTGTATAGGATTAGAAGATTATAGTAGCACTGAATATATGCCTTTGTATAGACTGAAATAGTTTGATATTGACATTCTTCATATTGTTTTTCTGCAACTTTATTGAGATCTTATTTTTTTCATTCGTATGTCGAAAGGAATAGGAACTACCAGTAGTTCTAAAAATGATTCTGATATTAAGCACAAATTAGAACACTTAATTATAGGAACATTGCTACCATCTCCAATTGAGAATTCATATAATAACGAAAATATAGAACCTGAAATTATTAAAGATAAAATAGTTAACGAGTCTTTACGCACGTTAGAATACGATCGTCTTGTTTCTCGACTGTTACCGTCATTTACTATAGTTTTTCCAGAACCGGAGGACAACGAAGACTTATTCCCACCTAAATTAGTTCGAAAACCGAGCTCAGATCAAATTGAAACTGAAGAAAATGACATGATTAAAGATCAAATTACCGGTGAGAACTTAGTTTCACCTTATCAAATAGAAGCTATAGAAAGATACAGGGTTGGCCGTCCTTACGGTCCATAGCTATTTAAACTATTTAAAGACCTTAGTTTCAATCATAGAAATAGGTAATTTAAATTGTTTTGTCATTAGAACCCTTATTTTCATAAGCTGAGTTTGCTACAGACACCCCGCGTGTGCCGAACGATTTAGGCGGATGACTTGATCCACCATCTGAGCATCTCTCACGACCCGACACCGAACTACATGGGAGAATATGAGAAGGAATCCATGATCTTCCGTGCTCCCACAGTATGAGGAAAAGAAAAGGAGTCTTCAGACAAGACCTCACACAATCTAGCATAACTCAAAAGGACCAAAGTACAATGTCAATTGACGGTGGAAGAATTACTTCGTGTTAAACCGCAATTATGGAAACAATTAGAAGGACAGTTGAAGTTAGAGCTTGAGAAGAACGAAAAGGAAAGCAAGGAAACTGAAAACCCTTATCCTATACAAATTCTGGTGGATAAGGTTGGAGAATTTTAGCGAAGGAGATGAGGGCAACACATGCTTACCTGTGACGTACAATGGATATGACCAAGGCCATACTAGACACAGAAGTAGGAGTGGGCATCGCCACCAAAGAGATTTGGGAGAAATGGGGAAATCCAGCCCTGCGACCAACGTGTATGAAGCTTCAATTAGCAGATGGTCACGTAGAGAAACCCCTAGGAATATTGGAAAAAATTAGATTAACCGCCTGTGGAGTCGAGTTCGAGCAAACATTAGCTATATGTCAATTTGGAAAGGCAAATAATTATGAAATGATATTTGGACGACCTTTCATGAGACAACTCAGGGTAGTGCAAGACTGGGGAAGAGACTCATTATACCTTCAACATCAAGGAACCACTACCAAGATAAATTTGCATACCTTTGCATATAGGGATGTACCCCCATTACAATGGAATCCCATACACGAGGAAGAAGATGATTTGTCTATCCATAGCACCAGATCGAGTGATCAATCGTGGATGCATGAGGATGCCCAATTATGGATGTGTAAGGAAGCAAAGAGAGAGGATAAAAGACTTCAACTATGGCCCTTAGGACATCAAAATTATCGACCAGTAGAGGACCCAATGTACATGCCTCAAGTTTTTCCTAATGAAGCATTTGAACCGCACGGATGGATGGAGATCCTAGCAACCTTGGATGTATGTGTAAATGAAGAAGTATTGACCATGAATGAATGTGTGGACAAAGAAGGCTATGACGTAAACTTTTACATGGTAGGTGTTCAGGAGGTAGAAGCAGGAGAAGTATTAGAAAAAAAATGGAAGGAAGAATACGAGAGCATAGAGATGGAACTGGAGTTTGATTCAGAGGAATGCTATTTAGAAGCCATTCAAACAGAAGACAAGTTTGCAACACCCAAAGTGTTAGCAATAGAAGCAGCCCCTATAGTACCAAACCATGAGGAAACCACGAGTAAGACCGAACCAACCCCGGATCTATTTGAAGTTCCAGAACACTTCAAAAGATACGAAGTAGAGGAAAGGAAAATAGCCATTTAGATGCCAAGAGAGAGGCAAGAGAAGGAGAAGCATATGACAACAAGGAACAAATGAAAAAAATCATAGTGACTGTAGAAAATGGAGAGGACAGATGCACATACATAGGAAAGGATGTGTCATCTGAAGAGGAAGAGGAATTGATAAGACTGATTCGAGACTATCGAGATGTGTTTGCATGGACCTACAAGGACCTCAAAGGTGTGGAACCCTCCATTTGTTGTCATCGAATACCAATGAGATCAGATGCTAAACCATCAAAACAATGCCCATACACATATAATGATGTTTATTCCGCAAAAATTAAAGAAGAAATAGACAAACTATTAGCAACCGGATTCATTTCCGAGATAGAACATATTGAATGGGTGTCACCATTAGTAGTTGTGCCCAAAAAGAACGGAAAACTGAGAGTGTGCATTAATCTGAAGAAAGTCAACGCAGCTACGATTCATGATAGTTACCGATTACTTATCATTGATCACCTCGTGAAAAGAGTTGCAGAAAAGGAAGTCTATAGCTTCTTGGATGGATTCTCTGGATACAACCAAGTAGCTATTGCTACTGAGGACCACCATAAGACCGCATTCGCGACCGAATGGGGAGTCTATGCTTTCAAGCTGATGCCTTCTGGACTCACTAACACCCCTACTACTTTCCAACGATTGATGTGTCACGTTTTCAAAGAATTCCTAAGGAAGAGTATGGAAGTATATGTAGAAGACTTATGTACATACTCAGATCGGAGACAGGAACATATTCCGGAGTTGCAAAGAATATCTGAAAAATGTCGGCAATATAGAGTCTGCATGAATCTTGAGAAGTGTGTTTTCATGGTAAGACAAGGAAAAATCCTAGGGCACATTGTATCTAGGAACAGAATATCCACTAATGAAGACAAGATCAAAGTAATCTTAGAACTTCCAAGACCAAAAAATGTGAAGGAGGTGCAAGCATTTATGGGTCATTGTGGATACTATCGCCGATTTATCCACATGTACACTATAATTGCCAAGCCATTGTACAGATTGTTGACTCAATTTACATGGATGGATGAATGCAAGAAAGCATTTAATGAGCTAAAAAACGACTTAGCACGGCACCAATTTTGAAAACACCCAAGTGGAACAAGCCTTTTCATATTCATGTGGACGCTTCAAATTATGCAATAGGATGCATTTTAGCTCAATCGGTAGATGAAGGAAAATTGGATCATCCTATTGCCTATGCAAGCAAACAATTGAATCAAGCCAAAAGAAACTATACAACTACGGAGCGAGAAGGTTTAGGGATGGTGTACGTTGTAAAGAAATTCAGACACTACCTCTTAGCCAACAAGTTCAAGTTCTTCATAGATCATCAAGCCTTATTGTACTTGGTCAATAAGCCTTGTAACACGGGAAGACTAGTGAGATGGTTTCTGTTGTTAATGGAGTTTGATTTTGAAGTGATTGTAAAGAAAGGAAATACTCATGTGAGGGTGGATCATCTCTCTATATTAACACATGGAGAACCACCTAGCGGAGTATCTGACGAGTTGTCGGGCACCTACCTATTCAATTTGGAAGTATGTCCTAAGTGGGCAAAAAAACTAACTCCAATACTCACTCATGGACCACAACATTCAATTAACAGGGAGAGTAGAAAGGCAATTCTACAATCACGTAACTTACATATTGTAGCAGGAAGTGTATATCATAAAGAATCCAACAGTATGTTGTCTAGAGGTGTGGAAGAAGACGAACAGAAGAACTTGATTGAACAAGCGCATGTAAACAAATGGATAATGCACAAGGGAACTCATGGAACTCTAAGAGAATTGAAACGATTAGGAGTCTATTGGCCTGATATGCCTAAAGATGTTCATGAGTATGTCAATAGTTGTACAGAATGTCAGAAAACCACTCCAGATGATCATACATCTTTACCTTTCTCTACAATAGCACCAAACTGGAGTAAGATGTTAGTGAAATTCCTAAAGATGTGAGAGCATGAGGATGGAATCAGTCTAGCAAGGAAACGATCCGTAGAAGAAATGAGTAAGGACTATGTTATCATGGGGAGACAATTATTCAAAAGAGGGAAGGATAATCAACTACGACTATGTGTGCATGAAGGAGAGTACTTACCCATATTAGAAATGGCACATGTAGGTGCCGCAAGAGGACATTTCTCATATGAAAGAACTATAAAAATGATCTTGTTTGTAGGCTTGTGTTGTCCAACTCTACATATGGATGCAGACACCTACGTACAAAGTTGTGAGACATGCCAAAGAGCTAAATATCCTATCAGACTAGATGACATGCCATTGAGACCTATGGTTTGCGCGAGAGCCTTTTCCAAATGGGGTATTGGTTTCATAGGACCCATTAATCCACCAGCTAAAGGATCACATACGGAATACATAATAGTAGCAACTGATTACCTGACTAAATGGGTAGAGGCAAAGGCAACTAGAAAAAGTGATGCTCAGACTACAACTAAGTTCGTTTTTGAGCATATTCATTAATGAAGTAATAGAGTCCTTGATGAATGAGTTCTTAGTGATTCATAAGAAATCAGCCCCTTATCATCCTCAAGCCAACGATCAAGCAAAAAGTTCTAATAAGGTGTTGTGTGCTGTATTGACAAAGATAGTTAATACTGGAAGGTCAGATTGGGACAAACAATTAAATCATGCAATTTGGGCCTTCTGTGTGGCTTACAAGACCGCCATTGGAACTACACCATTTAACCTAGTGTATGGACAAAATGCAATCTTGCCAATCGATTTTTTAGTGCCTACTTTGAGAGTAGCCCAATAGTATGAATGGACAGGGCACAAATTGTCCAAGCAACTCGAACAAATTGAGAAGCTACATGAGACTAGAATACAAGATGTTGCGGGAATTTATGCAGCAAAAAGAAGATAGAAAGCCTATTATGATGCGCACATCAAAGATAAAGGACTAAAAGAAGTAGATTTAGTCCTGGTGTATACTTTGAAGCAACACGTCAAGAAGCTATAGAAACGCAGATATGGACCTCTAATAATCAATAGGATTTCAACCAGTGGAGGTGTTAACCTAGCCACTACTGATGGAGATGTACTTCCAAATTACATAAGTGGTTGTCGAGTAAAATGCCACATGGAGCCATTGACGGACCAAACTATAGCACGACTGGTAAGGGCACAAAATAGAAAAAAAGAGGAAGAGAGGATTAGAGAAGAGGCAAGACAAGAAGCCCTAGAGCGTATCAAGAAGCAAAAAGAGTGGATAAGGCAAAGGGATGAACGATATTTACAAGGAGAAGAGCCTATTCCCATGGCCAACTATCAAGTTCAACAGGCCAACACAAACAACCTCAGCATATCCCAACCATATTTAAACCTAGGGATTGGAACTACAGAATACCAGCTAATAGATGCATTGATAGCCTAGAGAGCAGCACTTAGTTGCACACGAAGGACGGTCATCATGCATCTTCAAACGACAATAACACCCACTAAAGCACACATGATAGGCATTGGGGGTCAAGCCATAGAATGCATTGGAGAAGCCATGATATCCCTCCACCTAGGAAATTCCATGATGAAGCAACGAGTTCTGGTGTGTAAAGATGAGGATTTAATAGAGAACCTAATCCTAGGGCAAGATTGGATTACTGAAAATGAAGTGAGCATTCACCTAGCTCAAGGGTACATCTCAACCAAAATAGGGCATAAGGAAATCTTTAGCTTGTTGGAAGAAAAATCTCCTCACATGCATAAAGCCACCAAGCTTGAGGAAGAGACCCTAGAAGAAGGATTGGAAAACGAATCAATCAAGAGCTCACATGAGGAGTGTCCTAAGAAAGGATTGAATACCAGTACTAATACATCAGCTGATGAGGTGGATTCATCCCCCATGAACATTGAAACCAAGAGAAATGGTGAAGACAACGCTCTTAAAATTGCCTACAACAAGGGAAGACCATCCACATGGAAGTCCACTATCTGATGGAAAGCAACGAATTCTCTTCATTACAATCAGGACCGAAGAGACTTCTGAGAGTATGGCTTCCAAAGTCATTAGTAGAAGCCCAAAAGACGTGGCAGCACATATGGATTCCGAGGAAGGTTAGACAGATTGCCAGTCAAGAGATAGACAAGCAAGAAGACATATTACACCAACAAAGCAGGACCATGAAGCCAAACAAGATTCACCAAAGGCACTAGAGGAACAGGATATCCATGGCTCAGATTACAAAACAGAAAGAGGAAAAACCTAAAGCATGACAAAACCAAGAAAAGACGAAGCCGTACACATCAACTACAAAATGGATATGGAGACCAAAGACACATTAAGGGCAAGAACAACAAGATTCCGATTGCACTCATGATGAGTTGAATGCACAGTGTGCATTAGCACAACCCACACATGAAGGGAACATAGATCTCCCCATTGCCTATGCGACTAGATAGGTAAATGTAGCAAAGAGGAATTACATTACTATTGAGAGAGAAGGATTAGGCATGGTCTATGCATTCAAGAAATTTAGACATTATTTGCTTGCAAATAAGTTTAAATTCTTTACAAACCACCAAGCTCTAATCTATTTGGTGAAAAAACATTGGAATGCAAGTAGATTAGTAACATGGTTCCTCTTATTAATGGAGTATGATTTTGAAGTAGTCATAAGGAAAGACAAAACTCACCTTAGGGCAAATCACCTTTCTAGACTTACCTCGAGAGAATCATCACAAGGAGTATTAGATGAACTTTGTGATGCTTACTTATTCAACCTAGAAGTAGAGCCTAAATGGGCTAAAACACGTGTCTATTCTTAATTTTTGATCTAAAAATCCCATAGTAAGAACAAAGAGTGAGGAGATTGTTAAATCTCAGAAATACCATATACTGGTTGGACGCATATACAAGCAAATTGATCAAGGGATCTAGCTTTTTGTGTGGAAGAAGAAGAGCAAAATAAATGGTTGCAATTAGCACATGAAGGTGCACTAGGGCAACATCAATTGAGACATCTAACCCTAAAAACTCTACAAATATTAGGCATATATTGTGCAACAATGGAAGTAGATGTCTATAGAATGGGTAAGGATTTCCCCACTTGTATTAACAGATCCCCTATTCAGCATGCAACATTGTATCAAGTGTCGTTAATACTAGATTCAAGCAGTCTATTAGTTGACTTTTTGAGGTTGAAAAAATTCCCTCAAGAGATGACTTTAGTGCAAAGAAGAAGTCTAGATCAAGAAGCTCAAGTCTATACACTCATAGGAGATAATCTTTATAAGCATGGACGAGAGGGATATCTTACAATATGTGTGCATGAAAGTGAATATTTGAATATTTTAGAGACTACACACCAAGGTGTTGCAAGAGGACACTTTGGAGCTGATTGAGTGATCAAAGCTATCTTATATTCAGGTCTTTGGTGGCCTACCCTTCACATGGATGCACATACCTATGTGAAGCAATGCGACATATGTCAGAGGACACAATATCCCATTCAAAAAAATGAGATGCAACTAAGGCCCATGATGGGAGGACATGCATTCTCTAAGTGGGGAATAGACTTTGTAGGTTCTATCAATCCCCCACTGCCAAGAGTTCCCGTGTCGAGTACGTCATTGTAGCAACATATTATCTAACCAAATGGGTGAAGTAAAAGTGACTAAGAGGAACGATGCACAAACAACATCTAAGTTCTTATTTGAAAATGTATTCATGAGACACGAGTTATCGATAGAACTAGTAAGTGATCGTGACACTCACTTCTTGAACAAGGTCATTGAATATCTATTACAAGATTTCATGGTCATTCACAAGAAGTCAGCTCCTTATCACCTAGATGCCAATGGACAAGCTGAGAGCACAAACAAGATCCTGTGTACAATTTTGTCTAAGCTCATAAATAATAAATGTTATGCTTGGGACAAATAGCTTTACCATGATGTTTGGGCATATCGAGTTTCCTATAGAACAATACTCAATGCCACTACCTTATAGATTATATTTGGCCAAATTTTTTTGCTCTCATTAGACTTTTTAATACCCACACTTAAGGTGGTAGAAGAGCATCAGTGGACTAGTCATGAGCTATCTTCACGAATCTTGGATCTAGAAAGATTGGGTGAAAGTAGATTGAGAGTAGTCGCACGCATATATGTAGCCAAAAAGAGACAAAAAGCATAATTTGATGCACATGTGAAGGATAAAGGATTAAAAACTAGGGATCTAGTTTTGGCATACATTGTGAGGCAACACGCACGTAAGCTAGAGAAGCATGGTTATGGACCCATGATCATCAATGGGATATCAACAAGAGCCACTAATGGAAGAGATGCTAAATCAACTTAATATAGCCAAGAAACAGAAGGAACAAGAAATTAGGATAAGGGAATAAGCACATGCACAGGCCTTAGAGCAGATTAGACATATGAAGTTGAGAATACAAGGCATAAATCAACCTAGGTATGCTAACTATGAAGCCCAGAGGTATCAAGTAGCTATGTGCCAGGTTAAAAGAAATCCCCCTCATAGAATCATGGATAGACAGCCCTTTGTCTCAATAGAACTAGGATGAGGAATGACTTTTAAGACAATCAAGGCATTGATTGATTCAGGTGTTGCAACTAGTGCTATAAGATATTCTTACCGTCAGAACATGGGACTATCAATTAATCCTATTGAAGCTTACCTTGTAGGATTAGGAGGAGTGGAAACCCCTTGCATGGGTGAGGTGGAGCTTCCCATCTCCATTCAAGATGTCTTGGTGATAATTAAAGCACTATTATGCCATGATGAAGACCGCACTGAGTCTTTCATCCTAGGTCAAGACAAGATCTATGATCATGTAGTCAACTTAAATCTAAAAACTGGACTTCTTCAAATTTGGGCAAATAAGGAATGTGCCACAATAGAACTACACAATGGCACAGTCTCAAATCTAGGCATAGCACAAACTTCTAGTTTGTCTAGGATTAATCATCACGAAAAAGATGTTGTCATTGTCCAAAGCTATACGATGCAGAAGGATTCAGCTGATGAAGAAAAGGCATGAGAAGTGATGGAACTCTCTTCTTTTCCAAAGACAATGGTGTTCTTAGTATCTCAACGTGGGATGCATGACAAGCAGCATATGAAGACTTGTGAATCAAGAAGAAAGGCAACATCTCCAACCCAAACAACTAGGGCATGAAGCGGATTTGGGTATTGAAGGATGAGCACCCAATTGCTCCCTCGCTAGTGCAATCGTTCTCAAGGAATTAGCCAAAGATGCCAAGGCAAAAAGTTGTAGGACATCAAATGTTTTATTTGTAAAGAGTACTCTCTGTTTGGGTACCAAAGTGTTCAATGAAGGCAGACCACAATCCTAGACAAATCTAGGTGTCTCAGACCTGCTTACGAGCTTAGATCACTACACATGAGCTCTTATGCTTTAATCAATACTCGTCAATCCCAACCCCCCCCCAAAACCTATATTGAAAGATGTTGTAAACACACCTTCATGTAAAATCCATCCTACAATAACTTGGAAATGGGTGCCTAAAATGTCCCATGACCAATTCAAGTCATTTTGTAGCCCATTCTACCATTTGGATCAATGTCCTCAAACCTAATTCAATGTCTTCTTACTTGGTTCAAGAGGTGCTTCCACATTCAAGCACACTTGTTCTATAGCCTCATGATGCATTGGATGTTTCTTTCTCTGCCCTCATGGTACCAACAATCAAGAGCGAAATTGAATCTTTTTGTCTAATGCTAGCATTCCATTTCAAATCCTCATTGATGTTACAAAAGGATTTCTTCTTATTCCATCCTCTCCATTGGGAGCATATTAGCTTTAAGCCCTTGGGGATGATCATGATAGGAGAAAACTAGAGCATGATTCAATTGATCTTGTTCCATATGGGGACCCCGCTGAGAGAAAGGGCATTGCTATTCTTGAAAATGATCTTGGCCGAAGACTCCATGTTGTACATTAGGCTTTGACAATCCATTTGGCCACCAACTTATCGCTCAAGGTGTCCACATATAGAATACCCAAAACGCCCTTGTCCTTTGGGTTGGAATAAATTTCCCTCTTTATCTTTGGTACTACCCTGCTATTCGAAACACTTTTCTTCAAGAAATTTCAAGAGACAGTCACCAACTTCTACACTAGATGTCTTAAGCATAAGAAACTAAACCTTTGGACTACTCTTAATCATTACTCAATACTAGCACAACCACCCAAATTGCTCAACTAACTTGGGGGTTTCTCTAGATGCTCAAAGAAATCATTGCTTGACCAAACAAGGAAATGGACTTGAGTTTAAGAAGTTTTGGGGATTTTGACCTTTAAGAGGTGAGGTCTTAGACTCTAAACCCAATTCTTCTTGATAATCCTTGCATTACCACATGTTTCCAAACAATGATTTCCCTTGCCTAAGTGCAAGGAATCATAGATCTAAAGCTATCACATCAATTGAGTTCTTGAATTAACCTTAGGTCTTTTCAATTTCTAAGGGTGCAAAGCCTTATCCTCCATCAATCCTAGCAATTAGGTTCAATACAATTTCAGTCTTTTCCTTCCATATGAGCTGGGTAATGTCCCCGCCATACCTATAGAGACATCATAGGTATTTTCTCACTTTGGGTTCCCTTGGTTACCCATAGCGATTGTGCACGCAACTTTCCCTATTTGTGGAAAACATACAAATAATTTTTTATTTGCAAGTACAAGTGGCTTAAGTCTTCTATAGTTCTAGAAAAGTTGTATTGGGCATTTCTATTCAACTTTTGAAAGAAATGGGCAGTTTTCTACATCAACTGCACTGGCTATCGGTGAAAACAATGATGTATTTTGTATGTTGGTTGTTAAGGATAAGTTGGATGGTTCTAGCTACCCATTGTGTAAATACATGATGCATCACATATTGGTAGCAAAAAGCTTGTGGAATATTGTGCATGGTGTTGAAATGTGTCCTCTCTATTTTCTCATATATATTTTGATTATCATTTTGGACTTTCGAAAAGAGCTAGTAATAGTACATGATTCTTGGAGGTATTTAACCACATCAAAGAGTTTTTGAGGATGGAACCTATTTGAGAAATGTATTTATGAAATTAGGAGGGTGGATATTCTTCTGAATAGTGGCAAGAGTGCAAGGGTAGTTTGTTTCTATAATCGCATGTACAAGAGGGAGGTTCATTGTAGGATTCATGAGTTCAAAATGGGGAGTCATAGGTATTGGATGGTGATTTGTGAGAGTATTGGGCATGATGGATGAAAGCATGGTTGTCATGGTCATGGTTGTGCTATTGTTGGTCATCATCTTTGGAAATCTTAATTCTTCCACGCCACTCTTGGTCCTCCATATGTTTTATGTTACTTTGCTCTAATTGATCATCTGTATGTCACATAGAAAGAGACATCCTTACTGCCCTCTTGGTCACTACTGAGGCATTGTTGTTGTTGTTGTACCCACATGTGGGGTGGGAGTTACGGGAGCTACAAGGAGAGGGTGGATCAAAATAGGCTGTGAATTTAGGGGTAGTACATGATAGAAAGGAGATGCTCAATGCAGGTATGTACTTTGTGTTTTAGGATGCCATTTGGTTTGCCCACATGTTGGGATTCTTTTGATTAGTAATCTTCCCAATTTATTGACATTGTCATTCCTAGCCAAAAGTATGAGTAAAAAGTCTTGCTGCTGGATGTTGCACGAACCACAATCAAGTTCTAGAAACAGCCAAATGTGCAATGAAGTCTTATCTAATTTGGGAGAGCTAAAGAGTAGCAATTCTAGGATATTGTATTGCCTAATAGGGTTCATTAACTCTAAGGCATTGGGATGAAGTGGGACATTTTTCCATTTGAGCATGGCAAAGAAAAGAAACCCATGATGCTCGAGGAAGCCCATGGCTGCATTCGGAAGGCCATGTGGTAGGGTTCACTATGATGTTCAAGTACACCACCATTTTTGTAGGATTGCAAAAACTGGTGCGCATAGAGCAAAAGAGTAAAAAGCAACATAAAGCTATCTAGAAGTGTTCTTTAAACAAATAAGCCATGGAAAAAGGATTAATGTGATAATGATGAGATGGAAAACTCAATAGAAGGAAAGACAAAAACCAATAAAAAAGTACAGGGATGGAGTGGCAAAGATCAATAATTTACAATCATATTGTTGCAATGCTCATGGTGTCAAGCCACATGCAAAAAGGATGCAACTTGGACCCATTGATTGGAGACAAGCATAGTGAGCCGAGTTAGTATGTTCGGTGTGAACATATTGGGATCAACTTTAGCATTTATTATAAATGGTCCTATCCACTGAATTTTGAAGTTTCTTGTCCTATGCTTTAACATCAAACAAAAAGATAGAATTGTATTACCCATCTACAACATCAAAGTACGTAGACTTTGATGGTCACATCTCTTGTTAATCGCGAACATCCATGATATCTATATTTCCCCAAAGTGCATAAGGTCGTCATTTTTTCATCTAAGAACTCCTCATATAAAAACTGATTTTGGATGATTTTGCATGATTGCTTCTAGTCCTAAAGCTAATTTAAATGGTGTGTATTCCATCGTTGCTTTATATGTGGCCCGTAACATAGTAAGTAGATAGTCATTCCCGATCCCCTACATGTTCAAGCATTAGTTTGTAAAGTATCCTCAATAGTACTTTATTGTTGCTTTTTCGTCAATAGTACATTTAATTGGGGATGGTAAGGTGGGCTGAACTTGTGTTTAATAGTAAACTACTCTTTGATTGCTCAGATAAGTTGATTTAGAAAATGCACTCCCCAAAACCATTTCTGAAGGCATCCCGAAGCATGGAGATAACTCTCTTAACAAAATCTTAGTTAAAGATAGTGCATTAGAATATGTCAGGCCCAAGCTTTGGCCCATCAAGTGGATTAATCTATGTACTTTATAATATAGGCATTACATATCCCTGGGGTTGCTCGATAGATGGGATGGATGATATCTAAGCCCCATTTTTGGAATGATTCCAAAAGTAAAACTAGACAGAGAGGAAATGATGATGAAGCATAGGATCTCCCATTCTCTAGCAAGTCTCACATATCTACACCTCTTGATGCACCCCCGTGTGCATGGTGGCCACCATAACCAGACTAAAAGATCAACTTCATAGTGAGTTTTGTATCAAAATGTCCTCCAGTACTTTCAAAATTTGCTTCTACAATCATTGCCTACACTTCATGAGCAGATATGCATCTTAGCAACACTCTAGCGATTTCCTTATCGTATAACTAGCCCGAGATAACAAGCTTCCATCTTGCAGCCCTGATCATCCTCGCTAGTACAGCCCCGTTGTCGAGGAATGAAAACATAATTTCATACCACATCGTCACCGTATCAAGGGAATCCAATTCAATCCTTGATGTATTGAACAATTATGTTTCTTGCAATCTATCTTCAAGTCCATTAGGTGGATCTATAGAATCTAGTCATGGGAGGAATACATGGTTACATGGGAACGTACAAACAGATGCCGAACATCAAATTCTTGTAGTAGCTGCACCCATCATGCTAACCTTCCCACTAAAGATTGTTCTTTTACTAGATACAATAAGGCAAAATGATCGACATGGAAGATAAATTTGTTTCCCAATAAATAATAATAAATGAGGAAAATAAAGCTATTTCCCAATAAGTAATAATAAATGAGGACAAGGTACTCTTGTTTAGCCATTGAATATTTTTTTCATTGAATTGCATTGGCATCTACCAAGACTCGCTATTGCCATATCCAAAGCATCCACAAATGCGTGGAACTTTTCCTCCCACTCATTAATAACTTTGGTTAAAATAATGCTTAATTTATCTTATGTAACATGTAACATTAATGCTTTGGTTACAATATCTTATGTAACACCAAATTTAAAATAGTAACTTTGGTGCATGTAACATTAAGGCTTTGGTTAAAATAATTTTATCTTATAGTAACCCATGTCACACTCGTTGGTCCATTAGTATTGCTTAGGATGTACATGAAGTAATCAATTCAGTGGGACTACAAGATGAGCTAAAATATGAGATGCCAGTCATGCCATCAAATATGCCCCAAGAATCATTGTACTTCCTCCAATGATCAAGGTTTTGGTGCTTTCATGACTACTTTGACTTTATGTAGATCAATTAGAATTCCTTGTTGTGATATATATGGCCTAAAAATTTACCACAGTGGACATGAAACATTGATTTTGTTGGATTCAAGTAGAGTTGGACATCCTTTTTTTAACTAAAAGTGCCTTAAACTAAAAACAAAGAAAATATACAAGAACATTAGAGAGAGTTACAAAGAAGTTTTATAACCTTTTCATCTCCTTCACGAGGAAACCACTTGGTTTTCAGCTTGTTTTTTTGTAGGATAAACACTATGATGCTTGAAAAAGGGGGGGGGGGTTACGATCACAAATTCTTCTACATAGACCAACAAGTGAGATCTTTATGGAAAACTCTAGAGGAGAATTTTCAAAGTTTTCCATACATGTTTCTTTCCAAATTCTCCAAAACATCACTTCTAATGAAATACCACAAAGTCGTTGAGCAAACAATCTTGACCAAGCAATTCTATTCCACTACAAAAGTAGATTATATTGAAGCAAAATGAGGCATGTAAGGAAGCATTGTGTCTTTCTCGTCTTGCTTGTGATATGGGTCTACCTCAACATGTACCTCGTTTGCTTAGTGATAGTCAGAATGCCATTGATTTGATTAAGAATCTAGTATATCATGCAAAGGCCAAGCACATTGAGGTGAGGAATCACTTCATTAGAGAGTGCTTAGCCACTGAGCACATTATTCTTGAGAAGGTTCATACTCAACTTATGTTGCAGATGCTTTGACTAAAGCTCTACCACATAATAGTCATTTGATGGGGGTTTACTTGATTCTTGCGGAGCTCTCTCAAAGAAGAATACACCACGGTGTATCGCCATCACACCACTTCACGTATCTCAAAATACTTGAACAAAAATACCCAACCGAGCTTTGCAAAACCTGTAGGAGACTTTGAGGCACTTGTACTAGTGAATAAAAAACTATATATATGTTTGGCACAAGGACTTTGAGGCATTGTGGTAGGATTGATAAACAAAGATGATGGAAAAATAAAATGGGACTAACTCCTAAAATGTCTTATTGTCCTCAATTAGGGAAGAGACTTTGTGGACAAAGCACCCTATATGTGGTCGATGTGCATGACTTGCTAATGGGAAGAAAAACTTACAATGAAACATAGAGGTTAATGTTCTCTCAAGTAGCTTAGAGTACTTATTCTTGGCACCCTTTGAACACGATACTAGTGGGGAACTCAATTACAAAAGAAAGATATATCCAATGAATCTAGACATGCTTGCAAGGCTTTTTCATTAATTTTAGGTCAAAGATCCAACACAAGAAAATGGGAGTGTGACCCAACCCAAAGTGGACTTTGGACCAAGAATGCAAATAAACAGAAGATGATTATATTGTTAGAAATTTAAGGTTTCACGGAAACGAAGGTTAGGATCTTAACATTATAAAAAGGAACCTAAGAAAGTGAAAAGACATCTGGCTAAAAGCGATGAGGAGAACCATAGTCATCAATACCTTTGCCAACCGCTAAATGCTTCATCTTCTTTCTTGTTGGAGGCCACGAGAAAAAAGCCCTTTAGATTTTTGCCACAAACTATAACGAATTTTATTGGTAGAAGACAATAATGAAAAGGGAATTATTAATTTTTTGGATATCTTTTATTTGCCTAAGGAAAAATGAGGATTGGAGAACTTTGATGTGGAGTGGATGGATGACAGCAAATAAGTTGATTAAGTTGATTGCCTGGGGATGTGGATCAACTAAAGCATTATGCGTTCTTAGGCTCCCTTGCACACAGATACTACAACCTGATTGTAGCACAATACACTAAATTGTTCCATATATAAATAAATTTAATTTGAAAGATATTGACCAATAACTCACACTTGAATACAAAGATCGGATCCTCCTAAGAATCTTGATAAGGTATTAGGGCAAGGAGAAATTTAAGAATCTTGATAAGATATTAGGGCAAGGAGAAATTTAAGATGCTTGTTGTTAATGTGTTTATTTGTTTGATGCTTACATCTTGCTTCTCTTTTCCTTTTTTTCGCAAAAGCTCTGTGAATTATATTAAGAAGAAAAGAAGTACAAGTGAACTAACTAACTAACTAACTATATATATATATATATATATATATATATATATATATATATATATATATATATATTATAGACTGATGTACCTTCGTCTTGAGAGTCCACTTCTTTTTTATCTTGTTTATTTTGACTATAAAGATCATGAAATTCTTAAGCATGACATTTCTTAGGCGGATCTGTAAGATTATTCCCTCTTATGTTCAAGAAACTTGGGCTGAAAAGAACGTCCTTAAAAGCACACGGAATTACAAATTTACATAACTCTGAAGACCGATGATCAAAGTGAACAGCTAGAAAGCTCATAGGGCTAACACATGGACATGTTTTTGGGTGACGGGAGATCACTTTTTGGGTCACCCGAAAAATGTTCCATGAGCACATGGATGCCTGATAGCCAGATTTTGGGTGGTCAGAGATGGACTTTGGGTCACCAGATTTAGGTGCACATGAAGATCTAGTGATCACATCTCATGTGGTCGGAGAAATGGACCTTGGGTCACCAGATTTAGGTGCACATGAAGATTCAATGGCCAATTTTTAGGTGGCTTGAGATAAACTTTGGGACCTCATTTAGATGCACATAGGGTTTCATATTCAAAAATATACTTCAAGTCATCATATCTAGGCAAACATGAATATTTAGATCATCATATTTAGGCATCGTATCTCATGGATTACTAATCAATCATGTACAATACATTACATAATAAAGCCATGAGTCTTTAATTCGAGTTGCATAAGTTTGAATGGTACAAACATGATTAAGATCATATATGGAACTACAATGTTTATCATAAAACACTAGGCATTGTCTTGATTCCACTCCCATGTAGTAATCTTCATTCCGTGACCCACGTTTACCTACATAAATGAGGAAAAAAATGATATTAGTTGAATAAAAGCCTTGGAAGGATTATGGAAAAACACGTTGTGTATACATTACCTTCAAAAGCATTCCATAAACTTTGCACATGTCAATTTTCAATTGTAGCTTGTGCGATGGAGAATCATCTAAATAATGCCATCCTTACTCTATATGTTAGATCTCGTTCTGAGTAGTTGAAACCTCTTAATTCAACCCATTCATTATCATTAGGATGTAGATCTTCTTGATCATTAGGTTCACTCTTGCCTTATAATTGAACAAAATTATGAAGTAAACAACAAGCACTAATTATCAAGGGGACCATAGGTAGATCTGCATTGACATTTTGTAGAATCCTCCATCGATTTTTTAAGATCCCAAATGCATTTTCAATTTTGACTCTACCCTATAATTGCTTATCAAATGCTCTCTTTTCTCTCAGGTGCTCACCTACTCGACTATGGAATGGTTTCACTAAGAAACTTCTTGCCTTATAAGCTGAGTCACCTAAGAGAAGAGGTCATATTGTCTCACCTTGAACTTCCAATGCTGGTGAGTTAAGAACCAATCCTTGTTTTAATTTTGATACAGAAGACTCTTTAAAATGTGTGGAATCATGCATTCCACCTGGACCTCTACATACAATACTCCAAAAAAGCTTCCTTGAGTCCACAATGCCTTGAAGTAGCACACTAGGAAAACCATGTCTACATATGTATTGTGTGGGATATAAGTCATGGTTTGGCTTCCTATACAAGCATATACGTGTACCATCAATGGCACCTGTTATTTGAGGAATTTGTGTCAAAGACCTAAAGTCCTCGATAATGGTTCGTAAATGTTCACCTTTAGGAACAATGATCCCACAAAGATCATACATATCTTTACTCTTAGAATCTTACAAATTATGATTGTATACTTTCTAATTGTGGAGTCACCTATTCCAAAAAGCTCAGACATTGTGCGTGTGTTATGACCTTGTGTTAGTCTCCATAATACACATGTTAAGGTCAATTCAGATGTAATAGGATCTCTTACATAAATGGATGATTCTGATATAGATAAGGATGGAGATAATAAGCCTACCAAGACATGAAATGATTCATATGACATGCGATAGGCAAACATGAATTTATGTTGACATTCTAAGTGAGAGTTTGACCAAATGGTGTTATGAATAGAGTTCCAAGACACTCTCTGTTTTGGAAATATCCACCATTCTCTTGGTGAAAACTTGGTTGCACTAGGTTACAAAAGTGCACAAAAGCATGCACAAATCCACATCCAATAAGATCTAGCATGAGAGTTAGATGCTCGCATCCTCCTGTTGGGTGGTTCATCATCATTTCATCTTGTATGGTCTTCATCTTTGCATATATAATCCATATTCATAGGAAATAAAGATAAAAAGGATATCCACTCGAATGTTTCCATCCTATAAAAAAAAAGATATCATAGTCAGCTTTTGTCATCATTCACGTAAATATAACATGTTTGACACATTCAAACATAGAAGCACCATTCAATAAAAAAGACCATTCAATATTCCAAATAGAAAGTCACAATAAACTACATCAAGTTCTTCTCTACGACATAAACAAACCAAACCTTTACATAGACGAAAATTCCCATGGGAGTACATAAATGAAAGCATGACTAGTTGTCACGATTATTCATAAACTAAACAACTCAAGATAAACTTTTCCTTGTATATCTGCTCTCTTTATTGCTTCTATTTCCCGTTGCATAATGATTTTCTCCTCCCAAACCCTTTGTCGCTCTTTGTCTTCCATTTGCTTTTGGAATGTTGCTTCTTCAAATTCCCACCTTGAAGATTCTATCTCCTTCATGAATTCATACATTTTCTACATGCCATCCACAATACTTTGACTTCTTATTTTGCTTTATTTTTTTTCCTACTACACCCTCGACTTGTATGTCATCTAAAACATCTTTCTCACTTTGAGAGGCTTGCTCTCGAGCTGTATCATCAATCTCTATAGGAGTACCTTCATCAACTACATTCCCTTGAGAGCTTTGATGGCCATCACTATCAAACACACCAGAAATTCCAATGCATTTAGGAGATGCACCCCAAAGAGATTCACTTGCATTGAAAAATTTCCACATTGAAGGAGTATTTCTTGTAGAGCTTTGTTTTGTTGACTCTTTTTTATGCTGATTTTTGAGTGTGTCACTTCTATTAAGAACTTGATCACAACTAAAAGACACTCCACACTCCTTGTTCAAAGAGTCGACTATGTTCCCAATCTTTTAAGCAAAGATTTCCATGCTAAATGCAGACATATACATCTTCAAACATTTAATTAAAGTAAATGTACGAGAATCATCCCGCATTACTCCTCTACTTCTCTTGCCCCTCTTCTATCATCATTCATTGTAGGAACATGATCAACATGAGGAGGTGGGGTGTCTATGGATGGATTTTCACCAATGCATCCTTCATTCATCATGTTTAAAAGTGAAAGCTATGTTGATGATTGCACATCTCGGGATAATGATTCATAGTCACCATCTACAAAAGTATTATATGATGCTATTCGTCCCTATGGCAAAAACATGAAAAAGTTTAGTATGAAAAGATGTACCATCATTTTATTAATGTGCATATAGAGAGAAAGATGTAGCCATGCTTATATTCCTTTAAACATTCACAAACTAATAAGAGAGAGAGAGAGAGAGATTGAAATACAGCTTATGAATACTTTATGCATTTCAATTACTAAGCATGTATAAGATAATAAACTTTTAACTTATAATCATAATCTAAAGGACATTCACAAACTAATGGTGTGAAAGACAACTAGTATGAGAGAGAGAGAGAGAGATTGAAAGACAACTTATAAGTACTTTATGCATTTCAATCACTAAGCATGCATAAGATAATAACCTTTTAACTTATAATCATAATCATTTGACATTTACAACCGTTTAAGTAAGCATGCATACATATGTAGACACATAAGTAAATACAAATCTACATACATACATACATACATACATACATACATGCATACATGCATACACACACGTTCGTACATACATACATACATACATATATGCATACATGCATACATACATACATACATGCATGCATACATGTTGAGATATCAAGATCAACATGTAATGATCCAGGATGACATGTATCAATTTTTTGTTTCTCTGACATGTATAGTGGTCACACCGGTGTATGTCAAGGATACTTCATTGAGCTGTACTAGATTTATCTACTGAGAGTGATGGCACATTTGTTTCTTGCCAGCTCACTCATTTGCGGACATTTGGTTTTTCCGTATGTAGTGATCTTTATATATTGCACTTGTATTCTTGTTTTTAGGTCATTCTTGTACATTCCTTTTTATGTAATAGAAGAAGAAGAAGATCATTCTTCCTTGCCTCAATCTGAGTGTGTGCCTCTCTTTGATTGTGTGTGTGTGTGTGTGAGCTCTCTTCCTTATCTCCTTCCTCGTGACATGGTATCAGAGCCAGCGTGGCTGTAGAGAGCTCGTGGAGAAGGTGACAGTGAAGAGTACGCAACAAGGCATGGAGAAAATGCGATTTACAAACGGCTTCTGTTTGCTATGAAAATCGGTTTCGAAGCCATCTCGACCTCCATTTTGAGCTTGCAAGGTGGGGCCCATAGAAAAAGCAGGTCAATTTTAGAAGCTGTAACTTGCGTCGTGTTCAGTGACACTCATATATTCGAGATCCAGAATTTCAAGCGATTCTGTGTACTGTTGATACACGAAAACTGTGTTTTTCTGAGATCAAGATGTCATGTCATAATGCGACAGTGTTTAAGCAGAAGTGCTACTTGTAGTGTTTTGTAATGCTTGAATTGTTGCAGAAATGGCAAACGCAGATGGAATGAGTCAGCTTAGGAGCGATAAGATGGACAAGAACAACTTCCATGCTTGTAGATTGAGAATGAAGAATTTCTTGATGGGAAAAGACTACTGGAAGTACATCGAAGGAGAGAACAAAAATGCTTCGCAGTTACCAAAGAGGAATCAGACCGTAGAACAGTTAAGAGCATATGAGGAATGGAATCAAGGAGCACAAAAGGTAATGTATTGGCTATCTATTAGCATACACGATAGCATGATTGGGCACATACAGGATGCTAAGACTCTGAAAGAGGCTTGGAATAGTTTGGTCACATTGTATGAGACCAATACAAAGGCACAAAAATTGCAACTTAAGAACGAGCTGCATACATTGGAGAAAAAGAGCATGTCGGTAAGTGACTACACTCTGAAAATCAAAAGCATATGTGAGTCACTTGCATCTATTGCCGTGAATGTAGATGATGATGATAAGGTGGAAGTGTGCCTTTGTGGTTTAGGAGCTGCATATAAGCAATTCAGAACTTCTATACAGTCCAGGGAAAATATTCCAAATTTTGTTGATCTAGTATCTATGCTAATTATTGAAGAAAAGAATCTTGGTGATGATTCAAAATCCCAAGGAAAATCTAGTTCTAAGCATTCTACTCTGGTAGAGGAAGAGGCAGAGGAAGAGACAGAGGTAGAGGTTTTGGAAGTGGAAGAGGAAACAATAACCAAGACCAAAGTCAACAACACAATCATGCAGGAGGAAGAGGACAATTTCAAGGCAGGGGGAGCCAAAGAGGCCGCATAAATTTCCAAAGAAATGATTCAGGTAATGATAGTAAAAGATGTTGGAATTTTGGTAAACCGGGACACTTTGAACGTGATTGCAGGTTGAAGAATCAAAATAACAAAATGCAACAAAACAATTATGCATCCACAAGTGCAGATGATTTTGAGAAGTTGTTCATGGTTCAACATCACATGATGAATACGATGTCTACTGGTGTTTCAAAATCAAATGATAATTTTTGGTATGTTGATTCAGGTGCTTCAAATCACATGACCAGTCATGCGGAATGGTTTAGCACTTTGTAGAAATTGCCAGTTCCTGGATATGTTGCAGCAAGTGATGACACATCACACCCTATCGAACATACATGAAATATAGCACTGTCTATGGAGGATGGGAAGGTAAAACACCTTGTTGATGTGTTGCATGTTCCAAATATAACAAAGAATCTGGTTTCTGTTGGACAAATGGTTGACCAGGGATTACAAGTGAGGTTCAATGTTGATGGGTTATATGTAGAAGAATACAAACGGGATGGAAGATTGATTGCCAAAGAAAACAAAGTGGGTAGGATGTTCACCTTAAATGTGAAAATTCCTAAAATGAATGCAACCATGTTTGCAAAAGGTGCAAGATTTATTGCTGATATAGAGATATGGCACAAATGGATTGGACATGCAAACTTGCAAAGGCTGAAATTGATGCAGTCAAAGCAGAGTGTCCATGGACTACCAAATTTCAAGGTTGCAGAGATGCAAAAGGTATGTGTAGCATGTCAATTTGGTAAACATTCAAGATCATCGTTTTCGCATGACAAGCATGTTAGTGAGAATGTGCTAGAAATAGTACATACAGATGTTTGGGGTCCTGCAAAGACCACATCTATGGGTGGTTGCAGGTTTTATGTTACTTTCATTGATGACCATACACGGAAAGTGTGGGTCTATTTCTTGAAAGAGAAGAGTGAGGTATTCACTCACTTTCATATTTTTAAAGCTATGGTGGAAAAGCAGACAGGGAAATATATTCAGACATTAAGATCTCATGGAGAGGTGAATACATGTCAAATGAGTTTAGCAATTTTCTAAAAAGTCATGGAATTCGACGTCAATTTTCATGCAGGTACACACTACAATAGAATGGCATTGCTGATCGCAAAAATAGACATATTGCGGAAATAGTAAGAGCCTTGATGGCTGAGAAGAATATGCCTCATTGTTATTGGGCAGAAGCTGTGCATACGGCTATATACATCATGAAACATAACTCCAACTGTTGTTGTACATCAAGTTACACCTGAAGAGAAGTTCACAGGTACAAAGACAAACTTATCACATATGAAAGTTTTTGGTTGTGTTGCATATGTACATGTTCCACATGAGTTGAGGACGAAGCTTGATACAAAAGTAGAAAAATATGTCTTCATTGGATACTCCCTTGAGCAAAAGGGATATAAATGTTATAACCCACTCACATGATAGGTGAAGGTGAGCAGAGATGTGGCATTTGATGAAATATCAAGCTTCTATGCAGATGCCAAAGAAGGACTGAATCTTGAACCAAATGACAAAGAAAATGCTGAAAAATCAAGTCTAGAATCTCAAGCTTTGAGTGGACCAGATGCATCACCAAGAAATAGTTCCAACTTAAATCCATGGAGTGGAAGATTGCGTGGAAATTTCAATCTAGAAAATTCATCAAATACATCTAAGAAAGGTAAAGAAAAGCTTTCTGCTGGTCATAAAACATGTGTAGGTTTTGAAGATGTTGATGGAGATTCAAGCAGTTCAGAAAAGAGTCTTGATGAGGAACTTGGATTGCCTTCTATGAAGACTCCAAGAGTAAGAAAGGCACATGTAGATGATACAAGGAGAAGTGACCAAGAAGATATGGGAGGATACGGAATTCAGTGCAACGATTGACATATGATAGCTACATGGCTTGCCACTGTGCCTACATGACAAAGGTAATACAAGATGCTGAACCTTCTTGTTTTGAAGATGCAATTGGAAATGCAGATTGGAGAAAAGCTATGGATGAAGAGATGGTTTCACTTTATGGAAACGATACATGGAAGCTGGTTCCATTGCCACAAGGAAAGAAACCCATAGGTTGCAAGTGGGTTTACAAGGTAAAGCACAATGATGATGGTAGCATAAGCAGGTATAAAGCATGTTTGGTAGCAAAAGGATATGCACAAACTTATGGCATTGATTATGAGGAAACATTCAACCCTGTAGCTAAAATGTCTACTATCAGAACACTTGTTGCATTAGCTACAACAAAAGGATGGACTTTGCATCATATGGATGTGAAGAATGCTTTCTTGCATGGTGACTTACAGGAAGAAGTATACATGGACCAACCACAAGGATATGAAGATTTAAAGCATCCAAAATATGTTTGCACTTTGCAAAAGGCTTTGTATGGGCTAAAGCAAGCTCCTCGTGCATGGCATGCGAGGACTGCTAATTACTTAACCACCATTGGGTTTTCTATGTGTGATGCAGATCATTCACTATGCAAGGAAGGGTGATGATTTCATCACGATTGTGGCTATTTATGTTGATGGCTTGATTGTAGGTGGTGATAATGAAGAAAGCATCAACGAGGTAAAGCAACTTCTTATGCAAGAATTTGACATGAAAGATCTTGGTGTACTGCACTATTTCTTGGGCATAGATTTTATACATAAAAAAAACGTATATGGATATCACAAAGGCAATATGCCTTGAATATGCTGCAAAAGTATGGTATGCCTGATTGTAAGCCAATTTCTATGCCATTAGATCAGAATTTGAATATAGATACTACATCAGGTGAAGCATTGGAAAATGCTACTATGTATAGAAATATTGTGGGAGGTTTGATATATCTCACAATTACGAGGCCTGATCTTAGCTACACTGTTGAACTTGAAAGTCATGCAGGTTCCAAGGAAGCCACATTTGGATGCTCTGAGGTGCACTCTATGTTATGTGAGTGCTACTTTGGATTATGCACTGTTTTATGAAGCTGGTGTAGATTTGCAGGTTCATGGATACACCGATGCAGATTGGCTGGTAGCATTCCAGATAGAAGATCTACTAGTGGCTTTCTGTTCTCACTTGTCAGTGTAGCTATTACATGGAGCAGCAAGAAGCAACCCATTGTTGCTTTGTCGAGTACAAAGGCTGAGTATAGAGGTGCTGCAATGGCAGCATGTGAGGCATCATGGTTGGAGATGCTACTTGCAGATTTAGGTGTGGAAGTGCAAAAGCCTATCACTATCTATTGTGATAATCTTAGCAGTACATAGTTAGCATGGAACCCTGTTTTTCATGCTAGAACAAAGCATATCGAGGCACATTATCACTTCATCAGAGAGAAGTATTAGCAAGTGATATTAATCTTGTTTATGTGAGAACAGATGAGTAGATTGCTGATATTTTCACCAAAGCACTTGGAGCAGAGAAGCTGAAGAAGTTTTGGAAGATGCTTGGATTAGAGGAAATGACGTTGAGCTTGAGGGGGAGTCTTGAGATACCAAGCTCAACATGTGATGATCCAAGATGACACATATCAGTTTTTCGTTTCTCTAACATGTATAGTGGTCACACCTGTATATGTCAGGGATACTTCATTCAGCTGTACTAGATTTATCTACCGAGAGTGATGGCACATTTTTTTCTTGCCATCTCACTCATTTGCGGACATTAGGTTTTTCCTTATGTACTGATCTTTATATATTGCACTTGTATTTTTGTTTTTAGGTCATTCTTGTACATTCGTTTTTATGTAATAGAAGAAGAAGAAGATCATTCTTCCTTGCCTCAATCTGAGTGTGTGCTTCTCTTTGATTGTGAGAGTGTGTGTGTGTGAGCTCTCTTCCTTATGACAATACATATATACATGCATACATACATGCATGCATACATACATATATTCCTAAATACATATATGCATAAACACATACATACATATATGCATACATACATACTTTCATACATACATACATACATATATAAATATATGCATTTCAACTATTACACATACATACATACATACATACATACATACATACATACATACATGCATACATACATAAGCATGCACAAATACATACATGCATACATACATACATACATACATACACTCATATATATACATACATACACTCGTGTGTGTATATATATATATATATATATATATATATATATATATATATATATATATATATATACACACACACACATACACACATATATACATATATGCATTTCAGTTATTACACATGCACAAATACATACATGCATATAAACATACATACATGCATATAAACATACATACATACATACATACATACATACATACATACACACACACACACATACATACATACATACATACATACATACATACATACATGCATACATATATGCATACATACATACATGTATGCATTCATACATACATAAGCATGCACAAATACATACATGCATACATACATATATAGACATATACATACATACACTCATATATACATACATATATGCATACATACATGCATACATACACACATATATACATAAATTACATGCATACATACACATATATGTACATACATACATATGTACATACATACATATGTACATACATACATACAAACTATTTTACATACATACATAACATGCACAAATACATACATGCACACATACTTTTATACATATATGCATTTCAACTATTACACATGCACAAATACATACATGCATACAAATATACATACATATATGCATTTCAAATACATACATACATATATACATACACACATACAACATAAACACATAAATAAATACAAACAACATACATACATAAACACATACATAAATAAATACAAACAAAACACACACATGCACACATACACACACACATAAATAAATGTGTGTATAAGCAAATACATAAATAAATACAAACAAAGAACATGCATGCACACACATACTTATAAACATGCATACTTATATAATTAGACCTACATATATGTGCACACATATACAAAGATATTAAAAAAATCAAGGTATGTTTTTCCACCTTTCGAATAATATATGACATGCGAAAAGAAACAATGTAAAATAAAAACAAGTCATATGATAACATAAATAAATGAATAAATGAATAATAGAAATTAAAGTAAGAGTGCTTACCAAAGGCTTTTTAGAGATTGTGGCACTTGCTGAAAAAATACAACAAAAGAATATAAGAAAGAGAATGTGCATGCATAGCTTGCAAAATAAAAAAGAAGACTTGCATATAAGGCTTATGAAGGAGGTACTCTAATGTGCACAGAATGCAAGATAATAGAGAGGATACTCTATTGCAAATAAGAAAGAGAGGAAACTGTATTGCAAATTAAGAGAGAGGCTACTCTATTGCAAATATGCAAGATGATTGCAAGTAAAGAGAGGCTACCTGCAGAGTAGAGTATGTATGCTGTATGCTGAAAGCTTAGAGAGTTTGCAATGAATTCAACAAAGGAAATGTAAAAGAGCTCCTTAATTTATAGAGAAGAGGTCCTTGATGTGATCGTTTGATTTTTTTCGTGGTCCTTGATGTGACCGTTTGATTTTTTTGTTCAAAAAAAAAAGTGAACCCATTTCGGGTGACTCGAATGGACTGATGCTAATGGGCACCAATCTGTTGAGATTTGGAATCTTGGGTCACCTAAAAAGTGATATTTTTCCTTGAGATCCGACAGATGAGTGCCATGTGCGAGGGCTATCAACAAGTAGTATCCGTGCACTAGGCAAGATGAGCGCCATGTGCCAGGGCTATCAACAAGTAGTATCCCGAACTTGAAGCTCGCGATTTCCTGCTTCAGTGCCATGGCCACAATTATCTATCCCTACAAGCCACATCAATTTCTCTGCCAGGCATCGCAAGAAGGAGGACCAAGAACAACACTGGGTACGACGACTCGATCAGGAAGGACGACGACTGCAGTACTGATGTGAAGATCTTGCGCAACATCCGCATATGAAGGACGACATTCGGGGAGCAACAGAAGGCTGCCGGAGACTTCTCTGATTAGTCACAGAGATAAGTTCTTTGCTCTGCTGCTGATGAAGCTCCAACAAACCCATCAAGTAAAAAACCAAGCTTCTCTCCAGCTTACTGCAGCAGCTATGGCGAAGGTTGTTCAGCTGCTCAATCACCTATAGTACCATCAGTTCCGCGGCTGGAGTTGAACCGTCTATCGCGGTTTGCCACTTACCGTCTATCGCGGTGTGAAACTTACCGTCTATCGCGGAAGGAGCTTAACCACCTATCGCGCTGAACAACTTACCATCTATCGCCGTTCGAGGTAAACCGCCTATCGCGGGAGGAGAGAAACCGCCTATCGCGAGGAGGCATTAAACCGTCTGTCGCGGGCGTGAAGCAAACCATCTATCGTGGGTCGAGGTAAACCGCCTATCGCAGGAGGAGAGAAACCGCCTATCGAGGGAGGAGAGAAACCGCCTTTTACTGAGTTACCATCTATCGGGGGATAACCGTTTATCGCCCTCTGCACTATTCCATCTATCGGGGAGGCATTAAACTGTCTATCGCGGGCGTGAAGCAAACCAGGTCGCGATACACTTCAAACTTCCAGGCAGTTTAGCACTTGCTTCGGGAATTTCAACGTTTCCAGCATATCAGCAATCTAAAGCATTTGCTTCGAGAAGCTATAATGGAGAGTTTTCAAGCGCAAGCTTCTTCCAAGGGGTTCCAATGACTAGTTCGTCTACGACGCACTCGAGGCTCGAGCTCCTTAGCTTCAAGAATCAAGACTGATACTCGCAGTCGCAGCTGCTGGGATGTTGATATTCAAAGTTTGCAAGCGTTGGGACAGTGAAACAGGAGAAGGAGGGGAGAGAAAGGCATTAACAGAGCAAGGCAGATGCGCTAGCAATTTGGTAATACAGTAGATTGAACTATTAAAATCTTAACTCCTAAGCAACTCAAGGGTATCTTCACTTTTTTAAACGCAAGAATTTTAAAAGAAGTGAATTCCCGTCCTTTTTATCCAGTAGATAAAAAGGAGTGGAACCTTTAGTGAGTTCAAAGGAGTTTTTTTAATAAGGAGAAAGCGGTTTTATGGGGGGGGAGTTTGGTCATTAAGATGTCGATCCTTATCCCCTCGTTTGTCATGAACAATGTGGCTCCCCCTCAGTCCGTGTGCCCCCTTGAGATGGAATCCGCCCCAGCGGACATCGCACCACCAGTGGTCTCTTTATGCAAGGAGTCTGTGGCGGCTAAGCAAGAAGAACTGATGAAAACTTGCCTGATCGGTCAAATGTTTGGCCCTAGGCCCCCTCTTGAAAGTGTGAGAACTTGGCTTTGCAAGGAATGGTTCCCGCGTGGCCTAATTGTGTGCAAATGTCAATTCCTACCGGCGAATCATCTGCTTTTAGTATTTGAGAACGAAGAGATGGCTTTCCAGGCCCTGCAAGCCGGCTCCTGGCAAGTGGGCCGGTCCACCCTTTGCCTTTTTAAGTGGACCCCAGACTTTGTTCCGAACAGATCAAAACCTCTTCGTTACCCGCTTTGGGTGGAGCTGCCCAATCTGCCTTTCTTTCTGTATGGATTTCTTCGTGAAACCATCTCACCGATCGGTCGCCCGATGGCCTCAAGAGAGGATGTTGGGGGGATAATCTACGATGGTGCTCAACATTCTTTCAATGCAAGATGGCATCCACAGATTTGCGTTGAAACAGACCTGAACCAGGTCCTTCCCTCAAAAATCTCCATAAACTATGGAGATGGTAAGACCTGGACACAAGAGGTTACTTACAAGAATTTGCCAAACGCATGCTTCCGGTGCGGGCATCAACGTCATAGGATCAAAGACTGCCCCCTAAAGAAAAGTACCAATAAAAACAAGCCTAAACCAGATGGGACCTTGGATCCCTTCCCCCAAGATGGCACTCGGGGTCATCCCCCTCCGATGGAGGAAGAAGAGGGAACTCGCGTGGCTGAGACGGATTCAGAAGGATTCACTGAAGTAAGACGCAGGAGAAAAGCTAGCCCTCAAAGATCAACAGCAAGGAACGCCACGACAATTGCCGCCTCGAATAACATATATAGTAACCTAGAAAAAGAGATTAATGAGATCGACTTCCCAGGGGACAACCACTTTGAAGAAGACCCCACTGATAATAACCTTGGGTGCTCTACCAGCAAAGAAGACAACCAAGAAGGTTACACCACGAGTAAAGAGGAAAGCTTCACTACTAGCAATGAAGACAACCCAGACAGCGAAAGCTCCTCTCTTGGTCCTACCCTTCCGGTATGTTTTCCAAGATTACCGCAACAAAAGTCAAAGCTTAAAGGAAAACAACCTTCTGGCATGCCTTGGAAGAGCCCCCTCAAGAGTAGGATCCTAAGTCAAGAAGCTGGGAGGAAAAAAGAAGACCACAAGAAGAAAAAAGATCGGGTCCCTCCCCTCAAAGAGGGCAACCATCTTTAATGAAATTCACATCAATAAACGTCAGGGGTCTGTCTGACCGGTCAAGAGCTTCGATTATTGGCCGATGGTTCAAAGACAAGTGCTTCAGCCCTGACTTTATTTGCTTACAAGAGATTAAAATCGATGGAGAGGATCTCCAAAAATGGCTTAAATGCATTTCTCCGAACCACCTTTGGTTCTCCACTTCTCACCCTAGGGGGACGGGGGGGGCTTCTATCGATATTAGTCACTCCTTGTCTGGCAATGTGACCTCGACTTTTGAAGGTCGGAATCATCGTTGGATTGCTGCCTCTATCGGGTTCCCTTTCCCGTTCACTGTGGTCTCAATTTATGCCCCTAATGGAGAAGCAGATAGAATGGATACTTGGACTTCCCTCGACTCCCTTTCACATAATGTTCTGATTTATCAACATGGTCAAATTTCTTGATGACCGATGGAATAACAAAGGGAAAATTATTGACGGTCAGGAGAAAGAGATATGGGATAAAATCAAGCTCCATCTCGACCTGGTCGAGGTGAAAGACATGAAGGGGTTCTCCTGGCCAAATCTCCAATTAGGGGACTCTTTGAGGAAAGCAAGACTTGATAGATGTTACATCGATCAGAACACCATCCTTCAGTGGGGTATTCCTTCGATTTCCCAACACATGGACCTGACTATCTCGGACCATTACCCGATTACTCTGTCTTTCAAACCAATCCCCATGTTCCAGAAAGCCCCTTGGTTTCATGCTTGTGAGGCATCATTTTCCCTCCCCTCTATCCACCAAGAAATTTCTGAGGTGTGGGCGGAAGCCTTTGCTTTTTGTAATGAACCGGCTAAGTGTTGGAGAAGCGCGGTGGAAAGGACTCGAAAAATTCTAATCAGGACTCAAAAGGCTATAAGAGATATCCAAAAAAATAGAAGAGAAACGGTGTACCAGAGGCTCTTGCGGCTTGAAGAAGAGGTGAACAAAGGTAAGTTACATTGCCAACAAGGTCTTTTGGAAATCAGGGGAAGGCTAAGATTAGAGGAGGAAGTTCAAAGGGAAAATCTACAAATTTTCTTCAAAGACTGGTGGGCGGGGAAGGCCGACAAACCATCGAAAGAGATGTGTAACATCCTCAAAAGGAAACAAGCTAGGGAATCCATCCCCCTATTGGTCGATAACAATGGAACCGAATGCTGCACGGAAGTGGAGAATAGATCTATCATCGTCAAGCACTTTACCAATTTTCTCGGGGTCTCGACTCCTCCTTCCCCCCACAGGCGGGACTCCATGGCAACCATCTCAAGGGTTGCTCAAACCAAAATCCCACAGAACTTGATTGCTCTACTGGATGCTAATATCTCTGAGAATGAAATTATCGAGGTTATTGATGCCCTTCCCAATGGGAAAAGTCCGGGTCCGGATGGCCTCACCAACGAGTTTTTCAAGTCCTTCAAACATGAGGTGGCCACCCCACTTCGTCTCGTGTGGCAGGAGGCTCTCTCATTCGGTGCCCTCCCTGAGTGTCTTAATAATGGCATCATCAAGTTAATCCATAAAAGAGGAGATAAGAACAAAATCGAAAACTGGCGTCCGATTACCATGCTCCAAACAGGATACAAGATAATTGCAAAAGTTATCGCCAACAGAATCTCTTGTCATTTAAAGTCATAGCTGTGTGAGGACCAGAAAGGTTTTATCAAAGGTAGATCTATACTTGAAGCAATTGTCGATATTTGGGAAGGCCTCGCTTTTGCTGAGGAGTCTGCTCAAGATCTGGTATTCATTAAGATCGACTTCGACAAAGCGTATGATAGATTGGAATGGGACTTTATTCTTCAATCATTAAAAGACCTTGGATGTAGCCAAAAGTTCACGAAGATGGTTTCCATTCTTCTTGGAAATGCCTCAACTAGAATAAATATCAATGGTAAACTCTCTGAGCCCATTCGTTTAAAAAGATCAATTAGGCAAGGCTGCCCTCTGGCTCCTTTACTATTCGCTATCGCCTCGAATGGACTCAGTTGCCTATTAAAGCATCACATGGACGCTGGCAATCTCAAGGTCTTTCCCTACCTCTAAATCACGGCCAAATGATTGCGAGACTTTTCGCTGATGACATGAATGCTTTTGTGCATAACGATATAAACAGCATTGAGGTATTTTGGTGGTGCCTCAATGCCTTTTGTGTGGCGTCAGGTTCAAAAATCAACCATGCTAAAACTGCTTTTAGAGCAATCAGCGGACCTACTCCCCAATTGTTGATGGATCAGGGATGTCAAGTTATCCCTAGCGGTCAAGTCTTCCGTCTCCTTGGCATTCCAATGGGATTCGACATCTCAATGGACCAACGTTGGAACTGGGTGCTATCCAAGCTTGATAGCAAGTTGAATCATTGGAAAGGTATGCAAGTGAACTTGGCAGGGCGTGCTATGGTTGTTAACACATTTATGCTGTCTACAATTATTTACTTTATCTCATGTTGGAGACCTAAGGAGAAAGAATTGGCCAAAGTGGAAAGAATCTGCAGAAACTTCCTTTGGACTGGTGACCCAAACAGGAGGGGAATTCCCAAAATCAAATGGGAAATTTGCACTAGCCCTTAAGACTTAGGGGGCTTGGGAATTCTGGATATTGTTGGGTTGGCTGACAAGCTGGCGGCAAAGTGGCTTATCAAGGCTTGGAGCAATAGAGAGTCCTCTTGGGCTAAATTGATCTTCAGAAACACGGATGACCTTACCTTAGTTGGCCATCCTGGTTGGAAGGACATAGGGATTCTCACGCTTTTGTTCTCCCCCCACCCGGTGTCCCCTAAAGGCTCTAGCCTCGTGTGTTCCTTATGGAAGAATTGGAACAAGGCCAAACAGTCCATCAGAATCAGTGATGAGTGGAAGTGGGCAGCTGGGATAAGACAAAATGACTCTATTTGGTTCCCGATCAGTGGTATTAGGGGGGTGGAGTCTTGGAACCTCCAAATTGCAAAGCGGTTATGGAACAAGGGGTTCAAACAGTGGAAACAACTTTGGAAACAAGAGACCAGCCAGTGGATTAGGTTCGAAGATTTGGATCCGAGACTTAGAGTTACCTTCGAGGAATGGACTCTTCTTCAAAGCAGGTGTTTAGCTTGGGACCGGTCAACTACCCGCCTGCTCTGCGATCAGGATCTTCCTTGCCTGGAGGGCCTCAAATGGAGCAATGGCAAGAAGCTATCCAGAACCCCCAACTTCAAAGAGGATTTAGTTGTTCACCACACTCTTAACAAGAGATGGTGCCTTTCTTGGACCAAACTTCGGTGGGAACTAAAATTCATATCTATTTGGCACCCCCTAATTGAGGTCAAAAAGTCCGTTCTCATGTGGCAGATCTTGCATAAAGGTATCTGGTCCAATGCAAGGGCTAACAAAATCTGTGGTGTGCCACCATGGTGCAAGCGTTGCCATCGGTGCATCGAAGATTTAGCTCACCTGTTCTTCGACTGCCCCAAGTCCCGTGTTATTTGGTGCCACATGACTCGAGTATTGAGACTCTCGAACCAAATCAACTGGCAACAGGCGATGTTAGGTGAGGCGGTCGATTGCTCATCGAGGCTGTGGAATGCCATCAGAGGTGAGACCCTCTGGAAGATTTGGAGGGAGCGATGTGCTGTCAATTTTGGCCAAACTCCTAAGGAATGGTCGATCGAGAAATCCTTGTTTCTCCTAGGTAAAAGAATCTCCCGAGATAAGAGATCTCCACCGTTTAGACATCATTGTATTTATCTCCTTGAAAACAACAAGTTGAAACCCAAATGGGTCCCACATGAGGGTGATGATAAATTTATCCGCCTCATTTGTAATGCCCTCTAGTTTGCCGTACTCCTCCCCTGCATTGTGGGATTTGGGGGGTCCCAAGGGCACTAGTCCCATTCACTTGTAACTTTTTTTCTTTATTTTAATTAAAGTCCGAGAGATTAGGCTTAGGCCGAACTTCCTTTTATTAAAAAAAAAAACAAGTAGTATCCCTGCACTAGGCAAAGGGGCGTCTCCAGCTTTTGACTCGAGTTGAACTTTCATCCCCAGCCGGAGAAGCGAATGGTCCAACCTCTTTGTGTAACTTTGTCCACCAATTTTTATTGAAGAAAAAACCAAGGGACTAGGTGAATTCACTCCCGATTGCTTGGATTTCTGGTGCGCGGGGGCCGGTGTGCACAACGCATAGAGGATCAGACGTTAGTTCGAACAGTTGAACCTGTAGGAGTTCTGGAATAGCAGCTGATCAATGATGGCCATCTTGAACGCGTCGACGATCAGACCTTACGATCGTAACCTGTTACTGATATTGCGCAACAGCAGTCGACTGAAACGACGCCCAAGGAAAGTCACGTACATCAATGCTCTATCGAATCAGTCTGAATCCTTCGTCAAGCCTCTCAGCACACTATACCCCCCCGCTCTCTGCCGTTTTTGTCGAGGCAATCTCTCTTCATCTCCGTCCCTTTTTTCCTTTCTATTTTTCTGTGTCTCTCTTTGTCTCTTCTCAACCTGCGCATGCTCTCATTTTCTAAACATACGCCCAGGAGAAGGTAAGCTTGTTTGCGAAAGCTGTGGCGGCAAGGGCGTCCTTGGAAAAGGAGGCTATCATGCGAATAACCGAGTGGACATTCCTCGCATTGTGGGTACGTGGCACGGAATGCCATATTTCGAGTAGGGATTTCTCGGATTCTGGGTATGTGCTGTGCAGAGCCAAAACCAGATTGAAATAGTCTTTGCATTGTATCTAGTCACACACACACGCACACACACACACACACAGAGAGAGAGAGAGAGAGAGAGAGAGAGAGAGAGAGAGAGAGAGAGAGAGAGAGAGAGAGAGAGAGAGAGAGAGAGAGAGAGAGAGAGAGAGAGAGAGAGAGAGAGAGAGAGAGAGAGAGAGAGAGAGAGAGAGAGAGAGAGAGAGAGAGAGAGAGAGAGAGAGAGAGAGAGAGAGAGAGAGAGAGAGAGAGAGACTTGATTGCCAAATTTGCGGTAATGAAGGAGACTATACCCTTAGTTGGATTTGGCACCTAGAATGGAGGTAATCCCAAAAACTTGAATGGGCGCTTTTTGGTTTATGTTATTGTATCGTCATAAAACATTCTATAATATTTTTTTAAAAGTCCTTTTTTATGAGTGAAATGTACATCACTCTTGGGCTGTCGTAAGGAGCATGTGCCCCTTACACGCGCTCTAGTGACATGTCTGGTTGTTGGAGAAAAAAATGAATATCGTGTCCTTGAGTGACAACATAATTGGGCAATACATTGAGACATGGATCCAATAACACTTATACACAATGAGATAATCATGCAACTCTTAAGAGGAGGGCAAGTGCCGATTTGCACTTTCCATTAGCCAAAGGCTTCGTGCACTTTCCATCAGCCAAAGGCTTCGTGCACTTAATGGAAAATGTACTTGCTGGTGAGCATCATCAGCAAAATACCAAAGTAGAAATATATATGGCTTTTGAGTGTGTAGCAATATCATGTCTAGTCGTGGGAGAGAAAATGTTAGTTATGTACCCCTAGGTTAGCTATGAAGAGCTGATGGACATGTCTTAATGCATAAATTCTCCTTTATTTGGCCTTGGGGTGAGAGAGAGACACACACATACACACGCATAGAGGCACATGTGACAGCAAGTTTCACTCAAAAATTCCACGCTTTTCATTGATGTCACACGTGCCATGTTCATTTGGTCTTCCATCATCCATGTGATTTACATGGCTGGACTTTTTTCTTGTTGAATCCAATCAAAAGAAGTCAAATGGGTATTTGTGTGTTTATATATTGTAATTTGTAGCATGTGTGTATGTATTTACATATATAATATACATATAAATACACACACACACATACATACACACACACACACACACACACACACACACACATATATATATATATATATATATATATATATATATATATATATATATATATATATATATACATACATACATATATATATATATATATATATATATATATATATATGTATGTATATATATATATATATATATATATATATATATATATATATATATATATATATATGTGTGTGTGTGTGTGTGTGTGTGTGTGTGGAGTATGTATGTACATATGTAACATATGTATATATGTACATACATATATACATATGTACGTACATACTATTAGATTATGCCAGGATTAGTCGTGCAACACAAGACATGACTCAAGCCATATGCATAAACATAGAAATGGTGGACATCAGACTCATCTCCAAGCCATAAGGTCCACAACGACCCATGAGCTTGCAGCCAAGGGGGTGGCCATCCCTTCAAGGACATGGTGTCCCATATCAACATACCCACACCATGTGGTGTGTGGAGGACACCAACGAAGGCAAAGAATCCAAGAGCCTTCTTAGAGGAATGAATAAGAAATGTGCCCAAGGGCCCTGTTTATAGACTTTTCAATGGGATGGCCCAGTTCACACTTAGGTGGACATTCCACACTTGGAAGGTCACTTTAACTATAGGGGTCCATCTTGATGTCCTTTGGGTTTGGGGAGGTAACATTTCCCCCCTTATTTTGAATCGTTGATCTCAACAATTTCCTCGACCAAGACTGGGAACCAATCCTTTAGGCTTCAACATCCTAGCTTATTCCCAATTCATGTACACTCAGCAAAGTTACATGGGGATGCGTCCCCGGGTCCTTGGGACGTTGGGACGTCGTCCCCTCCAACCAAAACCTAGGGATGTCTTACGAGGATAGTTGGCGTCCCCATACATTTTTCTGTCCCCGTCCCCATCCCCGTCCCCGCCCCCGCCCCCAAACAATTAATGACCTAAACAAGAAGCTTGACTAGGGTTCCTAGGCATGTGATTAGAACCATCAAAGGTTCTAGTGGAACATCATGGGTAAATCCTCGAAGCTCTTGACCTCCTAAGGTGTCACCTGACCATCTTGCATGAATCACTTCTCTAAGCAACATGTTTGCTATACATGTTTCATGACCCTTGGAGGCAAATCAAGCTCATTGACCATCCTTGGAGTCCTCCAAGCATCAATCTCATTCTTAGGCATCATCAAATCATTCTATGTAAGGCTTAAGCCAGTACTCGAAGTGACTTATATGCAATATAGGAATTGTGATTGCTTGAGAAAAATCTAGCTCGTAAGATACCCAAGTCATCTCCCCCTTGATCCATCAAGGACCACAACCCCTAGAAGTTAACTCCCTACACACGTCAATTTGGGCACGTCTCAGAGTTTTTGGTTACCTTAAGGTATACCCGATCTTGCCACTATGGAGGTCATAAGGTTAACAGAGTAGGACGGCTTGAAAACAATGTAGTGCTAAGCTCTCTCTTGAGAAGACAACAAAAGTGCAAGATTGTCTTCATGCGCTCCCTCTCCCTTTATGTAGTATGTGCATATGCCCACATAGACACTTAAAACACCTCCTATGAGTCCAATGGAAGTAGTAAGCTACTTCATGTGAATCTCTTAACACCAACTCACTAGTCAATCTTGAAGTACCATCAGGAGCAAGCGATACATGAGGAAGGCTACTCATTGAGTTAGACCGTATAGAGGTGGACAGGTATATCTATTTAATATTATCTAGATACCGCTTGGAGGCACAATCATTGAGTGTACTAATATGGGCAACATCGCTTGGGCCCATTGTAGGCACAACCATGGGGTGTACTAATATGGGCAACATCTCTGTTAACCATTAAAGGCCATATAGCTACTAATAGAGGTAAAGTCCCATGAGGGCTACCAACAAGGGAAAAGTCCTCGGTGGATCCGACTCCATTTGTGTTGCTTGCATAGGTGTCTCGATGGCTAGCCATCTTGTGTACCAAGTATCTAGTAAGCATCTTGTTTAGATTGATAAGACACTGACACATACTTGCTTTGTGCAAGGAAAGATTGCGTCTTTGACAAAATATCATCAATGTCCTTGTACACATCTAAAGAAGCATGGGATAGACTTGAGGATCCCGTTTGTTCGCCCAATATTGCTAGAAAGCAATATTTGAAGAGATAGTTACATAACATTAGAATGGAAGAAGGTATTCTATGTAAGAATACTTAATAAAAATTCAAGACTTTGTTGATCAATTTATAAACATTGATGTTTTAATGTGGTTATGTTTAGAAAGTTGCAAGACTTGTTGTCATAGGAAGCATAGTTGAGGATCAATCTTGACTTGCAAGTATCTATTCAAGGCCTAGCTTTGACTACCAAAGCAAAGGAATGAGGTACCAAAGGCAAAGGTAAGAAGAGTTTTACATCTGGATATAGAGAACTAAAACACTATCAATGACTCTGATGAGGACTCTGTTTCTCGCGTTATTTTCAAATACTTACCCTAAAGTCTATTACTTGGTTGTTTGATAGTGGTGCTTCAACAATTATTATCAAAGACTTATTTTGTAAGTCTATTACTTGGTCGTTTGATAGTGGTGCTTCAAAATATATCATTTTGCATCTTAATCCATCTCATCTTTCAAACCCATAGTTGCACGAAACGGCGTTTCGACCGTTCCGAAACGCTACGGTAGAAACGGCAGAAACGGAAACGGCAGAAACGCGTTTCGGAAACTCCATTTTTTTTAAGGAAACTTTTTGCATTTTCCTTCAATCATTTTGCAAAACATGTTTTCTAATGTATGTTAGACCCTAAATGTGCCATAAAGGGTGAGATTTTAGCTAAAGGGCAACCTCCTTAAAGTTTCAAAGCTAACCCACAATGCTACAAGTTTCAAATTTACATCCTTGAAGCAAATGGAATTTGACAATTGCAATTATGGCATGTGTCACATGTGTTCCTTACTTTTAAGTTTTCACTATGACATACACTCAAGCACATGTCACGCATGCTATACATATGTGATAACTATGTACATACTACATTTGTGGCATCATGCATGTGCATGCAACATATTACATATATACTTGTATACACTAAATGTTTGTGTATCATTATTCATATCATGAAAAATATGCATGGCACATGCAACACCTTTGCATTGACAAATTGCAACTGTGCATGACATGGGGCAATTCTATGTGAGCATTATTGAAACTTGAGTGTATATGTATTATGCATTATGCATGCCAAATTTCAATGATATCATTTGACGTGGATAGTTGTATGTGCATTTGCCACTGTGCAATGTGTATGTACATGTGCATCTATGTGCATTGTGTGTGCAATGTGTATGTACATGTGCATCTATGTGCATTGTGTTTGAATCATGACCTATGTACTATAATCTATTACCTATTAGTATACTACACATGTGCATGGTCACTGATGCATGTAATTACCAATTATGTTATATCATACATGTATGTGCATTGACATTGTAATTTGTAAATTGCACACACACACATACATATATATATATATATATATATATATATATATATATATATATATATATATATATATATATATATATATATATATATATATATATATATATATATATATATATATATATATATATGTATGTGTGTGCCGTTTCGTGTTTCCCCGTTTCTCTCGGAGGTCAAAACTCCGTTTTTGTCGTTTCCGTAGCGTTTCCGTTTCTCCGTTTCCGAAACTCCTGACAACTATGTTCAAACCTAACTTTTTGATTACTTGTGCTAATAACCAGAATGTTTAAGTACATGACATGGAAACTATCTTGTTAGAGACTAAGAGTGGTGAACAATTCTAACTCCTTGATGTTCTCTATGTGCTAAATATTACTAGTAGTTTGATTTCTATCTCTGCGTTGTTGAAAGATAATTTGAGAGCTATTTTTGAAAATAGTATGTGCTTTATGTATGATAAAGAAGAGATATTTTATTTGTTGGTACTATGTCTATAGGTCTAATTGAACTTGACTTGCTAGGCACTACCAAAACTTTGTTGGAATTGGGGTGGGCCTTAATAACAATAATCACAGGTTTTTAGGATCTTCCAACAAATGAACCTTAGCATACACACCTTAAGACTCAAAATTAGATGAATGAGAAGTAGACAGAATACATAATTTGTCAAAGTGTATCAATAAGCCAAAATGCTTACCTACACTAACTGATATTTGAATGTCAAATTACAAAATGTGTATATGACTACAAAACTGAATTTGTGTTGAATGTGCTGAATGTAGATACAAAATCTGAATGTATGCTATACAAATCTGAATCTAGGAAAAATTTCGGGAACTAGATCCAAGAGTTTGTTCATAAAGCGCCTAAGAGGTATGAAGAGTGTGTGTATGTGAGTTTGGAGTGAAAAAATGTGTATATGACTACAAAACTGAACGTATGCTGAATTGAATGTAGACACGAAATCTGAATGTATGCTATACAAATTTGAATCTAGGCAGAAGGTATGAAGAGTGTGTGGATGTGAGTTTGGAGTGAATAGAAAGAGCTTAGAATTGTTTGTACAACAAACTCTAACTGAATAACAAGGGAAACTCCTCCTTATGCTGATGTAGAAGGCTTAAGCGTAGGAATAACAACACCAAAAGAAGAGGACATAATATAGAACTTGCTACTCACAAAGTTTAGCAAGATGCTGATGGTTGGCTGCCAAAATCTCCACCAAATTTGCACCAGAAGTTAGAGCAAACCTCCTCCAGAAGTTAATACACCTCCAAGACTGATTGTTCGTTGAGTTGGATGCTCAAGTGATGCCATAAGTGACCCCTAAGGCTTCTTTTTATAGGGCTCAAGGCTGAACCATGAAATTAACTATGAAAAGTTGAAAAAGCACCTCAAAAAGCATGAACTCGTAAAAGTAGGGATTGCTTTCTAATTTCGTAAAACTCGTGCTTTTTGGGCGCTTAAGGGATCTGCGTAATACACCATGAGCTGAACTTATGAGTATGCTTTCCTTGATGTAGAGACTAAGAGGGATCTAATAAGGTGAAAATCCATTTTGGAGAGAAATTAGGGTTAGGGTTTTCTACCATTTCTGGACCTTTGATGACTGAACGTTGTATATCAAATGAAAGTTCTCCTGAAGTACTACTTGATGAGCTCATAATAATTTTCGACCTTCTGTGACCAAAATTTGGCTTAGTATAAAAAATTAGGGTTGCTGGAAATTAGGGTTTTATGCAATTCTGACATTGTTTCCAACAATCCCCCCCTCCCCCCCCCTTTTTGAATATCATAATGGCAGAAAGTACAAAAATATGCAAAACTTTGGATGTCTGCAAAACTTCGGATGTTTACAAAACTTCGGATGTCTAAAAATATATCCCTTGATTGATTAACATAGAATCTTGAGCTGAATGTGCATGAATCTTAATTGAACTGAAAACTGAGTACATAAGTCTCTGAATTTTGAAATGTGCGATTGAACTGACTCATCAACTTTCATCCTTGTGTTGGCTACTTGACTTCTTAGATGGGTTTTCTTGACAGAATTCATGGTGAAGAGTTTATCTACTTTTGCTTTACTAGATGATGCAAAATTATGTGAAGGATGTCTTGAAGGAAAGCTTCAAAAGCCACCTTTGAAGAAGCATAGACATGTCATTGCTACAAGGAAGTTGTAGATCATACATTTAGATAGAAATGGACGTATGAGAATAGAATCTACTCAAGGTTATAGGTAATTTGTCACATTTGTTGATGATTTTTTCGTTTTCGGGTTTATGGATTAAAAGCAAAGGCAGAAGTCTTTTCTAGCTTCAAGAAGTTTTTAGCTATGATTGAAAATGAAAGTCATTCTAAAATTCTTTAAGATGTGATAAAAGAGGAGAGTACATGTCGAAGGACTTTAAGTCATTTTTGAAGACAAAGTTATGTCTCATTAACTCACTATTGCTTATACTCCAGAAAAGAATGATGTTGTAGAGAAAAAAAGAATAGGACACTTGTTGAAATGATGCGTAGTATGATGTCTTCAAAGAAGCTTTCACCTAAGTTTTGGTTTGATGCATTATGCTCAACTAATCACATTCTAAACAGGTTTTCCATAAAAGCCTTAAATATCATTATACTTTATGAAGCTTACAATGGTAAGAAGCCCAATTTGACTGAATTCAGAGTTTTTGGTTTTCCATCTTATGTTCACATTGAGAAGAAGAATTGTGGTTTGGTTTTCCATCTTATGTTCACATGGAGAAAAAGAGTTGTGGTAAGAAGCCCAATCTGACTGATTTCAGAGTTTTTGGTTTTCCATCTTATGTTCTTATTGAGAAGAAGAATTGTGGTAAGCTTATGGGAAAGCCATCAAAGCTGTTATTATTGAATATGGTACTAAAAGTAAAGGATGAAGATTCTGTGTACATGAAACAAATGAAATTCTACTCTCATGCAATGTGCATATGTTGCAAAAAATCAAAGTTATGATAAACATGCAAAAATTCTAGATTTTATTAAAGCATATGATTATGAATTTTGAAATTTGGATTCTTACATTCGGCCATAGCGAGGGGATAGTCAACCTATCAAGATTCAAAACCCTAAAGGTTTTTGTTGATAAAGGTAAAGAGAAAGTTGTAACGCCTATTGTATTTTCACCACCCTATCAAGATTCAAAACCCTAAAGGTTTTTGTTGATAAAGGTAAAGAGAAAGTTGTAACTCCTATTGTATTTTCACCACTATCTACACCATTATCTCTTATTCCTACACAACTTGTTAATCTACCAACTTATGAAGCTGGAGAAGCTTCAAGAGCATCAGAGAAAGGAGCTACAGTGGAGTAAGATCTTGCACCAATTTTCAA